>BSBM01001229.1:43317000-44543000 GCA_027924585.1 Larix kaempferi
GTTTTGTGGATGGCATGCAACCATGGGCGCAGATCTGGGCATGTGTGAAATTAAAAGGATGCTTATATTACTAAAAGTATATTATCATATTTCAATGGTTTGTGAAATTTAAAGGATGCTTATACTACTAAAAGTATATTATCATATTTCAATGGTTTTGTCAAAAGTTGAGTAAAATGAGTTTCGAGTGATTCTTTACCCATTATTAAAATACTAAGACATCACGTAAAAGAAGAATATATTATTAAATAATAATAATTTATTACATAATAAAATGAAAAACAATATTTGAAATAATCACTTTTTGAATTTTAGTTTTTTACAACATTTTGTTGTGCATCTATTCAGTAGTCATGTCCTTTATGAAATTTGAATCTGAGCCTAATCATTCTAAAACACAAGACCTATTGATATGGAAAATAATTATAATTGTATTTTTTATAAAGATTTTTTTTTTCTAAATAAAGAAAAAGAAAGTTAAATGTTTTAGAATTTTAATTTTATAATATTAATCATTAACATTTATTCTTTTATTGATTCAAAATTATTTGTATTGAATTTTAAAAAATATATATTTCTTTTTCATTATATTAATAATCAAAATAAGTAATTCATAAACCATTATAGCTATATAAATGCTTTAATTTTTTATTTTTTATTAAAATTATATTGAAAATTTTAAATTTTAGTAAAAAAATTAAAATTAATGATGATGATAATGATTAATTGGGGTGGCAGGTGCGGGAGGGATCATTTTTTACCTCGGTGGACAAAAGGTATCTCAATTCGCTTGAGGCTTAGGCAACCGAACCAGTAATCAAGCTGAACAGGTAGCTCTTCTACAAGGGATGGATATTATGAAGTCGTTAAACATCGACAACTTCAGTGTTTTGAGGGATTCCAAAAATAGTTATCCAAAAAATGATTAACATCCAAAGAGGTCTACACAAGGATCTTAGCATAATCCAAAAGAGAGTAATTCTCACCAGCAACATTTCCAGGATTCAATTCTTCCATATTTGCAGGCACAACAATATGGACACTGATTAGTTGGAAAACCAAGGATCCAAACTCCTTGAAGGGGTTAGGGTGATGAACCATGGCCCTAGTCTTATTTGTTGGACCCCATGCTTCTAATTCCTATAGTTTTGTGGGGGGCGATCATGCATACTCCCCCTTCTTTTGCTTGGACAAGTGGCCCTCCCTTCCACCCTTGTCTTAATGAAGAGCCTCATCCTCTCTTGGGCATTAATAGGAGCAGGCACAACTGGAGTTTGGCAGTGTGTGAAGTTATGGCGAAGCCTTGAGGTACCAGCCCGCACGTATTTTCCCCGGTGGATGATCATGTCTTGCAACAGGTCAGTCTGGGCTTTAAAGAGCTCACCTGCAACGCTCCGCTCGTCGGTGCCTTCCGCTTTGTTCCTGGGGTAATCTCTGCGTATTTCATGATGGATACCGAGCGTATGGATTCTGAACTTAAGGAGCTGAGAGGGGCACACCAGGATATTAAAAAGCATGCCCTCTATGCCTTCGAAGCCGCTCAGGCTGCTCATGAGGAAAGAAAGCACATTAGATAGGATATAATTTGCTTCGACATGCGCTTGGAGGATGTAGTGTCTAATGCTCGAGTGCAGGCGGGCGAGCTCGAGGAGCTCCAAAAGGATTTCAAGGGTTTGAAAGAGTCTCAGGCTTCAAATTTTGAGGGTCTTAAACAATTCCTCTTTTCTTTGAAACGTTAGCTATTTGAATTTCTGAAGGACAACAGTGAAAGGATCAATGCTCGGCTAAATCAGCTGGAACTCTCAATGCAAGAGATAAAGGACGAATTAGGGAAGCTCACTGAGCCAGCTACCCCTGGGCACCAACGCGACGACAGCTCTCTCATGGAGGATGACTCACAGACCCTCGAAGGAATTCCACCAGCCTAGTTACAAGAATGTTGTTTAGTCTCTCCTTTTTGATGTTAAATGTTTTTTTGCCTCCTTTTATGTAATCAATTCATCCAAGTTTATTTGACAAATAGTTACAGTCATGGTCACAATGAGAATACCACTCTCAGGACAGAAGGTTTAATTTTGATTATCTCAGAACAAACAATTAAATTTGTTGGTTTCCCCTCTTGGCAGGGATTTTTGTAACTGTTCTCCTCCTCCTATTTAATATAAATTTTACTTCTCGTTCTTGTTCAAAAAAAATGATGATGATTAACATTCACTAAGGCTCTTTGGTCTATTGGACCTTAAGAAAATGAAAATGAATTATTTGGAATTCTGTAGAATTTAATTCTTATGATTAAAAAGTTGTGTTCTTAGAAAATCATGGAGATTATAATTGTAACGAAGATTAGGAAACTGGGGCACTTTAAAAGAAAGTGAGATTCATTTCAACGCAATCTTCCAATTAGAATTAATGACTTCCTTGTAATATCTTAACTTTCTTTTACCCTCTAAATCTTTCTAGTCCCACATTCTCACTTTCAACTTAGATGTGATAGTATTTTAGAAGTTGTCGATATCTTGCAAAGTGATATTTTTAGTCAATCCATCAATGATTTAACCAAGCCATGGTGTCCTTATACCATTCTCTTTGAGCTGAAGATAACATCGATTAAAATTTAAAGCAATTTTAAGAATTCTCTAATCTTCCATATTATTTATTTTATCTTTATATATAAATAAAATAGAATAAAATTACATAATAAAAATAAAATCCAAATAGTTTATAAAATTTATTAAAAAGAAAACATAGATTTCAACTATTTTTTGTGAGTGTTTAACCCTGAATTTCAAGACGTTTACTGCTCATCCTCCTTTCCGGAATAGTCGATGCTGCGTCACTCCCATAGAAGAAAAGAAGAGGCCAACCGTGCGTTCAGTTTAATAAAAAAAAAATCTTTTAGTGACTTTTTGTCTACCCCATAAATCTAGAGGGTCTTCCACCATTAAAGGTTTGCCAGATTGAAATATTCTGTTCTATTGAATAAATCGAATAAAAATTTCTTATATTCAATGATTAATACTTAAAAAAAGATAATTACTAAATATGGACATTAATAACTGACACGACAGTTCCTAAACTGTCAGCAGGGTTTTCTTGGTGAACAAGCGTGGTTCCACAACCGTACGGCAGCTATCGCGTCGCGCAAGAAAAATAATATGGACGGTCCATATTCGTTCAACACTCCAAAACAAAAGCCTTAGGTTTCTTATTATTCTGCATTTAATTTGCTATTCAGAGATTCTCTGTTCGAATCTCGCTGGCTACCTAATCGTTCTTCCGTTCGGTTAATACTGTGAGTGTCATTCTGTAAGATAAAAGCGAGTCGGTGGTGATGGTGGTAATAGGCCGGCCTCCATATTTCTGCGCGGCTTTGGCGAATCGCCGACCTAAGTGGCTATAGATAAGCGCCCACCTATGCCCTTCCGCTGCATTCCTTCCACACGTCACTTTTCTGGCGGCCTTCGCGTGCAGATGCTTTGCGGCTCTCTGTTTTTTTCATTATTTTCCCCTGACCGCCTCGGATGCGGGAAACTCCACGATTTGATTTGTTGGCGGTCGTCTTCTTCCAGAATCGAGCCGAAATGAAATTCACACTTGATCTCTAAGGCAGAGCAACCGCAAATTTTTCTTTCTTTGGTTTTCAGTGCAAAAAATGGTTATATGGCTTCGATCGGATGGCAGAAATAACATGCGTTATAGCCGAGCAAACCGGGAGAGGATGAGGATGCACAGTATTCTGCAGTGTAATTATCATTTCTAACGGAGATCCAGTAAGTAAGTAACGTAACTTTGCTATAATCATAAGAAGATTATCATCAAGATGCTGCAAGGCGCCTATTGTCCGCGGCAGATGTACGGTCACAACCATTACAAGAAGTTCTGGTTGAAGAAGATGGAGGAAACGGAGGACGAGCAAACGCAGGATTCGTTGCGTACAGTACAGCCTGAAGGTTTTGGTAGCAGAATTTTCTGGCATTCAAATGAGAGCTTTAGGCCTAGTTTGGAGATAAAAGACAGAATTAAGTCGACTATTAGGGTTTCTTCTGTTAGATCCAGCGCCGACAGTAAGAATTGCGAGCCAAATTTAGCGGCTTCCGAAAAAGATCTGCCGGATGGAAGCGAAATTCACCGTGCTTTATCCATCGGCATGCAGATGCAGATGCCTTATGATACAGATCCAAGGAATAAGCCCCGGAAGTCTGTTAATATTTTTTCTCTGCAAGAAGCCGGCCACAGGGAGGAAAGAAAGTTGCAGGAAAATGGAAAGAAAAGTAGCGCCAAAGAAAGTCTACAGTCGCTCAGGAGGTTTTTACATGTCGGTACTCCCGACATCGTTAACGATTCACATGTATTTTCATCATTTTCTTGTCTTTCTGTTTCGGTAAATAGACGGTTTTTAGATTCTGTTATGTAACTTCCTTTTCAATTTCTGTCAGATTGGAGAAAATCGCATGGCTAAAACTGGAGCAATGGATGCTGAATTTCCAGATGGAGCAGTTGCCAGGACGTGCGCGGAATGCAAAACAAATAGAACGCCGCTTTGGAGAAACGGCCCCGACGGACCCAAGGTTAATCAGTTTCTTGTTTTTTTCTTCGCAAAAGGCTAATGAGTTTCTTGTTTTTATCTTCGCAAGAAGTTTATCAGTTTCTTGTGTTCTTTTTTGATTCGCAAGTCTGTTATGCAGTTTGTTTGCTTGATCTCGTCAATTTCCATGGATTCCAGGCACTAATGCGTGGAATTTGATCCTTGCAGTCTCTGTGTAATGCCTGCGGTATTCGGTTCAAGAAGATCGGGAAACGCGAGCAGCAGAAAGCGGGTTCAAGGCTCCCTCCCGTGTCGTCCGTAAGGCAGATGACAGCGAAGCGCAAGCAACAAGACAACGATGAATATGATCCGTTGCCGCGAGACGCAGCCATCGCTGCCGCGTCGCACCCGGTGCGGAAGAAAAGCACCTCCACCGCGACGGCGGCGTCAACGGGCGGTCGTCACAGGGATCGTCGGCGATCCGTGGAAGAATCCAGTTCAAACGAGCGCCGGTTGTTGAATAATGGAAGCGTTGCTGAGGAGGAGAGAGGAGAAACGAGCACCGCTTCCGTGACGATGATGCGCAGATCGTTTGCCAAGGACGAAGAAGAGGGAGCGGTGCTCTTGATGGCTTTATCATGTGGTCTTGTCAATGCCTAGTTAATTAATCGCTGTATTTATCTATTTATTATCTATTTACGAAGCCTGTCTGGTGCCATTTTCCAGAATTTGGATGAGAGAGCACCTAATATTGTACAGAGAAAATAATTTATATATTTATGTATATGTACGATTTGGTTGAATTCTGTCCACAAGTCTTTTTCCTACAAATATATGCAGCAGATAACGATGAAAGTGGACATTAAAAGTTACATGTGTTATTAGATAATATCTATTTGATATTTTGGTATCTAAATTTAAAAGTAGGCGCGTGTGCAGCGCTCGTTGGTAGACCGACCGACTCTTCTCGGATTCCATGGCATTATAAATAGCAATGTAATTGAGTTTTCCTTGGAGCAATGTAATTGAGTTATTGATCTTTGACCGAACATCAGATTAGACAAGTCTTACGTGGACGATATGCAGCCGATAATTCACGCCGCTAAAGCATCTAAGAAAAAGCGAAAACATTTCGCTGGAAAAAGAAAAAGCGAAAAAAAGGAGGGTGAGGGGAGTTCTATTGGGAGCGTTAGGATTTGTGTTGAAACATTGTATTTAATGGGCTCTCTTTATTTTGTAGTGGGGAATGTTGTAAAGTTCATTATTCCACTGAGTCGTCCCCACATTGCTGAGCTGCCGAGTGCAACCTTTCATGGATTGATGCTACATTAATTATTAGCTTTATTTGTTATCACTGTAATGATTGATGATTATGTATAATTAGGTATTGTTTTGCTTTTTATATATTTTTTATTTATATGGATAAGTTAGAAGTTTGTTCATTCGAATTTGTAAAGTTGGTATTGACTTTTAGAATGCATATACTATTAAAATATATATAAATTTATTTTTAATTTTTTAATATTACAATTATATATATTTAAAATAGATAAATTAGCAATTGCCCCAAAGGTGCAATAGAATGCCGAAGGGACCTATGGTCACCCATGATACTAAACAGTGGAAACAGTTTTGAAGAAACTAAACAAGCTTGAATTAAAGAGGTGCAGATCATAAAAGCGTCATCTTAAATTTTAGAGTTTTTGAAATAAAATTCTCAAGTAGTTGTAAGCAAGAATAGCTTGATCTCATTCCAAAAGTCCATATTTCATATAGAGCTCTTTTGTACCTAGAATCCTACCAAAAAGTTTCACTTGTGAAAAGAGTCAAACATAAATGTAAATTAGCTCTGATATAATTTATAAGAAAATCTTGATTTTGTTCTTTTTAGTCTTAAATGCAAGCCATATTGCACAGATTCCCTAAAAACATTAACTTAACTTGCACAGATATCTTGAGGCATAACACAAAATGGTTCTTAAGCATGAAATTCCCTAGTTAACACAACATAAATCTATGCTACTGCTCGGTGCGCCCTTTGGGGGCAAGTCTCGAGTCAAGGCTGTCACCTGATCTTAACTCCTCCGTTTAGGCCAACTCCTAATCGAAGACAAGGGGGGTAGTCCCTATGGAATGTTTCGGTGAATTAGTTATGAATGTTGTTTTAAGGAGTTTGATTAAAAAAGGGGTCCAAGATTTGTTTTGCAAAATAGTTTAAAGAACAGCTTTCATCAGCAAAAATAGAACAACCCCCGATATAGATAACAGGGCAAACGCCAAACATTCTGAACATAGGTTCATTAACATCGTTAAAAACTTCAAGAAACCAAAATTTCTTGCTTAAGCAATGACAGCTCCCTTTCCCTTCTTTCTATGAATCTTTTTCATGTAATAGTCAATCTTTCAACCCTCAAGAATATACCTAGTAAATACCAAAACAACCCATTTTCAGTACCAAGAAAACATATGAAATTCCTTGTCCAATTCATCTAACACTTAATACAAGTGAACATCCCCATCAACACATCCACATTGGCCAAGGCATGAAGCAATTGCAACCATTCGTCGACCACTAGACAATTTCTCTTTTAGATGTCGGTCAAGTTTGTGACAAGTGTGACCTTCTTGTCACTTCTCAATCTCGTCATTATTGTAAGATACATGTCCAATGGCTCCCTAACAAATAGAAGACATGCAAAGGATAACCAATAGTTCAATTTGTATACCATATGGAACATATGAACTATCAAAATCACCTTGATATGAAAGGATAGTGAACACCTATGTTATATCAATATTCTAAACCCTAGTGAAACCCCATAAAACCTATTCATACTCGAGATAATCCAATGTCCAGCTTGTGTGAAATGGCAAGAGAAAACAAGTAACTTGTTCACATTTCCTATCCAAATGAAGTTCAATGCCAATCTATTCCAACTACAACATCACCTATGGTAGATATGCAACAAATACTAAATGACATACAATATAAGTTGTTCTAGAAGTGAGGAAACTCAAGAACAAGACATTGGTGGTATATAAGTTCGATTATGCTCCCACAACTGCCAAATTGATGATCTGGAATCTACATAGGTATTAAAATGGTTAAACTAGGTAGCTGAGTTGAGGGAAACTAAATTAGGTTCATTAAAATCTTGGAATTTTCACTAATCTCAATTTCTATTGGAGATGTTGATGGAAAATTGGATAGTCCTACAAATAATCACCAAACTAATCTCTCTCTTGATGACTAGCTAGTAACCCACATGATACACCCAAATACAAAACAATGCATGCGAGTTTCAAATAGCTAGAGAATCAATATATTCTCAAATACAAAATCCATAACAAACTAAACAAGACAAATGGAAGATCCAACAAGATGCCCTCTTATGGTACGATTCACAATTATGAGGGTTTTCTCCCATTTGAATGGGAACTTTTCTAGGCCATATCTTTGAATATGAGAGGACTCCAAATGTCATGAGGTCAAGTGTCCTAAGATTCTAATGTCACTTTAAAACATGTGACACATCACACACACATTCTCAATATGAATCTAGCAAATATGAACATATTCAACAACTCTACCCCAACAAAATAGCATAACAACAAAAGTGTGAACAATACATAATTCAAAGAAGACTTATAGACCCATAACTTTTCTCTTGGAAATGACAAATATTAAATCTTTATCCATTTTAATAAATTTCACCATGCTTTATTCGAAAACAACAAATTGCTAATCTACAACACATTCTAGTAGCCAACACCAACATTTGCACTGATTCATTGACTTGCAACAAGGTGCTCAATACTTCCAATATGTGGTTATTACAATGATAATCCATTAAGTAGACATTGGATCCATGAACAAGTTTCACACTATTACTACATTTTAAATTTTTCACTTTAGGTACAAAATAGTTTTCCCTCCAACTACATAAAATCATGTCACGATTAAGATATCTCACACTGCATGAACATGAATCCCTTCATAATCATCGTAAATGAAGAGCTATGTAATGATCGTCTTTCTACATTCTCTTTGCAATCATGTTCCTCTAACCTTGAATTGGTGCTACACATGTAAGGCGAAAAAGGAAACCTAGAGTTCACAAAAAATGAGAAAGTAAAAACATAAGGTGTCGAAGATGACTTGGAACATGAAAAGACGAGAAAGTAAAAATGTAGGAGGCTAGTTTGATTGTTGGGTGATCTTTGACATGACAAATCTTTTGAAAATATTCTACATATGAGGGAGCAACAATGTCGGTCAATTATCTCAACAAATAGGAGCTTTGTAGTCTTCATCTCCCTCATAGTCATGTGGTACTGATCATAGGATGGCATGGAGCAATGCAACCTCTTCACGTTCAATAGAGGGGGGAAATGAGCCCAAAGCATTGAGAAGGCAATGAAAGGAGTGTCCCCATCACATTGCATTGCATTTTCCTTTGGCACTATTGTGTGCATAGGTAGAACATCCATAGTAAAATTGTACAACCGCCACACTGTAGAGGAAGACACGATGACTTTCTATTGATGTAGTGGGTGACGAATCCTGTATCAGTGTCCAGGAACCAACTTCCATAAAAATACAAATAGGTAAATGGGATTACAAAGTACAATATTCTTGATAAATTGTGGAAGCGCAAGGGCCACTCCTATAAAAAAGATAATAAACTCTAATATATTATCCAAATCCTAAAAGCAAGGACGAAAAATAAAGCATTGATGAGAAATTCTAAGTAATATATAACAACGCATGACCAAAAGCCAAATTATCTCTTGAGGGATGCAACCAAAGCGGGAGCCAAGAGAAAGGGAAGAAGCCTTGGTGTCCCTTGAGTTTGTTGTCTAAGAATGGGGGGCCATTACACCCTTGCGGATCATTAACTTTTGTATATTGTATATGAACAACCATAATGGTCCAATTGCTAATATTAGTACTTTCGACCCCATTTAGAACACTACTATTTATGTACAAAGTGTTTTAGAATGAAGATCATCAACCTAGGTTCAACACTATAAACCTAATCCAAGTTTAAAACTTTGCTTCATAGATCCTTACTTAAAAAGATGACTAACAAATTTTCTTGTATAAAGTCATAGTTATAGTTACAAGATTAAAGCAAACACCTTACTTAGAAGGCAATTACCGATGCAATAATAGAGAGCATGGCAATCATTCTCAAGTGACTCCCCTTCCTATTATTTAACATTTATTTATATTACTTTCTTTTTCTATATAATGCCATTGAGAGTCAAGAACTTGGTTTAGGATTCACTATGTTGTCAAGTAAAAGTGGCATGATTTTCTGTAGATTCTCTTTGGAAAGGAAGAATGAAAATACCTTCCATCATGAGCAACAAATCTATGAATAACTATATAAATTTACAACAATAATTAGTATAAAAGAAATTTAAAATAGTATATTAAATATGAGTAATTTAGTATACTAAAAGTAAGAGGGTAATTGCATTGATTTGAGAGGAGGGCTATGATGAGATATAATTTCATATTTGTGATGTGAATATTATATTAATGTCTTTTTTTCCTTTTATGTAAATTGTTTCAATAAAATTTTTATTAAGAAGTATTAAGGTTTCCATAATTAATTGTTCCATTTTTTTGTAATATTTTCAATTTAATAAAAAAATTAAAAAATAAAAACAAAATCAATGTGAATTTAATATAAAAAAATTAATTTAAATGGTTATCATTCATAGTATTTTAAAAAATCAATTTTTTTTTATAAATACTGTCATACAATTTACTAAAAAATATATAATATTATAAATATATTTTACAAATTTAATATAATAAATATATTTACCAATTTATAAGTTATATGTGTCATTTTAAGTCATTTATAATGTCATTTGTAAGTTATCTATGTCAAAATCAGTCAATCTTATATATAATTCATTGTTAATAAATGCTCCACTTATAGAAGATGAAAGGATTCATTAAAAGTAAGCATATCTATTTGAATATTTTAAAGAATTTTTTTTTTTTACTTTACCTATCAACCAAATTTCAAGAATAAATTTCATAATAATCTAATTCCTTTGCAAATAAAAATATAAATGATCACTCCATGAGACGTGTTAATGGTGGGTTACAAAGTATCTTTAAAGATCAGGCGCATGGAGAAATTACATGGTTACCAAGTTTTACAATGTTTGTATCCTACCTCTTCGAACTGAATTAAAGAGTCATTGAAGAACATCTTACTTCACCCTTATTTTGTAAAATATATTTTCCTCGAGTGATTTAAAGCTCAATAACAAGGCTTGCTAAATAACCAGTCAACTCAACTCATTAACCTGAGTGATTTAAAGCTCAATAACAAGACTTGCCGGAGTATGGAGTCAATCCAACTCATTTTGGTTAGCTGAACTAAAACCTTCAACAAAACATGAGCACCAAATTATTGTTGAGTTTTCTCTAGCTATGCAAACTCCGAAGTATTGCAGAATTTTGTCAACTGGACGAGTTTTGTTGAACATAAATAGTTTTCACAAGGAACGGGTTATATAGTTGTCAAAATTGTCAAGAATAATCAACACTCCATTTTGAATTTGCCCAAGTCTGAGCCAGAAGACTTTGTTTTGAAGTATAGACAAATGAGTCCTTTCCTAATTGATTTTATTTCCACAACATTAACTTGAAACTCTTGCATAACCATTTACTAACAATAAGTAATTAAATGTAGGCTATGAAGAAGTAGGCAGCTTCAATTATGCAGAAGCTTTGTTTTGCATAATCATGTAATCATATATGGCATCTACTTGGCTACAAAAATCCCTCCATCCACGGCTTCTTCTTCCACCATCAATCTATTGCAATTTGCATGAATGAAGACACACCTTACACTACAGTTGTTGGGGAAACATACCATTCAACTATAAAATGTCGAGTTCATGCCATTTGAGTATAACAGAACTTAGATATCAAAATTGTACAAAATAACTTTTGTGTAGAAAGAAGAACTGAGTAGTTGGTTGTCAAGTTTATGCCATTTGAATAAAGGAACTTAAATATCAAAATTGCACTATATAACTTCTGTGTAGAAAAAAAACTGAGGATATGCATCATTAATCTATGAATATATTTCCATATAGATTAATTTGTGCATGCAGCAACAACTCCATGCAAGGTTATATCCCAAAAATAATTGCCATAATACAATCTACATAAAAACCCACCACAAGATTGTAAAGTGGCAAATCAATGAAAGAGTACTTCTCCTCAAACTCCTTCAACCTCCTTCATCGTTGATCTGTATCTGACATGCATCCACCTAGTTAACGATAAACTCTACCATAGTTAGTTATTACCAGGACTGTGCTAAGAGTAAATACATACAATAAAATAGAAGTATAAGCAAATCATGCATGTTTCTTGGCCCACACAAATGTATTGGTGTGCTATAGAATGCAAACAAGCAATAACAAATAAAATAAAATAAAAGTATAAGCAAATCATGCATGTTTCTTGGCCCACACAAATGTATTGGTGTTCTATAGAATGCAAACAAGCAATAACAAATAAAAAAACATGAGTGCATTGACTTCAAAAGTACACATACATAACTTTTTCAAAACTGGAGGAAAACCGGCTTCATAAACACAACGCCACATTTCTTCGACATCTTTGCTATCCTTAAACAACATTGGTAAACATTTCTAATTTTTCTAATATAGGAGAAGAGAATCTTTAGGTGGATGGGTCGTTATGGAAGCCAAACAATATATAGACACGCAATTGTTACCTTGAACTATTATTCATGAAATCTGGATAATTTGTGTTTTAAAGAAACCTTAAACCTAAAATTCAGGGCGAATGAAACCCTAAAGCTTGATTCGCAAACTAGAAATCTGGATAATTTGTGTTTTAAAGAAACCCTAAACCGAAATTCAGGGAAAATGAAACCCTAAAGCTTGATTTGCAAGAAGGTTAAAGAAAACAATAGCTATGAGAAACCATGGGCGAATGAAGATTGAAGACTCTAGCTTGAATCTCGGTAAAAATGGTTTAAAATTTGCCCTTGAAAATTCCAAACCCTTCAGCAAAAATGTTTCTTTAAATATTTTCTACTTTCACTATGCGTTTAAAGTACACAAAATTACCCAGAGAAGAAGCTACATTTCAATCATCAAAGGCCCTAAGAAACAAGCTCATAGAACTCGAAACCCCCAAAATTTAAAGTTCTTCGGAACACTTTCCAAGTGCGGACAAGGAAAAATAAAATACCTGTATAGTTATATGATGGGCGGCGTGATGGAGCTTGGCTGTTGTGACACGAGCAGCCCATAGCTCGGCGTCCATGGCGTCTAAAGCTTTGAAAATTCCCCTAACATGGGACCAAACCCTGGCACCTCGAACCCTCCGCAATTGAAATATCAAAACCTTGAAATTTAACATAATTTATCATGCTTCTTTGAGAAGCGTGTCCAACTATTTAAAACCAATTATGCACAACTGAAGACTCATCTTTGTGCTTGTTCAATGGGATCGGATCTGCTCAGTAAAAAGTTTAATTCTATTTTATGCGTCTTTCAGAGAGGCCAGCTCTTTCCTGTAGCAAAGGGCAGTGTTAATGTGCCGACGTATTTTGTTGATTACCATCTATATGCCCACATGAATAAGTTCAGTCCAGGGAAAAACCAAGATCAATAACCTGATAACGTGGCAGATTTTTACTTGTTAAAGCGACTACGTATGTGGCAGTTTTCAATTGGTGAGAGGGACGACGAAATTGGGAAACATGCCCGCAACAAGCCCTCGGAAAAAGAACGTCTTCGACGTAATTATGTTATTTTTTTTTTTAAGGAAATCAATAAAATGGTTTGAAGTTTTTTTAACTTTTTAAATAAGAGGTTAAATTTTAGGTGGATTAATGTATATAATAATGATTTGATCTATAAGACTAATGTATAGACTAAGAATAGATGTTATAAACTATAGTTGGATTAATGAACAAAGTAAGTGTTTGATGTTTAGAACTCATGTATAGATTAAGAATAAATGTTATATAGGTGGTGTGGTGTCCATTTAAGAAAAAACAATTTTAAGAAGTGTGAGTTTAACTAATAATATTTGTCTCTTATACCACTTAAAAATTATGAGAAATTTTATAAAGAAAAAAATAAATAAAATCTTTACAATATTATAAATATAATATATATAAAACATATATAAATTAAAAATGAAAATGAAAATATATAAAAAAAATTATATAAAAAAAAAATTAATAATATTTGTCTCCTATACCAATTAAAAATTATGAGAAATTTTATAAAAAAAATTAAATAAATAAAATCTTTACAATATTATAAATATAATACATATAAAACATATATAAATTAAAAATGAAAATGAAAATATATAAAAAAAACAAAAATTATAAATAAAAGGATAAAAGAGATCAATTACCATATTCAAAAGAGTTTCCTTACAAGATGGATATACCCCCAACATTTTTTTTAATTAAAATATTACCAATTTCTTTATAAAACCATTAATATTGATGTGATTTAGATTTTCAATTTATAAAATATGTATGTATATGATGTTATAAAAATTTAAAATTATATATATGAATAAAAAATAATAGAGATAATAGAGATGAGGTTTTAAAATATGATTTACTTTATAATTTTATTTTTGTGTTCGAAAAGTTTTAGAAGAATTCATAAATCATAATAGTTTTGATGAGTTGAAAGACGATATTGTAACAAATATTGCAATCTAATATGTTTGTATGTGATATTCTAAGAGAGTGCTTTTAGCATCTTTAACTCTCTTAGTGTCACATAGAGTGCTTTTAGCATCTTCAACCCTCTTAGTGTCACATAGATGACAAATTTTGTTGACCCACAACGCTTTAGTAATTGTTTAATTGCACCATTTCACTATAGATCTCATACAGAAAGATACTTTTGATCTCTTAGGTCGAATTCTCTATCACACCACAATCTTTCCTTAACTTTAAATGTAATAATATTTTTAATATGATCATTGTGATCTACACTTACCTCTTCCTTGATTCCCCAACAATTTAGCCTTAGCCAAAGACTTGGCATGTTTATGCCAACCCCGCTTGTAACAATTGGTTTTGACTAAAGTTTGAAGCAATCTTAGGAAGCCGCTTTGTCTTCCATGTTGTTTATCTTGTTCTTGTACATTAGGTACCTAGTCATCGCCATGCTCTCAATGGGGGAGAGACTTACTTTTATGAGGAGGATTGGATTTGCTCTATCTTTCTCAATGATTCTCGAGAGATGTTGTAGCCCCAATCTTCACAACCATATAAGATAATAGGAGTGATGAAAGCCTAAAATAAGAGTTTCTTCTTATCCAAAAGTTAAAGGTCCATTGATTTACAATTGTTTCCAAGTCCATCATTAGCTTTCCACCCTCCATTTATCTTTTATCAATGCTATAGTTCCAATTAAACTTGTGATCAAGATCGATTCCAAGACACTTGTATGAACTCACTTCCTCCAAGCTATTGTTGTCATACACGAAATTGGCGTAAGTGATCTTTTTAGATTTGATTATCATAACCTTTGTTTTGTCTGTTACAATCATACGCGTACTACAACAAAAATACTTAAGAACAATACCAACCATGTAAACAAGGATGATCAAGTTATACCGGCTAGTGTCATTGTTAATAAGTGGAAAAACCTATTAAGAGTTTTTTAAACCCCAGTTTCAAACGTAATCAATCTAAGTCCATCTTCAATGGATCACAATGCAATGAGGGGATTCCAACTATTGTATTGTGATCCCCTAGAGATGGACTCACCTTGATGAAGTTTGAAACGTAGGGTTTGAAAAACTCTTAACATGATTTTCCACTTATTAACTGTGAAAATTCCAAACCCTAGGTAATTATTTTCCTTATATTCTCAACTAAACAAGCAAGTTATTTAATTGCAGAAAATTAACTTCTTCACATATCAATCGAATCACACAAATAATTGGAAAGTAAATAGCAGAAATGTAAACAATTTCACACATGCACACAAAATTTCTCCTTCAAATCAACTTATCATTAACTTAATCAAAGCTTATAAGGAAACCTCCACAACTGCTTAAAATCAATAGTTGCATAGTATACAAAAATCACCCCAAATTAAGGTGTACACCTTGCTGAAGAGAAGTACAACCCACATGAAAAATGAGGAAACCAACTATTGTTGTTGTACATATCGATATAAATCTATCTGTATGATCGTACGAACCGTTGTGATGATCTCTGTAATTATATGGATATATCCATACTACTTCATGGATCTGTTGTATAGATGCACAATACTATATTATTGCATGATACCTTCCTCTCAACTAACACACTATGATTTCTCTCTTCTGCTTACCATCCCTATTCGACAAAATGTATAATAAACACTATCTTGACCTACCTTTATGCTTGAGCTAAAAACCTAATTTACCAAAACCTTAATCTCATAGTGGGATGTAGAGTTGATATTCATCTAAATCACCAATGCATAAATACACTTTAATAGACTCAATCGGCTAGATATAAGACTTTCACTTTATTTGTAAAGTGAATTACAAAATAGAACACTTTACAAAATATAATTAACTTGAACTAATTCTAACACATTTACACTAAACATGTGTGGAATTTACTCTTCGAGCTACATTCTTCAACAATCCTCTTCGTAAGGAAGGAATTATACACCAATCCAAGTTTGTCTTAGAATGCTTCAAACTTCCCTTTTGTTAAGGGCTTCGTCAAAATATCAACAACCTGATGACCCGTGGGTACAAACTGGATATTTATAGCTCACTTTCAAATCCTTGGTGTGCTTGGAGTTGTCATGAAACACTAAATTCTTAGATAGTTTGATACAACTCTGATTATCACAATAAATCACCATAGGATCCAACTCTTAATCAAATATTCATGGAATCAATGTGTGATGCCAAATTCCCTCACAACTAGTAACATTGGCTATTATATACTCTACCTATGTTATCATATACTCCACCTCTGCCGAGCTAAGTTCCATGGAAGTATGCTTCCCACTAAACTAAGATATCATCATTGATCTCAAGCTAAAGAAGCACCTTGAGACACCCCTGCAACTTCACCACCTTCCCAAATTGAGTCTATACACCCCTGCAACTTCACCTCATCATCTCCAAGATATATTAGACGATACTCCATTGTGCCCCTCAAGCATCTGAGCACATTTTGTATTGCTACCTAATGCCCCTACCTCAACTCCACCATGAATTGACTCAAGGTGTTCATTGCAAAACATATATAAGGCCTATATATGATCTCGTAGAAAAGGTTTGAAGGGACAACCTTTAGCTCAAGGAGAAAGTGATTCCACTAGAGAGTATGAAACCCCGTATAATTTGACGATGACAGGAAGGTTGAACAGATACATCAAGGAACATATAAACTACCTATACAACATGGGATGCACCATATCTAAATATGAAGTTGTGACCTTCTTCATGTTGAAATCTATTTAATATTGATAGGGGGGTTAATCAATATTAGCGCAGTTATGAACCATTTTTAACTTCTTAACCGATTTAAACTTGAACTTAAATTATGTATCCACCATAAATAGGACATTCAACATCACATGAGTGCAATACACAGAACACACATAATTTTTACGTGGAAACCCGAATGGGAGAAAAACACAGAATGCTCTCTTATAATAAAATATTACATTCAAGGAGGCACCACCTCCCTGATTTACCAGGTTCAACTGGAAGGAGGCACCGAACCCCTGCTCCTTGCCTCGTCCTTCCGCCCTGATATAAAAGAAGGAAATATTACTTTTGTTCTTCTGATTCATGCACTCTCCTGATAATCTATTGTTTACAATGCTTGTGCGCACCTTCTACAACCTTGCAATCACTTATATGTATTACGAATTTCACTTGAACACATCAACAACATACATTCGATTTCATACTTCACAAACTGTGTATTGATTCATCATATTCTATAGTCTGTGCTCAGATTCAACATGCCATTATGTTTTTGCACATCTACAACTTCAATTGATATTTTGCATCTTTTGTTGAGTTGTTGTTCTGACTTCACGCATCAATATCAGATACATATGTGCACCTTCTGTCACATACTTTCGTTCTGTCTTGGTGCAACAGTATTTAGATAATTTGCAACCCTTTTGTACATGATTCAGCATTTCTGTTCAACGTACTTGTCTTAGATCATCCTCATCATAATGTACATCCTTTACTGTGTTACAACTTTGTCTTTGTGCATATGATGAACTACTTTACTTCACGCTTCACATGATATACCTCAACTTAGTCTTCGCGCATTTGTCTTATGTCATCTGTGATTGTCTGTGTGTTTTCTGCGATACTGTCATTCAATTCTCATGCACTTAGGAATTATCTGTGGTTCTACCTTTTTGCTTTTGTCCAATTCTCATAGATAAACTTGCATCATCTTGTTCACCATCAACAATTCCATTCCTCTGCTCATACGCACTCGGCTCTTTGCTAGATCATGTTGTTCTGGTTTCACGAACCCTTGATTCCCCAAGAATTAGAAGCTTGATAAATATGTATCTTCTAGCTTTCCTCACAAGCTTACTTCCCAATCTTGCTTGCATTCTCCAACTCGGATTCTTATTTATACTTGTTCTACTGGATGGTGATATCCACAAGTTGGTCATAGCGTCCCTTCTTCCTTGCTTCACGGTTCCGCTTACTTTACACTTCTGCCAATTGTTATCTTATGCGCCACTGAGGTGTCATCTTATGTGGGTCTTGCGCATACTTGGTCCTTTGGCTAGTGATATTTGCACCCTTGTGGTTTGGTATTGTGTCGTTGATGTACCGTCACTTGTGGGACTTGCGCACTTGACTTCTTCAACCGTGACTTTCTTCTTGGTAATTTTGTGCGCTTCAAGAACTTTGTATGCTTATTTTGATTGATGTATCGTGTGAACTTCTAGAATTTTTCCAACCAATTATTTTGACTTAGCCTTGAGGTAGCATGACTAGGTGGACTTGGGACTTGCGCATGTACCATATGTACTGAATCTATTCCTTATGTACTTATTCAAACTGGATATGCTTGATGTACTTCTGGATATACTTCTTTAGAATGGATTCCATGTATTTATTCAAACTTTCTTACATATACTTCTTGAAACTAGCTTCCATATATTTCTTCAAACTGGCACAAGGAATACTGAATCCTCTTTGACATCAGTTGACATCAATGACAACCAAAGTTCAACAATCTCCCCCTTTGGCATTGATGTCAACACCTCATGAAGTTGTTCATAATCATATCATGAAGTTGTGTGCTTCATTTGTGCTTGTCGCAATACCCCCCTGTGTTCTTTGATAGTTTGAGCCTTTGCTCATATGCGCATCCATTGTCAGTATTCTTCTGCTATCTTTCACTTCTGCATGAACCGCATGCTTCATGATCTTCCTCAACTGCTTTTCATCTATGTGTTGATCGCATGCTTCATGACCATTCCCCCACTTTGACATCAATGGAAAAGAGGTGCCTTATTGCGTGGTTATAAGTACTCATTTATTCAGTTTGCGCTAGCCTCATGATTCTAATTGTTGGGATTACTCCCCCTGTATTCATTCTTTGTTCTCTTTGAGAAGTGACAATCTCTGTTCACGTTCCTGAATGAACTGTAGTTTCAAACTTTTTCATAGTTTCCTTTGCAGCTACGACTTTTCCTTTCAGTTCCTCTTCTTTGGCCACAATAGTTGCTTCCACATTTTCATCAGAAATTGATTCTAGGGTTTCTAATAAATCATCAATTTCTTCTTTGATTTCCCCTTGTAACCGTGGAAAGGATTCTGTGATGTTGAAGGCTTCTTCCTAAAGGTGTTCAAACCTGTTAATTAACCTCAGTTGTTGTTAGTCCTAAAGTTTGTACTGACTGCTTAGCACAAATTTTAGGCACCTCAAATTGAATGAATCTGGATTTTAAATAGCAGAAGAGGAACTTGAAGGTGATGGATAAAAGATCAATGCTCAAGAATCAGTAAGATACAAAAAGATATATATAAGGGATGGTGAACAAGGATGATCTAAAGACATATGACTACAAACTCTAGCAATGTATGAACCAGTTTAACAAAACAGTCATGTAACCACAAACAGTTGATCGCATAACTGGTAAATATTCTTGATACAAAAAGACATTTTGCAAAAAGAATTACAAACATTGGAATCTGCAATAAGAAACTAGGATAGAGACACTGTCCATCATAAGATTTATTACAGGAAATGAACAACATTTGCATGCAAATAAGTTAAAAAAATTCATAAAAGATTTCTGATCCTAGATACCCTCCCAAAATATACATTTACAGAACTGAAAGAAACTCAGAGTGATGTTCAATACACACATTACAATACACAGCCTCTCGGGCTAGAACCTCCCCTATCCTTTTTCACAATAAAATTCATCCCCTTTATAGAGTTCTACAAGCAGTTAAGTATTAAACTCAAAATCAATCTTCTATGATAGAACCATCTTTGAATCTGGGATTGACTCTTCAACTGTGTCATCGGATGCAAAAATATTTTCTCAAGTATGCCTTGGAATCTGGAACCGGTTTGATTTCATTCCTGAAAACCTGGGATAGCAATCCCTTTTCGATTCAAAAGCTCTGCCATTTCCAATTTAAAAATAAATTTATATGCCTTGGATTCTACTTTAAAGATATTCATTGCTTCTAGCTCGAGATCTTTGTGTATTTGCAAAATTTGCCACCGAAATTTATATCTTTTATATAGCAGTTCTTAAATATATCTAATCCTCTGCTTCCAGGTACTCTATCACTAAACGCTGCTTGGCATAGAAGATACCAAAAGATGACACATAACAATTTAGTAGTCTTTCAGTGTGACCTATATGTAAGCTTTCACTAGTCCTTTTAATATTTTTTTCCATTTCACATTCGTGGCATCACAAACAATTTATAGAATGAGGCTTTTGCTATAATAATGCAGCTTTTGTGATGACTGAGATTTACCATCTTATGTTTTACCTCACCATTGCTCTACGAGCTGCTAGATTTTGATCTGGAGAACCCTTTGCAGATAATCAACTTCTTGCTGATCCAAATTCAAGGACAGATGCAAGGTCCAATGTATGATTTGTATGATGAGAGCGATTTGTTCCAGAATATAAAAGAATGACTATTTTGTATGGCATCCACCGGGTGGATTTTCAACCTGTATGTGTACTCCCATGTATGATGTGTGGCATACTTCTTATCATTTGCAGCTTCCAATTGAACCACCTCTTCATCCACCTTCTTTATGCACCCTCAAATGTAATTGATAGCTGTTGATGAACTTTTAAAGCTTTGGATCTTTTTAACTTTGCCTAAACGCACCTAGTGACATGGGTTTTTGTCAATGATGAACACGTATGACCTTTGGACAACACCAATGTAGTATAGGTTGCTTCTGTTTGTGACAAGTTGAATTTCCCAATACTAAATGCATTGAAGGTCATAAGCACTTTATTGATGTTTTTGCTTGTCATTCGATACGTTGCAAAATTTATATATATAATCCGATATATGTGCACACTCAGTCATGGCTGTAACTGGTAGTGTGTCTTGTCACGAGGGCTCACTGCTCCTTAAATTTGAAGGCTATCCAACATGATTAGCCACCATGTCCGAGTTCAATAGAGATCTTTTCCAGTTGCATTGGGAAGCCATCTTCACGCAAAACAGAGCCACCAATTGCTCCATTAGTTAACATTGCCTCATACTTTGCCCAAATGAAATTCTCAAGAGAAGCTCGATCATTTTCTGTAGGTCACTTGAAATTTGGAGGAAGCTTTGTTTTCCAGCAGTCATCTATGTTGAACTCATGGCATCTGGGTACTTTCACATGCACGCTGCCAGGATCAAAAGCAAATTTTAATGGGAAAATTTCGATACCAACATTGGCTCCTTCTGGGGATGGCATACTCCTTATGAGCTGCCAAGAACCTAGTAGTTCTAGTGGCCTTATATCCATTGGGATATGGAGTCCTTCACATCTTAAACTTCTACAACTTTAAAAAACCTTGAAACCCTGTTCTTCATACAAACTTGGAGAATAATATAAACTGAAATTATTCACTGCAAACCATATGCTCTGACAACAAACTTCTCACTGCAAACTGAAAGAAAGCATATGCTCAGGAAGTGAGCTTATTTCCTACACTAACCTACCTCTAACCAAATTTGCAACTTGGTCAAGTGAAATCATGTTTCCAATGAAACCAGGTTAAGAACTGACTTAACAATTGAACTCTTGAAATATGCTTCAGTAAAATAAAGATTGAAGAATTTATAGGAATCTCATCATGAGTCTGAAACCCATATTTAGAGCTGAACAAAAAAGAATGACTTGAGTTGAAAAACTCCTCCATATAGTCGGCTACCGAGTCATACCACTGTGTGCAATTTCTGCCATACCACTATTTCAGCTTTGGATCATCAAACTTGTCTTTATTCTTAGTCTTGATATCAAAAGACAGTTGAAATGGATTTTGAAAAGACAGGCTTTGATAATGTGAATCTTGAGACTGTATTTTGACCTCTAAAGCTTCAATCTCTTTCTCAATATGCTTGGCAAATTCTAGGAAAAATATGACTTTAGATTCTGAGTTACATGAGCTTGACTTTAAATAAGAAGACAAAAGGGAAGAAAAATTCTCATCTACTTCCTCATCGCTGTTCATATTATTCCATTCTCTGAAATTTTGAATGGAAAGAGATTCTGCCCTAAACTCTGTCTTCTCCATCCATGTCTTCAAAAAGACAATCCAAAAATCGGTTATTGATTTAATTGATCTAACTGAAAAATCTTCAACCCAACTTTTACACTTTCCTTGTAATGAATAATAGAATAGTCTAATGAAAACATCTTCATGTTTAACTCTAAGTAGCTCCGTAAATTCACGGAAATTAGATATATGTTTCACAGTTAAATTCATATCTTCTCCGTTGAATTTAGGACCATTTCTCAACAAATATTCATCTGTAGGAAGACGATCTGGAAAACCAGGAAGTTTTGTAAAATCTAGACATGCATACCTTGAGACAATAGAAGCAACATCTAAAGTCCTCATTAGTCCAATGAAATCATCAGTGAATCTTTGAAATCTGGATCCACAAAAGTTTGGAGTCGCCAGGTGAACAATTTGCAGCCACTATGTCACCAGTCCTGGTTCACCATCAAAGATTGGATATATTCGTAGTGGTTCTTTCTGGGGAAAATAGTCTTCACTTTCGCTCCCCGGTATGGTCGCCAAAAGATGTTAGTCCTAAAGTTTGTACTGACTGCTTAGCACAAAGTTTAGGCACCTCGAATTGAATGAATTTGGATTTTAAATAGCAGAAGAGGAACTTGAAGGCGATGGATAAAAGATCAATGCTCAAGAATCAGTAAGATACAAAAATATATATATAAGGGATGGTGAACAAGGATGATCTAAAGACATATGACTACAAACTGTAGCAATGTATGAACCAGTTTAACAAAACAGTAATGTAACCACAAACAGTTGATCGCATAACTGGTAAATATTCTCGAGACAAAAAGACATTTTGCAAAAAGAATTACAAACATTGGCATCTGCAATAAGAAACTAGGACAAAGACACTGTCCATCATAAGATTTATTACAGGCAATGAACAACATTTGCATGCAAAGAAGTTAAAAAATTTCATAAAAGATTTATGATCCTAGATACCCTCCCAAAATATACATTTACAAAGCTGAAAGAAACTCAGATTGATGTTCAATACACACATTACAATACACAGCCTCTCAGGCTGGAACCTCCCCCCTCCTTTTTCACAGTAAAATTCATCCCCTTTATAAAGTTCTACAAGCTGTTAAGCATTAAACTCAAAATCAATCTTCAATGATAGAACCATTTTTGAATCTGGGATTGACTCTTCAACTGTGTCATAGGATGCAAAAATATTTGTTCAAGTATGCCTTGGAATCTAGAACCGGTTTGATTTCATTCCTGAAAACCTGGGATAGCGATCCCTTTTCGATTCAAAAGCTCTGCCATTTCCAATTTAAAAATAAATTTATCTGCCTTGGATTCTAGTTAAAAGATATTCATTGCTTCTAGCTCGAGATCTTTGTGTATTTGCAAAATCTTCCACCGAAATTTATACCTTTTATATAGCAGTTCTTAAATATATCTAATCCTCTGCTTCTAGGTACTCTAGCATTAAACGCTGCTTGGCATTGAAGGTACCAAAAGATGACACATAACAATTTAGTAGTCTTTCAGTGTCTTGTATGTAAGCTTTCACTAGTCATTTTAATATTTTTTCCATTTCACATTTGTAGCATAACAAACAATTTATAGAATGAGGCTTTTGCTATAATAATGCAACTTCTGTGATGACTGAGATTTACCATCTTATGTTTTACCTCACCATTGCTCTGCGAGCTGCTAGATTTTGATCTGGAGAACCCTGTGCAGATAATCAACTTCTTACTGATCCAAATTCAAGAACAGATGCAAGGTCCAATGTATGATTTGTATGATGAGAGGGATTTGTTCTAGAATATAAAAGAATGACTATTTTGTATGGCATCCACCGGGTGGATTTTCAACCTGTATGTGTACTCCCATGTATGATGTGTGGCATACTTCTTATCATTTGCAGCTTCCAATTGAACCACCTCTTCATCCACCTTCTTTATGCACCCTCAAATGCAATTGATAGCTGTTGATGAACTTTTAAAGGTTTGAATCTTTTTAACTCTGCATGAACGCACCTAGTGACTTGGGTTTTTGTCAATGATGAACACGTATGACCTTTGGACAACACCAATGCAGTATAGGTTGCTTCTGTTTGTGACAAGTTGAATTTCCCAATACTAAATGCATTGAAGGTCGTAAGCACTTTATTGATGTTTTTGCTTGTCATTTGATACGTTGCAAAATTTATATATATAATCAGATATATGTGCACACTCAGTCATGGCTGTAACTGGCAGTGTGTCTTGTCATGAGGGCTCACTGCTCCTTAAATTTGAAGGCTATCCAACACCATTAGCCACCATGTTTGAGTTCAATGGAGATCTTTTCCTGTTGCATTTGGAAGCCATCTTCACGCAAAACAGAGTCACCAATTGCTCCATTAGTTAACATTGCCTCATACTTTGCCCAAATGAAATTCTCAAGAGAAGCTCGATCATTTTCTGCAGGTCCCTTGCAATTTGGAGGAAGCTCTGCTTTCCAGCAGTCATCTTCCTTGAACTCATGGCATCTGGGTACTTTCACATGCACGCTGCCAGGATCAAAAGCAAAATTTAATGGGAAAAATTTCAATACCAACATTGGCTCCTTCTGGGGATGGCATACTCCTTGTGAGCTGCCAAGAACCTAGCAGTTCTAGCGGCCTTATATCCATTGGGCTATGGAGTCCTTCACATCTTAAACTTCTACAACTTTAAAAAACCTTGAAACCCTGTTCTTCATACAAACTTGGAGAATAATATAAACTGAAATTATTCACTGCAAACCATATGCTCTGACAGTAAACTTCTCACTACCAACTGAAAGAAAGCATATGCTCAGGAAGTGAGCTTATTTCCTACACTAACCTACCTCTAACCAAATCTGCAACTTGGTCAAGTGAAATCATGTTTCCAATGAAACCCGGTTAAGAACTGACTTAACAATTGAACTCTTGAAATATGCTTCAGTAAAATAAAGATTGAAGAATTTATAGGCATCTCATCATGAGTCTGAAACCCATATTTAGATCTGAACAAAAAAGAATGATTTGAGTTGAAAAAATCCTCCATATAGTCGGCTACCGGGTCATACCATTGTGTGCAATTTCTGCCATATCACTGTTTCAGTTTTGGATCATCAAACTTGTCTTTATTCTTAGTCTTGATATCAAAAGACAGGCTTTGATAATGTGAATCTTGAGACTGTATTTTGACCTCTAAAGCTTCAATTTCTTTCTCAATATACTTGGCAAATTCTTGTAAAAAGATGACTTTAGATTTTGACTTACATTAGCTTGACTTTAAATAAGAAGACAAAAGGGAAGAAAAATTCTCATCTACTTCCTCATTGCTATTCATATTATTCCATTCTCTGAAATTTTGAATGGAAAGAGATTCTGCCCTAAAATCTGTCTTCTCCATTCATGTCTTCAAAAAGACATTCCAAAAATCTGTTATTGATTTAATTGATCTAACCGACAAATCTTCAACCCAACTTTTACACTTTCCTTTTAATGAATCATAGAATAGTCTAATGAAAACATATTCATGTTGAACTCTAAGAAGCTCCGTAAATTCACGGAAATTAGATATATGTTTCACAGTTAAACTCAGATCTTCTCCGTTGAATTTAGGACCATTTCTCAACAAATATTCATATGTAGGAAGACGATCCGGAAAACCAAGAAGTTTTGTAAAATCTAGACATGCATACCTTGAGACAATAAAAGCAACATCTAAAGTCCTCATTAGTCCAATGAAATCATTAGTGAATCTTTGAAATTTGGATCCACAAAAGTTTGGAGTCTCCAGGTGAACAATTTGCAGCCACTATGTCACCAGTCCTCGTTCACCATCAAAGACTGGATATATTCGTCGTGGTTCTTTCTAGGGAAAATAGTCTTCACTTCCGCTCCCCGGTATGGTTGCCAAAAGATGTTAGTCCTAAAGTTTGTACTGACTGCTTAGCACAAATTTTAGGCACCTTGAATTGAATGAATTTGGATTTTAAATAGCAGAAGAGGAACTTCAAGGCGATGGATAAAAGATCAATGCTCAAGAATCAGTAAGATACAAAATTAGATATATATAAGGGATGGTGAACAAGGATGATCTAAAGACATATGACTACAAACTCTAGCAATGTATGAACCAGTTTAACAAAACAATCATGTAACCACAAACAGTTGATCGCATAACTGGTAAATATTCTTGAGACAAAAAGACATTTTGCAAAAAGAATTACAAACATTGGCATCTGTAATAAGAAACTAGGACAGAGACACTGTCCATCATAAGATTTATTACAGGCAATGAACAACATTTGCATGCAAAGAAATTAAAAAATTTCATAAAAGATTTCTGATCCTAGATACCCTCCCAAAATATACATTTACAGAGCTGAAAGAAACTCAGATTGATGTTCAATACACACATTACAATACACAGCCTCTCAGGCTTGAACCTCCCCCCTCCTTTTTCACAATAAAATTCATCCCCTTTATAGAGTTCTACAAGCTGTTAAGTATTAAACTCAAAATCAATCTTCTATGATAGAACCATCTTTGAATCTGGGATTGACTCTTCAACTGTGTCATAGGATGCAAAAATATTTGCTCAAGTATGCCTTGGAATCTGGAACCGGTTTGATTTCATTCCTAAAAACCTGGGATAGCGATCCCTTTTCGATTCAAAAGCTCTGCCATTTACAATTTAAAAATAAATTTATCTGCCTTGGATTCTAGTTAAAAGATATTCATTGCTTCTAGCTCAAGATCTTTGTGTATTTGCAAAATCTTCCACCAAAATTTATACCTTTTATATAGGAGTTCTTAAATATATCTAATCCTCTGCTTCCAGGTACTCTAGCACTAAACACTGCTTGGCATAGAAGATACCAAAAGATGACACATAACAATTTAGTAGTCTTTAAGTGTGACCTGTATGTAAGCTTTCACTAGTCCTTTTAATATTTTTTTCCATTTCACATTTGTAGTATCACAAACAATTTATAGAATGATGCTTTTGCTATAATAATGCAGCTTCTGTGATGACTGAGATTTACCATCTTATGTTTTACCTCACCATTGCTCTGCGAGCTGATAGATTTTGATCTGGAGAACCCTATGCAAATAATCAACTTCTTGCTGGTCCAAATTCAAGGACAGATGCAAGGTCCAATGTATGATTTGTATGATGAGGGTGATTTGTTCCAAAATATAAAAGAATGAATATTTTGTATGGCATCCACCGGGTGGATTTTCAACCTGTATGTGTACTCCCATGTATGATGTGTGGCATACTTCTTATCATTTGCAGCTTCCAATTGAACCACCTCTTCATCCACCTTCTTTATGCACCCTCGAATGCAATTGATAGATGTTGATGAACTTTTAAAGCTTTGGATCTTTTTAACTCTGCCTGAACGCACCTAGTTACTTGGGTTTCTGTCAATGATGAACACGTATGACCTTTGGACAACACCAATGTAGTATAGGTTGCTTTTGTTTGTGACAAGTTGAATTTCCCAATACTAAATGCATTGAAGGTCGTAAGCACTTTATTGATGCTTTTGCTTGTCATTCGATACGTTGCAAAATTTATATATATAATCATATATATGTGCACACTTAGTCATGGCTGTAACTGGTATTGTGTCTTGTCACGAGGGCTCACTGCTCCTTAAATTTGAAGGCTATCCAACACCATTAGCCACCATGTTCGAGTTCAATGGAGATCTTTTCCTGTTGCATTTGGAAGCCATCTTCACGCAAAACAGAGTCACCAATTGCTCCATTAGTTAACATTGCCTCATACTTTTCCCAAATGAAATTCTCAAGAGAATCTCGATCATTTTCTGCAGGTCGCTTGCAATTTGGAGGAAGCTCTGCTTTCCAGTAGTCATCTGTGTTGAACTCATGGCATCTGGGTACTTTCACATGCACGCTACCAGGATGAAAAGCAAATTTTAATGGGAAAAATTTCAATACCAACATTGGCTCCTTCTGGGGATGGCATACTCCTTGTGAGCTGCCAAGAACCTTGTAGTTCTAGTGGCATTTTATCCATTGGGCTATGGAGTCCTTCACATCTTAAAATTCTACAACTTTAAAAAACCTTGAAACCCTGTTCTTCAGACAAACTTGGAGAATAATATAAACTGAAATTATTCACTGTAAACCATATGCTCTGACAACAAACTTCTCACTACAAACTGAAAGAAAGCATATGCTCAGGAAGTGAGCTTATTTCCTACACTAACCTACCTCTAACCAAATCTGCAACTTGGTCAAGTGAAATCATGTTTCCAATGAAACCAGGTTAAGAACTGACTTAACAATTGAACTCTTGAAATATGATTCAGTAAAATAAAGATTGAAGAATTTACAGGCATCTCATCATGAGTCTGAAACCCATATTTAGATTTGAACAAAAAAGAATGACTTATGTTGAAAAACTCCTCCATATAGTCGGCTACCGGGTCATACCACTGTGTGCAATTTCTGCCATACCATTGTTTCAGTTTTGGATCATCAAACTTGTCTTTATTCTTAGTCTTGATATCAAAAGATAGCTGAAATGGATTTTGAAAAGATAGGCTTTGATAATGTGAATCTTGAGACTGTATTTTGACCTCTAAAGCTTCAATCTCTTTCTTAATATACTTGGCAAATTCTTGTAAAAAGATGACTTTAGATTCTGAGTTACATGAGCTTGACTTTAAATAAGAATACAAAAGGGAAGAAAAATTCTCATCTACTTCCTCATCACTGTTCATATTATTCCATTCTTTGAAATTTTGAATGGAAAGAGATTCTACCCTAAACTCTGTCTTCTCCATCCATGTCTTCAAAAAGACAATCCAAAAATCTGTTATTGATTTAATTGATCTAACCGACAAATATTCAACCCAAATTTTACACTCTCCTTGTAATGAATCATAGAATAGTCTAATGAAAACATATTCATGTTTAACTCTAAGAAGCTCCGTAAATTCACGGAAATTAGATATATGTTTCACAGTTAAACTCAAATCTTCTCCGTTGAATTTAGGACCATTTCTCAACAAATATTCATCTGTAGGAAGACGATCCAGAAAACCAGGAATTTTTGTAAAATCTAGACATGCATACCTTGAGACAATAGAAGCAACATCTAAAGTCCTCATTAGTCCAATGAAATCATTAGTGAATCTTTGAAATTTGGATCCACAGAAGTTTGGAGTCGCCAGGTGAACAATTTGCAGCCACTATGTCACCAGTCCTCGTTCACCATCAAAGACTGGATATATTCATCGTGGTTCTTTCTAGGGAAAATAGTCTTCACTTCCGCTCCCCGGTATGGTTGCCAAAAGATGTTAGTCCTAAAGTTTGTACTGACTACTTAGCACAAAGTTTAGGCACCTCGAATTGAATGAATCTGGATTTTAAGTAGCAGAAGAGGAACTTGAAGGCGATGGATAAAAGATCAATGCTCAAGAATCAGTAAGATACAAAAATATATATATATAAGGGATGGTGAACAAGGATGATCTAAAGACATATGACTACAAACTGTAGCAATGTATGAACCAGTTTAACAAAACAATCATGTAACCACAAACAGTTGATCGCATAACTGGTAAATATTCTTGAGACAAAATGATAATTTGCAAAAAGAATTACAAACATTGGAATCTGCAATAAGAAACTAGGACAAAGACACTGTCCATCATAAAATTTATTACAGGCAATGAACAACATTTGCATGCAAATAAGTTAAAAAATTTCATAAAAGATTTCTGATCCTAGATACCCTCCCAAAATATACATTTACAGAGCTGAAAGAAACTCAGATTGATGTTCAATACACACATTACAATACACAGCCTCTCAGGCTGGAACCTCCCCCCTCCTTTTTCACAATAAAATTCATCCCCTTTATAGAGTTCTACAAGCTGTTAAGTATTAAACTCAAAATCAATCTTCTATGATAGAACCATCTTTGAATCTGGGATTGACTCTTCAACTGTGTCATAGGATGCAAAAATATTTGCTCAAGTATGCCTTGGAATCTGGAACCGGTTTGATTTCATTCCTGAAAACTTGGGATAGCGATCCCTTTTTGATTCAAAAGCTTTGCCATTTCCAATTTAAAAATAAATTTATCTGCCTTGGATTCTAGTTAAAAGATATTCATTGCTTCTAGCTCAAGAACTTTGTGTATTTGCAAAATCTGCCACCAAAATTTATACCTTTTATATAGCAGTTCTTAAATATATCTAATCCTCTGCTTCCAGGTACTCTAGCACTAAACGCTGCTTGGCATAGAAGATACCAAAATATGACACATAACAATTTAGTAGTCTTTCAGTGTGACTTGTATGTAAGCTTTCACTAGTCCTTCTAATATTTTTTTGCATTTCACATTCGTAGCATCACAAACAATTTATAGAATGAGGCTTTTGCTATAATAATGCAGCTTTTGTGATGACTGAGATTTACCATCTTATGTTTTACCTCACCATTGCTCTGCGAGCTACTAGAGTTTGATCTGGAGAACCCTGTGCAGATAATCAACTTCTTGCTGATCCAAATTCAAGGACAAATGCAAGGTCCAATGTATGATTTGTATGATGAGAGCGATTTGTTCCAGAATATAAAAGAATGACTATTTTGTATGGAATCCACCGGGTGGATTTTCAACCTGTATGTGCACTCCCATGTATGATGTGTGGCATACTTCTTATCATTTGCAGCTTCCAATTGAACCACCTCTTCATCCACCTTCTTTATGCACCCTCGAATGCAATTGATAGTTGTTGATGAACTTTTAAAGGTTTGAATCTTTTTAGCTCTGCCTGAACGCACCTAGTGACTTGGGTTTTTGTCAATGATGAACACGTATGACCTTTGGACAACACCAATGTAGTATAGGTTGCTTCTGTTTGTGACATGTTGAATTTCCCAATACTAAATGCATTGAAGGTCGTAATCACTTTATTGATGTTTTTGCTTGTCATTCGATACGTTGCAAAATTTATATATATATTCAGATATATGTGCACACTCAGTCATGGCTGTAACTGGCAGTGTGTCTTGTCACGAGGGCTCACTACTCCTTAAATTTGAAGGCTATCCAACACCATTAGCCACCATGTTCGAGTTCAATGGAGATCTTTTCCTGTTGCATTTGGAAGCCATCTTCACGCAAAACAGAGCCACCAATTGCTCCATTAGTTAACATTGCCTCATACTTTTCCCAAATGAAATTCTCAAGAGAAGCTCGATCATTTTCTGCAGGTCACTTGCAATTTGGAGGAAGCTCTACTTTCCAGCAATCATCTGCCTTGAAGTCATGGCATCTGGGTACTTTTACATGGACGCTGCCAGGATCAAAAGCATATTTTAATGGGAAAAATTTCGATACCAACAGTTGCTCTTCCTGAATCATATTTACTTCTTGCTGCTGCTTCTTGGATTCTGTCATTTTAGTCATTTTCTAAATAGCTGGTAGATAGGCCAGACTATCACACATCTTTTGCTCCAATTGTTGCGCTGCCTGTAGTTTCTTTCCTACTTCATTCAGATGCTCGTCTTCGACCATTTTTTTCCAATGATAGTTGAAAAATTTCTTCATGCAGCTTTGTACATTTCAACTCTAGGGTCTTGATGTTCTTGATTGCAATGTTCATTCTTTCCAAACTGTTCTCACATTTTGCTCTGACCTCTGGAGGTGTTTCTGGTGGGTTTATTGATGACAATTCTTCAACTCTAGCCTGTAGTCCTTGAATAACCTCACCTATATTCACCACTTTTCTTTATGAAGAAGTGTCTTTGTCATCGTGAAATTTTGGAAGCGCATCGTACACTTCTTCCACTTCCTTTTGTAGCTTTGAGGCATTCTGATGTACTTTCTCCACCTCCTGCTTCAGATGATTTCCTCTTGTGTCTACTTCTTTTGCTTTCCTTTCCAACTTCGATGTATTTTGTGCAGTATTCTCTTTTTCTATATTCATCCTAGAACATTATTCTAATAGAGCTTCCCTCTCACTCTAACTTTTGTACCAATCAATTGTAACAACTTCATGTCTCCATCTGATTTCTTGTGCAATGGATGTATGCAGTGCGTGCAGCTCATTTAAAGTTAAGTGTGATAGGTTATTTCTACATGAATTACCTCTTTCTGCATCTCCATAGTGGGAAGCGCCAAATTTGCATATGAGATCTTTAGTTTTTGATGCACCTATGTTTCCTTTGTCTGCGCAATAGGGTGTGTTTGCGATCTATTCGAATGTGCTTCTGAGCATGCTTCCTCAACATTTTTCCATTCTCCCCTGGTCATTTGTATCATATGCTTCATTGCCTCATACTTGTCTTCAATCTTCAGCAATATATCCTCTTGTTGTGTCACAAGTTCTTCGATCCCACCCTTTGTAGCCATATTTTCAATGACTTCTTCAATAGAATTCCTGACTTCTATGCCAATTTTTTCAACATCATCTATAGTCATTGTTTGAAATGAACTGGATTTGAATGCTTTTCTTTTCTTCTTTGAAGACCCTTCAGGATGAGTCGTCTCTTTCCTCTTCTCAACTTGTGTAGATTCCTTATGGGTTTTGGAGGAATATCTGTGTTGACTTTCTTATTCTATGCGATTTGGCTTATTTGGATGTTCCTGCTACACAACCTCTTCTTCTTATGTTAATGGAATCTTCCACTCTGCATCCCATTCATGGACAATTTTTGCAATATCTTCTTTGGAACATATAAACATGGTGGGAAACCACTGTTTCTCGGGATCCCTTTTGGCCTGTATATAAGTATGATGCATTCTGATTTTGAAGCGTGCAATCCCCTTGTATGCTTCGACTATGTGAGGTTGTATGCGTGGTGTTCCCCGTAGAATAAACCTGATCTCCTCAAAATATAGGTAAAATTTGGCGTTGTTGTCTTCATGTCTATGCGCAATATTAGAAAACCACATGTTCATATAACTTGCAGCCAAAAAGGGTCTCCTATTTCTATAAAAGAATTGACTTCCCTCGGGTTCCTTCATCCTGTGAGAACAATGCATATCAATAACCAAGTCTAATGGAAAGGATTACATTTTTCTTGTGCTTTGAGGAAGTCTTCAAGAAACTCATTCAGCAAGAATGTTGACCAGTTCATATGTACTCCCTCCACACACGTCTCTGCAACTGCTATGATTGTTGCTGAGACCTGGTCCTGGAGACTCTTCTGGAATATCTTGCATGATAACATCTGGGCACTAAATCTCACTGCATCATCCTTTATCTGTGTTATTGAGAATCCTATGTTGTCCTGTTGAGTTCCATATTTTTCGTCCATCTTCTTTCCAATGGATTTTTCTTGTCTTCTTTCCATAATAAGACTTATATCTTCCCTTACAACAGGAAGCCCTATGATCATCTCTATTTTTTTGGCATCAATGGAGATAGGTTTGTTTAACCATATGTACCCACCATGCACTTGTGATAACAATAGTTTCACACACATTTTCACTTGTCGGGATCTTCCAAAGTGAGGGGTTTCCAAAAGGTTCAGTATCCCTAATTTTGATAGCCCATTTTCCCATTCCTTGAGCTCCATCACATGTTGTATCTTAGGATAGGGGATTTCCTTCCTATCCATATACTTGTCCATGACCAGTTCAGGGAATTTATTAGGTTCAGTGACATCATAGTCTACAAATGCGAACTTGTACAGTTGTCCATGCATATTTTCTTCAACAATTACCCCTTCAGAGTCCTTCTGTTCCTGTAGCTTTGTGTTGGCTGCTTTTTGGACAGACCCGGGTTTTAATGGAGCGCAGCAACAAACACCCCTTGGCGCATTGGCCCTCTCGGCAACGGGCTGCGCAGCAGCCGAAGTCTCACCCGAAGTGGCTATGGGGGGGCTAAGGAATCAGGATTCCTCAACCTTGGCGACGCGGAGACAGCAATCTTCCCCTCTTCCGGGAGTCCTCGGAGCGGAATGTCTTACTCTTCCAGAGATCTCTCAGTGCGACGGCGCTGAAACTCGTACCATCCCGACTGCGCGGTATTTGCACTCCGACGCGCAAGGCGATTACCCCTGACGTCCGATACTGTAATGTTTCCAACCCTGCGCCACGGCGTAGCAACACACTTCTCAAGCACCGCAGCGACGACGTTCTACAGATTCCTTCAATACTTAACAATTGTAACATCTAAGCTTCGAGAACGTACTTAGCATATTCATAAAGATAATGCAATGTTCATGAAAGCACAGATAATAACACACAGATATGCATTCACGTGGAATATTATCATAACAAGAAGACTTATGGACTTCACCTCCACGGGAAACCACGTCCACGAGAAGTATATCTTATATTAACTCAAATGGAAATTACACAATAACGCTGCGCACACAGCTACAGCCTTAGATCTTTCCAGGAAACTCCACGCACATAGCTGGGAGCCCTTCTCTCGATCTAGTCTCTTCCTCTACATAGGTTACAATAGTTTAGACGTCGACTTAGACTGTCTGCAACTCAGGGATTAGCTTCACAACTATCCAGTTCTAACTCTTGTCTTCTAACAACACAATAGAAAACAATCAACAACCAACTTACAATGGTCTTCTAACCACTCTAGCTCTCTAATGGCTAAAACATCTATCTAAAAACATCTAATGGCTAATGTCTAACCTTTACAATTATACATATATATAGGTGGCCTTGACGGTCGCACCTTTACAAAACTGTGGGCCTTTCCCAACAGTATTCCCCAAAACCCTAATCACATACATGGCTAGGTGTACTGTAGGCGCCGCTTGTAGTCACGTCGCCGCTTCCTGCAGGCTCCACGATTTTCGGTGCAGATTGTGGGTATGGGCGCCGCTTCATTATTCACTGCTCTTTGTCCTTCGCCTTCAATGCTTTGGTCCGTTGCTCTTCCTTGATTAGAGCAACCATAACTTCTGTACTTAGCCTTAATGAGGGTAGCTGAGCCCTCTATTCCGTCGCTACATTTATTATGGTAGCTGAGCTTTCTACTCGGCCACATTCATTCTCCTTTGAATTGTGCGCGTGAGCTCCATGATTTTCGGTCCGTGATCTGCGCTGAGCTCGTCCATCTAGCACCGTACCGCGCACTTGTTTACTTCTACCCAAAAATTGGTGCTTATTCAAAATTAGCACTTTCCTCTCGACACTTGTGCTTTTTCCTCGAAATTTGCAGCTTTACTATAGCTACGGCCTATGCTCCAACAGGCCCCTAACACTTACTTGTGGCTCGTCCCCGAGCCACTCTCACTAGCGTGCGGTCGCTTCAGCTGCGCATCTGCCTTTGCTTGGGTCTCAGCAAATGCGTTCTTCCACTGCGCAATAGCGGTGTCCATTTCATCCAGGCACTCCACAGCTGTGTGGACCATGTCTGAACTGGCTTCTTCTTTAGTGATGCCATCAACCAACTGTTGAGATTCAGCAAATTCTTTGATCTTTGCCTCGGCTTGGGCAGCAAGTTCAGTATACTCATCCATAAATGGCTGAATGCTGTTGGTGAGTTTAGCATCTTCATTTCTGAGCTTGTGCAATTGTTGTTGTACTCTGCGCACTTCGCTCATTTTCCTCATCTTTGCTAAGCCTTCCAAGGTCTTAGCTTCTTCGCTCAGAACAGTTAGGGACTGTTCTGCTGCTTGTACCTGTTCCAAAAGGCCGACTTTGAAAGGGAGTGTTTCAAGCTCTGTCCAAGCCTCCAAGCTTGTGTCATGAAGCTCTCGGCTTCATCTGCTCTGCTCTTCATTTGTGTGGAAGCTCTGCGCAGTGCTTCAAATAGTTCCTGGCTATCATCTTCAGGATGCGCTGCAACACGAGCTTCCAACTCGGTGATCTATGTTCTATGGTCTTCAGCCATAGCAACTATTTCCTGCTCTAGGGCTTTCACCCTTCCACCAATGATTTGAACTTTATCAACCAGAGGAAGGTCTGGTTGAATTTTGCAGGTCGGGATCTCCTGGGAAATTTCATTAACTATGTTTCTTATCCCAGTGTCTTGTGCTTCATAGAGTGCAAGCTTCTCAGAGATGTTCTTATAGCCTGTCTTTAACTCTATTTCTTGCAATTGCAGTCTTTGGTTTGCATGGAATGTGGAGAGCTCTCTAGCTCTCAGCTCAGTAGAGACCTTCTCTTGCACTAACTGCAAGGTTTCTATTGGAATGGAAGACAAATTTATTTCAATGGGGTCAACTGCGCTTACCTGTAGTGCGGCCAAAGGATCAGGAAGTGTCATGCTTGTAGGCGAGATGTGCACGACAGTATGCCTCTCGGCAAGTGCTTCAACTCGCTCGGTGCTTGTTGGTGCCTGCGGTGCCTGCGAACTGGATGCTGGTGCATGGGTCTGCGCAATTCTTCCCGCGAGACCTTTTATTTCCATGAACTGCAGGTCCAGATCACTTCTGATGTGAGCGTGCGAGGTCCGCAGCTCGCGAAATTGCTCCTTCAAGAATTGGCTGATGCCCGAGGCAAGGGTCTCAGAGGGGTCTTCTGTCGCTTCTGCGGGGTGCGACAACTTTTGCTTCTTTGGGGGTGGTCCTGCCGGACCTTCATCAGTCTCCTGCGCAGCCTTTTCCTTGCCTCTATCTTTTTCTTGCGCAGAAGGGGGTGGCATCGCGGATGCAACTTCAGTGGCCTCCCTCCATTCATCTAACCAGGACTTTACAATTTCTTCGACATCTTCAGTAGTCATCCTATAAAGGCCTACGGCCCATTCTTGTTGAATGCCGCAAGGGCGGAGGTAAATTTTGTGCAAGTTGGCAGAGAAGACCAACTTGGTTCCATATACTTGTGCTGTCTCCTCACTTAGCCTCAGCATTCCCTGAATGGTATTTTTAAGGAGATGGTAGTATTCACAAAAAACAACGCGGTTCATATTGCGCTTCGCGGGATTACTAGAATCCTAGAGGTTTACATAACGCATTCCGACAGCCTCTCCTGCGTGGCATGGAAGGAACTGAGTGTTGGGGGGCTCCTTCCACCCAACAAAGGCACATAAAATTAAAAGCCAAGAAAGATGGAACAACTGACCAACGGTGTCTTGGACATTCCGGCAGTCTTCCAAGAAAGAATTGAGGAGGAAGAGAGACCAGTTGTACTACTCTCCCTCCGCAACTGCGATAGCGAGCTCCACGACAGCTCCAATAACTTCTTTAGGTCTGCACTTCGTGAGAAGTTTGCCTGCAAGCAGACTACCTGTAAATCTAAGTGCTTCATCCTCGACTATAGTGAGGTCATAAGCTCGACCTCCTCTTGTCAATTTGTATTTCTGCACGAGCTGTGCAGCCAATTTTCTATCTTTATCTTTTCCAACAAAATGAATATTTGGGTCCTTACCAACCTTAGATAGGCCGGTAATACGATGAATCAAGTCGACATTTAAATCGATTGGCCTCCCCAGCCAAAGGTAACCTCCATGAACGCAGGATAGTAGTGCCTTAACAACTGCATTGACTTCATTGCTACGCCCGAAGTGCAGTAGCTTCAGTAGGTTCAAAAGTCTAAGCCACTCAAGATTTGCGGCAAATTCCTTCGAGATGAATTCATCAACCTTTCTGGTGGGATTATAGACCACCGTCAGATAGCGATCTGGCGCGAACTGAGGATACGTCCTGTAGTATCCCAAATTGAAATCAGAAAACTTAACAAGTGGAAGGTGTCCAAGCAGGGACCCTTCCTGCTGCACGACTTCCGGCATTGGAGGCAACGGAATCAGATACTTTACATTCTTCGGAATATGCACCTCGGGTGCATCATTTGGGCGTGGCGGAATGTAATTCACCATAGTGGCCAAGGGCTTTGGAATGGGTTCGTTTGGCTGCTGCGGCTGGGATGCCCTTGTGCCCGGAGATTGCCTGGGATCAGTCCAACCAGGGTGCGTGTAAGTCGAGGCTGTCACCGGAGTAGTCATGCTGAAATCTAAGCCTCTGCGCTTAAATTGACGAATAATTTCTTCAGTCGACAGGTTCTTCGTCGTGAACCGGTATAGACAACAAGGATTTGAACAGACAAATGGCGGAACAGCGTAGGATACGAATGCTGAAAACAAAAGAAGCAGTCTGCACGACACGGCTCTGAAAACAATAACTTAGATTCTCAAACAAGACACTATGCAACTTGAGAAAAGTAACCCGAAGATATATGAGTGTGGGGTATTTATAGCTAAAGGCGATAGTAAATGCGGACAAGTGGGGTAATAACCGTAGGTGCCTATGCATGAGTTGACAACCCCCCCTATCCCTGCACCTCTGCGGTGCATTAATTGCGATGGACGGGCTCTGACAGCCTTCCAGGAGAAGCTTAAAGCTTTCGGCGCATGACATAAATGAAAATCTTAAGGAGATCAAGCCGAATCTGTCAGAGCGGCTACAATTAATTGGCGAGCTTATCCTTCATTAATATTCAGACGCGGCTACATAACTGCTGTAATTCAAATTTTTCGGTGGGTCACTTCAGCATTGGTAATTGTGCATATTGAGGGGTCCACAACGAGAACTCCTCAAGCGGCAAATTGATAACAGGGAACTTCGCAAGAGCGACGGTTTGACAATGCGGAAAAAAAACTTCGCAAGAGCACAAATAGGGTCGCTCAAAACAAACTTTATTGACATGCATGGATGCTTCAAGGAACTGCGCGAGAAGCCGGAGATTGAAAGTGTCTCGCAACTTCCATGTAGACTGTGATAATGCGATGCCTCTTTCAACTACACTGGGCATCTGCACTTCTTTATCATCTAATTAAGTCGACGGGGCGGAGTGGCCGTTGCGATAAAGCTTGAGCCGACTCCCGTTGATCATTGTAGGCAGCAATTCTCCATTAAGCTTCGCAAGCTGAATTGCTCCTCCTTCTGTTATCTTTATCACCCGAAAAGGGCCTAACCAATGTACACGAAACTTGCCTGGAAACTTGATGAATTTACTATCATAGAGGAGTACCAAGTCTCCTTGTTGAAAGACTTTATTCTTAATATGCCTGTCATGCCAAGCTTTCTGTCTTGCCTTCTGCACTTGCTGATGGAATCCGGTTAAAAGTCTGTCTTCTTCTAAGGCAAGCAATTGTGAGAGTCTTTCACTCATAGTATCAGTATTTGCCATTTCTGTAATTTGCGCAATTCTGAAGCTGGGAACAATGTATTCCATGGGCATAACTGCTTCTTGTCCATACACAAAACTGAAAGGTGTGTGACCTGTTAATTTCTTGCATGTGGTTCTGTAAGCCCATAACACGGCTGTGACTCTAAGGTCCCAATCATCTCTTTGTTGGTTACAGATCTTCGTCAGGGCATTCTCGAGAATCTTATTGAATGCCTCCGTCGTACCATTAGCTTGAGGGTGGTATGGTGTACTCTTATGGTGACTAATGTGGAATTCCTCAGTAAGGGCCTCTATAGTTTCATTCAGGAAATGTGTACCCTGATCACTCATGAGAATTAGTGGACATCCAAATCTGGTAATAATATTCTCAAAAATGAACTGCGCGGTAGTGACAGCGTCGCAATTCTTAACTGGCTTCGCCTCAGCCCATTTGGTGAGGTATTCAGTAGCTGTGATGATGTATCTTGCGCCGGTTCTCTTTCCTGGTGGGTTGATAGGTCCTACAAAGTCAATGGCCCATTTATCAAAAGCACGCAATGTTATTTGGGGTCTTAGCGGCATTTCATCTCTTCTTGAGGGTTTTCCTGTCCGTTGGCATACATCGCAACATTTGCAGAATTCCTTAGTATCCTTGTGCAATGTTGGCCACCAAAGACCTGCGGCTAAGATCTTCTGTGCAGTTGACTTTCCTGCGAAATGGCCTCTTGCGGTACCTGAGTGCACTTATGCGATGATGGAGTTCTTCTCATGCAGTAAGATACATCTGTGCAAGACTTCATCGGGACCCAGCTTATAGAGCTGGCCGGCTATCAAAGTGAAGTCTGCGGCTTTGACAACAAGTTGCTTCTTCTGCTAGATTGTAAACTCAACTGGCACTTGCCCGGTAGTGAGAAACTCAAGAATATCGGAATAATATTCATTAGCTGCTTGAACAGAAAACAACTACGCATCAGGGAGATTGTCCTCCATATTTCTAGGTTCCTCTCCTGACTCTATCCTAGATAAATGGTCAGGTCCTGCATTTAGTCTTCGTGGCTTCACAATAACCTCAAAATCATACTCCTGGAAGAGTAGTAGCCATCTGCAAATTCTTCCCCCTAACACTGGCTTGTTGACCAAGTATTTCAAAGCAGAATGGTCAGTATACATTTTAAAATGTGCGCCCAATAGGTAGTGCCTGAACTTCTGTAGGGCATACACCATAGCTAGTCCTTCTCTTTCTATAGTGGTGTAGTTCTTCTCAGCTGTTGACAGTTTTCTGCTAGAGTAAGCAATGGGGTGGTCAATACCTCCTTCTCCTGGCTGTGTCAGCACAACCCCCAATGCTATGGAAGAAGCATCTACATGGACATGAAAGGGTTTTCTCCAGTCTGGGAAAACTAGAATAGGCGCAGTGATCATCTTTTCTTTACGTGTATCCAAGCTCTGTTGGCATTCTTCTGTCCATTGGAATTTCGAATCCTTTTTCAGCAATCTTTCCATAGGCGCAGTTATCTTTGCATAACCCTTGATGAACTTTTCGTAGTACCCTGTATGTCCCAATGTAGTGCACAATTGCTTAACTGAGTTGGGTGCAGGTAAGTTAGCAATGATGGCAACCTTCGCAGGATCCAACAGAAGTCCTTGTCTGCATACAATATGACCCAAAAGAATACCAAAAGGAGCACAGAAGATACATTTTTTCAAGTTAAGGGAAATCTGATACTGTCTACATTTTTCTAGCATCATGCACAAGTTTCCTATATGGTTCTTTAGTAGACCAAACACATTCCAGTCATCAAAATAGACTTCTAGAAACTTATGAATGAATTCCTTAAAAACAGCAACAACGACTCTAGAGAAGATAGCAGGTGCGTTTTTGAGACCAAAGGGCATTACCGTATACTGGAATGAGCCCCATTCAGTCACAAAAGTGGTTTTATGGCGGTCTTCTGGATGGATTCTGATCTGATGGTATCCCGAAAAGCCATCAGTGAAGGAGTAAGCCTCTTGTCCTCCAACATATCAAGCACTTCATCTGTAAAGGGAGTAGGAAATGGATCATGCGCTGATGCGTCGTTCAGCTTGCGCAAGTCCATGCAGATTCTTATTTCACCTTTTGTCTTCTTCTGTTGTACCACCATAGGACTAATCCAATCACTTTCCTCTACTGGCTCGATAATACCTACTGCGAGCATCTTATCAATTTCTTCTTTAACCTTTTCTTTATACCGCGGGTTCAACTTGTACGAGCGTTGTTTTACTGGCTTGGCGTCTGCTTTCAAAGGTATGCGCATGACTCCTAAGTCTCCTAATATGCCTTTCATTTCTGTGAACTTGGTTCTGGTAGTCTCGTAATAAATCTGAAATATGGGCAACAGTTTCATCATCCCAATAATCCCCTATAGAAGCAAACTTGGGCTCGGCTTCTGTACCAATAATCTTTTTGAGCTTGATGTGTTCTGTAATGGCAGGGATATCAAGATGAGGACCTTCGACAGTGCGCGTCCCTTCTGACTCTGGAATATTGATGTTGCGAGGATCATCTTCCTCTTCACCAGTGGTGAAATTATAGCATTCCAGGGCATGTTCCATCTGGACAGCCCAATCTGGTTGAGAATATTCTAGTAATGGACATTGTTCAAATACCTTCTTTTTAATACACTTTAGAGCGTGGTCGATACTTGGATGTTCTGACTCAAAGCTAAAGGTAAGTTGAAAACTTTCTATCATAAGAGGCCAAGTGATAGTGCCTCTGCGCAATTCTGTTTCAGTGTACCAGTTCCTTGGAACTGTATCCAACGTGTGGATGAATAGGTGAACCCACTCATCTTCTGGAATATCTGACCATTGCTGAATACATGCTTCAACATGTGACCTGGGGTCACTCTGTCCATCGTATTTGTGCAACACTTCTGCTTTAGTTCCCTGAAATCTGCGCAGTATCAATCTGCGACAGTCTTTCCATGTGTCAATATTCTCTTTATGCGCACCCCACCATCTTGCGGGTGTAGCGCGCAGTGCTACATCCAATGCTTGTATGCGCTGCTCATTTGGGATTTGGTGTTCATATGTATGTATGAATTCACTTACTTCAGTTAAACCATCAAATATAGGAGTGTTATTCAATTCTGTGCCAATCCATCGAATGGATTTAGTCATCATGGCGCAACGCCTTGAAGAAACCTCATGTAGGTGATTCTGCCAGTTTTCCAATCCTGCTTCTGAATCTAAAGTGCATGAGCTATCGCATCGCCAGCTGATATGGCCGTCTGCTGTGGGATTGACATAGTCACTATGACTAGCAGTCATCTGATACAAACTTTCCATGTGGCGCGCTTCTTCTTCTGCCTGAATGGGTTCAATATACCGTGGTCCTTGAAGTGGATCAAGCGGTGCGATGACCCTGATCTGCTCATCTTCAAAGGTCATCTGTCTTTTCTTTAGATTAATGACAGCCAAATTATCAAATGCCCAATCTATGCCTAAGAGTGCTGGATAAGGTCTAATATCATCCAGAATTTTGATTACTTCGAAGTCTGCAGAACTTCTTACTCCCTCAATATCAATAGGTACATTGGGTAGTCTGCCCAATGGAGAAACTCGTTGCTGATTCACAAGTCTTAGCTGGATAGGAGATCTTGTAAGCTGAGGGCTACCCATCTGTTCCCATGTATGCATGGTGAGAACATTAAATTATGAGCCTAAATCTAAAATGACTTTGTCCATTTCAAATGCTCCAATCTGCGCTGTGAGCCTCATCTCTTTTCCAGTTCTAGTATGAGTCCCAATTTGGTGAACAACACGCTGTAGTGTATTCAACGAAGCAGATTGTTGACACTTATCCAATAGGTGTTGAAGTTCCATAGTTGCTTTTTCATTGCGCAACACCTTTAAGCAGTTTCTCAGGAAAGCATGGACACTCCCTAGTGCATCCTCATCATCATCCGGTCTTCCAGATGCAGTGGCCTGCTCTTGTACCAGATTCTCTTGTCTTAGTGCTTGCGATCTGATATCATTATGCGGAATTGCGACAGAACTTAAAGTTCGCGGGTCTGAGAAATACTCTTGGGCTTGCTTGAATGCTTCTTTTTGCTTCTGCAGGTTGAGCGGAGGTGGTTTAATATTAGCGCGGCACACCCATTGCGTCGCTTGCTTTCCAGTTCCCAACTCTGGCATGCCAGTGGTTGCTCCACTGCGCGTCACTATATTAACTGTAGGATCTGGTTCTCTTTTTTCTGTTCCAATCAACTGAATATTCTGGTTAACCTGTGGCGTCTTTGCTTGCATCTTAGCCATCAACTGAGGGCATTCTTCAATGATATGATCATAAGATTTACAATATCTGCAAATGGTTGTAGGATTTTGGCAATCCCTTGCATAATGTCCTTGAGCTCCGCAGTTGTAAAAAGTGATTTGTCCTCGTCCACGAGCAAATCCTGCTGTGCGTCCACGGCCCCTATAATTTCCTGCTCGACCTTCGCGAGTTTGATCATACTGCGGACCTGCTGTGGGTCCTTGTGCCTTTGATTGTACTCTATAAACATCATGTTTTCTTTCCATCATAAGGTCATATGCTCTGCAATTGTTCTCATCATGTCCTACTGATTTACAGAAATTGCAATATAGATTCTTTGGAGTTTGTATGTATTTCTGTAGCAAGTGACATTCTTGTGGTCTGTGACCTCTAGTTATACAGATTTCACACCAAGGCCCCTGGGCCTGTGGTAAAGGGTTAGGTGCTCTAGTTGCAATATACTCTATGAAAACGGGACAATGGTCCTTTGAATGACCTTGCGCTTTACACTTTGTACACCAAATTTCTTCTTTAATATCCTTCACCTTCTTAATATCATGGACTTGCAAGGTTAGGTTAGCTAATTGGTTCTGCAACTTCGCAAAATCATTGCTTGTTCCAGCAATTGGTGAAGCTTCTAGTTTCATAGCCATTTCTAGAGCTTGTTCCTGAGTAGTGAGATTCTGTTGCATCAGAGGGAGTCTAATATGAGGAAGCAACGCAGCAATGAACCATTCCTTATGCTGCTACGGTGCAAACTCAAAGCTTACTTGATCTATCAAGGCTTTAAACTTCTGGTCAAAGTCCCATACTAACTCTGTAGGTAACTGTTTTATGTCTTTGAGTTCTGTTATACACTGTGATTCCGATTTAGGTTTCTTGAATTCCTTAATCATAGCACTTCTTACATCAGCAAGCGTCCTATTCTGTGTTGCTGAGTATTTCATAAACCAGGTTAAGGCTCTTTCTCTTAGTGTGGTTGCTAACTGAACCAGCTTAACAGCATCATCATTAATTTGCTTAATTGTCCAAATGGCTTCACATAGGAACCAGTGCTGCTCAGGGTCTTCTAGCCTTGTTCCCCTAAAAGTTGGTAGCTTCATGTCATCACCCATCCTTCTTGCGCGAGGTTGATGTGGAGGTGTTGTAGCAGTGCCTCCAGGATGGTTAAACAAAGGTGATGCTGAGGTACTAGAAGTACCATGCGGGCTACTAGAAGGTGTTACTGCGGGGTTATTCTAAGCCCCGTCCGGCTTTTGCGGTGTAAAAGGGTGATAAGGGATATTAGCACTCCCTTGTCTCTCTATATGGCTCGCTCTAGGAGCTTGACTATCTTTTGGGCTAGATTCACAAGAATGTTGGTCAAGGCCTAGTTTATACCGTTTTCCACTATGTGTGCAACCAATAAGTTCAGGATCACTATCAGAATCTGCGGACATTACTTGTCTATGATATTCATCGGAAGCTATGCATAGTTTTCCCTTTTCATACAGAAGCATTTTAATCCATAAGTTCAGAGAATTTAAGAACTTACCCCTGTGTGCTTGGAAGAAGTTCCTCTCAGCTTCGATGAAGCTCTTTCTCGTATCTACTGCAAACTCGGTGATGAAACCTTCCAGGAGACTATTCAACCAAAAGTCTACTGCGTGGGACACAGAATTATCTACCCACTTCAAACTGATGACTAGCTCAGGCGTCCAAACGATGGGTTGAGCAACATGCACAGTGGGTCTAGTGTCTGCTATCTTGGCTACCCACGTATGCAACTCAAGTGCAAATATGACAAAGAAAATTTCGTGAAGGTCAGTATAAATATACTTCTGCAACCAGTCTTCTGTCTGAAGCCTAGAGCTTCTATTTTCTCGTTCAGCGAACTCTCTAGCATTTGAATCAAACCAGTCTTGAATTCTTTAGCTGTAGGATTCCAATAGCACATTGCCTTCAAAATAATAAGGTTGAAGCCATCGACGGAACCATTTGTTGGCTTATCTCATACGTCGCTGGAATAACAAGTCTCAAGGCAACGAAACCATTTGTTGGCTTATCTCACACATCGCTGGAATAACAAGTCTCAAGGAAACGGAACCATTTGTTGGCTTATCTCACACGTCACCGGAATAACAAGTCTCAAGGCAACGGAACCGTTTGTTGGCTGCTTTTTGGACAGACTCGGGTTTTAATGGAGCACAACAACAAACACCCCTTGGCGCACTGGCCCTCTCGGCAACGGGCTGCGCAGCAACCCGAAGTCTCACCCGAAGTGGCTATGGGGGGCCTAAGGAATCAGGCTTCCTCAACCTTGGCGACGCGGAGACAACAATCTTCCCCTCTTCCGGGAGTCCTCGGAGCGGAATGTCTTATTCTTCCGGAGATCTCTCATCGCGACAGCGCTGAAACTCGTACCAGCCCAACTGCGCGGTATTTCCACTCCGACGCGTGAGGCGATTACCCCCGGCGTCCGATACTGTAATGTTTACAACCTTGCGCCATGGCGTAGCAACACACTTCTCAAGCACTGCAGCGACGACGTTCTATAGATTCCTTCAATACTTAACAATTGTAACGTCTAAGCTTCGAGAACGTACTTAGCATATTCATAAAGATAACGCAATGTTCATGAAAGCACAGATAACAACACACAGATATGCATTCACACGGAATATTATCATAACAAGAAGACTTATGGACTTCACCTCCACGGGAAGTATATCTTATATTAACTCAAATGGAAATTACACAATAATGCTGCGCACACAGCTGCAGCCTTAGATCTTTCCAAGAAACTCCACGCACACAGCTGGGAGCCCTTCTCTCGATCTAGTCTCTTCCTCTACAGAGGTTACAATAGTTCAGACGTCGACTCAGACTGTCTGCAACTCAGGGATTAGCTTCACAGCTATCCAATTCTAACTCTTGTCTTCTAACAACACAATAGAAAACAATCAACAACCAACAACCAACTTACAATGGTCTTCTAACCACTCTAGCTCTCTAATGGCTAAAACATCTATCTAAAAACATCTAATGGCTAACGTCTAACCTTTACAATTATACATATATATAGGTGGCCTTGACGGTCGCACCTTTACAAAACTGTGGGCCTTTCCCAGTAGTATTCCCCAAAACCCTAATCGCGTACATGGCTAGGTGTACTGTAGGCGCCGCTTGTAGTCACGTCGCCGCTTCCTGCAGGCTCCGCGATTTTCGGCGCAGATTGCGGGTATGGGCGCCGCTTCATTATTCACTGCTCTTTGTCCTTCGCCTTCAATGCTTTGGTCTGTTGCTCTTCCTTGATCAGAGCAACCATAAATTCTGTACTGAGCCTTAATGAGGGTAGCTGAGCCCTCTATTCCGTCGCTACATTTATTACGGTAGCTGAGCTTTCTACTTAGCCACATTCATTCTCCTTTGACGTGTGCGCGCGAGCTCCGCAATTTTCGGTCCGTGATCTGCGCTGAGCTCGTCCATATGGCACCGTACCGCGCACTTGTTTACTTCTACCCAAAAATTGGTGCTTATTCAAAATTAGCACTTTCCTCTCGACACTTGTGCTTTTTCCTCAAAATTTGTAGCTTTACTATAGCTGTGGCCTATGCTCCAACACTTTGTATCTTCTAAATTGGGCAAGGTAACATATGGAGGATTAGTTCTTCGAGATGGAATATAGTCACAATAAAACCTTGCAACCTTTGATGAGGACACACCTAGTTTTTTTTCAAAATCTCCATGCACATTCTCTGAAGGGTTCTTTGATCTACACTGTCTCTTGGGTGCCATGGATTCCGAGCTTAAAAATTTTACACACATTGTTCACTATGTAGCTACTTGTTCTCAATAGACGCAGTAGTTCATACTGGAGATACTCATGGCTTATAAATATCTTTCACCCATCCTCTGTCATTAACGATTTCCATTCTTTGTGGATTTCCCTAGATTTGGTCCATTTTTTAGAAACTGGAAAGTTTCAATTTTCTAGATATTTTTATTGATCTTGTCCAAATTCAATTAACCAGTTTTCGTCATTTAATGTTGATGCTTCCCAAGAATTAATTACCAGTACGATCACTACTCCACTTAGTCATTAATGCTTACCTTTTGTCGCAATCTAATTTGGCACACAAATATTTTACTGTGATAGGTCCAACTATGTGAGTTAACCTTGTTTTGGAGTGGAGATAGATTTGTCTCCCAATATCTCCACATTTTCATTTAGTACCAGATACTTGACAGTTTCTAAGCCATTATCCACATTCTTCCTTTTCCAGATCATCCTACACTAATCTTCTCCTTTATTTGTAGGAGTACTGTATCTTTTAAAAGGAAAAGGTTGGGATTCCTCGCCTTTTTTCTGATTTCAGGTATTTGACTAATTTTCTTGACTTTCCACAATTCTAAGCTTTCTGACCAATTTTATTACACTTGTAACACACTAAATTGTTACAGTATTTTCCAACATGTCTAGTCATTGTGCATTTCCAACATTGAACAATTTTGGGAAGAGATACCTCCTTTGGTTGCGCAATATTTATTTTCTCCTGATCAGTTTCCTTTATTTCTTTCTTCTTGCTACCACCTTTGTAGCCTACACCAGTTTTGTTAAATGGTGATCACTGCTTGCTTAGAATATCATCCAATACTTCTATGCTTTTGACAAATTTCTCATTTTTCATGTGTTGATTTTGCAGTCTTTCAAATTCTTGTTCTTTTTCCCGTAATTGAGTCTTTTGTTCATCAAGCATTTTCTTCTTTGTCCTTGACTTTTTCTTCTTCTTTTTCTTTAATGTCTTCCAGTTCTTTCTTCAGAAGCATGATTTCCTTGGATAGCCTTCGATTCTCTGTGGCATATTTCTTCAGTTTTCTTTCCAGAATGTCATTCCTCAGTTTCTCAATTTGACAAGTTTTATCCTTTTCCTGTAATTGACTAGTACGGTATGATGCCAATCCTTTTGATCTTCTTATTTATTTTTAAGAGTTTGCATAATGTTGGATGCTACCCTCTTTACCTCTTCTATTGTTTTTATCTGTGTGCGAATTATATCTCTTGCTTCTGCGATAGAGAGATTTTCTAGGCAACTACCATTTTATTTCAACCATGGTGCTTTGCTTTGAGATGAATTTTTCGTTTCGGCCCATAACTACACAATGATCTATCTTCGAGATGGTAAGTTGTTACTGAAGACACTTGCCCCAATACCAATTGTTGAAATCTATTTAGTACTTAGAGGGGGGGTGAATCGATATTAGTGCAGTTATGAACAGTTTTTACTTTCTTAACTAATTTAAAATTGAACTTAAATTATGCATCCACCATAAATAAAACATTCAACATCACATGAGTGCAATACACAGAACACACAATTTTTTTACGTGGAAACCCAAACGGGAGAAAACCACGTAATGATATCTTATAATAAAAGATTACATTTGAGGAATCACCAGCTTCCTAAGTTCTACAACACCAATTGGAAGAAGGCACCAACCCCCTTGTTTTATAGACATTGACCTGAAGGAAGCACCAACTCCCTGATTTACCAGCTTCAACTGGAAGGAAGCACCGACCCCCTTCTCCTTGCCCCATCTTTCCACCCTGATATAAAAGAATAAGATATTACTTTTTTGTTTTTCTTATTCGCGTACTCTTATGATAATCTGTTGTTCATAATTCTTGTGTGAACCTTCTGTAACCTTGAAATCACTGATCTATATTATGAACTTCACTTGAACACATAAACGAGATACAATTGACTTCATACTTCACAAACTGTGTACTGCTTCATCATATTCTGCATTTTGCACTCAGATTTAGTATGTCGTTATGTTTTTGTGCATTTGCAACTTCAATTGATACTGCACATCTTATGTTGAGCTACTTTTATGACTTCGTGCATTAGTATCAGATAAATCTACGCAACTTCTGTGATAATTTCGTTCTGTCTTGGTGCAATAGTATTTAGATAATATGTGACCATCTGTGCATGATTCGGCCTTTCTGTTCAACACACTTGTCTCAAATCACGTCATCATAATGCACATCCTTGTTAAGTTTAGCATAAAATTCACAACAAGAGCATAATAAGGATCACTGAAAGAAACAAAATCACAAGATAGACACAAATTTATCTTGGGAAACCCTCATGGGGTAGAAAACCCAACAAAGCTTCCTCAATATAGATGATCAATAAATACAAAGATGTAATCCCCAAACAAGAGCTCCTTCTCCTCCTTCGTAGATCTCTCTCTCCTATGTGAGTTTCACAAGTGAGTGAGTGTGTGTTAAATGAGGAACACACCTCCTCTATTTATACTTTACTTCACTTGACTTTTAACCCTAACTGGGTCGAATTCTCCTAGGAGAGTCTAATAACCCCTAATAACTTAACTCAGGGCCGACCCCACTAGGGAAGTCTAATAACCCTAGTTATAACATCCTGATGGAGGAATAAACATCTCCGGATATATCATAATGTCATGAAGAAGGAATAGACATCTCCGGATAATAAAGTACAAATAGAATATTCTTATAAGTTACAATATTTCAACACCCCCCTTAACGAGAAGGATATTCTAACAACATCTACAGGAGAAAGGAGTCATCAACAACATCATACATGATGCATCTATAAATCATTGGAATCTTTCTTCAATCATCATCAATAACTCAAGCAGCTACTGGAACATCTTCAATATCTTCAATACTGGAACATCTTCAATATCTTCAATACTGGAACATCAACATCTTCAATATTGAGTCTTCATATTCTGCAGCACTCAATCAGTCGATCAGCTACAACGACAACATCATCTGGATCTCCCGATCATCAAAATCATCATATGGATCTTCTGATCAACAAAATCATCATCTGGATCTCCCGATCGACACCATCATTTGGATCTCTTGATCAACAGCATCATCATCTAGATCTCCCAATCAATAGCATCATTTGGATCTCTTGATCAACAACATCATCATATGGATCTTCCAATCAACAACATCATCATCTGGATCTCTCGATCAACAACATCATCTGGATCTCTTGATCAACATCATCATCTGGATCTCTTTATCAACAACATCATAATATGCAACACACATGATCTAATTATGGGATGATCAATCCCTCTCACTTTAGGACATAAGTCCAAGGATGATACAATCCTAATCCACTTACGGGATGATCAATCCCTATCAATTTACGAAACCATATCATGTTTAGGGACGATGCAATCCACTCGTCAACTTAGACAAAGTCTAAGGACCACTTCTCGAAGACACAAGTCTCTAGATCCATTTAGGACTAAAGTCCAGGGATGATGCAATCCACTCATCCACTTAGACAAAGTCTAAGGACCACTTCTCGAAGACACAGGTCTCCAGATCCATTTAGAACTAAATTCCAAGGATGATACAATCCACTCGTCCACTTAGACAAAGTCTAAGGACCACTTCTCGAAGACACAAGTCTCCGGATCCATTTAGGACTAAAGTCTAGGGATGATACAATCCACTCATCCACTTAGACAAAGTCTAAGGACCACTTCTCGAAGAAACAGGTCTCTGGATCCATTTAGGACTAAATTCCAGGGATGTTGCAATCCACTCATCTACTTAGACAAATTATAAGGACCACGTCTCGAAGACACAGGTCTCCAGATCCATTTAGGACTAAAGTACAAGGATGATACAATCCACTTGTCCACTTAGACAAAGTCTAAGGACCACTTCTCGAAGACACAGGTCTCCAGATCCATTTAGGACTAAAGTCCAAGGATGATACAATCCACTTGTCCACTTAGACAAAGTCTAAGGACCACTTCTCGAAGACACAGGTCTCCAGATCCATTTAGGACAAAAGTCTAGGGATGATACAATCCACTAGTCCACTTAGACAAAGTCTAAGGACCACTCATCTACCTCATCATCAATATCATCGACCTCATCGTCAGTATCATCGACCTCATCATCGGAACATGTATCCTCATCATCGATACAAGTATCCTCATCATCGACCTTATTGTCAATCCAAATATCATCATCAATCATATCACTCCCCCTTTCGAGGAGGGTCCTTCTGAACTACACCAAGCTTGTCTCAGAAATACCCAAACTTTACTTGAGACAGAGGTTTGGTCAATAAATCTGCAACTTGTTCATCAGTCCTCACATACTCGAGCTTTATAGCTCCTTTGTGCACCATATCCCATATATAGAAATATTGGATCTCTATGTTCTTTGACTTATCATGGAATACTGGATTCTTTGTCATCTTGATACAACTCTGGTTGTCACATAGGATCACAGTGGATTCCATCTCTAAGTCAACTAGTCCTGATAACAACTTCCAAATCCATATGGCTTCACAACTAGCAGAGCAAGCTACTATATATTCTGCTTTAGCTGTGCTGAGAGCCATACTGGACTGCTTCCTGCTAAACCACGAGATCATAGCAGATCCTAGACAATAACATCCATCCGATGTGCTCTTTCTGTCTGAGACACTTCCAGCCCAATCTGCATTTGTATAACCATACAATCTGAAGTCATGATCTCCAAGATAATATTGACCAAAGGCTATCATACCTTTTAGGTACCTCATCACATGCTTTGCAGCTATTAGGTGAACACATCTAGGCTCAACTAGATACTGACTCAGGGTGTTCACAGCAAATCATATATCTGGCCTAGTATTCGTTAGATACATCAATGACCCAATAATCTGTATGTACTAAGTTACATCCACTAATTCTGATGATTCATCAACTAACAACTTCAAGTTGGTATCCATGGGAGTGTCCATGGCTTTACATTCCAACATATCAAATCTTTTCAATATTTCCACAGCATACTTTCCCTGGTTGAGAAATATTCCCTCTGGGCCTTGCCATACTTCCAGACCTAGGAAGTAATGCATCAATCTGAGATCTTTCATCTCAAATTCTGTAGCTAGCTTCTTCTTGCTTTCCATGATCTGTTTCTCATTTCTTGTCAGAAATAGATCATCCACATACAGCAATAGTATGACAGGTTCATCATACATAACCTTAGGGTAAAGGTTAGGATCAAATTTACTTTTGGTAAAGCCCAAGCTTGTCAAGAAGCAATCAATTCTCCCATACCAAGCTCTAGGAGCTTGTTTCAACCCTTATAGAGCTTTCTTCAACTTGCACACGTGAATTCTTCTATCTTCAACCTCAAATCCTTGTGGTTGTTCTATGTACACTTCTTCCTCAATTACACCATTCAGGAAGGCTGTCTTCACATCCATCTGGTGTAATCTCCACTTCATCATGGATGTAAGTGCCATGATGGTTCTAATGGAAGTGTACCTTGCAAATGGTGCAAATGTTTCTTCATAGTCAATTCCCTCTTTCTGAGAGAACCCTCTGGCCACAAACCTTGCCTTATACTTTTCAATGCTACCATCCACAACATGCTTTATCTTGTATGTCCATTTGGAGGATACCACACTCTTGTCTTTTGGTTTGGGAACTACATCCCAAACATAATTCTTCATTATTGATTGGTACTCCTCCGTCATTGCCTCTACCCATTCTTTCTTATGAACCGCTTCTTCACAACTGGTAGGTGCTTGATCTACAAGATCACACATCAAAGCCACATAAATGGAAAATGGCTTTGGTTTCTTGCTTGCTCTAGTGGAGCCTTCTGGTGCTCCATATCTTTTTGCTTCCTGTATAATTTCTCTTTCTTATGCTGGATTTCTCTTTCGTGATATGTTCATAGGTTGGGGTTCTTGAGGTTCGATCATATCATGGTCTTCTGGTTTTTCCTCTTCAGGGAAGGAAACAACTTATGTATTTCTAGGAGGTATATCTTCTTCATATACTTCTTCACACTGGCTCTTTCTAGATCTTCTGAGAAAAGATCCTTCATCAAATGTTACATCTCTACTAATTTCCATGTGATGGAATCTTGGGATGTATATTCTAAATGCCTTGGATGCTTCACAATACCCAACAAATATTCCCTTCTTTCCGGAAGGGTCCATCTTAGTTCTCTTCTCTTTTGGCATGTGAACATATATAGGGCACCCAAATATCTTGAGGTGACTTACCTCAGGATTCTTCCCTGGGAACATTTCTTCTGGAGTCTTGAATATTTGAACCATTGTCACTTGTTCTATGGAACAAGTCTCATCATTCTTCACTTGTAGGTGATCGTTGTACGATACTTCCTACAAGTCAAATTCAATAGTATGGTTAGAAACATCTCATAGTTTCCAAATAAATGCATAAAAACATAATTAATACTATCTTAGCCAATGCTACAACATTCATCCATATCCCACATTCATATGGTAACTTTATAGATTCCTTCCATCTCTACCAGGACATTATTAAGAGTGTGCACTACTCCCAATATGTCAGCGAAGATGTTTCACTCTAGATAAGTAGCAATGGAATGTTGTATAGCACCATAGGCTACTTACCCATCACATGCATAACACTGCAAACATCCTAATACACATACTAAATAAATGTGTATACAACTGGATACTATCACTTAAACAAAAATGACAATTCAAATACTTATCTTTGTTTGTTTGGTAGGATCTCCTTTTGATCCTAGTCTTCTGATCATCATCAGAGTTTCTGAACCAATCTTGTATGTTGCTTCTCCTATTCTCCTAGAGAGATTTGTGAGGGGACTCCTTTTCTTCTAAACTGGAGAGAGTCTTCTTCTGTCTTGTCATGTGCTTTGAAGCACCACTGTCATGGGACATATTCTTCGATTTCTTCCTTTTCTTGCTTCTTGGGAGGTTCTTCATCCTCTTCTTCTTCACTATCATCTTTTGCTAGATGTGCTAGATGGATTTTATGGTGGAAACCCTTCTTGTGTTCTTTTCTCTTTGATGGACAATTTCTAGCAATGTGTCCTATTTTGTGACAATTGAAGCACTGGAATGAAGAGCGATCTCTTTCTGGATTGGTTCTTCTTTTCTTTTGAAACCTTTGTGGAGGTTGAGACTCCTTGTGGCTTTCTTTCTTGAAGTTGGATTGACTTCTTCTTCTCTTAGTATGGGTGGCTAATTCTTGATTATCTTCTTTGAGTAAGGATTCTCTATTGGCTACTCTAGCCTCTTCTTGAATGCAATCTTCCCATACAATGTCAAACTTCATGTTTCTTTTTTGGCACACATGGTCTGAATGAATGAATCCCAAGATCTAGTGAGACCATTGAGAGCAGTCATGACTAGTTTATCTTCATCAAGGGAGTCTCCAATGGCTTCTAGTTGTTCCTTGAACTGGGATACCCTTATGAAGTAATCTTGAATGGATTCTCCTTGACTCATCTTAGTGCTCTTCAATTAAGCTCTCAGGTTCATCTTCCTATTGATGTTCCTTCCTTCATCCATTCTGGCTAGGGAATCATACATTTCTTTTGGGTTCTTCTTGGATGACACTTGAGGGATCAAGTGGTCTTTGATAGAATCAACAATGATTCACTTTGCCCTAATCATATCCTTCTTGTACTTCTCTTTATATTCGTCTTCCTCAGGTTCTGCAACCTCATCTTTGATGTATTGGGAAAGATCATTCTCTTCAAGAATGAGACCAATCCTATATTTCCATGCCCATAAATTCTCTATGCCCTCTAGCTTATCCTCAAGCTTAGTGCTTGGGGCCATCTTATCCAGAAGGTCACCAAAAATTGAAAATTCTCAAAATGCAAAACAGACCTTACCAGGAGATGTGCTTGACTAAATTGAGTTTACTAGTGTACTTGGCTTCTGAAAACTTCAACTTTTCACCCTTCAAACTTGACCAACGAAATTCAGATCTACAACAGGTTTTCTGGTTCACGGGTTCGCTGGTTTTCTGGTTCATTGGTTCACTGGTTCGCAATTTTTCTGGTTCACTGGTGCATTAGTTCGTAGCTTTTCTAGTCCAAAAGTCAAACTAGGGTTTGACTTATCTCGGGGTTATACCCACTCAAAAACTTTGATCTAGGGCTCATAATTTCACTTTTGAGGAGGAGCATCCAGCCATGCAATCAGATTCCAAAAATTCCAACTTTTGCAAAAACCCTAATTTTTCACCGGAGCAGGAGAGAGAGATTTTCACCTTATGAAAGATGTCCTATTCAGGCTAGCTTTGATACCATGTTAAGTTTAGCATAAAATTCACAACAAGAGCATAATAAGGATCACTGAAAGAAACACAATCATAAGATAGACACAGATTTATCCTGGGAAACCCTCATGGGGTAGAAAACCCAGCAAAGCTTCCTCAATATAGATGATCAACAAATACAAATATGTAATCCCCAAACAAGAGCTCCTTCTCCTCCTTCACAGATCTCTCTCTCTCCTATGCGAGTTTCACAAGTGAGTGAGCGTGTGTTAAATGAGGAACACACCTCCTCTATTTATACTTTACTTCACTTGACTTTTAACCCTAACTGGGATGACTTCTCCTAGGAGAGTCTAATAACCCCTAATAACTTAACTCAGGGCCGATCCCACTAGGGAAGTCTAATAACCCTAGTTATAACATCTCGATGGAGGAATAAACATCTCTGGATATATCATAATGTCCCGACAGAGGAATATTCTTAGAAGTTACAATATTCTTAGAAGTTCGAATATTCTTAGAAGTTACAATATTTCAACAATCCTTTACTCTACTGCATCTTTGTCTTTGTGCAACTGATGAACTACTTTACTTCACACTTCACACAATATTCCTCAACTCAGTCTTTGTGCATATGTCTTAGATCATCTGTGACTATTTGTTGTCTTCAATATTTTCATTCAGTTCTCATGCACTTGCACATCCTTCGCGGTTATGCCTTTCTGCTTTCGCGCAACTGTCACAGATAAACTTGCATCATCCTGTGCACCATCAACAATTCTATTCCTTTGCTCGTGCGCACTCAGCTCTTTGCTAGATCAAGTTTCTCTAGTTCCATGAGCCCTTGATGCACCAAGAATTATAATCTTGATAAATTTATATCTTCCAGCTTTCATCACAATCTTACTTCCTAATATTACTTACATTCTCCAACTCAACTTCTTATTTATACTTTTTTCTGCACGGATGGTGATGTCCACAATTTGGTCATAGCATCCCTTCTTCCTTGCTTCACGGTTCTTCTTACTTTATGCTCTACCAATTTTCATCTTCTGCGCCCTTGAGGTCTCATCTTATGTGGTTATTGTGCATCAATAGTCCTTTAGCTAGTGAGACTTGCACCCTTGTGGTTTGTTCTTGCACCATTGATGTACCATCGCTTGTGGTACTTGTGCACTTGACTTCTTCAACCACAACCTTCTTCTTGGTACTTATGTGTGCTTCATGAAATTTGTATGCCTCTTCTGATTGGTGTATATTTCTCACTTCTGGAATTTTTCCAACCAATTATTTTGACTTATCCTTGAGGTAGCATGACTAGGTGGACTTGGGACTTGCACGTGTACCATCTGTACTGAATGTATTCCTTATGTACTTCTTCAAACTGGATATGCTTGATGTAATTCTGAATATACTTCTTTAGATTGGATTCCATGTATTTCTTCAAACTTGCTTACATATACTTCTTGAAACTAGCTTCCATATATTTCTTCAAACTCGCACAAGCTGGAATACTAAATCCTCTTTGACATTAGTTGACATCAATGACAATGAAAGTTCAACACTTCATATTAGTGATCATCGGCATGGCCATATGTTTGAAATCCTCCATCTGAAACCTCTTCAAAATATTGACTCCATAATTACCCTACTAAGGAAAACATCCCCTAGTCTCTTCCAAACATGCAACCCCAAGAAGTAATGTATCGTGCCAATGTACTTCATCTTGAACTCAATTGCGATATTTTCCTTGCACCCTACAATGAGCTTCTTTGAAATTGAAAGAAATAGTTCATCGACATACAACACCAAAACAAGCATATCAATCTCAACAACTATAAAATATAATTTAGTATCTGCTTCACTTTTGGTCAAGCCCATGCTCTACATATATCCATTGATCCTTGAATATCATGCTCTTGGTGCCTACTTGAGTCCTTACAACTACAAGGTCTTTTTCAGCCTACAAACATGAGACTCCATCCCATTGATCTCAAATCCCTAAGGTTGTTGTATGTACACTCTTCCTCAATTATCCAAGTGAGTAAATTTTTCTTCACATCCATTTTATGTATCATCCATCCCATAATGGAAACTAAATACATCACTACTCTAATGGAAGCGTAGTTGATGAGTGGAGAAAAGTTCTTGTTGTAGTCCACTCTTTCTTTTTGGGAAAACTCTCTCATCATGAACCTTTCTTTGTAGGTCTCTATGTACCACATGCTTGATCTTGTAGAGTCATATAGAATGCACCATTTGTTTTCCCTCTAGTCTTGGGACAATGATCCATACACCATTCTTCATGATGAAGGTGTACTCCACTATGTCTTCTGTTAGAAAAATAGGCTCGCAGAGCAATAAAAATAAACAAGATGCAAATATAAAACACATAAACACATTACAAGAGAGACACCAATATAACATGGTTCACCCAAGATGGGCTACGTTCACACAAAAATTGCTAGTCCTTATTATTATACCATCCAAGAAATGAAGGGATATAACCTACAACACATCCGGTGCAACTTCCTCTTCACTCTCTCACAGTACAATATAATACCATACATTACACAGTCCCCCAAACCCCCCCACTGGGATGAGTGTACAGTCCACTTGCACAACATATAAAACTGGGGTACAAACATAGTTGAAACAACAATATCTATGAATCAGGAAGATCAGGCTCCACAACCAACAATCACCCACTTAGAGACTAATCACAACAACTCCATCGATGTTGCACTTGTTGGACTATGATCTGAACCTTGGACTTGTAAAATTTCTCATCTTCACCTTCATGCTTGAAGGCCAACTGAAACCGAGCAGGAACTTAATTTCTCTCTTTTTACTACCTTTGTCAACATGTCTGGAGGATTCTGGCTAGTATGTATCTTTTCCAACTTCAACAGTTCATCTTCCAGAATATACCGTATGAAATGGTACTTGAGATGTATATGTTTAGTATTAGAATGGAAAGTTGAGTTCTTTGCAAGATGAATGGCACTCTGTTTGTTACTGTACAACCTGTTATTCTCCTGCTTCTTACCCAACTCCTCCATAAACCTCTATAACCAAATAATGTCTTTACTAGCCTTTGCAGCAGCAACATGCTCACTACAACAAATCCTGGAATTAGCATCCCTTTTTAGTTTAATTTTTTTTTTCATTGAGTGGTCAAAGTAGATGCTAAATGGGATGTGTCATGTACAAAACGTAAAGAGTCTAAAATAACGTCTTTTTTTGCTTCCTAGATAGCATCCTTTCTGATGTCTAAAATAGCGCCCATTTTTTTGCTTCCAGAATAGCATCCAATTTTTCTTCCTAAACGATGTCAAGGTTTGCTTCCTAAATAACATCTTATTTTGCTTCGTAGAGATCATGCTCTTTTGCTTCCTAAATGACGTCCCCATTAGCACCCTATTTGCATCCTTAAAATCACCATGTTAGCATTTATGTTTGCATTTACATTCGCGCCATATTTGCATCCAAATTAGCATCCAATATTGCATCCATATGTGCTACCACTTTAGCATCCCATTTTGCACCACATTTTACTTCCAACAAGCACCAATTTTCGCTTCTAATTTTGCACCAATTTTTGCATCCTTTTTTGCATCGTGTTTTGCTACCAAAATGGCACCAAAATTTTCTTCTATTGTTGCACCATATTTTGCTTCCTATGTAGCGCCATGTTTTGCATCCAAATTAACATCTTATTTTTTTACCATATCAATGCCGTGTTTGGCTTCCTCATTAGCGTCAAGTCTTGCATCCTTTTTAACGCTTAGTTTTGCATATCTATTGATGTCAACATTAGCACCGTGTTTTGCTACCACTTTAGCGCCCACTTTAGCATCCATTTTTACTCGCACACTATCGCCACATTTTGCTTCCCATTTAGTTCCTTGAATTTCTTCTTGTTTTCCTTCCTCATGAACACCTCATTTAGCTTCCCATTAAGCATCTAATTTTGATTCTTTATTGGCCACTAGTTTAGCTTCTAGTTTGGCTTCTACTTTGACGTCCAAAATAGCATCAGAATTGACTTCCAACTTAGCGCTAGGTATTGCACCCAATGTTGCTTCTAGATCTATGACATAGTGGGATTCCATTTTAGCTCCTAGTTTTGCTTCCTATTTTTCTTCCTTATTAGAACCACATTAGGCTTGCTATTTAACACCTACGACTATATCCAATTGTGTTCTAATGTATTTATTATATCAAATTATTATAATTATTTCATTAATTTCAATAGTTCTCATATATCATTTACTTCATAGTTCTGAAATAACATAATGAAACATTCAAATTAATTGTAGATACCATTATTGAAATTAATTGCATAGCATTTATGAAGAAATTTAACACAAACAAACAACATTTATCCAAAGTAGTAACATAATCATATATATTAATTTTCCATGAAAATATCATCGCCAACTTCCAATATAGATAAATTTACAATATAATAACGATAACATCACCATTATCTTTCATCAAAAGACGTGAAATTATAAAACATCATCACATCAATAACCTATCATACAGATCATCATATTAAGGTTAAAAGAACAAGTGAACGATATATATAGTGAAAATACGAATATCACAAGAAATATCTTTTTTAATATCCATATATAGAAATGTCAAAATGATCCAGGGTAATCAAAGTTTATATGTCAACATAAATCCACCATACAAATAAAAATGACCCAGAATTTAATATGAACTTGGATCATCACAAAATAACAATACATGTCTAGCAGCATTGAGAAAGCAATAAATATCCACAATCTCAATAGTAGCATCAATGGCTACCATCATCATCATCATCACCACCACCATTATCATCATCATCATCACCACCACCATCATCATCATCCTCATCCTCATCCTCATCCTCATCCTCATCATCCTCATCTATCCCAACATCATATTCATCATCATTTTCATCTAATCCATTTGCATCATTATCAACAATATATTTCTCTAGTACATTTATGACAACATAATCTAGATCATCTAAGGAGTCATCTTCACCATTTTTCTGCAAACAACAAGAAATAATCAATTTAAAACATTAGTATTAATTCATTACATAATGCATATTTTGTGTTATATTGAAAATATTAGTGTGATAATTTATGCATTCTCACGGGTTTTCCAACCATGAATATAAACATCATCTCATCAACATATAAAGTATCATCAACAAGTATGTTCTTTTTTCATCATCAACAATCTACTTTCTCCTTTTGGAATCTATAGTTTTCTAGATTAGAACATCAAACCATCTTCTAAATCAATGTTTCTCATTGAAGTAGTTTTCCATCCATTTTGAAACAAGTTTAACTTCTATTTGAAATCTACATCATTAACATATGTGTCCCTAAATTTGTAAAGTGAAAAATGTTCTAACTGTTACCACTTATGCCAATTTGAGAGGAGGCTAGGAAAGCATGCCTATAAGCTTAATAAGTTTCCCTTTCTTATATTTGATAAGAAAACAAAATTATTAAAATGCTGAGATTTCTAAAACATAATTTGTATCTATAAGTACTTGAGGGGTTCATGATTAGTATGTACTACTATTTATTGACCCAACAAGTAATGATGCCACTTCTTAACTACTTGCACTAGAAAAAACAAGTCTTTTTCATATGTAAGATACTTTAATATAGCACTATAAAATGTTTAATAATGATTACATATAGGTTTACCCCCTCCTAGTAAGATTACTCCCATGGCATTGCCCAAATCATCTATAGCAATATAAAAGGGCATCCTCATATTATCCATGGCTATAATTGGGGCATTACACACTTTGTCCATAAGCTTATGAAATGTTGCTTGCTATTATACACCCCACTGCATAGTATTTGTTGGAATAAGTAAAACCCACTCTATGCCAATTAATACATTAGAGACATTAATTAATCATTTTATGATTAATTACTATGTATTAGACTAAATAATTGGCATATGAGTCATTGTGTGGACCACAAGTCATCTTTGGGGGGACCACAAGCCTTCTAGGTGTGGACCACAAGTTTTCTAAGCCACTTAGGAGCATTTCAGATCATTCTGGATAATATTCTGATGAGGAAGGCGCACATGCTGCTTTTTACTGCTTTTGGGTGAAAGGTGAAAAACTAGTTGACTAGGTAAAGTGTTTTTTGGACCACTTTCACTCCTTGATGTTTCTTCCTTCCATTTTTGGGATTTAGCATTTTGTTTCATCACACATCACTATCTAATCACTAAATCAGAAATTCGCGAGCCTTTGGTGTGACTTGGAGAACACACTTGCCACCTAGGGGGGTTTTGCATCATTTTAGTAAGTCTACTTTTGTGAGGATCCAAATGGCATCTTTAGCCATTCGAATCTCTGATGTAAACACCTGCATAGATCCATCTTAAACCCATATCTATCAAGCACCGAGAGGGATCCAATTTCTTGAGGTGTATTTCTTTTTTAAAATTTAAACTCAAGAAATCTGATCTCTCTCGATTGATAGATCCGGGTTTAAGTTTTAAGTTTTTATTTTATAAAGGAACATCTATTTTTTAATTACTTTCATAATATTTTATTTTATGAACCAACATGGATTTTTTTTAAATACTTTCCATAATTTTTTTATTTTATGAGCTGACATGAATTTTTTTAATTATTTTGTTAGTAACAAACGTTACAACATCTCCCCCATACTGGGCTGTAGAGTCCATTATTAGGCCGACATAATATTTACTACTTTTTACTTTAATATTTACTACTTTTAGTAAATATATGACACTGCATACTTTTTATTTTAATATTTACTTTAATATCGGGAAGCAGGGTAAGGGCTGTAGAGTCCATTATTAGGCCGACATAATATTTACTACTTTTTACTTTAATGTTACAAACGTTACTAATGTTACATCACGTTACAAGATCTCTCCCATAATATTCACTATCACTATTATTTTTGGCCGACATAATATTTACTACTTTTACTTTAATGTTACAAATGTTACTAATGTTACATCACGTTACAAGATCTCTCCCATAATATTCACTATCACTATTATTTTTTTACTAACGTTACATCATGTTACAAGATCTCTCCCATACTGGGCTATAGAGTGCCTCTCGGTGCAATTATATATTGATAGACATTTAATTGCCTAAGGTTGGTTGATGTATTATTATTCATGAGAGCAATACAATTTGTATCTATTGTGAGTAATTTTTTGTGTTCTTAACTAGTTGTGTGAGATATTTTTGTGAGAGTGTGTAATTTCTTGATCAGATATTGGTGTGAACTAAATTTCACATGGTATCAGAGCTATCAAGCTATTCCTTTCTCCTTCTATTGTCTTGCAGGATCCAACCAGTCTCAGGGAGGGCGCAATAATCAATCCACAGGGCTCATTCTATCATCCAAGGGGCACATTCTATCATCCAGAAATGCACCAAAATCAGTCTTGAAGTTATTTCAGAGCTGCCATGGATCAGTCACATCATATCATCCTCACTCCATTCAATTACTTTGACTGGAAGGTGCAGATGGAGATCATGTTGAGGAGCAAAGGCCTCTACAGGGTGACTATGGCAACAGAAACTGAGCCAACTTCAGCAATTGAGAAATCTAAGTGGCATAATCGAAGAGATGAAGCTTATGGGATGTTGTGTCTCACTACATCTAGGGATATTTTATTGCATATTGATGGTATTACCTCTCCCAATGAAGTTTGGTTGAAACTTCAAGAATTGTTTGGAAAGACAGATGAATTAAAAGGCCACCAGCTGGATAATGAACTAGTTTCATTGAGTCCACATAATTTCGATAACCTATAGGATTTATTCTCTAAATTCAAGTCACTTGTTCTACGATTGAAGCAATGTGGAATTGATAAAAAGGATGAGCAAATAATATTGGCCATTCTCTCCAAGCTTGGCCCAAATTACTCAGTGTTTGTTTCGACCTTCCATGCCACAAGGAAAGCAGTTGGAATCTGGAAGAGTCCTACTCTCTCAGAATTCATGGAATCATTAACACAAGAACAAGACAAGCTAGTCTTAATGGGAGCCATTAAAAATCCATCAAAAGACCACTGTCTGAATGTTGGATATTCAAAGAGTTTGAAAGGGAAGAAGAAGGGCAATTTCAAGAATCCCACTGGTGAGAAGAAAGACAAGCAGAAAGTTCCTGAAGACTCCTACCACTCAAAGAAGAATCCAAATAAGAAGAATGAGAAGGAAAAATGTACTTATTGTAGCAGGGGCTTTCATCCTGAAAGCTCCTGTATGAAGAAAACCATTGATCAAATAGCTCTACTCCTGGAGAAAGCCAATATTCCTCTTCCTGAGAGCACAAGGAGGAAGGATGGAGGACAAAATTATGATGATAAGGAGAGAGTACATGCATTGATGGAAAACACATCCAAGCCTACCTCACTCATTATTGATTCCGGAGCTTCAAGACACATGGTGTCTACAAGTGATTATTTTACTTCACTTGATTCTTCCTGTGGTCCTAATATTGTATTGGGTGATAATTCTAAAACTTCTAGCAAAGGAAAAGGTAGCATAGATCTCGAATTTGGTTCATTCAATAATTTCCTATTTGTTCCTGGACTTGTTGCAAACCTATTGTCAGTCTATCAGATGACCCACACAGGTGCACCTAAGAAGGTAACCTTTACCCCAAATGATGTTGAGATATGTGAAATGTCAACATGTCGAATTGTTGCATTAGGCACTGCTGACCATATCTCTAGAATCTACAAGTTTTCTCATTTTGTGCCATTTCCCTCACCTTCTGCTCTTTTAACCCATGCCAATGATTCAATCAAATTATGGCATGAAATATTTGGCCATCTGAACTATAAATACCTTTCCCAACTTCATGAGAAAGAAATGCTCATAGGACTGCCCAATATCAGATTTTCCAAAGGTTTCTGTCAATCTTGCATCCTAGGAAAACACCCTGAGCATAAGTATGGGAGATCCAAAACTGAGAGGACCTTTGCACCCCTGGACCTTATTCACACTTATATATCAAGTCCATTCCTCCATGAGTCCTTGAACCATTCTAAATAGATCCTCACCTTCATAGATGACTTTTCCAGGTATTGTTGGATTTATTTCATCAAGTTAAAGTCTGAAGATTTTGGTCTGTTCAAGCTTTACAAGGCCTCAGTTGAGAACCAATCTGGTAGACATATCAAGATTATTAGATCTAATAATGGTGGGGAGTATATCAAATGAGAGTTTCATCAATTCTGTGCCTCTTCAGGCATTCAGATGCAACACACAATTCCTTATACACCTCAGCAGAATGGGTTGCTGAGAGGAAAAATAGGTCTCTTAAGGAGATGGCCACATGTATGCTTGAGGAAAAGTCTTTATTTCCAAGAATTTGGGATGAGGCAATAAATTGTGCCACATATATTCAGAACAGAGTGCCACACAAATCTCTCAAAGGAATTGTTGGCACGGGATAGATATGCGGGAAGTGCGGAAGCCGACAAGTGTGAAAGGGTCATTCCGCGGAAGAAGGATCATTTGCGGTATTCATGGGAGCACAAGAATTGTTAGATTGGTTAAGTCGGTCATGTGGAACATTTTGTAATAGAATAGAAGCATATAAATATAGTAGGATTTTAAGCCTAAGGGCATTGAAATTTTGGAGGATTATCTTATCTTTTGGGTTCGTTTTGTATCCGCGATATGATGTACTGACAGTTTCTGTGAGGTTTATTCCGCAGGGTTGGTGAATGAATGGAGATGTTCGGTTATGGTGTAATCTATGTCTTTAATCTTATGCAATGATGAATGTGAAATATGTTATGTGAATTTTTTACATTGGTTGATGCGAATACATTGTAGAAGTAACACTAATCTGGATAAGTATGTCGAATATGTTGTTCCGAATGTTTATTGAAATCTACGAATGATAAGATAATAGTATGTGGTGAATATTATAATCTCTGGTTGGTGCAAGGGTAATGCATGTGAAAGCATATCCTCAACTTCACTTCGGAAACTTGGTTCCAGCAGCCCCCTTATCAATCTCGGGTGAGACTGCACTTGCTCTGCGAGTGTTGCTGGAAAGGTTTACACCTTTTCAGGCCGGTGTATAAGGGAGTTTGGGTTGATAGTTTGTTGGCGACAGTGCGGAGTGAACCCCTGTTGATAGACGCTGCATCAACAAATGGTTCCATTGCCAGGACCCTAAGGAAGAAGAAAAGAGGGTATGTTGTGGCATCCGACAAAACCAGATATCCAAGCCGTGGTTCGACAAGAAGGCGGAGGAATTCACAGAAAGTGAGAAGCGATATCCTAAACAGACAACGACCAGTTGGTTATAAAGATACATCTACTCAAACATCCATGAAATATTCTTCTGTGAATTCCCGATGTTGTTGCATTTGTGGCTAGCACAACTGACGTTCCGAAAGAATCACTGTCAGAAGATTGAACCTGATTGTTAGACCCTAGAGTTGGTTCGACAGCTGAAGCAAGTCAATAACAAGGTATCGCGAGCTGATGATTTTTGGGTAGACAGTATCCTCGAAGGGGACGTGACTGAGTTCGTGGTAGATACTATCAAGTTGTACAGTGACACCGAAAGGAACTTTTTCAGGGAGTCAAGAGGAAGATTCTTGTCATCATTAAAACTGTGGATTAAAATGCTTGCCTACGAAAAAGGAATATTGAGGATGTCTTATGACGAGTAGAAGAATCAGTGTTTGGAGGGAAAAGGTATCGCATAAATGCGAGTCTGACAAAAAGATGTGATAGATGGACATGATCAATGACGAGTTTCTAAGGGAAGCTGACAAAGATTGTGGTACCTTGAGGAGTGGAGCAATATTCCGGCATCCTGAGAAGAAGAGGAGGACTAAGAGAGAGTCTCCTGAGAGGACCGGAATAGAGAACTGCGAAACAGGACCACAAGGGAGGAATCGACCTTATTGCGAAGGAAACGTCGACCAGGCTACCCCAAAGGTGGAAGGAGGTCAGATCATAAGTTACCACTTACCTTCGACCCCTCACACTACTCCGAATTTGATAGGATGAAATCCAAACTACTCACGGAGTTGCTCTACGTGTAGTGGCAAGAGTAGCGCTTCAGTAAACAACAATAGTAGCAGCGTTAGGATGGAAGACGAGGCAAAGATGCTTACCTTCCAGGGGAACGGGACCGAGGATCTTGAACAATATTGGTTTATATGCGAAGCAATCTAGACCCTGAAGTAGGTTCAGGATGATGCTATAAAGATGGGATAGCTAGCAACGACCCTTAGGGGTCGGGCGTTAGACTGGTACATGAAATTTGTAAAGGTTCCAGTGGGAACAACAGTTAAAACATTGGCATAGGTTAGAACGACGATGATTGACGAATTAAAAAAACCAAAATTTGAGTCACAATATGTCACTAAGCTTAAGGAGATCAAGCAATTTTCGAATGAGTCGGTGTGGGAATTCGATCAGCGGTACAAGACGTTGATAGAAAAAGTGAGTTTCCCGATAAATGAACTGCAACACAAAGAATGGTTCATTGCAGGCTTGGTACTGCATATCCACGGACCACTGATGCAACAAAAGGTTGCGACATAGGCAAAAACGTTAGAGGTCGCAATGAAGCTAGAGGCTTCACCAATTGGAGAAGCAGGGATGGGAATGGCCAGAGTTCAGGAACAGTTGGCCAACTTAACACTTCAATTGGAGGATATCAAGAAGGGAAAGGAAACCCGCGAAGACATATGGTGCGCCAGATGCAGAAGTGAAGGGCACCATAAGGACAATTGCCTAGAATTCTGTGAGTATTTGCGGTCGGGGGCACCAAACCCCCTTCGTTAAGGAGGCATGCCATGGTGTACTGTCTGTCAGACTAGAGGGCATTGATCAGAGGAATGTGTATATCTGTAAAAGATGGTATCAAAGCCAACAAACTTATACTGCAAGTTTTTCCTATCGGTTGGCCATGATGAGAAGGAATGTAGGGCCTATGACCTACTGCAAGATCGAACAGCTGAAACATATTTCATGAAGGGGGAAGAACCACCAGTGGTGCAGCAACAATTGTAGTATAGTCAGTCGCAGTTTAACCAACTGTAGCAATATGACTAGGGGAAATACGGGCAGCTGCATTATGGGTACCCGCTGTATCCACCACCGTCGTATGGCCAGCCGCAGTATGGGAAGCAATAGTATCAGCAGCTGCAGTATAAAAAATATGGACCACCACGTGGAGGTTTCAGAGGAGGATTCTGCGGAGGCCAAGGTGTAGGTATGGGATGTGGAGGAGCTGCTGGACTAGGAAGAGGACCAATCATATGTTACAATTGCGGATAGCATTGGCACTACCGGCGGGATTGTCCAAACCCTGCACCGAAATGTACATACTGCAGTGCTGTAGATCATAGCATAGAAGACTGCCCTCAGCTTATTGCGAAATGGAAAACTAAGAATCCACCCCAGAACCAAAACCCAAATAATCCGAATGCGCCACCTGCTATACAGATGATTTCGACAAAAGCCAGAGGTAACCACGCAACGGTCGGGATAGTGACACGAGGAAGGGCGGTGACAGGTGGCGATAGGCCACACACCAATGTCATACCAACACAAACACAACGGAAGCAAGTCACCGACGACGCAGAAGTAGAAAGGGACATCTATTTGAAGGCATAGGACGCAATGAGGAATAGGAGGCGGATACCTCTTGAAGAAAAAATTTATGACATGCCACCCACGTTCGATTCGACAAAGTCGTGAAGGAAGGAAAACACTCTAAAAGCCTTCTTTGAGAGTTGCCTGGATTTGGCAAAGGACCCATATGCACTAGAAGAGATAGCTAGTCTACTGCAACGACGAGGAGGTGCATGACTGGAATGGAGAGTTAATCGCATACATAAAAGGAAGACAGGCAGGGAGTTGCAGATGTCGGCACAGATTAGAGAGTATGATGTTGACTCTATCATTTTGGGTTTGGGTTTAGATGTGAATATTCTGACTAAACAGACGTGGGGGACAATGGGAAATCTGTGGATGACCTGGTCACCAGTACAACTACGACTGGAGAAGCAGAGCAAGGTCACCCCGCTTGGTCGAGTATGTCAAGTTCCAGTTGAAATTGAAGGGCTTAGAACGTATGCTGACTTCGATGTCATTGAAATTGTGGATAACACCAGTCCCTATCCGATACTGCTGGGGATAGATTGGGCCATGGAGAATCAAGCAATTATCTACTTGAAGAAAAGAATAATGTCATTCGAGAATCAAGAGATGAGGGTCATCGCACCACTGGATCCTGCGGAAGGGTTGCGCTATACGGAGCCAGCCAGAGATGCGTTTGCGGAAGGGTGGGACAATTTGTATAACATTTCTAAGGATTATGTTAATCCTACCACAAATGGAGAATTAGGATGGTGTAGTGATAGTTCATCATCCTCCGATTCAGATGAGTCCCTTGAGAATTGGCAGAACTGGTTGCATGAGGTGTCGTTTCGAAGATGTGCACGGATAACATAGTCACTGTGAAGGGTATCCACAGAGGAGTATGTGTTACCTACCTATGAGGGATTTCCTAACTTGGGCACGTTTCTCATAGAATTTGAGGAAAAAGTGGCAGAACCACAATGTCTACTGGCCATGGAGGAATCCCTTAAGTCTACTCTTGCGCTATGGTGGCCAACGCATAAATCAAACATCAAATCTTGGCCACTATGTCGATGCCTCATGGAGGTTTGGTTCAGTGAAGCTGCAGAGGACGACCATATGCGATATGATGGATGAGGAGACCTAAAGGTGCATCTGAATTCCTGTCAACATCAATGGGGATCGAGAGCACGACAGGAGTGGGTACATGCATTCGTACACACGTTGGATGAGGTACCATGGAGCTGGTATGTCGCAGTAGAATTGCGACGTGGGATGACATCTTGGGAACAACTCATCATTGGCTTCAGCCAATTGTTCTCATTCTCAGACGAAAATGCCTTAACCCACACCGCACTTCAGGTGATCCACAGAAATATATTTGAGGCGGTACCGACCAAACAACTAATGGCACTCCAATGGATTGTGACACCAGAAATGCTGATGGAGTGTTACAATGTCACCGAAGAGCCCAAAGATGACGATGACCCCAGGGATACATATGTACCATAATCAGAGGGCAGTCGCAGTGTTGTGGTACCAGATATACTCTCAGACAAATTTCAGCAACCACTAAAGATCAAGAAGGTGAACATTGGGTCGGAGGAAAACCCCAACTTCACAAACATTGGCAACTACTGGGATGAGTCGACCATTGCAAAGATGACTGACTTATTGCATGAGTTTCAGGATTTGTTTCCGACGAAATTATCAGAGATGAAAGAAATTTCTAGAGACTTAGGGGAAATGAAGATCCCCCTAAAACCTGATGCGAAGCTAGTTAAGCAACGACCATATCGATTGAACCCGAGATACAAGGAACGTGTGCAAGCTGAAATCAAAAGAATGTTGGAGGTAGGCATCATAGAACCAGTGGATTTATCGGAATGGATCAGTCCAATGGTTGTCCAGGACAAGAAAACCGACGAAGTACCAATATGTGTCGACCTAAGGAAACTGAATGATGCCTTCCTACATGATCCGTTCCCAACCCCATTTACGGATGAGGTGCTTATAGGAGTAGGAGGTCAGGAGATATATTCATTTACGGACGAATTTTCGGGATATCACCAGATCAAGATTGCGAAAGAAGATCGACACAAGACTACATTCGTCACAGAGTGGGGATGCTTTCAGTACACGATGATGCCATTTGGGTTAAAGAATGCTCCTGCAATCTTTTCCAGAATAGTGGTAGTAGCATTCAAATATTATATCCATAAGTTTCTTGTCGTCTACATGGATGATTGGACGGTATATGGGCTAGTCAAGGATCATGTCATGAACTTAAGAGTTGTTGATGCCCCGAAGATCGTAGCATCAAGCAGAAAGGGATTCTCCCCGATAGACTATCCCAATTAGATTGTCCACCGTTTGGTATGGGGAATCTGTCCGGTTAGTGGTTTCAACAACCGTTAGGTTTGGAGATTTGCTTCAATTACACCGGTTATGGCCTGATCCACCATTCTTTTTGATTTTATGGTTTAAAATGATATGCAAGTGCCTAAGCTAACTTAATCTAAATGCAGAACTCGAAACAAATCTGTATTTAAAACCGAAATAAACCTAAACTATCCCTTCAAGGAGCAAAATTATAAGTATGAGTAATGTACTGGAAGAAGTATCTAAAGATCAACAGACAACCATTAAATCATAAATAAATATCTACAACAAGAAGGTAAAAGATATTAGAAGATAGCTTCCAATTCATATATAACGCATTCCATTACTCATGTAGGAGAAAAATCATTTGCACAAGAAACAGTAAGATCATTCAATACAGAGAAATAATTCGAGACAGCAAAGAAAGATCTCACTGTAGAATATGAAAGTCACAAGAATAATCCAGCATGCATCCAACATCCATTTCCATGCAAAAGATGTCCTCTCCAGGCTCTTATTAGGCAAATTTCATTTTCTTGGAGCAAGTGCAAGATAGCTCGTACAAGTTAAGAAAATTCTTTTCCCTGCCAAAAGTCCCTCCTCTATTCCCTAGGATTCTATTTATATCTTTACAAAATGCCTCTTGGGATACCACTTGGCTCTTTACACATGTCCTCTAAAGACTTTTCCTCTTAATAAACAAATCGTGGCCCTTTTCTTAAAATAGAAAATTTCTCAAAAATAAAAAGGACAGTTGTCTAGAGATTCTACGCTTTAAACATAGGGAGACCAAATGAAAATAGGAACAACGCCTTAGGCTCAGCGTGTTCACCCTTGGGAAGGTGCTCCTGCTGGGAGAGAGGTGCTCGGACTGGCTGCCACTTTTGTTGCTACTTTCTTTTCCTCCTTTGCTATGTAACTGAACCAGATACCAGTGTCTCTGATAACCACATTTGCTAGGGAAGGGAGAAAGATCTTCTGGGAAGTCACATGTTTACCAAGTTCTGCTTCAACATCATGAATTTCTGCAACTGCTGCTTGGTGGATTTCTTTAAGCAAATGACTGTATATTGATGAAAACCCAATATAGTGATGGAGATCATCAATGGCTAGGACATCAATCTTCTTTACATATTCTATTTGAATGCCTAGCTCTTCCTTCAAGTCTGATAAATGTTGCTGGAAACTCATCGAGGGACTGAGGAAAACTCACCTTGCACTTATCATGTACTTCATGGATCTTTTGATACAGTCTGTTACTTTTATCCATTGTTCCCTAGATCTTAGCCATTAGCTTAAGGCCACAATTCCTGTAGAATTCCATAAGGGCTATATATTCTTTAAAATCATCTACGAACTTGAATGGGAGATGCTTGGGGAAATCAACCTTCCCTTCTCTCCATTCCATCTGGCTCAGAATGTTTGCTTTAATCCGAGTATATTTTCCATTAAGCCTATTGGCCTCTGCATTGACTTCTTTTAATCTAACCATCATGTCTTTGAGCCTTCACACTTCCTCAGTAATCAACTCCTGTGTGGCAAGCATTTGTCTCAGAATGTCACAGGACAGCTCATGAAAGGGAGACATATCTATTGCTCTGCTTTCTGCTTGCTCTAATTGATCAACCATTGCTTGCTTATCTGCTTGCAGATGAGAAACTCTAGCTTCATAATCGTTCTTTTCTGCTTCTAGAACCATCATCTGGATTGCCAGTTGCTCATTTTCTTCTTCTAAATGGCGATACTTATCTGGCAATTCCTTGTGATCAACATATATGCGATTATATTTATTCACTACAAGATCCCTGTAGGCCTGCTCATTAGCCACAGTATGTTGCAACATGCGAGCTCTCCTATTTGTTGATTCAAATTCTCTAACCATATCGACCACATTATCCTTTGTTGCTTTTGTTGTTGACACAGCGGCGGATGCCATGGATATGGGAGCCTTATTTGTATTTTGCATCACCGTGGTCTCCCGCCAGGTAACAATATCTTCTTGGAAAAGTCTCTTTATTCTCTCTTCCGATTTCAAGACTACCGCCTTCCTCTTCTTATTATACACAAATTCATCCCATCGGGACACAGTATGATCTTTTGATGGGATGTAAGGGACGATTGGGAGGTCTATTACATGTACTTATGTCTCTATGGGTGGGGTCTGTACTACTTGAGCTATGTTTGTTTCCACATTTTGGGTGCCGGAGACACCTGCTTGAGATGTGTCTGTTTCCACATTTTGGGTGCCGGGGACACCTGCTTGAGCTGTGTCTGTTTCCACATTTTGGGTGCCTGGGACACCTGCTTGAGATGTAGCTGTTTCCATATCTTGGGTGCCTGAGCCACCCTCCTGGGCATCTTCATTGGTCTTAAGTTCTTCTTCTTCCTTTTGTTACTCTTCAGTTTTATGCCTTCTTTCTTCTTCTTCAGCTTGTTGCTGATTTTCACTTTCCTCCCTCTACTCTCGATCTTCTGCTTCCTTCTGCAACCTTGCTTCTTTAACTTCTTTCTGCAACCTTGCATTTTCTGCTTCTTGTTGCAGCCTTGCTTCTTCTGCTTCTTGTTGCAGCCTTGCTTCTTCTGCTTCTTGTTGCAGTCTTGCTTCCTCAGCTTCTCTCTGCAACCTTGCTTCCTCTTTCAATCTTTGCTCTTCAAGGGCTAGGGCCTCAGCTGCTTCTTTGTCTTTCTACAAAATGGATTTTTGGGCTGGGGCAGAGCTAGAGCTTGCTCCACTTCCTTGACGAAAAATCTGCAACTCAGTCATGTTGCTGATGCCTCTGAACACTTCTTCCTTTGCATCATAGTAATGAGTATATTCAAAATGAGCATAAACTTCCTTGCAATGTTTGGCAACCTTGCTTCGCCTATCATTTCTATGGAAGATCATTTCACTGAAGTGGAAAGCTTTCAGCTCTTGAACCTATTCCTCAACTGTTGCAACCCCTGAGAATTTGTAGGTTCCTATGCAGAAGGGCAAAGGAGGGAAAGAAGCTTTATGTTGCTTGTTAAGCACCCCTCCTATTCCATCAAGGAAAATTTGCCTGACTGCTTCCTTAAGGACTACATAATCAGTAGCGTATCTTGACAAAATGTATGGTGCTTTGGTACCTCCAAACATCCTGATGTAGGTGCCCTACTCTGAGAAATAAAAATCACCATAGTTTTCCAGGACCTCCATGGCATTTTCTGATAGACAATTGGGCTCTTCCTTGAACATCTGCTCATATAGAGGCATGATGAACTCTTCAAAGATGAGCTTATAGTTTGCTCTGTAATTTTGAGCCCACATTATCTTATAAGCAGTGTAGACCAGGGTGTTGGCTTTATCCCATGTGCAACCTAGCCTGGGGAAAGAGAGCTTGGCCAAGATGCAGTCAATGAGATAGGAAGACATGAAAAATTCTAACTTTTTAAAGGCTAGACCTTCTCTTGCAGCATCCACTGTGGATGCCAAATTGTCTGAAAGGATAGTAGCCCAATCAAACATAGTTCCTTTGAATGCTATGAAGTGGATGATGGGGTCCCACTATATCCTATATATAGTGCCATTGGGCATGCCGAAAATTCTGCATAACATCAGGGCAATTAACCTAAAAGGAGGTCTTAGGCTTTGAACATCGTATTCGTCATTATTTCTCTTCCTTAGGTATTTTCCTGTGACCAATAATTTTTTGGCCATCTCAGTATTATTCATCTTACCCAACGATTCATCACTTAGATCTTGTTGGGGATGTGAGAATTTGTAGGCTGCTGCAATATACGTTGGATGGAATGAAGCGAAAGGCTCTCCCTTGCTGTCATGCAACACTCTTGTCTCTGGGTTGGCATGTTCCAGTATCCACCCGATCACTTTAGAGCATGGAAACAATTCAGGGCGGGTAGAAGCCCTAGCTATGCCGGAAGTTCTGATGTTGAGGTAAATTTGTTCTTCTTCCAATAATACATCTAGAATATCCTAGTCCCTAATCATCCGGTAAACATCTCCCCAACGAACCTCGGGAGGAATTTCGGTGGTACACTTGGTGTCTTGGAAAGTAGTTTTAGTCCTTAGTTGCACTAGCTCTGGTTCCATCACTTTAGTTTTCTTTCTACCACCTTTTGGCATCATGGCTTATCCTGTTAGCAACCAAATGTGAATCATTATAAAAGTTTGCAACATGTTATGAGAGTGTAGCATAGAGAAGGACAATTTTAACATGCTAATGAGAAATATAGACAAAATTATAAAGCTGCATGCTGGGGAAGAAAAATAGATCAGAAAACAAAACATGGTCATCAGACTTGATTATTCTAGGGAGACAATGCCTAGTCAGGAACTTTTGGAGTGCTTCCGAAAAGGTAAGCATATGACGTGGAAAAAAAAAAAAAACCCTACTTCCTTCCTAGTCCTTGGAGACAGGATGCCCTTCATCGTAGCACTTCTAATGGTCAATGGTGGGTTGTCCTGGAGTGAAAACAAAAAATCCTATGAATAAACGATGAAAACAAGGAACTGTTTTCCACAGTCATTAACTGAGCCGAGTAGGTGAGTGATTGAGTATCTCAACAGACCACTACTATCATTAATAATACTTGCGAAATGGCCTACAGCCGGTATGAAGTTTGAATTCGGGTAGGAAAACGATCGGCACACGGTCAGTAAAAACTCGGTTGGTCATGGATACGACTTTCAGCTAGTAGGAAAGAGAAACCTATGGGGCCACGACAGCTGTAAAAACAAAACAATCTATGCTACCAATGTCTATCAACTACGTTATGAAATGGGAAAACCCAAAAAGCAACTCGACGTGAAGATGAGACAAAGATGACGGTTAAAATCCTACCCGGAGACGAGATGGTGGTGGAGTGACGTGGACACGGTCGTGGATGTGCTAAGCTGGAGCGAGTCAACGTGGTCTTCCCAATGGCGTTCTTTGAACAATAAACTAATAATGGGATCAACGAAACCCCACCACCCTTATATAAAGTTAGACACGTGCGGCACTTAAACAGGTAGGTGGTGTCATTAAAACGGGTTTTTAATGCTTGTACGGTGCAGTCTTTTCAAGCCGATTTGGAATTTAAACGCGACCGTCGGTTGTGGGGTGGACTCACAAGTTTCGTCTGCAGTTGCGGCCGAAACTCAGGAGTTCCTCCCGAAAGGCGGGAAACTTTATTTTGGAAAAGAGGCAAAAAACAACACTTCGCAGTGGCGGAACAAGATGGCGAATCGCTTCGGTGTTTTGGGAGCATTTTGTGAGTTCTTCCAAAATACACTCTCTCGGAAGCTTAACGCGGTTGACTTTTCCCAGTCATCCTGAAGTTTCAGAAAGACTCATAAATTCCTTTCGCAATTTACGAAATAACTTTGTTCAAGCTTTTATCGACAACTTACTACGACAACATTTGGTGAAAGCTTCCGCAATTTCGGTACATAATCTCAAGTTCCTTCGCAGTTTCGGGAGAGAATCTCAAATTCTTCCGCAGTTTCGAGAGAGAAACTTGAGCTTCTTCCGCAGTTTTGGAAGAGAATTTTAAGTTCTTCCGAAAAAACGCTAAGTGTTTTCGCTATTTCAGTGAGTAACTTTAAGTCTTTTCGCGGTGTCGGGAGAGAATCTTGAATTCTTCCGCAATTTGGAGAGAAAAATGTAAGTTTCTTCCGTAGTTTAGGAAGAGTTCGCCAAGTTCTTCCCCAGTTTCAGGAGAGAATTGTAAGTTCCTTCCGCAGTTTCGGGAGAGAATTTTAAATTCCTTCTGCAGTTTCAGGAGAGAATCGCAAGTTTTGACTTAGAAGAAAACTTCAATTTTTTAAAGCAGATTCCTCAGTTGAAACAAAAACTAAGTAAAAAGAAGAATTAACTTCTTTAGGCAGTCTTTCTAGTAGAATGCAAAGGAGGGGCCCCTATATGTACAAAATTTGGGGGGGATGTTGCTGCAACAACAAGACTCATGCTAGAACGATGTCGACAACACCAAATTTCCCTAAACCTCAAGAAGTGTATCTTTTGCACTCCATTCGACATTCTATTAGGAGAAATTGTCTGCAGAGAAGGAATGTTGGTAGATCCGGCAAAGATTGCCATCATTGTCGACCTACCACCACCAACGATGGCCAAACAACTATGAGTGACATTGGGACACACAGGTTACTATAGGAAATTCATTCGAGGATATGAAGCCATCATAACACCCATGGAGAAGTTACTAAAGAAGGATGCTAAGTTCGAATGGACCAAGGAATGTCAGAAAAGCCTAGACATATTGAAAGAAAAGATGGTCGCAGCACCAATCCTCGCATTTACGGATTAGACGAAGGAATTTCACATACACGTTGATGCGTCGTCAATCGCAGTTGGCGTTATCTTGTCCCAACCAGGAACCAGTGACATTGACCACTCGATAGCATTCACGAGTATAAAATTATCTAATGCGGAGAAGAACTATACGACCACCGAGCGGGAAGGGTTGGAAATGGTCTATGCTTTGCAGAAATTCCGTCATTAACTCCTAGGGGGCCACTTCAGGATGTTCACAGATCATTCCGCACTGAAATACCTGGTGAACAAGCTTGTGTTGGGGGGAAAGATCTACCGTTGGCTATTGCTGTTTCAAGAGTTTGATTTTGAGATTATCGTAAAGCCGGGACGATTGAACACGGGACCTGATCATCTCTCACAGATAGAGTCAGGGGAAGAACCAAGGAGCATCGATGAAGGATTGTCGGATGCTCAGTTTTTTAGGATTGGCATGGTTGATAAACACTATGAAAAAATCATTCAATTTTTTGGCGACAGGGGAGGCACCGGCCGAGTTCACTACCAGCCAAAGAAACAGCTAGTTGTTCGAGCTGCAGATTTCCAGTTAATTGGAGCAGAATTATATAAAATGGGCTTAGATGAGATTCTGCGATGATACGTCCTTCCACATGAACAAGAACATATTCTGTTGGAAGCTCATGACGGAATTGCTGGCGTACATTATGGTGGACGAGCAATTGCTAGGAAGATCCTTCGAGCAGGGCTATGGTGGCCAGCTTTGCATGGAGATGTCACGGACTATGCCAAGAGCTGCGACGCATGTCAACGAACCGTGAAGCCCTCACATCGAGATGAAATGCCACTAGTACAACAAGTAACGCTGCAGGCCTTCAAAAAATGGGCCGTTGATTTTGTGGGACCCATCAACCCACCTGGGAAGAGAACAGGGTCACGTTGCATCATCACAGTGACAGACTACTTGACACATTGGGCGGAAGCTGCACCGGTGAGAGATTGTCTTGCTGCGACTGCAACACAATTCCTATTTGACAATGTGGTCACTAGGTTTGGTTGCCCAAAAGTATTGTTAAGCAACCAAGGGACGCACTTTTTTAACCAAACAATTGCCGCGATGACAAAAGAGTTTCAGATCCAGCAAAAGAAGAGTATGCCTTACCACCCTTAGGAAAATGGGATAGTTGAGGCGTTCAATAAGATATTGGAGCATGCTCTCACCAAGGTGTGCAATGTGAACTGTGATGACTAGGACCTAAAAATCCTAGCGGTCCTTTGGGCATATCACACCACATGCAAGCGACTGACTGTCCAAACCCCATTTAAGCTCGTTTACAGCCAAGAAGCAGTTATGCTGATGGAATACATAGTACTGAGCTTGCACATCGCAGCAGCAACAGGGATGAGCGACGATGGTGTGCTGGAGGAATGGTTGACACAACTAATACAACTTGACAAAGATTGATTCATGGCAGGGTTCCATTAGAAAGTAGAAAAAGACTGCTAGAAGGCATGGCACGACCGCCATGTTAAGATGAAGCACTTTCAGAACGAGGATACAGTTCTGTTGTATGACAATAAGTTTGCGAAACACCCCGGTAAGTTGCAAATGCATTAGTTGGGACCATATGTTATCACTTTTGTCACCAACGGAGGCGCAGTATAGTTACAGAGTCTGGATGGAGTACTGTTACCTAAATTAGTCAATGGGAATAGGTTGAAGCCCTATCACCATGACCCGATGCAGAGTGGATGAGGACCCAAAAAAAAATAAAAATAAAAAATAAATTTGCAGGATGTTAGGTGGCAGGATGACACACCAGTCGGAAGAGAATGTACAAGCTGAGTGGTCGCATCACGATTTGGGGTTCGTGCTGCGACAGCTATCATTACATATCATTAGTAGATGGGACATGCTCAGCCGATAAATCTTTTGGTGGGTATGATTGTTAGCTGGCCCGGATCAGCGTTGGGGTCAGGCATGTTTGGCACATGGCACCACACCGTGGCAGCATGGCTAGTGGCAACACGGGTGACGGTTCCCACGTTTTGACACGAAGGAAAAGTATGGTCTCCATTACGCACGAAGGAAGTCTGGTCTCAACATGCAGGAAATGAATGACGACAGAATCGGAACCTTAGGAGAACGGATTTACCAATGATTTCCAAAGTAGGCATCCTGAAAGATGGAAATGCATAAATACCAACACCAGAGGCTAAGCGAAGCAATGAGGGAATTATCAGACGAGAGACATACATGCTGCGAGTAGGTCAGGTAATTGGATAAGCTAGGAATTCCAAGGAGGACGTGGAAATGATCCATTTCATTTCGTGCGGTAGCACACCAGGTGAACTGCGAGCCTGAACGATGCGGCATGCGCACTCGAGTGTCACAGAGGTGAAGTATCATCCGAGATGTCTACGTATGTATGGGTAGTTTGAAGATTCGTGGTCTTGGTGACCACCAGATTGATAGGGGCGGTGGCCCCCTGGTCCCGATAGGAAGTGATCCCAGGTGCGAAACAGATGTGCCAGAGCAGTTGGCCTAGTTCACACCTCGGTGCTGTCTGTCAACTTTTCCTCCGTCTGCATCAGGTTCCCAGAGATTGGAGGATGAGTTTGAGAGGTACATGATGGAAAGCCAACCGATCCTCGTAAGATTTTGAGAAGTACATGACAGCGAACCCACGATTGATGACCAGAGTTGAGAAGTACACAACAGCGAGCTCCAGATGGCAAGAACAGTTTCAGAAATAGAACACAACAAAGGATCGATACAACCAGTAGTGTCCAGCTGAGGTGGCTTGAGACGAGCCACAAGTTTATGTTGGGGTCTGTTGGCACGGGATAGATTCAAGGGAAGTGAGGAAGCCGACAGGTGCGAAAGGGTCATTCCATGGAAGAAGGATCATTCACAGTATTCACAGGAGCACAAGAATTGTTAGATTAGTTAAGTTGGTCATGTGGACCATTTTGTAATAGAATAGAAGCATATAAATAGAGTAGGATTGTAAGCCTAAGGGCATCAAAGTTTTGGAGGATTATCCTATCTTTTGGGTTCGTTTTGTATCCGCGATATGATGTATTGACAGTTTCTATGAGGTTTATTCCATAGGGTTGGTGAATGAATGGAGATGTTCGGTTATGGTTTAATCTCTGTCTTTAATCTTATGCAATGATGAATGTGAAATATGTTATGTGAATGTTTTACATTGGTTGATGCGAATACACTGTAGAAGTAATGCTAATCTAGATAAGTATGTCGAATATGTTGTTCCGAATGTTTATTGAAATCTGTGAATGATAAGATAATAGTATGTGGTGAATATTATTGTAGCTAGGGTTTTCACCCTAGCTTGTGCAAATGAGCACCTACTAAGGAGAAGGGCCTCCTTAGTAGCAATTCAATAAATAGTAAATAAAAGCAGTAAAACAGTATGAAATTTAACCTAGCATGAGCATTGACATAAATAATAAAACATGAAAATATGGTAAAAGATTTCTCTTTCTTGTATTAAAAGTTACCTCAGGTGTAGAGGTTGGTGGAGCCTTTGCAGCAGTCCAAGAGGGTTGCTTCCAAGCTCCAGTGTTGCTCCTTTCTCCTTCTCCAAAGGGTTTTGGAAATGGGCCAAAGGGGCACTCAAATGTGAAAATAGCTCAAAAGGGTGAGCTAGGGTTTCAGGAGTGATTTTGGTAGAGTAAGGATATGGATGATTGTGGATGAAAAATGGGGAGCCTCCATCACCTATTTATAGGTTTTTAATGGTGGAGTGCTGACCCATGGTTTTGGGCACCATGTGGTTTAGGTCAGCTGTATAGGGTTTTTGCTTCCTTTTTTCCCTCTTTTTTGTATTTTTTATTCCCTTTTTAGAGGGTTTTTTCTATTTTTGAAGGAATTTACATTATTTTGGGGGAAAAAGGGGGGTTTTGGCCTTTTGGAGGATTTTTAATGGGTTTTTAAGGTTTTGGAGGCAAATATGGTAGGAAATATGGACAAATGAGTCATGTAATGAGGGAGATGAGGTAGTGAGCACTTTTTGGGTGTTAACAAATTGCCCCCTGATGTGTGAGGGCAGGAGCTCATTGTATGGCCGATAGACATCATAAGTCTTTTATGGTTTTCCTGGGATGTGGAGAGGAGAAGAAATGAACTAGAGCCCGGAACAATGGTCCTGAACAAATTGCAAAACCTGAAAGTACATGACCTCAATAATGAATGAGGAATAATCTGAACATATGGACGAGGCGGGCATTCTGTTGGGGCCAAGGTCGCAGCTATAGTAAAAGCTGCGAATTTTGGGAAAAATCACGAGTATGGAAGGAAAGTGCTAATTTTGGGACAAGCACTAAGTTTTGGGTAAGAAGGAGACGGTGCGCAGTACGGTGCCAGATGGATGATCTCAGCGCAGATCATGGACCGGAAATTGTGGAGATCGCGCGCACGTCATCAAAGAATGAAGGTGGCTCAGCTACCATAATAAATAAAGGCGATGGAGTAGAGGGCTTAGCTACCCTCATTTAAAGGCTTAGTACAGAAGTTATGGTTGCTCGGATCAAGGAGGAGCAACGGACCAGAGCATTGAAGGCGAAGGACGATCGCCCATACCCACAATCTGCGCCGGAATTCACGGAGCCTGCAGGAAGCGGCGACGTGACTGCAAGCGGCGCCTACAGTACACCTAGCCATGTGCGTGGTTAGGGTTTTTGGGAATCACTGTTGGGAAAGGCCCACAGTTTTGTAAAGGTGTGACCGTCATGGCTACCTATATAGATGAATCATTGTAATGGGTAGAGGGTTCTTCCTCCCTTCCTTCAGTTCCTTCCTTTTGGAGAGTTAGAGAGTTGGACACTAGACTGTTAGAGAGCCAGTCTAAAGGATAGATCATGTGTTGATTATCCTTCACTGTAATTTCTACCCGGTGTGTAGAACTAGAGAGAGGAAATCGGATAGCCGAGGAGCTAATCCCTGAGTTGCCAGACAGTCTGAGTCGACGTCTGTGCCTTTGTAATCTCCATAGAGAGGAGACAAGCTTGAGAGAAGGGCTCCCAGCTGTGTGTGTGGAGTTTCCTGTAAGATCTAAGGCTGCAGCTGTGTGCGCAGCATATTGTATGACTCTATCATTTTCTGGTTAATATAACGCTCCCGTGGATGTGGTTTTCCTCGAGGGGATGAGCTTCACTTATGTCTTCTTGTTATAATGTTTGCGTGAATGATAACTATTTAGAGTTCATTATTTGTGTATGCAAGACTTCTGTCTTATCTTTGTGACTGTTTGAGCAAGTTGGAAAGATCCTTTGATAACTAGAAGTGTCTTAAGTACTAAAGAGGTAGTAACGCACGGTCGCTGCGGCGAGAGCAGACTGCGTTACTGCGCTAGATGTGAAGGGCGAGGAAGTGTTCAGCGCGTCGACCCAAGGGATAGTTGCCTGCTGCGTTAGAGAGAAGAAACTGCGCAGTAGACCTGCCAAGGAAGGGACCCACGCAGCTGCGGCGAGCGGCCTGCGGGAAGGTCCGACCGCCGATTTCACAGGAACCATTCAAGGAAGAGCCATCTCCGCGTCACCCCGGTTAAGGAAACCTGATTCCTTAACCCCCCCATAGCCACTTCGGGTGAGACCTCGAGCTGCCGCGCAGCTCGTTGCCGAGAGGGCCAGTGCGCCAAGGGGTTTTGTTGCTGCGCTTCATTAAAACCCGGGTCTGCCCAGAAAAGCAGCCAACAAATGGTTCCGTTGCCGCGCGAATGAGACTTGTTATTTTGGCGACGCGCGAGATAGAAGAGCCAACAAATGGTTCCGTTGCCGCGCGAATGAGACTTGTTATTTTGGCGACGCGCGAGATAGAAGAGCCAACAAATGGTTCCGTTGCCGCGCGAATGAGACTTGTTATTTTGGCAACGCGCGAGATAGAAGAGTCAACAAATGGTTCCGTTGCCTAGTGACCAACAAATGGTTCTGTTGCCTTATGACTTTTTGATCACATTACTTCCATGGCTTTGAACCCTGTTGATTGAGCCAACAAATGATTCCTTTGCCTTGCGACTTGTTGCTGTAAGACTTACTAGTCACGCGACATCTGAGACTGTTGCTGAAGACAACATAAGGTTCTGTTACACTGAGACTTGCTCAGCTAACAAATGTGTTACTGGAATCCTACAGCTAAGGAAATTGGAGATTGGTTTGATTTAAAGGCTAAAGAGTTTGCTGAACAAGAAAATAGAAGCCCTACGCTTCAAACAGAAGATTGGTTACAGAAGTATATTTATGCTGACCTTTACGAAATTTTCTTTGTTACGTTTGCATTGGAGTTACACGCTTGGATAGCCAAGTTAGCAGAATCTAGACCTACGCTGCATGTTGATCGACCCGTCACGTGGACGCCTGAGCTAGTTAGTATTGTGAAGCGGATAGACAATCCTGTGTCCCGCGCAGTAGACTTTTGGTTGAATAGTCTACTGGAAGGTTTTATTACCGAATTTGCAGTCGATACAAGAAAGAGTTTCAGTGAAGCTGAGAGGAGTTTCTTCCAAGTACACAGAGGTAAGTTCTTAAATTCTCTGAACTTATGGATTAAAATGCTTCTGTATGAAAAAGGAAAGCTATGTATTGCTTCTGATGAATAGCATAGTCAAGTAATGTCCGTAGATTCTGATAGTGATCCTGAAGTTATTGGTTGCACTCGTAGTGGAAAACGATATAAAGTAGGCCTTGACCAATATCCTTTTGAGTCTAGCCCAAACGATAGCCAAGTTCCTAGAGCAAGCCATATAGAAAGACAAGGGAGTGCTCATATCCCGTATTACCCCTTTACACCGCAAAAACCAGACGGAGCTCAGTATAATCCTACAGTAACACCTTCTAGTAGCCCACACGCTACTTCTAGTACCTCTGTACCACCTTTGTTTAACCATCCCGGAGGCACTGCTACAGTACCTCCATCTCAAACCCGTGCAAGAAGGATGGGTGATGACATGAAACTACCAACTTTTAGAGGAACAGGGATAGAGGACCCTGAGCAGCACTGGTTCTTATGTGAAGCCATTTGGACAATTAAGCAAATTAATGATGATGCTGTTAAACTGGTTCAGTTAGCAACCACACTAAGAGAAAGAGCCTTGACTTGGTTCATGAAATACTCAGCAGCACAGAATAGGACGCTTGCTGAGGTAAGAAATGCCATGATTAGAGAATTCAAGAAACCTAAGTCAGAATCACAGTGTATAACAGAGCTCAAAGACATCAAACAGTTACCTACAGAATCAGTATGGGACTTTGACCAGAAGTTCAAAGCCTTGATAGATCAAGTAAGCTTCGAGTTTGCACCACAGCAACATAAAGAATGGTTCATTGCTGCACTGCTTCCACACATTAGACTTCCTCTTATGCAACAGAATCTCAATACTCAGGAACAAGCTCTAGAAATGGCTATGAAACTAGAAGCTTCGCCAATTGCAGGAACAAGCAACGATGTTGCGCATTTACAGAACCAATTAGCAAACTTAACCTTGCAAGTGCATGATATTAAGAAAGGCAAGGAGATTAAGGAAGAAATTTGGTGTACAAAATGTAAAGCCCAAGGTCATTCAAAGGACCATTGTCCTGTTTTCATAGACTATATTGCAACTGGAGCACCTAATCCTTTACCACAGGCACAAGGGCCTTGGTGTGAAATCTGCAGAACTAGAGGTCATAGACCACAAGAATGCCACTTACTTCAGAAATATGTACAAACTCCAAAGAATCTATATTGTAATTTCTGTAAATCAGTAGGTCATGATGAGAACAACTGTAGAGCATATGATCTTATGATAGAAAGAAAGCATGATGTTTATAGGGTACAAGCAGAGACACAAGGACCCACAGCAGGTCCACCTTATGACCAACCTCGGGACGCCCGAGCAGCAAATTACAGAGGACGCGGACGCACAACAAACTTTGGTCGTGGAAGAGGACAGATCACTTGTTATAATTGCGGAGAACAAGGTCATTTTGCTAGGGATTGCCAAAATCCTACAACCCTCTGCAGGTATTGTAAATCTTCTGACCATATCATTGAAGAATGCCCTCAGTTACAGGCTAAGATGCAAGCAAAGACACCACAGGTCAATCAGAATATCCAGTTGATTGGAGCAGAAAAAAGAGAACCAGACCCTACAGTTAATATAGTGACACGCAGTGGAGCTACCACTGGTGCGCAAGAGATGGGAACGGGAAAGCAAGCGACGCAATGGGTGCGCCGCGCTAACATTAAACCAGCCCCACTTAACCTACAGAAGCAAAAAGAAGCATTTAAGCAAGCTCAAGAGTATTTCTCAGATCCGAGAGCTTCAAGTTCTGCCGCAATTCCGCAGAACAATAGTAGATCGCAAGTGCTAAGACAAGACAACCTGGTACAAGAACAGGCCACTACAGCTAGAAGACCTGATGACGATAAGGAGCATGCACTAGGCAGTGTTCATGCGTTCCTGCGACAATGTTTAAAATTGTTGCGCAATGAACAAGCAACTCTAGAACTCCAACACCTGTTGGATCAGTGCCAACACTCTGCTTCGACGAACACACCACAGCGTGCTGTTCACCAGATTAGGAGTCACACTAGAACTGGAAAAGAGATGAGGCTTACAGCGCAGATTGGAGCATTTGAAATGGACGAAGTCATGTTAGACTTGGGCTCAGAAGCCAATGTTCTCACTATGCAGACATGGGAACAGATGGGAAGCCCTCAGCTTACAAGATCCCCTATCCAGCTAAGACTCGCAAATCAGCAACGAGTCTCTCCATTGGGCAGATTACCCAATGTACCTATTGATATTGAAGGAGTAAGAAGCTCTGCAGATTTTGAAGTAATCAAAATTATGGATGATAGTAGACCATACCCAGCGCTGTTAGGAATAGACTGGGCACTTGATAATTTGGCTGTCATTAACCTGAAGAAAAGACAGATGACCTTTGAGGATGACCAGATCAGGGTCATCGCACCTCTTGATCCTATTCAAGGACCAAGATATATAGAACCCATTCGCGCAGAAGAGGAAGCGCGTCACATGGAAAGCTTGTATCAGATGACCACTAACCACAGTGACTATGTCAACCCCACAGCAGACGGCCATATCAGCTGGCGATGTGATAGCTCGTGCACATCAGATTCAGATGCAGGATTGGAAAACTGGCAGAATCGTCTACATGAGGTTTCTGCAAGACGTTGCGCCATGATGACTAAATCCATCCGATGGATTGGCACAGAATTAATTGATACTCCAACTTTTGATGGCTTAACTGAAGTAACTAAATTCATACAGGAATATGAACAAAAGCTTCCAGAACCGCAGCGCATCCAGGCACTGGATATAGCATTGTGCGCTACACCCGCAAGATGGTGGATTGCGCACAAGGAGAATATTCATACATGGAAAGACTGTCGCAGATTGATACTGCGCAGATTTCAGGACACCACAGCCGAAGCGCTACGCAAATATGAAGGACAGAGTGACCCCAGGTCACACATTGAAGCATGTATTCAGCAATGGTCAGATATTCCGGAAGATGAATGGGTTCACCAATTCATCCACACATTAGATACAATTCCAAGGAATTGGTATACTGAAATAGAATTGCGCAAAGGCACTCTTACTTGGGCTCTTATGATAGAAAGTTTTCAACTTACATTCAGCTTTGAGTCAGAGCATCCAAGCATTGATCAGGCTCTGAAGTGTATTAAAAAGAAGGTATTTGAACCAGGTCTAGTAACAGAATATTCCCAACCAGATTGGGCTGTCCAGATAGAACATGCCCTGGAATGCTATAACTTCACCGCTGAAGATGAGGAGGACGATCCTCGCAACATCAATATCCCAGAATCAGAAGGGACGCGCAATATTGAAGGTCCTGAGCTTGACATTCCTGCCATCGCAGAACACGTCAAGCTCAAGAAAGTTAACATTGGTACAGAAGCTGACCCAAAGTTTGCTTCTATAGGAGATTATTGGGATGATGAAACCGTTGCGCATGTTTCAGATTTATTACGTGATTACCAGGATATCTTTCCTACCAAGTTCACAGAAATGAAAGGCATCCTAGGAGACTTAGGAGTGATGCGCATACCTCTGAAACCCGACGCCAAGCCAGTAAAGCAGCGCCCATACAGGTTGAACCCGCGCTACAAAGAAAAAGTCAAAGAAGAAATTGATAAGATGCTTGCAGCAGGTATTATTGAGCCAGTAGAGGAAAGCGATTGGATTAGTCCTATGGTGGTCCAAGAAAAGAAAACGAAAGGTGAAATAAGAATTTGTGTCGACTTGCGCAAACTCAATGATGCATCAGCGCACGACCCATTTCCCACTCCTTTCACAGATGAAGTACTTGATAATGTTGGAGGACAAGAGGCTTACTCTTTCACTGATGGATTTTCGGGATATCATCAGATTAGAATCCATCCGGATGACCGCCACAAGACTACTTTTGCAACTGAATGGGGCTCATTCCAGTATACGGTAATGCCCTTTGGTCTTAAAAACGCACCTGCTATTTTCTCTAGAGTTGTTGTTGCTGTTTTTAAAGAATTTATCCACAAGTTTTTAGAAGTCTATTTTGATGACTGGACTGTATTTGGTTTACTCAAGAACCATATTGCGAATCTGCGCATGATGCTAGAAAAATGTAGACAGCATCAGATTTCCCTTAACTTGAAAAAATGTATATTCTGTGCCCCCTTTGGTATTTTGTTGGGACATATTGTATGCAGACAAGGACTCTTGATGGATCCTGCGAAGGTTGCCATCATTGCTAAGTTACCTGCGCCCAACTCAGTTAAGCAATTGCGCACTACATTGGGACATACAGGATACTACAGAAAATTCATCAAAGGATATGCAAGGATCACAGCGCCTATGGAAAGATTGCTGAAGAAGGATTCGAAGTTCCAATGGACAGAGGAATGCCAACAGAGCTTGGACACACTTAAAGAAAAGATGATCACAGCGCCTATTCTAGTTTTCCCGGATTGGAGAAAACCTTTTCATGTTCATGTTGATGCTTCTTCCATAGCATTAGGAATCGTGCTTACACAGTCTGGAGAAGGAAGTATTGATCACCCAATTGCTTACTCCAGCAGAAAGCTCTCTACAGCTGAGAAGAACTACACCACTACAGAACGGGAAGGACTAGCTATGGTGTATGCCTTACAGAAATTCAGACACTACCTGTTAGGAGCTCACTTTAAAATGTATACTGATCATTCTGCTTTGAAATATTTGGTCAATAAACCAGTTTTAGGAGGAAGAATTTGCAGATGGCTATTGCTCTTTCAAGAGTATGATTTTGAGGTTATTGTAAAGCCAGGCAGATTGAATGCAGGGCCTGACCATCTATCCAGAATAGAGTCAGGAGAGGAACCTACGAGTCTGGAGGACAATCTGCCTGACGCACAGTTGTTTTATATCCAAGCAGCAGACGAATATTACTCTGATATTCTTAAGTTTCTCACTACCGGACAAGCGCCGGCTGAGTTTACAATCCAGCAGAAGAAGCAACTTGTTGTCAGAGCCGCAGACTTCACTTTGATAGCAGGCCAGCTTTATAAGTTGGGCCCTGACGAAATTTTGCGCAGATGTATCTTACCACATGAAAAGAGCTCTATCATCGCAGAAGCGCATTCAGGTACCGCAGGAGGCCATTTCGCAGGAAAGCCGACTGCGCAGAAGATATTAGCCGCAGGACTTTGGTGGCCGACATTGCACAAGGATACTAAGGAATTCTGTAAATGTTGCGATGTGTGCCAGCGCACAGGAAAACCCTCAAGGAGAGATGAAATGCCGCTAAGACCCCAGATCACACTGCGTGCTTTTGATAAATGGGCCATTGACTTTGTAGGACCTATTAACCCACCAGGAAAAAGAACTGGCGCAAGATATATCATTACAGTTACTGAGTACCTCACCCGATGGGCTGAGGCGAAGCCAGTTAAGAACTGCGACGCTGCTACTGCCGCGCAGTTCATTTTCGAGAACATTATCACTAGGTTTGGATGCCCAGTGATCCTCATGAGTGATCAAGGTACACATTTCCTCAATGAGACTATAGAGGCCCTTACTGAAGAATTTCAAATTAATCACCATAAGAGTACACCCTACCATCCTCAAGCTAATGGTACGGTGGAAGCATTCAATAAGATCCTTGAGAATGCCCTGACGAAGATCTGTAATCAACAAAGAGATGATTGGGACCTTAGAGTCACAGCTGTATTATGGGCTTACAGAACCACTTGCAAGAAATTAACAGGTCACACACCTTTCAGCTTGGTGTATGGACAAGAAGCAGTTATGCCCATGGAATACATTGTTCCCAGTCTCCGGATTGCGCAAATTACAGAAATGGCAGATCCTGACACTATGAATGAAAGACTTTCGCAACTGCTTTCTTTAGAAGAAGACAGACTTATGGCCGGATTTCATCAACAGGTACAGAAGGCAAGACAGAAAGCTTGGCATGACAGGCACATTAAGCATAAGCACTTTGAAGAAGGAGACTTGGTACTCCTTTACGATAGTAAATTCATCAAGTTTCCAGGCAAGTTTCGTGTGCATTGGTTAGGTCCTTTTCAGGTACTAAAAATAACAGACGGAGGCGCAGTTCAGCTTGCGAAGCTGAATGGAGAACTACTACCTACAATGATAAACGGGAGTCGGCTTAAGCTTTATTGCGACGGCCACTCCGCCCTGTCGACATAATATATTACTCAGGAATGCAGATGCCCAGTGTAGTTGAAAGAGACATCGCATTTAGTCTACACGGAAGCTGCGACACACCCTCAGTTTCCAGCTTCCTGCGCAGTTCCTTGAAATATCCGCGCATCCTGAATAAAAATTGCTTGAGCAAAGCAAAGCAGTCCGCTCTGGTGAAGTTTTGCTTTGTGGACCATTGGACTATCGCTCTTGCGAAGTCCCCTTTCATAATTTGCCGCTGAAAAGAGTTTTGTTGTGGACCCATAGAGGCACGGTTTCCTAAGTTGAAATGACCCGCCGGAAATTTTGAATTACAGCAGTTATGTAGCCGCGTTTGAATAAATGAAGGATAAGGCCGCTATTTAATTCTACCCGTTCTGACGGATTCGGCTTAATCTCCGAAAGATTTGCATTTAACTCAGGCGCCGAAAGCATTAGCTTCTCCCGGAAGGCTGTCAGAACCCGTCAATCACACTAAATGCACCGCTACGGCAAGGAGGATAGCGTGTTGTCAACTCATCTGTAGCCGCCTATAGCTACGTAACCCCACTTGGTCGCATTTACTAACCCCGCTGGCTATACATACCTCACACTTGTATCAATTTCGGGTTACTGTCTCGAGTTGCATAAGTTGTGTTTGAAGATCTGCATTATTGTTTTCAGAGCCGAGTGTGCAGACTATTTTCCCTTGTTTTCAGAGTCTATACCCTACGCAGTTCCGCCATTTGCTGTCCAGAGTTTTGTTATTTACATTGGTTCACAACGGAGAATTTATCGACTGAAGAAGTTGTTCGTCAATTTCTACGCCGAGGCTTAGATTTCGGCATGGCCACTCCGGTGACGGCTTCGACCTACGTACACCCCGGTGCTACTGATCCCAGAACATCTCCAGGCACAAGAGCATCTCAGCAGCAGCAGGAGGAACCTGTTCCAGAGCCGCTCGCGTCTATGGTGAACTACCTTCCGCCGCGTCCAGATGATGCGCCGGATGTACAGATTCCGAAGAATGCAAAGTATCCAATTCCGCTACCGCCACTACCGGCTAGTGTGCGGGTAGAGGGCCAACTATTGGGAAACATTCCATTGGTTAAATTCTCTGATTTTAACCTTGGAGACTATAAGACATATCCTCAGTTTCAGTTGGACCGATATTTGGATATCGTCCATAATCCCACCAGAAACGTTGATGAGTTTATCCCGAAGGGATTTGCAGCAAATCTTGAGCGCCCTGGACTCTTGAATTTGTTGAAGCTACCGCACTTTGGGCGTAGCAATGAAGTGAACGCAGTCGTTAAAACACTGCTATCCTGCGTTCATGGAGGGTACCTTTGGCTCGGGAGGCCAATTGATCTAAATGTTGATTTGACACACCGTATCACCGGCCTATCTAAGGTCGGGAAGGATCCCAATATCCATTTTGCGGGAAAGGAGAAGGACCGAAAATTAGCTGCAAAGCTGGTCCAGAAATATAACTTGACAAGAGGAGGTCGGGCTTATGACCTCACCACAGTTGAAGATGAGGCACTTCGCTTCACAGGAAGTCTGCTTGCAGGCAGACTTCTCACCAAGTGCCGACCAAAAGAAGTTACTGGAGCTGTCGTAGAGCTCGCTATCGCAGCTGCGGAGGGAGAACAGTACAATTGGTCTCTCTTCCTGCTGAATTCTTTTTTGGCTGATTGCCTGAATGTGCAGGACAATGCAGGCCAATCATTCCATTTTTCGTGGCTTCTAATTCTATGTGCTCTCGTCGGGTGGAAGGAGCCCCCGAATACTCAGTTCCGTCCACGCCGCGCAGGAGAGGTTGCCGGCATGCGCTACATCAACCTCTGGGATTCCCCTAATCCCGCGAAGCGCAAGATGAATCGCGCTGTTTTTTGTGAGTATTACTATCTCCTCCGAGAGACCATACAAGATATGCCAAGGCTGAGCGAGGAGACAGCCACATTGTATGATGGGAAGTTGGCTTTTACTGCCGACATCCATCAACTCTACCTTCGGCCTTGCGACATTCCAGGTGACTGGGCGCTAGGTCTTTACAGGATGACCACAGAAGATGTCGAAGAAACCATTAAGTCGTGGTCCGATGAATTGAGAGCAGCAGCTGACATCGCACCTGCGATGCCACCCGCCGCTGCGCAAGAAAAAAATAAGGGCAAGGAAGCCCCTGAGCAAAGAAGCGATGAAGGCTCAACAGAACCAGCCACAAAGAAGCAGAAAGTGTCGCATCCCACTGAGGCCATTCCCTCGGAGATCGATAAATATTTGAAAGACCAATTTCGTGAGATGAGGAACATGCATGCTCACATCCGAGGTGCTCTAGACTTACAATTTGTAGAACTAAAAGGTCTCGCAGGAAGGATTGCGTAGACCCATGCGCCAGCATCTACTTCGCAGGTGCCACAAGAAATTCCAACTGGTGAGCGAGTTGAAGAACTCACAGAAAGGCACACTGTCGTGCATATTCCGCCTACCAGCATGACACTTCCAGATCCCCTAGCTGAACTGCAGGTAAGCACAGTTGGACCTGTAGAAATTAATTTGTCTATGATTCCTATAGAAACTCTACAGCTAGTACAGGAGAAAGTTTCTCTTGAGTTGAGAGCTAGAGAGCTCTCTACTTTCCAGGCAAACCAACGACTGCAATCGCAGGAGATAGAGCTGAAGGAAAGTCATAAGAGTATCTCTGCGAAGCTTGCACTCTATGAGGCGCAAGACACCGGCATCAGAAACGCAATAGAAGAGATTGCTCAGGAATTGCCGGCTTGCGAGATTCAACCAGACCTCCCTCTGGTTGCAAAAGTTCAAATTATTGGCGAAAGGGCGAAAACCCTGGAGCAAGAAATAGCTGCTATGGCAGAAGGCCATAAAACCCAGATTGCTGAGCTAGAAGCTCGCGTCGCTGCGCATCTTACGGATGATGCGCAGGTACAATTTGAAGCATTGAGCAGAGCTTCCACACGAATGAAAGGTCGAGTACAGGAAGCCAAGAACCTGATGGACCAGGCTATGGAAGCATGGTCAGAGCTTGTGAACCTCCCTTTTAAAGTAGGACTATCAGAACAGGTGCAAGCTGCAGAACAGTCTCTCACTGTTCTGAATGAAGAAGCCAAGTCCTTAACAGGCTTGCCAAAGATGAAGAAAATGGGCGAAGTGCGCAAAATGCAGCAGCAACTGCACAAGCTCAGAACTGAAGATGAGAAGCTCACCAACAGCATTCAGCCATTCATGGATGAGTATGCTGAAATCGTTGGCCAGATTGAGACAAAAATCAAAGAGATTGCCGAGTCTCAAGAGATCATTGATACACTCACTAAAGATGAAACAACCGCAGAAACAGTACAGACAGCTGATCAGTGTATTGAGGAATTGGACTCCGCTATTGCGAAGTGGCAGAAAACATTCGCGGAGATTCAAGCAAACACAGAGGCGCAAATCCAAAGACCACGCGCTAGTGCGAGTGGCTCGAGGGCGAGCCACAAGTGAGTGTTGGGGGCCTGTTGGGGCCAAGGTCGCAGCTATAGTAAAAGCTGCGAATTTTGGGAAAAATCACGAGTATGGAAGGAAAGTGCTAATTTTGGGACAATCACTAAGTTTTGGGTAAGAAGGAGACGGTGCGCAGTACGGTGCCAGATGGATGATCTCAGCGCAGATCATGGACCGGAAATTGCGGAGATCGCGCGCACGTCATCAAAGAATGAAGGTGGCTCAGCTACCATAATAAATAAAGGCGATGGAGTAGAGGGCTTAGCTACCCTCATTTAAAGGCTTAGTACAGAAGTTATGGTTGCTCGGATCAAGGAGGAGCAACGGACCAGAGCATTGAAGGCGAAGGACGATCGCCCATACCCACAATCTGCGCCGGAATTCACGGAGCCTGCAGGAAGCGGCGACGTGACTGCAAGCGGCGCCTACAGTACACCTAGCCATGTGCGTGGTTAGGGTTTTTGGGAATCACTGTTGGGAAAGGCCCACAGTTTTGTAAAGGTGTGACCGTCATGGCTACCTATATAGATGAATCATTGTAATGGGTAGAGGGTTCTTCCTCCCTTCCTTCAGTTCCTTCCTTTTGGAGAGTTAGAGAGTTGGACACTAGACTGTTAGAGAGCCAGTCTAAAGGATAGATCATGTGTTGATTATCCTTCACTGTAATTTCTACCCGGTGTGTAGAACTAGAGAGAGGAAATCGGATAGCCGAGGAGCTAATCCCTGAGTTGCCAGACAGTCTGAGTCGACGTCTGTGCCTTTGTAATCTCCATAGAGAGGAGACAAGCTTGAGAGAAGGGCTCCCAGCTGTGTGCGTGGAGTTTCCTGTAAGATCTAAGGCTGCAGCTGTGTGCGCAGCATATTGTATGACTCTATCATTTTCTGGTTAATATAACGCTCCCGTGGATGTGGTTTTCCTCGAGGGGATGAGCTTCACTTATGTCTTCTTGTTATAATGTTTGCGTGAATGATAACTATTTAGAGTTCATTATTTGTGTATGCAAGACTTCTGTCTTATCTTTGTGACTGTTTGAGCAAGTTGGAAAGATCCTTTGATAACTAGAAGTGTCTTAAGTACTAAAGAGGTAGTAACGCACGGTCGCTGCGGCGAGAGCAGACTGCGTTACTGCGCTAGATGTGAAGGGCGAGGAAGTGTTCAGCGCGTCGACCCAAGGGATAGTTGCCTGCTGCGTTAGAGAGAAGAAACTGCGCAGTAGACCTGCCAAGGAAGGGACCCACGCAGCTGCGGCGAGCGGCCTGCGGGAAGGTCCGACCGCCGATTTCACAGGAACCATTCAAGGAAGAGCCATCTCCGCGTCACCCCGGTTAAGGAAACCTGATTCCTTAACCCCCCCATAGCCACTTCGGGTGAGACCTCGAGCTGCTGCGCAGCTCGTTGCCGAGAGGGCCAGTGCGCCAAGGGGTTTTGTTGCTGCGCTTCATTAAAACCCGGGTCTGCCCAGAAAAGCAGCCAACACATTCCCATGCTCGTATCAAGATATAGAACAATAACAAGGGGGTCCAAAAAATGGGGACCTGGAATATACATGGCCTCAAATGAGGAAGAATCTCAATATATGGATGAGGTGGGCATACCCATGCTCGTATCTAGATATATATAAAAAATAACAATGAGGCCCAAAAATGGGGGCCTGAAGGATACATGGAGAACCACTGTGTACATCATAAGGGTCCAGAGGGGACACAAATCTAGGACATACTGCTGGGCTGACCATGTCTGAGCTGAAGAACTGATACATTGGAATAATAACAGTGCTGCTGAGTGTGGTACCAGAGGAACTGATGAGCTATTGGATCATAGTGACGGGGAGTCATACCCTCAATGGTACACTGAACTAGAACTGAACTGTGTACTCAAGGAAGCATATAACTGGATGGCTTCTGAATACAATCGCCTACGCAACCTGGACATCCTGTAGCTAGGGTTTTACCCCTAGCTTGTGCAAATGAGCACCTACTAAGGAGAAGGGACTCCTTAGTAGCAGTTCAGTAAATGTGAATTATTATGCTAAAACAAAAATGTAAATTACTCTAAAACATGTGCATGAAACATAAACAACAAGATGTAAATAATGGCTTTTGTATTAATGTTACCTCCAATGTGAAGGTTGGTGAAGCCCTTTGCAATGATCCAAGAGGGTTGCTCCAAGATCCAACTTGCTCCTTCTCTTTCTCCAATGGTGGAAATGGGCCAAAAGGGGCTCTCAAGGTGAAAGTAGTTCAATGGTGAACTAGAGTTTCGAGAGAGATTTTGGCAGAGTAAGGGTATACTTGACTGTGGATGTGAAATAAGGGATCTCCATCACCTATTTATAGTTTTTTGGTGGTGGAGTGCTGGCCCATGGTGTTGGGAACCATATGGTTTAGGGCAGCTGTATAGGGTTTTTTCCTCCTTTTCCTCATTATTTTATATTTTTTATTCCCTTTTTAGGGGGTTTTTGCTATTTTAGAGGAATTTTGGATATTTTTGGAGGAAAAAGGGGTTTTTTAGCCTTTTTGAGGCTTTTTTGATGGTTTTGTGGCCTTTTGGAGGCATTTTAGGTCTTTTGGAGGCTTTTTAGTGGGATTTTTTTAGGGTTTTCAAGGGAAATATGGTAGGAAAATGGACAAATGAGCCATGTAATGGGGTAGATGAGGTAGTGAACACTTTTTGGGTGTTAACAGATTGCCCCCTGATGTGCGAGGGCAGGAGCTCATCATATGGACAATGGACATCATAAGTCATGTATGGTTTTCCTGGGGAATGGAGAAGAGAAGAAACAAACTGAAGCCCGGAACAACGATCCCGAACGAACTGCAAGAACTAAAAGTACATAACCTCAATAATGGATGAGGAATCATCTTATCATATGGACGAGGCGGGCATTCCCATGCTCGTATCAGGATATAACATAATAACAACAATGGGGTCCAAAATAAGGGGACCTGGCATATACATATCCTCAAAAACTGAATGAGGAATAATCTCAATATATGGACGAGGCGGGCATACCCATGCTCGTATCAAGATACATAAAAATAACTGTGAGGCCCGAAAAAGAGGGACCTATAAGATACATAGAAAACCACTGTGTACATCATAAGAGTCCAGAGGGGACAACAAATCTGGGACATACCGCTGGGCTGACCATGTCTGAGTTGAAAAAACTGGTGCACTGGAAGGACAACAGTGCTACTGAATGTGGTACCAAAGGAACTGAGAAGCTGCTGGATCAAAGTGACAGTGGTCATACTCTCAATGGTACACGGAAATGGAACTGAACTGGGTACTCAAGGAAGCATAGAACTGGATGGCTTCCGAATATAATCGCCAACGCAGCCCCAACATCCACGGGAACATATAACTGGGCGTTCCAAAGTGACTCACCAATGTGCTAGAGTCGGGGGAAATCCGGGGTCTTCGACAAACAATGGAAAGGATGTAAATCCTGCGCGATTCTCAACGATGCGATCAAGGTGCTGAAGTCGAGCATGTGAGAAACAACCATTCAGAGAGGCAATGATGACTCCTCCCAAAACGATCCGTAGGCACTCACCACAGATGGTGATGGGTCCAAGACGCAGGGGCCTCTGGGTCTATCCTCTGGAATAGAGGGGATATCGTCGACAGAGGGAGACCTGCAACTATCAAGGCAATGATGTTTCCTTGACAGGAGCGCAAGGTGGAGAACCGAAATGTGATAGTACTGATGGCAGGACTGACAAATGGGGGGGAATAACTGGGCAAGTAGAGTAGGTGGACTTAAACTTCTTTTGTTCAGAGTATGATGGCGGGGATGATCAGGAAGCATATGAAACTGACTGATGGGAAAGGGATCATAGCTGTAATGGATCAAGGATAGTGACTGGGCTGAGGGAGACTTAAGCTGGTATAAAATGGCAGGAGACTGTAGAATACTCTGAACAAAGGCGACCTGATTGGGGGTGCTGCTGAGATGATCGATCACAGTGCTAGGAGGCACGGGGGGGAACTTCTTCATGGGTTAAGGAACTAGAAGAAGTGTGTGTAAAATGCTACTGTCGTCTGGATTTATACGAGCCCAGGACAGTTCATGCTCGTGGTTGCTTTCAATTTTAAGGAGTCTGAAAGCAATAAGAAAACTCTGAAGTGGTGGAATGGTACTGTCGTGTGGATTTTACGAGCCCAGGACAGTTCATGCTCGTGGTTGCTTTCAATTTTAGAGAGTCTGAAAGCAAATAAGAAGACTCTAGGGGGTTGCTTTTTCGTATGTTTAGTCTCCAAGGCCCAAAGAAGCATAAAAGGATGCAATGAAGAACTCTTCTAGCCGGTGTGACTAGAGTATTCCTTTTTCGTAATTAGTCTACCAGGTCCGGAAAAGGGTTAAACTTATACCAGATAGATGCCCTTTCAGGTACTTTAACCAGCATGAAAGGAAGCAAGATTGCTCGGCGATCTTTTCATTGTTTTAGGAGTCAGAAAAGAGCTTAACAGAAACTCCCTAGGTGCCTTTTTCGTAAAGGACTTGTCCGGCCCGAAAAAGGGATAAAATTATACCAAACAAAAGGAATGGCTAGGCAAGGAGGAAGTTTTCAATCAAGGAACATTTATGATGACCAGGAATGAGGGTAGGGGGAACACTGGTGGGCCTCCTTGCAGGGTGAATGAAATGGTAGCAAAATAATGAAATATTTGCAGTATGACAGGAGTGGAGGGCTCATGTAAGGATGTGGAACAATCCGATGGCAGTCGATGTGGCATGCAAACCGAGGTAGCAAGGTGTCGGGACACAATGTTGAAATTGTACCAGGTGAGACCGAGAAATGATCTCAAGCATCATCACGAGCTCGGAAAAATGAATCCGGTAATATAAAGGGTGTCAAAAATGGATAACGGTCGATGTGGCATGCAAAACGAGGCGATGAGGGGTGTTTTGGAAAAATGCCCAAAAAATCTAGAGGTGAGAGCGAGAAATTATCTCAAGAATTATCACCGGCTCGGAAAAATGAATCCGATGATATAAAATATGCGAAAAACAGAGAATGGCCAATGTGGCACGCAAACCAAGGTGACTAGTGGTGTCTAAAAAATGGGCAAAAAATGATATAGACAAAATAATTCAACGAGGTGACCATCGTGACGGTCTCGTCGTGCTGATTCCAGTGGTGGAAATGGTTTGAAAAACGGACTCCGTATGGGGTCAGAATGGCCAAAACAAGAAAAAGTCAACTGACTATAAATAGTGAGTGGGCCCAACATGACAAGTGTCATTTGTACTATTTGACTTTGACTAGGGATCAGAGTGGACCAGAGCTGAGGTGGCATTTCTCGATGATCTGACCGGTTGATTTCAGATCTGGGAGAGATAGGTATTCCGTCAAACTCATACCTGCACGTTTTTTAGGGTCGGGGGTTGGGTAGTGGGTCCCAGGGTTATTTGTACGGTCCACGTAGGGTGGACCACGGGTTTTCATGGGGGAGTCACAGTCGGAGACCTTGGGTTCCACGGAGAATGACGTGCGTGGAGACCGTGGGGTTCGACGCGGAACACATGGTCTGTGACCGTGAGTTTCGGGGCTGAACACGCGGTTTGGTACCGCGTGTTTGGGACTGACAGTCGCGGTTATGGACCGCGACTGTGTGCCAAACAGCCGCAGTCGGAAACTGCGGCAAGGGGGCCTAAAGCCACGTTTTGGAGCGAGCTGTTAGGACTTCCTAGGGGGGTGGGGGAAAGGTTTATTTCTTTGACATGAGTCTGATGACTTTTCCTTGCATGTGATTGACAGGATGCCGCAGGTTCTGTGGAGAGAGCGGGAGATCCCCGATGAGATAGTGACCGTCGTCCGAGAGGAGCACCATGTGCGATCGGTGCTGGGACTATGTGGACTACTAAAGTTCGCATAGATACCCATGATACGGTCAACAGTGCTGCTGCTGAACCGACTGATTAGTTTCTGGGAGCCGGACATACAGGCCTTCCGAGTATAGGGTGAGAGGGTGGATCTCACCTTGACTGATGTATATTTTCTGACAGGGTTGCCCTGTCTGGGTAGGGTGGCAGACACACAGCTGTGGGTATCTGTGGACATAGACATGGAGGACATGCTGGAGAGGTACTGCGGTCTGGAGGCAAGGGTGCATAGGAATGCATTTCTGGTGAGAGACCTGTAAGAGCCGGCAGTACAGGCCATGGCGGCATGCGTGGTTCGGGTATTGGGGTCCCAGTCACCTGAGAAGGTGTCGGGGGGCCAGATGCAGATGGTAGAGCGTGTTCTGGACGGTGTATACTTTGCATGGGGCAGATGTTCCTCACCTGCATTTAGCGACAGCTGACAACAGCGAAGGAATCTGGCAAGGGATTTTGCTATGGTTCATTCTTATGTGCATTCTTTATGGAGAGGGTACCCACACTGCGGCCGCGGGTACCGATCAAAGCAGGAGGCTTGAGGGAGCCGCGGATGGTGCGGTGGGGTGAGATGATGCGCCGCCGTGGTGGCGGCGATGTGGGTAGGTATTTTACGCAGGAGTTGTACCTGCAGTGGCTCCATATACCATTGACACTGGATGACTTCCCGTATAGGGACATGGACTACACCGGAGATCTAGAGGCGCCATGGCCGCCGGGACAGGCATGGGGACCCGATGGTACGTATGTTTTTGCTTGCATATTATGAATGTCAAGTTTTATATATGATAGTTGATTGAGATACTATTATTGACGTATGGGTGTTTTGCAGATGTGGGCCCGAGGCCGCCGCCAGGACATGTGGCACAGAGGGGGATTGTGGCCGTTCCAGCTCTTCCTGGGCGGGGGGAGGTGCGTCGCTACGATGCGGAGGGGACGCTAGAGTCCGTACGGGCACTACTAGATCATTTGCTGGTGGGGGTGACCGACGAGGGATGGCGGGACGTTGATCCGGACGTGGTTCAGGATTGCATGAGGGCACCCCGAGAGTTCAGATCCATTGCGATCAGGGTGGCTATCTTGGTAGACAGAGTACGGGCACAGGAGCCCGTAGGGGATGAGGACTTGCCAGAGGAGGAGCGAGGGGAGGACTCAGAGGCAGTCGATGCAGGAAGTGATGCAGGGTATGACTCTCATTAGGGAGTGCAGGGGACTCCCCCCGAGTTTTGTAGCTACGGCATGTATTTTATGAGGCTTTAGGGATGTATATCCATTTTTTGTATAGCTGAGGACAGGGGTACTCAGGACATGTATAGCACTGAACATCTATTTTTTGATATATATATATATGCACATGGATGCACCTTTTTATGATGTTGTTTTTGTATGCACGTGGATGCGCATTATGATATGTGAGATGTTTGTATTGCACGTGGATGCAAGTAGCATAGGATGTTGGGCACGTGGATGCCCCTTGTGTATTTTATGTGATGCAGCATGATGTATGTATGATTAGGCACGTGGATGCCCCTATGGATATACATGTGGTTGTATGGTTTATGTACATGGATGCCAATGTTGATGCAATGCAATCTTTTTGGGTTTTTATATATTTTTATGATATGTTATGGGATGATGATGCATGATGTAGGTGTTACATGGTGTGATTGATGTGCCAATCTAGGATGTTGTTTTCCATTTGATCTATGACACTATTTTGAGCTCTTGGGACATGGGTGAATGTTATGGATTCAAACTGTCGGCTGAGTTGTTTTGCGCGCAGGAATTTTCTAAAAAGGCAGGGATCACGCACCTGGTAGCAATTGTTGAGCTGGGAGACAAGTAGTTGGGAGTCAAGGAACACATGAAGGTGACATATGCCCATCTAGAGGGCAGCAGTCAGGAGACCGGTCACAGCATCATACTCCGCCTGGTTATTGGTAGCAGCGCTTATACATATTCCGTCAAGGTGGATCATCTCGTGTGAGGGGGAATATAGGACCCATGTTGCAGAAGCCAGGTTTGGAGACCAGCGGCTTGCTCCATCAGCGAAGCCAGTGTAACAAGGTGGGAGATGGTCCATCTGTGATCATGCAAAAATTATGATTTTGATATGATGGTAAAAAAGATGACAAACAAAAAGAGAGCAAACTGTACAATGCGGACCAATGAGGCCGCGGTTTCATCTATGGGTAAAAATGCTTAAGATACAACCCATTACAGGGGTTGCGCAAAGGGTGACCTTCGGAGTCGGCTAAGATATATGCCCCCTTGCCAAGGCAAGTCTGCACAATATAAAGGCCTTGCCACATAGATTCAAAATTTCCTTTACCGGTTTTGTCGTGGGCTTGGTCATATGCGAGGACAAGGTCCCCTTCATGGAAAGTTTGAGGGTGAACATGTTTGTCATAACCGGCTTTGGAGCGGTTTTTGGTAGCTTCGATGTTCTGGAGAGTGGCACGACGGTCTTCATCAGCTTGTTCGAGTGTCAGCAGACGCTGCTCGAGGGGGGAAGTGTCAGGGAGAAGTTCAACGGTGATATGTAAGGCAGGAATCTGACACTCGATAGGGAGGACAGACTCGACACCGTGAACTAAATGAAACGGGGTAAAACTAGTGGCGGTCTTGGTGGAGGTACGGTAAGCCCATAAGGCAGGGAATAGCATGTGGTGCCAGTTGGACTTATGCCGGTCAACAGTTCGTTGGAGGATGGTTTTTAGGATTTTGTTGATGGCCTCTACTTGGCCGTTCCCTTGGGGGTAGTAAGCAGAGGAAAATTGATGTTCAAATTTGAGGAGGGTGGATAACTCCCGCTAGACGGCATCTTCGAAGTGGGAACCATGGTCGGAGACTAACTACTTAGGGACCCCGAATCAAGTGATAACATGGTTGAAAAAGAAACGGGCAGCAGTGTCGGTGGTACAATTGAAAGTAGGCATGGCTTCCACCCATTTGGTGAAGTAATCAACGTCGACAATGATATACTTGTGGCCGTTGGCAGACGGGGGTCTGCACTCCATGAAGTCGATGGCCCATTTGCAAAAGGGACCAACGGTGACGACTGGGTGTAATGGAGCAGGTGGTGTCCGGGCCTTAGGGGCAAATAGTTGACAGTTATGGCAATGCTTGACCGCAGTGATGCAGTCGGTGAAAAGTGTGGGCCAGAAGTATCCGGCGCGGACGACCTTTTGGGCGGTGGCCATCCCAAAGAAATGGCCTCCGCAGGCGCCGCTATGACAGTCATTGAGGACGTGTTCAGCTTCCTCATGTGTAAGGCAACGACGAAGAATCGTGTCGACCCCTTGCCGGTAAAGGACATCGCCTAGGAGGAGATAGCGAGAGGCCTGGTGACGGATGCGACGGCGTCCATTACGAGTGACTTTGGGTCTAAACTTCTGCGTGCGCAGGTATAACAAAATATCACCGTACCAGGGGTCATCGGACGAGATGGTGAACAAATGGTTGTCGGGTAACTCGTTAGAGATTTGAGGGGACAGGAGAAGGGAGGGGAGATCGGTGATGAGCTGGGCAAGTGCGAGAGCTTTGGTGCTCTTAGGGGTTTTGAAAGTAAGGTCATATTCCTGGAGGATAATGACCCATTTTGCAACATGGCCTTGTAGTAGTCGCCGGTTTAGGAGATAGACCATGGGGTTGGAGTCAGCGACGACTGTGGTATGACTAAGTAAAATGTAGTGTCGCAATTTTTGGATAGAAAAGACCACAGCGAGGGCTAGTCTCTCCTCATATGGGTAACGTAAAGGTGGTCCAGACAAGGTCTGGCTGACGTAATAAATGACATGCTCCTGGTGAGAAGCGTATTCTTGAACCAAGACTCTGGACACAGCATGCTCGGATGCCGAGACGTAGAGGATGAAGTCTTGGGAGAAATCCGGAGGGGAAATCAAGGGGGCTTGGGTGAGAGCTTTCTTGAGGGCCTCGAATGCAGCTTCTGCTTGCTCATCCCAGACGAAGGGTACACGGGTACGGAGCAGGCGCAAGAAACCATGAACGGTAGTGGCGTAATCGGGAACGAATCGTCGAAGAAAATTGGATCGCCCCTGCAAACTTTGGAGCTGTTGGAGCGTGCGAGGAGAGGGAAGGTCTAGGATGGCTTGGAATTTCAGGGGATCAACAATAATTCCTTTCTGGGAAACAATAAAACCCAACAATCGGCCTGCCGGAATGCAAAAGACACATTTGTGGGGGTTCAAGTGGATTTGATATTTGCGACAACGCAGAAAAACTTGTCGAAGGTCGTTAAGGTGGTCTGATCGTTTTCGGGAACGAGCTGTAAGGTCATCAAGGTAGACTAGCAAGGTATGGACCAAGTCGTGGAAGCAATAGGTCATGGCGCGCTGGAAGGTGGCACCAGCGTTTTTGAGGCCAAAAGGCATGACGCGATAGGCAAAGGTGCCCCATGGGGTAGTAAAGGCAGTTTTGTACTGATCTTCCTTACGGATCTGAATCTGATTGTATCCGGAAAAACCGTCCATGAAAGACAGGATTTCATGTCCCGCACACGCATCGATGAGTTGGTCAATAAATGAAATGGGGAAATTGTCCTTGGGACAAGCGCGGTTTAAATCGCGGAAGTTAGTGCATACTCTAATGGTGCCTTGTTTTTTGTTAACGGGAACGGGGTTTGAAACCCATGTGGTATAGGGAATAGGATAAATGAATCTTGCCTTGCAAAGTTTCTCAATCTCGGCTTTGACGGCTAGGAGCTTTGAGGGATGAATGGGATGCTGTTTTTGAAGAACAGGGGGTACATCAGGCCATGTGTCAATGTGGTGTTCTATAATGGCGGGGTCAAGACCGGGCATCCTGGTATAGGACCAGGAAAAGACATCACGGAATTCGCGGAATAGGTTTTGATATTCTTCAATCTCTTGCTTACTGCAGAAGGCTCCTAAAGTGATGAGTTCAGGGGCACGTCCTGGGGCAGCGATATCGATTTGGATGACAGGTGAGATGTTGGCCATGTTACCCTCCTCGAAGGTGTCAGGAGCAGGAATAGGGTCCTTGAACCAGTCGACCTTGTTGGGAAGGAAGTCTTTGGATTCAACCGTGAATTGGGTGGCTGTGCTAGAGGAGGATTCTTCTGGGATGAAATATGAACGGTGGTGCATATCATCCCAGGGATAATCCGGGGCAGTAAGGGCCTCAAGAATCTCCTCATCAGTACGGAAAGTTTGCGTCGTCAAATCGGTTGACGAGGGGATAGTGGTTGAAGAGATCATATAAATGGTATTAACCTCTCCTGAAGGGGAGGAGACCGGAGGGTGGATCTCCTCAATGGTGGGTGGTGCCGTCTCAAGATCCAGATTGTTCATCTCATAGAGAGCCGCTCTGTAATCTGGGAGATTGGGACAATGATGTGAGTAATGCCTGTAAACACCGCATATGGCACAGGGGTGGTTGGTACGCAAGGATTTATCTTTAGGCTTGGGGGTGGGGTTTAGTTCGACAACCCGGATGTTGGGGTCATCGTCGAGCATCTGCATGTGCTTCTGTAATGCTGATAACTGTGGACACTGATGGGTCGCATGACCTAACTCATCACACAATGAGCATTTGGGAGGAGCACGAAACACTAGGGGGTTTTTTACTATCTTGGGAGGTGGTACAGCAGTGTAAGGTTGGGGTCCTCTGCTCCCAGTGGATTTGGGAGTAGGAGGGGGAGTCGTGGAGGACGAAGGGGGAGAGACACCAGGGGGTGGCTGAGTGGTAGTAGCCATGGGTTGCACTGGTTGGAGGATGATGCTTGGTGTCGGCGGGGGAACGGGAGGTGAAAGGTACCAGGTAATCCCAAGGTTAACCCAGGGAGGCTAAGGGTAGCCATAACCGGGGCGCTAACTACTCTTGATGGAGGGACTAGGAAGGGGATTGTATGGATAGGTGTAACACCAATGTGGCTAGGTACCAATGGTGGTTTAGGCAACAAGGGTGGTTGATTATTAGGAGTTTGGTTATCATGGGACAAGGTACATAAGTCAGACACGTCGGGCATAGATGCCGGGGGAGGAATGGATTGGAAGGTGGAGGTCATCGGCACGTTTGAGTAAACTCCGGGCCCCGTAGAAGAAACAAACGAGGTGGTTGTACTAGAAACAGGCTGCTCAACCATGGGGAGAACATTTTCGGGTGCCGTGGGGGCACTGGGATCATAGTAGGTGAGTTGGTCAACCTTGACCACGCGTCCCTCATGGGGGAACATCATGGTGTGAAAGACGGAAGAGGCAACCGCCTGCATGGCATACATGTAGCTGCGGCCAAGTAAAAGGTTATAATCCAATTGGGCATTGATTACCTCGATGTCAATGAGTACAGTTTTTCCACCTAACTGGATGGGGACATTGGCTAGGAGGCCTTGGGGCTGAGCCGAACGACCGTCGTAGGCGCGTAATGCAATGGTGGACTGTTGGAGAGTAGGGGATCCCAACTTCTGCCATACGAATGTAGACATAACGCATGTGGAGGCACCTTCATCGATGATGCACTGATGGATGACAAGATTCCTAATGGAAACAGAAACTTGGAATGTTAGGGTGGAAGGCAGGTGAGGTTCGGACTATCCAAATCAAATGCCATCAAATTCGAATCATGTGGGTCAATCGCCCCAATGGCTGAGAGTAAAGTATTGCGCTGGGAAGGGCAGTTTTTCAAGACTTCTAACGCAGACATGGCTGCAGGAGATTGGGCTAAGTCATCTACGATGTTGTAGTTTGATGCAGCACGCGCATTGAGGTTATTGTTGATACGGCGAAGTGGGAAACGAGGTGCCTTGGGAGCGCCATCTAGTGGAGGTGGAGGTATACGTAACACTTGATCAGTGGGATGAGCGTTAGTGGGTTTATCGACGGGAGGGGCTTCAGAGGTGGAGCCATACTGGTTCCGACGGGTCTGAAGGTTGACATCAGTGGATGACATCATCAACAAGTGGTGGGTCCTTGAGTCAAACATGGGTTGATCAGGGGCAGCGTAAGTGATTTGTTGTTGGGGTTGCGCGTTGGCTTGAGGGGGAGCCAACGGCTGAGTGTTCACTACGCCTTGGTTTGGTAAGGGGTTTTGCAGCACCAAAGGTGGCTGCTGAGGCTGTGGGGGGTTGGGTGGTGCTTGAGGAGCCGCATGCCCTTGGCGATGGGCATCGTCAACCCAGAGTTTCCTAGCTCACTCTAAGTGTGAGCAAGCATGTGTGTAGTGGCCATAGACCCCGCAAATAGAACAAGGGTGGTTTGTTCACAAATTGGGGTTTTTAGCCTGCTTGGGCGGGCGATCAGGGTTTTGGTTAGCGGGGGCCGCATTATTATTGTCTGGGGGATTAGGAGGTTGACCGGCTTGGTCTGTAGGTTGGTTGTTCCCACGATTACGGCCCTTGCCGCGATTTTGTTGGCCCTGGTTACGTTGGTTGTTCTGGTTTTTCTGCGGATTGTGTTGGGCGTAGACTTGCCCTTGGGCAGCAAGTGGATTCTGAGGTTGCGTAGGTGCTGGAGTAGGATGCGGGGGATGATATGTAGGTGGAGGCTGCGCAGGTGCAGCAACTTGAGGGGGTTGCTGATAGGGCTGCGGAGCGGGTTGTGGGTTTTCCACAAGGGCTGCCTGTGGCGGGTAATAAGTGGGTTGGGCTTGTGAAGGCGCAGGAGCTAGTGTAGCCTACTGGTGGTAGTAGGGCTGAGGTGCGATGGGTGGGGCGTAAGCGGGAGTCGCATGACCGAAGCACTGAGGTGGACATGAGGGTCCATGGTGGTGGTGATGTGTCATGGGAGCATACGAGTTGGTTGCTCCAGACTATGAGGTAGCCCGCGAAAGGTTGGGGCCAGGGTTAGGACGTGCTATGGAAAATGGTTGGGGATGTGAAGACACACGGCCAATGATGCCGTTTGCAGCGTGGGATGCCCCCGGTGCATCGTGCGGGGAGGGATCTCCGCGAGGGGTGTCAGGTATAATGGTATAGAGGTAACCCGACTGGGCGTAAATGAGGTCGAACTGTTGGGCCTTAAGGATGGCCTCTTCTTTAGACTGGGGTCTTTCTGATGCCACATCCTTAGCAATGACAGGAAGAAGGGATTTGAGGAACCAATCTAGGAAGATACGGTCGTCTAATTTGATCTTGCATAAGTTATGGCGTCGATGCCACTCATGAATGTGGTCCGTGATGTGGGTAGCCGTGTTTTGTCTGCAGGATAGGAGGATCTCAACGCCCGCGTCATAGCGGACAGGTAACTGGAAGAACTGCAGGAAGGTCGAGGCAAGGGAGGCAAAGGTGGCATGAGTCCCATGGGGTTGCTCGATATACCACTTGGCTGGAGAGCCAGTGAAGGTGTGTTGTAGTAGACGGAGGTGAACAGAGTCGTCCACTATGGAGTTGGAGGAACACCATAGATGGAAGGACATGATATGGTTTTGTGGGTCCTCACTTGCCTTGCCCTCGAACTTAGGGATGTCAGAGGGGAGCTTGGTGGGCATGTGAGGCCATGCAGGGTCGTGTCGGATAGGGTCGTTGGTCAATCTGGCTAGGTCGGGCAGGTTAAGGCTAGCCATGAATGGAAAATTGGAAGAAGGATGTGACACAGTAGTGGGTTGGACCAAGTTCGGGGTCAATGCCCCCAAGTGGAGGGGTAGTGTTTGGGATGTTGCCCCCAAGTGGGGGAACTAGAGTGGTATAGGATGGGCCTACACCACCATGGGTAGTGTGAGCCACTGATGGAGTGGGAATAGGTATCCCTGCTGCGGGAATAGGTGCCGTGAGGGGAATGGTAGATGGGGGACCCATGGAGGGCATACCCAAAGCAGGTGTGGTAACTGGTGTAGTGGTGGATGTACCACCAATGGTCCCTACAATGAAAGGAGTGGAAGTCGTGGCAGCCATGGGGCTAGTAGGGGCAGTATAAATGGGGTTCTCAGACTCTGTCTCAGAATCGGAGGTAAAGTAAGGGGCGTCAATATCTGGTGACGGGGACCTACGTCGCTGATGAGTGGAGTCAAGGGACAAGGCTCGAGATCTTTGATAAGTGGTATCAAGTGATGATGATCTGTGATGATGACGGATGGTGTCAAGTGAACCGTGCTGTGGGGGCTCACCCCTGAGGTGCCAAGAATGTCTCGGGGACTCAATGGTGACAGATGGTGTCAAATCTCTGTGGGTTGAGGTGAGTAGAAAACAGCTCAAAAATCCTAATGCAACCGAGTGTGCAGAAGGAGAGCTCAAAAAACAAGGCACTCAGGCCAACGACCAACTCAAAACACCCACTATAACAGCTGTACTACAATAGGTGGAGTGTCAACAGAAATGGTCATAATACCAACAAGCAGCAGGTTTCCTAAAAATAAAAAATGGTGGACCCACTAGATCAAAAGGAGGTAAGGGAGCATGCAAACACCTAACTAAAAGTATTCTGACTCAACTAGACATATCCTCTTCAAGGTGATGAAATCCAAGTCAGACAATATGAATAGGAAAGCCAAGTGGCTAAGATATCCCCCTACCGGGAGGGACACCGGGTAGTCAATCCTAGAAGAATGGCAACTAAGATACCCCGTTCATGACATGTCCAGAAAGGTGAATCTGCCATTTGGTCCTTTAACCGCAATACCCCAATACAGGGATATCCCGAGAACTGCGAAAGGTAGCCCTTCGGTTACTGAATGGAGTGCGGTATTCCACTCAGGCCTCCGGAACCAGTCTAGCGACTTCAACCCTCCTAAGGGAGAGGCCCTCTGGTAAACTGGTCGTGACCGTGCCAAAAAGTACTAGGGGATTTTGGTTCCCTAATTGGACAACAACTATGTATCAAGTGTAAGTAACCGAGGGGTGTTATTGGAAGCCTATGCCCCCGATCCTACCTAACTACAAAGATTCTTTCGTGTTCCCCAAGTGGGGTTAGAATATTGGTTGAGTTAAGTAGTTTTTAAGGCTCACTTGAATTATGTGATAGAGTGTGTGCTCGTGAGGTGATGAACCCAAAATAGAAGTGCCACAAGGGGGGCAACTTCCTAACAATAATACTGAATTCAAAACTTGAACATGCAAAATTTTCTGAATTAAAATACTGAAATTTTAAAAAGATTCTGTAAGGGGAACAAAAATTATGTTGCAGAAAAGGATGTAGGTAAGTAGGGATGCAGGTATGACAGATGGCTGTGCAGAAAATATTGCAGCAAAGGGGGCTGGGTTCAAACCAGGGAAAAAATGGGAAGTAGGGCTGCAAGTATGACAGATGGCTGTGCAGAAAATATTGCAGCAAAGGGGGCTGGGTTCAAACCAGGGAAAAAATGCAGAAATCAGATCGCGGGTTGGTGACGAAACTGAGCAGGAAGACCGCGGGTTTTGGGGAAACAGGCGCGGACAGGTCGCGGCTTTTCGGTCGACAGAGGCAGTCGGACCGCGGGAAACAGGGAAAAAGATGCAGTCGGGTCACGGGAAAAAGGTTAACAGACGCGGTCGAGTCGCAGCAAAAGGGCTAAAAGCTGCAGTCGGGACGCGGGAAAATGGCTGACAGGCGCAGTTAGATTGCAGCAAACCGGCTGATTAGCCACGGTCGGATCGCAGGTAACAGACTTGAATCCACCGGCAGGGCGCCGGAAATAGTCTGAGAGCCGCGGTCGGGTCGCAGGTAAAGGCCTGAAAGACGCGGTCGGGACGCGACTGTAGAGGGAAAAGACGCGGTGTACGGCGGCCGAAAGGGACAGTCGAAAGGAAAAAAACGGGAAATTATTGCAGGAAAACTAATTTTTTTTTTTTTTTTAAAATTGAAACCAGAAATTCAAACCTAGGGGAGTCGCCAAAACTGTAGCTAGGGTTTTACCCCTAGCTTGTGCAAATGAGCACCTACTAAGGAGAAGTAACTCCTTAGTAGCAGTTCAGTAAATGTGAATTATTATGCTAAAATAGAAATGTAAATTACTCTAAAACATGTGCATGAAACATAAACAACAAGATGTAAATAATGGCTTTTGTATTAATGTTACCTCCAATGTGAAGGTTGGTGAAGCCCTTTGCAATGATCCAAGAGGGTTGCTCCAAGCTCCAACTTGCTCCTTCTCTTTCTCCAATGGTGGAAATGGGCCAAAAGGGGCTCTCAAGGTGAAAGTAGTTCAATGGTGAACTAGGGTTTCGAGAGAGATTTTGGCAGAGTAAGGGTATACTTGACTGTGGATGTGAAATAAGGGATCTCCATCACCTATTTATAGTTTTTTGGTGGTGGAGTGCTGGCCCATGGTTTTGGGAACCATATGGTTTAGGGCAGATGTATAGGGTTTTTTCCTCCTTTTCCTCATTATTTTATATTTTTTATTCCCTTTTTAGGGGGTTTTTGCTATTTTAGAGGAATTTTGGATATTTTTGGAGGAAAAAAGGGGTTTTTTAGCCTTTTTGAGGCTTTTTTGATGGTTTTGTGGCCTTTATGAGGCATTTTAGGCCTTTTGGAGGCTTTTTAGTGGGATTTTTTAGGGTTTTCAAGGGAAATATGGTAGGAAAATGGACAAATGAGCCATGTAATGGGGTAGATGAGGTAGTGAACACTTTTTGGGTGTTAACACATCCTTGGGAACATATAACTGCACGTTCCGAAGTGACTCACCAATGTGCTAGAGTCGGGGGAAATCCGAGGTCTTTGACCAATAACTGAAGGGATATATACCCTTCACGATTCTCAACGATGCGATCAAGGTGTTGAAGTCAAGCATGTGAGAAACAACCACTCAGAGAGGCACTTATGACTCCTTTCAAAATGGTCTGTAGGCACTCACCACGGATGGTGATGAGTCCAAGGTGCAAGGACCTTTGGGTCTATCCTCTGGAATAGATGGGATGTCATCGACAGAGGGAGACCTGCAACTAGCAAGGCAATGATGTTTCCTTGATAGGAGCACGAGGTGGAGAACCGAAGTGTGAGAGTACTGATGGTAGGATTGACATACCGCGGGGGTGGAGGGTAACTGGGCAAGTAGAGTGGGTGGACTCAAACTTCCTTTGTTCAGAGTATGACGTGGGGGATGATCGAGCATCATATGAAACTGACTGGTGGGAAAGGGATCATAGCTGTAATGGATCAAGGATAGTGACTGGGATGAGTGATACTCAAGTTGGTGTAAAATGGCAGGAGACTGCAGAATACTCTGAACAAAGGCGACCTGATTGGGGGTGCTGCCGAGATAATCGATCATAGTGCTGAGAGGCACGGGAGGACTTCTTCACGGGTTAAGAAACGAGAAGAAGTGTGATCAAAATGGTATTGTCGTGTGGATTTATATGAGCCTAGGACAGTTCATGCTCATGATTGCTTTCAATTTTAAGGAGTCTGAAAGCGATAAGGAGACTCTGAAATAATGGAATGGTACTGTCGTGTGTATTTGTACGAGCCCAGGACAGTTCATGCTCGTGGTTGCTTTCAATTTTAGAGAGTTTGAAAGCGATAAGAAGACTCCAGGGGGTTGATTTTTCGTGTGTTAGTCTCCAAGGCCCGAAGAAGCATAAAAACATGCAATGAAGAACTCTTCTAGCTGGTGTGGCTAGAGTATTCATTTTTCATAATTAGTCTACCAGGTCTAGAAAAGGGTTAAAATTATACCAGATAGACACCCTTTCAGGTACTTTAATGAGCATGAAAGGAAGCAAGATTGCTCGACGATCTTTTCATTGTTTTAGGAGTCAGAAAAGAGCTTAACAGAAACTCCCTAAGTGCCTTTTTTGTAAATGACTTGTCCGGCCTGAAAAAGGGATAAAATTATACCGAACAAATGGAATGGCCAGGCAAGGAGGAAGTGCTCAATCAAGGAATCATCGATGAGAACCAAGAACGGATAACGGCCGATGTGGCATGTAAACTGAGGCGACAGGAGGCATTTTGGAACAAATACCAAAAAAAGATGGGGGTGAGAGCGAGAAATGATCTCAAGCATCATCACGGGATTGGAAAAATGAATCCAACGATATAAAATATATCAAAAATGGAGAGTAGCCGAAGTGGCATGCAAACTAAGGTGACTAGTGGTGTCTAGAAAAATGCTCAAAAAATGGTGCGGAAAAAATAAGAAAATGAGTCGACCATCATGACGGTCTCGTCGTGCTGATTCCAGTGGTGGAAACAGTTCAAAAAATGGACTTCATATGGGTTCAGAATGGCCAAAACAAGAAAAAGTCAATGGACTATAAATATTAAGTGGGTCCAACATGACAAGTGTCATTTAAACTTGTTGACTTTGACCAGAGATCAGAGTGGACCAGAGCTGAATTGGTGTTTCTGGACGATCCGACGGCCATTTGCAGATCCGGGAGTTGCAGGTATTCTGATAAACTCATACCTGCATTTTTTATTGGGTTCGGGGGGGTAGTGGGTCCCAGGGGGTTTTCTGTACGGTCCACGTGGGGTGGACCACGGGTTTGTTGGGTGGAGCCGCGGTTGGGGACTGCGGGTTCTAGGTCTGATCATGCGGCCGGGGATTGCGAGTTCTGGGTCGGAATATGTGGTCCTGGACCGCGAGTTCCGAGGCTGGACTCGCGTTACAGGACCACGAGTTCGGCTCCTATAGGCATGGTCCTGGACCGCGACTATAGCCCTGACAGTCGCGGTCTCAGACCGCGGCAAGGAGCCCTTAAGCTACGATTGGGATCAAGCTTTAGGGTTTCTCGGGGGGGGGGGGGGGAAGGGTTATTTCCTTGACATGGGTTTGATGAGTGTGCATTGTGTGATTGACAGGATGCCATTAGTGCTGTGGCGAGAGCGGGAGGTACCGAACAACCTAGTGGATGTCATCTGGAGGGATCGGCATGTGCGGTCTACTTTGGGTTTGTGCAAGCTATTGAAGTTCGCACAGGTGCCCATGATGCGTTCAACATTTCTCTTGCTGAATAGGTTAGTGAGATTTTGGGAGCCTGACATACATGCGTTCAAGGTGCAGGGAGAGAGGGTGGATCTCACCCTCGCAGATGTATATTTCTTGATGGGGTTTCCCTGTCTGGGTAGGGTGGCTGATACGCAGCCACAAGTGTCCGTAGACGTAGATATCGAGGATATGTTGGAGTGGTACTGTGGTTCGGGGGCTAGAGTGCAGAGGAATGCACTTCGGATTGTGGACCTTGTTGGAGCCAAGGCCGCAGCTATGGTAAAAGCTGTGAATTTTGAGGAAAAAGCACGAGTATGGAAGGAAAGTGCTAAGGTTGAACAAGCATTAAGTTTTGGATAGAAGGAGACGGTGCGCAGTACGGTGCCAGATGGAGGAGCTCAGCGCAGATCACGGACCGGAAATTGCGGAGCTCGCGCGCACGTCATAGAAGGATGAATATGGCTGAATAGAAAGCTCAGCTACCATAATAAATAAAGCGACGGAGTAGAGGGCTCAGCTACCCTCATTTAAGGCTAAGTACAGAAGTTATGGTTGCTCGGATCAAGAAGGAGCAACGGACCAAAGCATTGAAGGCGAAGGACAAGGCGCCCATACCCTTAAGCTGCGCCGGAAATCATGGAGCCTGCAGGAAGCGGCGACATGACTGCAAGCGGCGCCTACAGTACACCTAGCCATGTCTGGTTAGGGTTTTTGGGGATTACTGCTGGGAAAGGCCCACAGTTTTGTAAAGGTGCGAGCGCCATGGCCACCTTTATATATGAATAATTGTAATGGGTAGATGTTAGTCAGCTAGCTAGTTAGTGAGTTGGCTAATTAGTGAGTCAGTTAGCTAAGCCTGTGAGTGAGCTAGCTAAGATAGTAGATACTAGAGGTAAGAAGGATCGATCGTGTTGATCATCCTCTGTTACGATCTTGTTGATGGGTTTTTCTACCGTGTTGCTAGAAAACAGGAGTGAGAGCTGGTTAGCAGTGAAGCTAATCCTTGAGTTGCATACAGTCGGAGTCGATGTCTGAACTATTGTAATCTCTGAAGAGGAAGAGACTAGATCGAGAGAAGGGCTCCCAGCTGTGTGCGTGGAGTTTCCTGGAAAGATCTAAGGCTGCAGCTGTGTGCGCAGCATATTGTATAAATCTATCATTTTCTGGTTAATATAAGACACTCCCGTGGACGTGGTTTTCCCCGTGGAGGTGGACTTCATATTTCTCGCTATTGTGATGTTGTGATTGAGGTGATTGCCTGTTTTAGTTTACTAACAAGCAAATACAGAAATATTGCATTATCTTTATGAGTGTATTGAGTAAGTTCTTGGAGCTTCCTTGGGGACTATAATCGTTAAGGGTCGAAGGGCTCGGTAGACAACGTCGCCGCAGCGATAGGAGAATTTGTTGCTGCGACGGGTGCGCTAGCGAGACGACGCATAGAATATCCGCGCAGAGGATAATTGGCCCGAGCGAAGGAGAGAAAGTACCGCGCAGCCGAGCTGCTGAGCTGGAGCTTGAGAGCTGTTGCGCTCATAAGTTTGAAGAGGGGTCAGTCCTTCACCTTAGAAGAATCGTCAAAGAGGAAAGAGCAATCTCCGTGTCGCCTAGGTTAAGGAAATCTGATTCCTTAGCCCCCCCATAGCCACTTCGGGTGAGACCTCGAGCTGCTGCGCAGCTCGTTGCCGAGAGGGCCAGTGCGCCAAGGGGTTTTGTTGCTGCGCTTCATTAAAACCCGGGTCTGTCCAAAAAAGCAGCCAACAAATGGTTCCGTTGCCGCGTGAATGAGATTTGTTATTTCAACGACACGCGAGATTGAGGCGAAACCCAGAGAAAGAAGGAGCCAACAAATGGTTCCGTTGCCTTATGACTTCTTGAACATGTCACTTCCGTTGCTTTGAACCTTGTTGTCGAGCCAACAAATGGTTCCGTTGCCGCGTGACTGAGACTTTCTATTTTTGCGACGTAGAAGATTGTTTCCGAGCCAACAAATGGTTCCTTGCTCAGCTAACAAATGTGTTACTGGAATCCTACAGTTACAGAAATTCAGGAGTGGTTCGATTTAAAGGCTAGAGAGTTCGCTGAACAAGAAAATAGAAGCTCTAGACTCTAGCCAGAAGAATGGTTGCAGAAGTATATCTATACTGACCTTCACGAAATTTTCTTTGTCACATTTGCACTTGATTTACATGCTTGGATATCCAAGTTAGCAGATACTAGACCCACTGTGCATATTGATCGACCAGTCGCTTGGACGCCTGAGCTAGTCGTATTTTGAAGCGGGTAGATAATTCTGTGTCCTGCGCAGTAGACTTTTGGTTGAACAGTCTGCTGGAAGGGTTCATCACTGAGTTTGCAGTGGATACAAGAAAGAGTTTCAGTGAAGCTGAGAGGAGTTTCTTTCAAGCACATAGAGGTAAGTTCCTGAATTCTTTGAAATTATCGATTAAAATGCTTCTGTATGAAAAAGCAAAACTCTGTATAGCTTCAGATGAATAGTATAGACAAGTAATGTCCGTACACTCTGATAGTGACTCTGAAGTTATTGGTTGCACTCGTAGTGGAAAATGATATAAAGTAGGCCTTGACCAACATTCTTTTGAGTCGAGCCCAGAAGACAGTCAAGTTCCTAGAGCAAGCCACATAGAAAGACAAGGGAGCGCTCATATCCCTTACCACCCTTTTACACCACAAAAGCCAGACGAAGCTCAGTATAATCCCGCAGTAACACCTTCTAGTAGCCCACACGGTACTTCTAGTACCTCTGTGCCACCTTTGTTGAAACAGCCCAGAGGAACTGCTACAGCACCTCCACCTCAACCTAGCGCAAGAAAGATGGGTGATGACATGAAACTACCAACTTTTAGAGGAACAGGGATAGAAGACCCTGAGCAACACTGGTTCCTATGTGAAGCCATTTGGACAATTAAGCAAATTAATGATGATGCTGTTAAACTGGTTCAGTTAGCAACCACATTAAGAGAAAGAGCCTTAACTTGGTTCATGAAATACTCGGCAGCACAGAATAGGACGCTTGCTGATGTAAGAAATGCAATGATTAGAGAATTTAAGAAACCTAAATCAGAATCACAGTGTATAACAGAGCTCAAAGACATAAAACAGTTACCTACAGAGTCAGTATGGGACTTTGATCAAAAGTTCAAAGCCTTGATAGATCAAGTAAGCTTTGAGTTTGCACCACAACAGCATAAGGAATGGTTCATTGCTGCGCTGCTTCCACACATTAGACTTCCTCTTATGCAACAGAATCTCACTACTCAGGAACAAGCTCTAGAGATGGCTATGAAACTAGAAGCTTCACCAATTTCTAGAACAAGCAACGATGTTGTGCAGTTGCAGAACCAATTAGCAAATTTAACCTTGCAGGTGCATGATATTAAGAAAGGCAAGGATGCTAAGGAGGAGATATGGTGTACAAAATGTAAAGCACAAGGTCATTCAAAGGACCATTGCCCTGTTTTCATAGAGTATATTGCAACTGGAGCACCTAACCCTCTACCACAGCCACAGGGGCCTTGGTGTGAAATCTGTAGAACTAGAGGTCATAGACCACAAGAATGTCACTTACTTCAGAAATATGTACAAACTCCAAAGAATCTATATTGTAATTTCTGTAAATCAGTAGGCCATGATGAAAACAATTGCAGAGCATATGACCTTATGATGGAAAGGAAACACGATGTTTATAGAGTACAATCAGAAGCACAAGGACCCGTAGCAGGTCCACAGTATGACCAAACTCACGACGGCCGAACAGGAAATTACAGAGGCCGCGGACGCGCAACAAATTTTGGCCGCGGAAGAGGCCAGATCACTTGTTATAATTGTGGAGTGCAAGGTCATTTTGCAAGAGATTGCCAAAAACCTACAACCCTTTGCAGATATTGCAAATCTTATGATCATATCATTGAAGAATGCCCTCAGTTGACGGCTAAGATGCAAGCAAAGACGCCACAGGTCAACCAGAATATTCAATTGATTGGAACAGAAAAAATGGAACCAGACCGTACAGTTAATATCGTGACGCGCAGTGGAGCAACCACTGATGCGCCAGAGAGGGGAACAGGAAAGCAAGTGACGCAATGGGTGCACCGCGCTAATATTAAACCAGCCCCACTTAATCTGCAAAAGCAAAAAGAAGCATTCAAGCAAGCCCAAGAGTATTTCTCAGATCCCAGAGCTTCAAGTTCTGTCGCAACTCCGCATAATGATATTAGATCGCAAGTGCTAAGACAAGACAACCTGGTACAAGAACAGGCCACTACATCCGGAAGACCTGATGAAGAAGATGCACTAGGCACTGTCCATACTTTTCTGAGGAACTGCTTAAAGTTGTTGCGCAATGAGAAAGCAACTATAGAACTCCAACACCTATTGGATAAATGTCAACAATCTGCTTCGACGAACACGCCGCAACGTGCTATTCACCAGATTGGGAGTCACATTAGAACTGGAAAAGAGATGAGGCTCACAGCGCAGATTGGAGCATTTGAGATGGACGAAGTCATTTTAGATTTGGGCTCAGAAGTTAATGTTCTCACCATGCAGACATGGGAACAGATGGGAAGTCCTCAACTTACAAGATCCCCCATCCAGCTAAGACTCGCGAACCAGCAACGAGTCTCTCCATTGGGCATACTACCCAATGTACCTATTGATATCGAGGGAGTAAGAAGTTCTGCAGACTTTGAAGTAATCAAAATTCTGGATGATAGTAGACCTTACCCATCACTTTTAGGTATAGACTGGGCATTTGATAATTTGGCTGTCATTAATTTAAAGAAAAGACAGATGACCTTCGAGGATGACCAGATTAGGGTCATTGCACCGCTTGATCCTATTCAAGGACCAAGGTATATAGAACCCATTCGGGCAGAAGAAGAAGCGCGCCAAATGGAAAGTTTGTATCAGATAACTGCTAGTCAGAGTGACTATGTTAATCCTACAGCAGATGGCCATATCAGCTGGCGATGCGATAGCTCGTGCACATCAGACTCAGATACAGGATTGGAAAACTGGCAGAATCATTTACATGAAGTTTCTACAAGACATTGCGCCATGATGACCAAATCCATTCGATGGATTGGCACGGAATTGACTGACACTCCAATTTTTGATGGTTTAACTAACGTAAGTGAATTCATACAGGCATATGAACAACAGCTTCCAGAACAGCAGCGCATACAGGCATTAGATGTATTACTGCGCGCTACACCCGCAAGATGGTGGGGTGCGCATAAAGAGAATATTCACACATGGAAAGACTGTCGCAGATTGATACTGCACAGATTCCAGGACACTACAGCAGAAGTGTCGCGCAAATATGAGGGACAGAGTGACCCCAGGTCACACATTGAAGCATGCATTCAGCAATGGTCGGATATTCCATAAGATGAGTGGGTTCACCTATTCATCCACACATTGGACACAGTTCCAAGGAACTGGTACACTGAAACAGAGTTGCGCAGAGGCACTCTTACTTGGCCTCTTATGATAGAAAGTTTTCAACTTACCTTCAGCTTTGAGTCAGAGCATCCAAGTATTGATCAAGCTCTGAAGTGTATTAAAAAGAAGGTATTTGAACCATGTCTATTACCAGAATATTCCCAACCAGATTGAACATGCCCTGGAATGCTATAATTTCACCGCTGGAGAAGAGGAGGATGATCCTCGCAACATCAATATTCCAGAATCAGAAGGGACGCGCAATGTTGAAGGTCCTCAGCTTGATATCAAGCTCAAAAAGGTTAACATTGGTACAGAAGCCGAACCCAAGTTTGCTTCTATAGGAGACTATTGGGATGATGAAACTGTTGGGCATATTTCAGATTTATTACGTGACTACCAGGATATCTTTCCTACCAAGTTCACAGAAATGAAAGGCATCCTAGGAGACTTAGGAGTGATGCGCATACCTCTGAAACCGGATGCCAAGCCAGTAAAGCAGTGCCCATACAGGTTGAACCCGCGCTATAAAGAAAAAGTCAAAGAAGAAATTGACAAGATGCTCGCAGCAGGTATTATTGAGCCAGTAGAAGAAAGCGATTGGATTAGCCCTATGGTTGTACAAGAGAAGAAGACAAAAGGTGAAATAAGAATTTGCGTGGACTTGCGCAAACTCAATGACGCATCAGCGCATGATCCATTTCCTACTCCCTTTACAGACGAAGTGCTTGATAATGTTGGAGGACAAGAGGCTTACTCCTTCACTGATGGATTTTCGGGATACCATCAGATCAGAATTCATCCAGACGACCGCCATAAGACTACTTTTGCGATTGAATGGGGATCATTCCAGTATACGGTAATGCCCTTTGGTATTAAAAACGCTCCTGCTATCTTCTCTAGATTCGTTGTTGCTGTTTTCAAAGAATTCATCCATAAGTTTTTAGAAGTCTATTTTGATGATTGGACTGTGTTTGGTTTACTAAAGAACCATATGGGGAACCTGCGAATGATGTTAGAAAAATGTAGACAGCATCAGATTTCCCTTAACTTGAAAAAATGTATCTTCTGTGCTCCTTTTGGTATTTTGTTGGGTCACATTGTATGCAGACAAGGACTCCTGATGGATCCTGCGAAGGTTGCCATCATTGCTAATTTACCTGCGCCCAACTCAGTCAAGCAATTGCGCACTACATTGGGACATACTGGATACTACAGAAAATTTATCAAAGGATATGCAAAGATCACAGCACCTATGGAAAGATTGCTGAAAAAGGATTCGAAATTCCAATGGACAGAAGAATGCCAACAGAGCTTGGACACACTTAAAGACAAGATGATCAGAGCACCAATTCTAGTTTTCCTAGACTGGAATAAACCCTTTCATGTTCATGTCGATGCTTCTTCCATAGCATTGGGGATCGTACTTACACAACCAGGAGAAGGAGGTATCGATCACCCCATTACTTACTCTAGCCGGAAGCTGTCCATAGCCGAGAAGAACTACACTACTACAGAGAGAGAAGGACTAGCTATGGTGTACGCCCTACAGAAGTTCAGACACTACTTACTGGGCGCACATTTTAAAATGTATACTGACCATTCTGCTTTGAAATACTTGGTCAATAAGCCAGTGTTAGGGGGAAGAATTTGCAGATGGCTACTGCTCTTTCAAGAATATGATTTTGAGGTTATTGTAAAGCCAGGTAGATTGAATGCAGGACCTGACCACTTATCTAGGATCGAGTCAGGAGAGGAACTGACAAGTCTGGAGGACAATCTGCCTGACGCGCAGCTGTTGTCTATTCAAGCAGCAGATGAATATTATTCTGATATCCTTGAGTTTCTCACCACCGGACAAGCGCCAGTTGAGTTTACAATCCAGTAGAAGAAGCAACTTGTCGTCAAAGCCGCAGACTTCACTTTGATAGCAGGCCAGCTCTATAAGTTGGGCCCCGATGAAGTCTTGCGCAGATGTATTTTACCACATGAAAAGAACTCTATCATCGCAGAAGCGCACTCAGGCACCGCAGGGGGCCATTTCGCAGGAAAGCCGACTGCTCAGAAGATCTTAGCCGCAGGTCTTTGGTGGCCGACATTGCATAAGGATACTAAGGAATTCTGCAAATGTTGCGATGTGTGCCAGCGAATAGGAAAACCTTCAAGAAGAGATGAAATGCCGCTAAGACCTCAGATAACACTGCGTGCTTTTGATAAATGGGCCATTGATTTTGTAGGTCCTATCAACCCACCAGGAAAGAGAACCGGCGCAAGATACATCATCACAGCTACTGAATACCTCACCAGATGGGCTGAGGCTAAGCCAGTGACGAACTGCGACGCTGCCACGGCCGCGCAGTTCATTTTTGAGAATATTATCACTAGATTTGGATGTCCATTGATTCTAATGAGTGATCAGGGTACACATTTCCTCAATCAGACTATAGAGGCCCTTACTGAGGAATTTCAAATTAGTCACCATAAGAGTACACCCTACCACCCTCAGGCTAATGGTACGGTGGAGGCATTCAATAAAATTCTTGAGAATGCCCTGACGAAGATCTGTAATCAACAAAGAGCTGATTGGGACCTTAGAGTTACAGCTGTATTATGGGCTTACTGAACCACATGCAAGAAACTAACAGGCCACACACCTTTTAGTTTGGTGTATGGACAAGAAGCAGTTATGCCTATGGAATACATTATTCCCAGTCTCAGAATTGCGCAAATTACAGAAATGACAGATCCTGATACTATGAGCGCAAGACTTTCACAACTGCTTGCCCTAGAAGAAGACCGACTTTTAGCCGGATTTCATCAACAGGTACAGAAGGCAAGACAGAAAGCTTGGCATGACAGGCACATTAAGAATAAGCACTTTGCAGAAGGAGACTTGGTACTCCTCTATGATAGTAAATTCATCAAGTTTCCAGGCAAGTTTCGTGTACACTGGTTAGGCCCTTTTCAGGTGATAAAAATAACAGAAGGAGGAGCAGTTCAGCTTGCGAAGCTGAATGGAGAACTACTGCCTACAAAGATCAATGGGAGTCGGCTCAAGCTTTACCGCGACGGCCACTCCGCCCTGTCGACTTAAATAGCTGCTCAAAGAAATGCAGATGTCCAGTGTAGTTGAAAGAGGCATCGCATTATCAGTCTACACGGAAGTCGCGAGACCCTCAGTCTCTGGCTTCCCGCGCAGTTCCTTGAACCATCCGCGCATATCAGTACAAGTTTGTAAGAAGCGACATTATTTTGCGCTCTGACGAAGTTTTTCCCCGGGATGATGAACTGTCGCTCTTGCGCAGTTCCCTATGATAAATTGCCGCTTCAAGTTCTTGTTGTGGACACCTATAGGCACAGTTTCCTAAGCTGAAATGACCCGCCGAAAAATTTGAATTACAGCAGTGTTGGCAGCCAGTAACAACCTCTTCATTTTGTCAAGAAATGAAGAGAGATCAGCTCTTTATAAGAATTATCAATTCAAAAATTATGTTAGAGCACCTTCAGAATCTTTGATTCCAAAGGTACTCTTAATCAAAGGAAAGTAATTTAATGTTTATAGAGTTGATAGGAACTTGATCATAAAACTTGGCCTTTAAATGAATATCAGACAAATTTCATAAATTCTCATTAAAGCTATTTAAAATATTAAAATGAATTTATGTGACTTAAGGGATTTGTGCCAAGAGAAATATCATAAAACACATTGTTTAGGGTATTATTAGTCCTAAGACTAAGAGAATTTTGGAAGTTAATATCATAAGGAATACCCTATTATGAACTTTGTAAATATCATAGTTAATGTATAGATAAGATTTGTATAGGAAACTTTTTACATATGATAAATACCCTATATGATAGTATAATCTGTCAATAGGATGTATAAAGGTTTTAAAACTTAGTGTTGTACATATATATATATAGCTTTGTACATATACATACAATAAACATTAAGCTAGCCATTTGATTAATGCCTACTTAACATTAAAATGCGATTTATTATTCTTCATACCACTACGTAACATGATAAACAGGGATGATTGTTTGATGAACAGGCCATGCAATAAATCAATGGTTAAATCAATAAACGTTTTATATCGATGAGCTGGTATGAAAACGTGGCTTTCACCCCTTGACAGAATCGACAGTTGTATGCATTTGGTTAAATCGTGTTGACAGTGTTAAATGCTCACAGTCATTTCAAATTACGCCATTGTACCTATTAATTATGAACCACTGTCAATAATCAATGACTGTAATGATGATTCTATCAGTCTTTGTATCACTGGTTCGCCAAGTTAAGTGGCTATCACTAACAGGCATGGTCAAACGTAGATAGATTGGCATAAATCGTGGTGTAGTGTGTAGTTGTAACATTTATCAATGCTCGAAGTCCCGCTAAAATGGTAGGTTCAGAGATTAGATTTTCGATTAGATTTGAAGCATGTGAAGATTTTCTAGCATGTCGTGTGTGTGGATACCTATTCCCTCTGTTTTCACTTTCCCTTTCATTTCGCGACCAAGCCCAGAAAGTGCTGAAGAAACCATGTCTCCTCTGAATCGTTTTGAGATCTCAGGGTATGAAATTATTGAAGCCAACCAGGAGGTTGCCCGGAGATTCGAGAAAATGGGATGGACACATTTCTTTCAAATCTTTGATGGTCATCATGTGGAGATTACCAAGATGTTTGCAATGAGTTTTGAAGATGACAGGGTGCGAATTGGGGGTTTCGAATTTGTTATCAATGAAGACAAAATTGCTGAAGCCACGAAACTTCCCCAAGTGGGAGAACGCTGGTTTAAGGGCACTATGGTTGACAAGAAGAAGTGTTTGGCTTTGTTAATGCCTTTACCAGATAAAACGAAATTGAGGATAGGCGTATCTATAAAATTTCTAAAGCCCGAATGGAGAGCTTACTATGAAATCTTGGTAAGGTACGTAACCTGTTGTGGACGTTTTTCCCATTTGCACTTGTATCATTTACGGTTGTTGTTAGCAGTAAAGGGTTATAAACTTAATTTGCCCTTCTATCTTTGGCAAAGCCTTAAGAAAATGTCACAGTCTGTAAGGAATTTCAATAACCCTGACAATAGTCTGTGTCACCATGGATTGATTAAAATTTTACTGCAATTCCAATTATCTGCAAAAGGTCTGTCTTGGGATAAATTTCTAGTTGATTGTCAATTGGGGCCAACACAGTATTGGCCTAATCCATCTCCTCGAGCTCGTAGAAGACGAAAAGTCATAAATCCTGAGGTTAATAGCTCAGAGGTTAAGGAACCAGGGGTCATAAACATGTCCATAGATGATAAGGTAAATGAAGATGCTGATAGGGTTTCAGTTCCCTGCGATTCTAGGGAAATATTAGAAGAACCCGAACCTGGTAAGAATGATGGCAACCCTGCAAAATTAAAAGAAGGATCAGCCGAAGATGAAATTGTTAAATCTGATAAATGTGATAAAGCTTCTATGCATAAGTTGAACCATTTAGCCCAGGTTTGTTGTGACAAGCAAGGGTTGAATGTTGAAAACTTATCGTCTTCGCGTAGAGTCACTAGAAGCATGCATAATCTCCATTCGATTCCAAGATATAGGTCTGATCCACAGACTTCCAAATCTACAGCTACTGAACCTACGATTGTAAATATTGAGGATGATATTCCGATGTTTGTCCCTAATACAATGGATATAGGGAATTCTGCTACTGTGCAGGGAAGTGATGTGCAATCAGGTGAGGTCGAGGGCAATCAACCAGAAATAAACGTTGACACTGTAGAACTTGAACCATTACACAATCAACATTGTGACAGTCCTCGTTCTCCTCATGTAGCTAGAGAAGACGAAACCCCGCAACAGGTATTAGGAAATATTTATCAAGATAAAAACACAGAGTCCAGAGGAAAGCGTAAACAGTGTACAGCCTTATTGGAAGAAGAAAACAAAACTTTCAGGAAAGAATTGCTAGAATGGATTGACAGGTGGAAAAGGGCCAACATGAAGAAGAATCAACTCAAGAAATCCAAGAAATCAATATTAAAAACGAATCAGCTGCTATTGGAACGAATTGAAAAACAAAATGTTAAAATTATCAGGTTGAAGGCTAAATTAGCCGAAGCTAGAAGAGTAGTCGCTCTTCATAATGAGGCTTAATAGTTTTCTCTTTTCTTATGTAACAGCATAACAGGTAATGGTTATTTCGATTTTGCATGCCTGTAAAATCGGAGATTTAACAGGCATGCATTTATAATTTTTAAATATTTCTGTTGACTGTGTTAAATTGATTTTAATATAATGCATTGATTGAATTTAATGCAGGAAGTTTTATCACCGCCTTCTTCCAAGAATACAGGACGTGGTTGATGCGATGGCATGGAAACGTAGCTGATTTGTTACAAGCTGGAGTTTTGTGAATGGGCAAGAACTTTCTGAGATGCCTCGACTCAGGCTAGTCGATTTTATTTTTAGTAGTAGGTGTAATTAGATGCCCTTTTGGTTAAATAATTTCCTATAATGTTGCATGCAACATTTATAGCAAAACCAACTCTTAGTAGTATATGAATGAAGATTTTTGATGAACTCGGGGATGGATGGAGTGTGAAAGAAAACTTGTTGAAATATATTTTATTACTAGTACTACATCAGACTTGAAGCTGAAGCTTTCATGTGGATGATACTGGATATCTGCGAATGATACTGTGACTGGTATTCATTTTTGGATTTTATATATATACATATATTTCTGTTTGTCATCTTCTGTTTATATGTGAACTCTGTGTGCTGTGACACATTGATGTTTAAATATTTTTCTCACTTTATCATCTCAAGTTAGTTGTTGAATAAATATTTCATTATGGTTTTGTTTATAGTGTGTTCATTATAAACATCAGTTTTAATGGTATACTTTCCTGTTTATTTAAAATTTCATTTGTATGTTAACAGTGAATTTTAAATGAGCATTATTTCAAATTCAAATGACTGTCTTGATAGTTAATTATTAATCAGTTTTGGAAGTGGAATTTGACTGTGTATGTATAGGTTAAATCTCATTTCTATTATTACATAGCAGAATTACTTTCGTTATGATTTAAATATGTTTATTTAGAGCATACTTCAGTTTTCTGTTATTGATTAATAATTAATATAGTTTCAACTTTGCTCTCAGCTGAGATAGAGTTAAATAGGATAGATAGATTAATTAGTTTTAAAGTTTATTTTATTATTGATCAAGCACTGTTAAATCATTCTGCATACTGTAAGTAAGCTTTCATATTTAGAAAACTTCCCAAAATCGAAGTCTTTCCTTACGAAAGCAACCTTAGGACATTTGTAGATATTTATATATAGGATAAACGTTAGAATAGGTTAGATTTTGCTAGTTTTAAGGTTTCCTTAAGAGACAAACTAGCGGGTAGCAGGACCATAACCTGCGAGGTCTTGTTAATTCAAACACACCGGACGCTGCTTTAAGTTGATTGTGTGGATAAAACCTCTTTATTGGTTCTGATTTGTTAGGATATTTAGACACTTAGGAGTTAGTTAAGATCAACTTGTGTAATATATCCGTTAGAGATAGTGTGTTTCTTTAGTATGCATTGGTATGCATTTGTAAATACTTAATCCGACGGTCACGATATGTTTCCGACATAGAGTGATCCGACGACTCAACTTTTCTTAGGTCAAACCTAACCTTGATCCGTGGCTTAACACCCGATTGGTCTATGATCTTTATTTAAAGAGCATGGAGGGTCATTGTTTAGTTGATCGATTATGAGAAGCTCATTTGTAACTTTCTTTCTTTGCATAATAAATTGTCCCGTAGAAGCTATTTGGCCGGGGCCGTGGAGTGTTTCCCTCAAGAGGGTTTAAACCACGTCAAAACATCGGTGTGTTGATCTGTGATCTATTTGTGTGAAGTGGTTGCTCTTGGTGTTCGGTCCTTTGGTAGTACCCTGTGTACCCGAACATGGTATCAGAGCTTTTATGAAGTGCCGCTTCCGGTTATGATCTAGATCTTGAACTGTTGTTGCCGAAACTAGAAAGGGTTTCTAGTTCTGGTATTTTTGTGCATTTCTGGGCTGTGGGAGGTGTTCCATTGCGTCCAGAGCGTCGTTTCCATTGGGAAATAGTTTTCGTTTGATCGAAAACGGTTCCCGGTTGCTCCAGAAACGCGTTTCCATTGAGAAATAGTTTACTGTTAGATTTTTTTTGGTTTTGGATTGTTGCTTTCCCATCTGCGTATGCTCTTTGCCGTGCACCTTGAGCGATCTCGGCAAATGAGAAACAAAAAGGGAAAGGGTTTTTCTCGGCTGCGTATGCTCTTTGCCGCGCACCTTGCGCGATCTCGGCAAATCAGAAACAGAGAGAAAACGTAGACTTTCCGGGCAAGCTAACAAGATCTAACCCCACGAGAGTGGAAAAGTTTTTTGTTTGGTTTCGTTTTGTGGTTTGTTTTGCAGGAAAAAGGGCAAGCACGCAAACCGAGCAAGAAGAGAAAAAAAAAAAAAAAAAAAAAACCCCTTCCTCATTCCCATATTTTACATACCTTTTAATCTAGCTCACTTGGTTCAAAGTTGCTTTATTCCTTAATAGGTCTTGAGTTCAAGTCTTAGGAAGTTACTTTTAAAAAGAAAAGTGCATGCAATTTCTATTTTCAAGTTACTTTATTGTAAAAGTGCATCTCACTTAAATAATAAAAAATAAAAATACAAGTGAGTCACTTAAGCTTTTTATTTATTGTTGCATTATTTAAAAGTAATATCATTGTAAAAGTGAAATCACCTATTTTACAAAAGTGATTCACTTAAAAGCAACTTTTTTGTAAAGTGATTGTCAAAAGGTTCATCTTGGGAAGAGGGGGGTTCTCTTTTTTGCTGGACATTCTCCAGCTGCCACGTCACTATTTGGGACATCTTCAACAGTTTCTTTGTTCAAGCATAACTTCATCATACAGAGTCCGTTTTCAGTGCCGTTTTTTTTGAAACCGCCTATTTTTTCGAGCTCTTCACATCCAGACTATTGGTTTCTACTTTTACAGCCATTAATTTACAAATATGGCTGCCCTTTGTGATATTCTACTTAACAGTTCCAACTATTTCTCATGGAAATCTCGTATGGAGGATGTTCTACGAAGTAGGGGACTTTTCAGAATTACAACAGGGAAAGGAAAAGAACCCACTGATGATGATAAGAAAATAAAATGGGCAAATAGATGTGATGAAGCTCGTGGATTGATTGGGATGTCAATCTCTACTGATTTGCGATTCCACATATCTGGAATTGATGAACCTAATGCTGCTTGGGACAAGTTGGAATCTGTGTTTGGTAAACACAATGAAATTCGGGGTCACCAACTCGAAAATGAGTTGATTTCTTTAAATCCAAGTGACTTTTCATGCATTCAAGATTATTTATCTAAGTACAAAACTCTCAAGCTCTTATGTGCAGAATGTAAGATTGAGAGGGAAGACAAACAATGCATTTATCATATTCTTTCCAAACTTGGACCTGCATATTCTGTTTTTGTATCTACATTTTACTCCATGAAAGCGTCATTGAATGCAGCTAGCTATCAAGAGCCTAGTCTTGAATCCTTTTGTGATTCCTTGATTAGAGAACAAGATAAACTCATTCATCTTGGAATAATCAACAATGCAGATACATCTGGGAAAGCCTTATTGTCCCAACAGAAAGAAAAGTCCAAGCCTCCCAAGAAACAAAATTTTTGCAATAATAAGTCAAACAAGGGTCCAAAACCCTCTCAGTCAGCTCCTTCTTTAAAAAATGACAAAGGATCCAAGCCAAAAGGCAAGAAGACTGAGCGTCATTGCAACTATTGCGGGAAAGATAATCATGATGAATCTAAGTGTTTCAAGAAGATGGCAGCCTTGGAAGCAGCAATGAAGAAGCACCACATCAGCCTAGATTCGCCTTCAGAATCTGCCTCTCATGGACATGCACTTTGTGCTTCTGGTTATTCTTATAATGCATCTTCTTCTTCTCCTTCAAATGAATGGCTCATTGATTCTGGAGCATCTTATCATATGGCTAAGGATCAAGCCATCTTTTCTACTATGCATGAATGTAACACCAAACAAATATTTGTTGGTGATGATAGATCTCTAAGTGTTGTAGGAGCTGGAACAGTTCCAGTAGATAATGGTCATTTTAGTGATGTACTATGTGTTCCAAGAATTTCCTGCAATTTGTTATCAGTCTATCAGATCACTCATTCTGGTGAAGGTAAAACTGTGACCTTTACACCTCACCAAGTTGTAATCAAGGATTTTAAAGATCCTCAACAGGTTCTAGCTACCGAAATTGTTGATGATATTACCAGGTTGTACAAGTTTAACAACTTTGGGTCATCACCTTTCCCTTCAGTTTTTGTTGCTCATAGTGATAACTTGAGCAAACTTTGGCATGAGCGATTTGGTCACTTAAATTATCGCTCATTGCAACAACCATGTAAAGAAAATATGGTGACAGGTCTTCCGATGGTATCTTGCAGAGATGGTGTTTGTTCCGGTTGTGTACTCGGAAAACATCATCGGGACAGTTTTGACAAACGTGCCTCTTGGCACGCCTCGGTTCCCTTGGAGCTTGTGCATAGTGACTTGTGTGGTCCTCTTCCATCTGCTTCCTTTTCTGGTTTCAAATATTTCTTAACTTTCATTGATGATTACACCAGACGCACTTGGGTTTATTTCCTAAAACTTAAGAGCGAAGTATTTAACATGTTCTTGGCCTACAAGGCCCTTGTTGAAAAACAATCTGGTCATCAAATTATCAAGTTAAGATCTGACAATGGAGGAGAATATGTTAACAAACAGTTCACTACTTTCTGCACTGAACAAGGCATCCAACAACAGCACACTGTTCCATATACACCACAACAAAATGGTGTAGCTGAGCGGAAGAACCGCACTTTAAAAGAAATGGCTAATTGTATGATCCAATCTAAGGGACTAAGTCTTCAATTTTGGGCTGAAGCCATAAATTGTGCAAATTACATAGTAAATCGCACCCCCACAAAAGCATTACAAGGTATAACACCAGAAGAAGCATGGAGTAAAATTAAACTTGATGTAAGTCACTTTCGTGTGTTTGGTAGTGAAGCATGGGCTCACATTCCGGATGAAAAACGGAAAGAATTGCAGCCTAAAAGTGAAAAGTGCATATTTGTTGGATATTCTGAAGATGTAAAAGGTTATAGACTTCTTCAACCACATTCTCATGCTATAATCATTAGAAGAGATGTAAAATTTGATGAAAATATCTTGGCCTGCGAGCCTAACTCGGCGAGTGTGCCACCTTTGGCCTGCGAGCCTGATTCGGCGTTTGTGCCTTCTTCTTCTTCTTCCAACTTCTTTGACAGGTTTCCAACTCCAGTTTCTGATGATGACAGTGAGGATGAAAATCCACCTCCGCCTGCTCATGTTCCTCCAGTTGCACCAGCACAAGTGCTTCCTCGATGGGTCCGTTCAACATGTGAAGCAGCTGATGATCTTGCCGGTGATCCTAGATATCAACGTCGAACACGTTCTCAGTTTCAGCGAGCCTCTTCTCTTTTGGCTCAAGTTTCCGAGAATCATGATCCAGAAACTTTTGCAGAAGCTTCAGGGAATCCAGATTGGGATGCAGCCATGGATGAAGAATATCGTTCCTTAATGGCGAACGATACTTGGGATCTTGTACCTCTTCCAAAAGGAAGAAAACTTGTCAGATGTAAATGGGTCTACAGAACTAAGTATGCATCAGATGGAAGTGTTGAAAGACTTAAGGCAAGGTTAGTTGCCAAAGGTTTTTCCCAAGTTGAAGGGATTGACTAGAATGAAACCTTTGCTCCCGTCGCCAAAATGAACTCCATCCACCTTGTTCTTTCCCTTGCATCCTTACACAACTGGGAAGTCCATCAAATGGATGTCAAGTCTGCCTTCTTACATGGTGATTTACAGGAGGAAATTTACATGGAACAACCTCCTGGCTATGTTCAGAATAACTCTAGCCTTGTCTGCCGCCTTAAGAAATCCTTATATGGCCTTAAGCAAGCTCCTAGAGCTTGGTATGCCAAAATGGATAGCTTTCTCCTTGACACTGGTTTTTCTAGATGCCATTCTGACCCCAATGTCTATACCAAGAAAGTAGGAAACCATCTCATCATACTTGTTCTATATGTTGATGACCTTATTCTTACTGGTAGTGACCCTAAGCTTATAACCCATGTGAAATCCAGTCTTAAACAAACTTTTGAAATGTCAGACTTAGGACATTTGCATTATTTTGGTATCTTGGTCTCCAAGTTCTGCAAACCAAAGAAGGAATCTTTCTTTCTTAGTCTAAGTATGCTTGTGACCTTCTTCGTCGCTTTCACATGGAAGATTGTAAACCATCCCCTTCTCCCTTCCAGTCTGGAGTCAAACTTTATGCCACTTGTACTTCACCTGAAGTAGATGCCACATTGTATCGTCAGCTTGTTGGTAGTCTTTTATACTTGACTCATTCCCGTCCTGACCTTTTCTTTGCCGTTGGTCGAGTTGCCCGTTATATGCAGACACCTCATGAAAGTCACTGGAAAGCAGCTAAAAGAATACTTCGATATATTCGAGGTTATGTTTTCAGTCTGGGATCTGGACCTATTACTTGGGCTTGTAAGAAACAACAAGCTCTTGCTCTTTCTTCAGCAGAGGCAGAATATCGAGCAGCAGTTAATGCCAGTCAGGAAGCTTTATGGCTTCGACAGATCCTTTCAGAGTTTGGATTCGAGCAGCAGCAGCCTACTCCACTTTGGTGCGACAATCAAAGTACCATCAAGCTTGCCAAAGATCCAGTTCTACATCAACGCAGCAAACACATTGAGCTACATATGCACTTCATCAGAAATCTTGTTCATGATCGTGTTCTTGAAGTGCTCTTTTTCCCTACAGATGATCAAGTTGCAGACATCTTCACCAAGTCTCTTACAGAAGCGAAGTTTTCTAAACTTCGATCTATGTTAGGAGTTCAGGAACTTGTCATTAAGGGGGGATAGGCTCTAATGCCTCCTTCCTTCTCCTAATAGTGTCACTTTTGTAAATCCTTCATTCCTATCCCAAGTTGTTCTTAAGGGTGGATGTTAGGATATTTAGACACTTAGGAGTTAGTTAAGATCAACTTGTGTAATATATCCGTTAGGGATAGTGTGTTTCTTTAGTATGCATTAGTATGCATTTGTAAATACTTAATCCGACGGTCACGATATGTTTCCAACATAGAGTGATCCGACGGCTCAACTTCTCTTAGATCAAACCTAACCTTGATCCGTGGCTTAACACCCGATTGGTCCATGATCTCTATTTAAAGAGCATGGAGGGTCATTGTTTAGTTGATCGATTATGAGAAGCTCATTTGTAACTTTCTTTCTTTGCATAATAAATTGTCCCGTAGAAGCTATTTGGACGGGGCCGTGGAGTGTTTCCCTCAAGAGGGTTTAAACCACGTCAAAACATCGGTGTGTTGATCTGTGATCTATTTGTGTGAAGTGGTTGCTCTTGGTGTTCGGTCCTTTGGTAGTACCCTGTGTACCCAAACATGATTCATAAAATCAGGCCAACAAATGGTGCTAGAAGGAGGGCCTGAATTAAGTAATGGCAGGTGAAACTAATAAAACATTTCCAACCAGCCAACAATCTTCGGAAGTTAGTAGATCACCTCTTATTGAAACTGTAAGGAATATCCTTGAACGTGATCCTATTACTTCTCCCTTTACTCCTGCACAAAGTGCTCAAACTCTAGAAGAATCCAGACATATCCTTACTAGAGCTTACGCTAATCAGTTAGGTATTGCTCCAATAGATTATGGTCTTCCTAGACAACAGCGACACAACCCACAATTGAGCATAGTTACAGAATATTTGGAGATAACTGGTAGTACTCCTCAACATCAAGCTGAAAGTTATCAAAGACAGATTACACAAACCAATACCACAAGGAGGTTAATCTCAGGAAGTGGTCCTGATCAACCACCTTCTCCTCCTGAGTCACCACCCAATAGTCCAAGATCTTCTCATTCAGAGAGTTCCTTTAGTTCTCAAGGAAGTCCAATGGTAGGAAATACAGGAGGAGGAGGTAATCCTCCACCCCCTCCACCTAATCCACAGCTCCCCTGGTTAAGGGCAGCTGCTGTAGCAATTCCTAGGGTACAACACCCATTACCAAAACATTCAGATAAAATTCTTCCTAAGTTTAACCCAGATGACAAAGAACCTGCAGAGGTACATATTGATAAATTCATGTTAGCTGTTCAAACTTTAAATGTTCAGCATGAAGATGTTGTTTGTCGATTGTTTCCTCTCACCTTTGAGGGAAGAGCTTCTACCTGGTACTTTTCATTAGTACAAGGATCTATTACAAATTGGGAGGAATTTAATAAAGTTTTTTTAGATAAATTCGAGGAAGATAAAACACCTGCTCTTTTAGCCCTAGAATTATCTAGAATTAAAATGGAACCCAAAGAAAGGATTAAAGACTTTAATCAAAGGTTTCTAACCTTGAAAAATAAAATTCCAATTGCTTCTCAACCTCCGGAAGATATAATCATTGAAAATTATACATCAGCCTTACCTAGGAATTCCGGAATGTTTGTGAAGAGAGCTGGAAAAACAACGCTGATAGAAACATTTGATGAAGCAATTAAAGTAGAAAAGGATTTCATGTCTTATGAACCAGAGAGAAGTGGTAAATCTGATTCTTTTCCTCGAAGGAAAGTAGAAAAATCTAGTTCAGATAAAGATAAAGCTTTCGATGTAGAACAGCTACAGAACGCTATTCGAACGTTAACCAATGAAGTTATAGGGTTAAAAAAGACTAGTCCTGAAGCTTCTCCTTCTAGGGATTACTTCAGAAACCAATTTAGACAAAACCCAAACACGAATAATAAGAATACACCCCCAGATGTAGCTGCTAATGAAGAGATCTTTAATACAATTCGAGCTGTTCTATCTTTGTCTGAAACACCTAGTCAAGAGATAAATGAAAATAAAGAAGATGAAGAATCTGAAAATGAGGATGAATCAGAAGAACCTCAACAAATTAATGGTCATTTCTGGGATAATTTTGTAAAAAAACATGAGAACAGAAGTCCACCCTCAGGACAACACGCATATAATACACGTAGTAAAGCAATTGCAAATACTCCTGGTTCTTCAAGCTCCACTTCAAACACTGATAATAATTACTCACAATCAAACAAACAAACTCAATCCGGCAAGCAAACTCAGCCAAATAAGGGTACCCAAACCATTCAAAACGCTCCAAAGTTGGATTTACAATATGACATAATTGAGGATTTGAAGAAGACACGTGCAAACATTAGCATGTACGATCTCCTTCAAATCTATCCAATGCCTAATAGTCATATTATTAATCCTGCAGTAAGTTCGATCGTCCCTAATACAAAGCAAAATGTTGCTGCAAACAGTTCAAGCAATGATCCAACATCAACTGATAAAGGGAAAACATCAACCGATAAAGCTTCTTTGATAGGTAAGAATTCTAAGTCAACTACACCTCCATTCTTACTTACCTTTGAAATTTTTAATAGGAATGTCCACAACTGCATGGTAGATTCAGGAGCATCTTCTAATGTTATGCCTTTATCTGTGTGTAAGAAATTAAATGGCAAATTTGTTCCATCTAATGCACAAATAACTCAATTAGATAGAACAAATGTTAAGGTTGTCGGAGAGATGAAAGATGTCTTAATTAGGATTGCTTGTAATCCTTCAGTTTATCAAATCATAGACATCGTAATTGCTGATATTCCAGATGCATATGGACTATTCTTAAGTAGGGATTGGTCTCAACAACTAAATGGTTTCTTTGCCACTGATTGGTCAACCTTGTGGTTACCAAAAAATGGAAAATCAAATCAGATAAAGATACATAGAGAAAGGTACATGAAACATACTGTTACAGAACTACATGATCCTAGTGAACCTGTGTTATTTTCTGATTCTATTATGGGAAACTACATGTATGAATTAGGTTTTGGAAATTTCAAAGCTGAAAACTCTCTTCTTCCTGAAAATAGCAAGCAATCTGAGATTTGTAATGTAACAGTTATTTCTCCTAATTGTTCCCTTAAGGAGACCATTGGTGATGAAAATAATGTAAATATTGTAAATATCATAGAAAGTAAAGTGATTGTACATAATTCTATTTGGACTCTTTATTTCGATGGTGCAAAATCTAAAGAAGGAGCAGGAGCCGGTTGTTTACTAATAGATCCTCAAGGTAATAAGACTTGTATAGCTTGTAGAATAGAATTTAGTTGTACAAATAATATAGTTGAATATGAAGCTTTGATTCAAGGATTGAAAAAAGCAATCGATTTGGGCATCAAAGAGATATCGGTTTATGGCGATTCAGAGATCATTGTTAGACAGGTGCGTAATTCCATTCATTGTTTATCTGAACATTTGCAAAGTTATCAGAAAGAGGTATGGAATCTTATCACATATTTTGATGCATTTAACATAAATTCTGTTCCTAGAAGTCAAAATCAAGAAGCAGACTTATTGGCAAATGTAGCTTCCAAGTTGATTCCTTCAAAAAAAATTTCACCAGAATTCTTTTCTGTTGAATTAATTTTTAGGCCCTCCATACCGGATAACATTTTTAATTGGCGTGTGTTTGACAATGATACACAGGTACTGCATTTTCTAACAAATGATGGAATCTTTAAAGATTCAGCAATAGATGAAATCACTCACGACGACAATTTACGAGATTTTTCGGTAATTAATGATTTCTGTTCAATTGAGAAAGCTTTCGAACAGGTAAAACCCGTTCCCAACTCAGTATTAAGATTAGAAAAGTTTTTTGATTTGCAGGATAAGTTTAAGTCAGTCCCTAATTGTAAAACAAATAGCTCTTGCATGAAATATGAAACCATCAATTTGGGAACAGAATCTAATCCCCAAACTATAAACCTAGGAATAGATTGTGATCCTATAGAAAAAACAGCTTTCATAAAATTATTCAAGGAGTTTAAAGATATATTTGCATGGACATATGATGACTTAAAAACATTTAATACTCAAGTCATGCAACATATAATTCCAATTAAACAAGAATCAAAACCTTTTCAGCAGAAGTTAAGGAAATATCACCCATCATTAGAACCAACAATTAAAAAAGAACTGAATAAATTGTTAGCTGCCAGGATCATTTTCCCTGTTAGACATACTCAATGGGTAGCAAACTTAGTTCCAGTTAGAAAGAAAAATGGGGATATTCGATTATGTGTCGATTTTATAAATTTAAATAAAGCTTCTGAAAAAGATAACTACCTTGTTCCACCCATGGAACAAATTCTTCAGAAAGTGTCTGGGTCTGAGATACTGTCTCTCCTTGATGGTTTCTCAGGGTACAACCAAATACTAGTCTCCCCGGATGATCAATTAAAAACAGCTTTTAGAACTCCATGGGGAACGTACGCATACCGTAAGATGCCCTTTGGGTTAATCAATGCGGGAGCAACATTTCAACGAGCAATGGATATTGCCTTTAGAGGCTTAATCAGTCATTCAGTCGTTGTCTATTTGGATGACGTTACTGTCTACTCTAAACATCGGCCTGATCATCTTAACCATTTGAGAAAAGTGTTTGAACGATGTAGAAAATTTGGAATATCCTTAAATCCTAAGAAAACAATATTTGCTGTTTCAGAAGGTATCTTGTTAGGATGTGTAGTATCAAAACACGGAATCATGATTGATCCTGAAAGAACACGAGCTATTTCAAAGATTACTTTCCCTTCCAGCAAGAAAGGAATGCAGTCATTCTTAGGGAAAATTAATTTTGTTAGGAGATTCATTCCTAGTTTTTCAGAGACCGTTCGTCCTTTGCAGAAAATGATTAAAAAAGATGCTGTGTTTAATTGGGGACAAACTGAAAAAGAATCCTTTCAGAAAATTTTAGAAGCTATTTCAGAAGCTCCTAGTCTTCTAAGTCCAGATTTTAACAAGGATTTTATATTATATACCTTTGCTTCTGATATTGCGTATGCAGCAGTATTAACCCAATTAAATCAACAAAATAATGAGGTTCCAATTTCGTTCATGAGTTCGAATTTCAAAGGTGCTGAACTAAACTATCATGAACTGGATAAACAAGATTATGCCGTTTTTAAAGCGGTAAAACATTTTCGTCCTTACTTGTTAAAATCTAAAACAAAAGTAATTGTACCTTATTCTTCAGTAAGAAATTTGTTGGTACAAAAAGATTTAGGAGAAAAAAGGGCACCTTGGATGACAGCTCTTCAAGAATATGACTTAGAAATCAAACCATCAACGATAATTAAAGGACAAGGGTTGTGTAAATTGGCTACTGAAGCTGCTCATTTGCTTGATGATAAAACTGAAATTGTCATTAATGAAGATTTACTTACCAGAGAAATTTATTTTTATCCACCACCTCAAGATTCTTGGTACACAGACATACGAGTACTTCTGGAAACAGGGACTGCCCCTGATTACTTAGACCCGAAAAAGAAAAGAGCCCTCAGGTTGAAATCTGCCCCATACTTATTAATAGATAATGTCCTCTTTCGGAAAAATTCAGATGGGGTATACCTTCGATGTTTAGATAAAGATGAAACAGAAACAATTCTGAAAGAATTGCATTCTGGACCAGCAGGAGGTCATTTCGGTGGAGAAACCACAGCTCATAAAATTCTTAGGGCTGGTTATTATTGGCCTACCTTGTTTCGAGATTCTTATACTTTCGTCAGGAGGTGTCAAGAGTGTCAACTTGCCGCAGGAAGAGTTAAAAAATCTGCTTTCCCTTTACAACCTGTTTCAACTGAAAGACCCTTTCAGCAGTGGGGTATCGATATAGTAGGTCCAATAAACCCTCCCTCATCAATGCAACACAAGTATATAATAACTGCAACTGATTATTTCACTCGTTGGGCTGAGGCTGCACCGTTAGAAGTTGTGAATACTAATCAAGTTATATTATTTTTGGAATTCTTTATCATAACAAGATTTGGTATTCCTGATTCTTTGGTCTTCGATAATGCATCATATTTTTCATCAGTTGAATTGACTCAGTTTGCTTTAGAAAAAGGAATAAGAATCAGATATTCAGCTAATTACCATCCTCATGGGAATGGTCTAGCTGAATCAACGAACAAAAATTTATTGAAAATTCTTAAAAGAACTGTTTCAGTTCACCATCGGAATTGGCATACAGAATTGGGCAATGCTCTTTGGGCAGACAGAGTAACTCCAAAAGCTGCAATAGGTAATTCACCATTTTTCTTAGTGTATGGAACTGAAGCTATTCTTCCGCCAAATTTGTTCTTACCTTCATTACAGTTAGCTCAGTCTATCCAAGAAGAAGAATGCCCAGCAATGGAAAAAAGAATTAATGCATTGCTAAAATTAGAAGAAGATAGAGAAAAGTCAAAACAACACTTTAACAAACATCAACAGATCGTTAAGTCATGGTTTGACCAATCATTTAGTTCTGATCGCGAATTTCAGGTAGGAGACTTGGTCTTAAAATGGGATAAAGCTCATGAAGATAAGGGTAATCATACTAAGTTTCAAAAACTGTGGTTAGGTCCCTTTGTTATTTCTGAAAAAATAGGTCCAAGTACCTTTCGATTGCAAACACTTGAAGGACAGTCCGAGACATTTCCTGTGAATGGACTGATTCTTAAGAAATATTTCTGTTAATAATTTGCTGTCTAAAATGTATATACTTATTTGCTGTTTGTAAATAATTTGTATTTTTGTATATAAACTAGCAAACTGTATATGAATCAAATTTCTGTCAATGTCAAATATTTCAGATTGTTAAAATTTATGTATATAACCAGTCTTTAAACAGAAATATGTAATTAACAACTGTAATTAGTATAAATAAATAAGATCAGTTTACTCATCAGTCTTTAAAATTTTGATTTAGACTGAAATCTTTTAAAATTTGTTCAAATTGATCAAAATTTCTTGAATTTGTAAAAAACCTTCGTTATTTCTATTTATAAGTGTTTCTCGGATTTTCTTTCATCTGGTTATTTTCTTAAATAAGGATAGTTTATTCTATATCTTTTTCGAAGCTCGTACTTTTGAAAAATCTTTATAGATTTCTATCATCAGTTTAGAAAACTTTTGTCATTTGAGAACTGTCTAGCATCTGTTCCAGTTAATAAGAAGCTAAAGTGAGAGACGGAAGGTCTCAGTAATGAGCCGGTCTGATCAGAATCATAAATATCATTGGTATGACATTATTAGGAAACTAGTAATGGCTTTTGGTCTTGAAACCAAAAGATAAGGGGTCTCATCACGAGCCAGCTGATTCATTTTCTGGTGATATTTATGACTGACATTACCATTTGGTTACCATGCTAGGTGATGATCTCTCATTTTAGTTAAAATTTTTTTAATGAAAATCCCAATAAAACACAACTTTTGCCTGAAGAATAGGAGGTCTCAGTAATGAGCCGGCCTAATCATGATCATCAGTGTTGCCTGGAATAACTTCATTTATGATCACCAAGGTGATGGCTTTTGATTTTAAATTAAAAGACAGGAGATCTCATCACGAGTCGGCCTGCTTATTTCAGACAACTCTCGTGAATGATACTATCACATTGGAACACCAAACCTAGATAGTAGTCTTCAGACAGAATTATTATTTTAAAAGAACAACAAAGCAAGAAACAAGAAAATTACTATTCCATGGAACAGGTTCTAGATAGTTTTCAGAGGAACGGTATTCGATGTTGATGGTAAGATCATCTTTACTAAGAAGTACTGGTTTCGATGAGGATATTTGTAAGCCTATCTCTAATCAAATGTTTGTTTCAAAAGATGAAGTATTTCTGGGCTATACTTATGAATCTGAATAAATAAAGGTTTGACATGAATAAAGGATTTTGATTATTTTTAACAGATTTCTAAGATTTCGTTTTGATCATCTTTTTTTAAGCAGAGATAACTGGTTCACCCAGGTCGTCGCCATTTGTTGGCAGCCAGCAACAACCTCTTCATTTTGTCAAGAAATGAAGAGAGATCAGCTCTTTATGAGAATTATCAATTCAAAAATTATGTTAGAGCACCTTCAGAATCTTTGATTCTGAAGGTACTCTTAATCAAAGGAAAGTAATTTAATGTTTCTGGAGTTGATAGGAACTTGATCATAAAACTTGGCCTTTAAATGAATATCAGACAAATTTCATAAATTCTCATTAAAGCTATTTAAAATATCAAAATGAATTTATGTGACTTAAGGGATTTGTGCCAAGAGAAATATCATAAAACACATTGTTTAGGGTATTATTAGTCCTAAGACTAAGAGAATTTTGGAAGTTAATATCATAAGGAATACCCTATTATGAACTTTGTAAATATCATAGTTAATGTATAGATAAGATTTGTATAGGAAACTTTTTACATATGATAAATACCCTATATGATAGTATAATATGTCAATAGGATGTATAAAGGTTTTAAAACTTAGTGTTGTACATATATATATAGATTTGTACATATACATACAATAAACATTAAGCTAGCCATTTGATTAATGCCTACTTAACATTAAAATGCGATTTATTATTCTTCATACCACTACGTAACATGATAAAACAGGGATGATTGTTTGATGAACTGGCCATGCAATAAATCAATGGTTAAATCAATAAACGTTTTGGATCGATGACCTGGTATGAAAACGTGGCTTTCACCCCTTGATAGAATCGACAGTTGTATGCATTTGGTTAAATTGTGTTGACAGTGTTAAATGCTCACAGTCATTTCAAATTACGCCATTGTACCTATTAATTATGAACCACTGTCAATAATCAATGACTGTAATGATGATTCTATCAGTCTTTGTATCACTGGTTCGCCAAGTTAAGTGGTTATCACTAACAAGCATGGTCAAACGTAGATAGATTGGCATAAATCGTGGTGTAGTGTGTAGTTGTAACATTTATCAATGCTCGAAGTCCCGCTAAAATGGTAGGTTCAGAGATTAGATTTCCGATTAGATTTGAAGCATGTGAAGATTTTCTAGCATGTCGTGTGTGTGGATACCTATTCCCTCTGTTTTGAATTTCCCTTTCATTTCGCAACCAAGCCCAGAAAGTGCTGAAGAAACCATGTCTCCTCTGAATCGTTTTGAGATCTCAGGGTATGAAATTATTGAAGCCAACCAGGAGGTTGCCCAGAGATTTGAAAAAATGGGATGGACACATTTCTTTCAAAGCTTTGATGGTCATCATGTGGAGATTACCAAGATGTTTGCAATGAGTTTTGAATATGACAGGGTGCGAATTGGGGGTTTCGAATTTGTTATCAATGAAGACAAAATTGCTGAAGCCATGAAACTTCCCCAAGTGGGAGAACGCTGGTTTAAGGGCACTATGGTTGACAAGAAGAAGTGTTTGGCTTTGTTAATGCCTTTACCAGATAAAACGAAATTGAGGATAGGCGTACCTGTAAAATTTCGAAAGCCCGAATGGAGAGCTTACTATGAAATCTTGGTAAGGTACGTAACCTGTTGTGGACGTTTTTCCCATTTGCACTTGTATCATTTATGGTTGTTGTTAGCAGTAAAGGGTTATAAACTTAATTTGCCCTTCTATCTTTGGCAAAGCCTTAAGAAAATGTCACAGTCTGTAAGGAATTTCAATAACCCTGACAATAGTCTGTGTCACCATGGATTGATTAAAATTTTACTGCAATTCCAATTATATGCAAAAGGTCTATCTTGGGATAAATTTCTAGTTGATTGTCAATTGGGGCCAACAAAGTATTGGCCTAATCCATCTCCTCGAGCTCGTAGAAGACGAAAAGTCATAAATCCTGAGGTTAATAGCTCAGAGGTTAAGGAACCAAGGGTCGTAAACATGTCCATAGATGATAAGGTAAATGAAGATGCTGATAGGGTTTCAGTTCCCTGTGATTCTAGGGAAATATTAGAAGAACCCGAACCTGGTAAGAATGATGGCAACCCTGCAAAATTAAAATAAGGATCAGCCGAAGACGAAATTGTTAAATCTGATAAATGTGATAAAGCTTTTGTGCATAAGTTGAACCATTTAGCCCAGGTTTGTTGTGACAAGGAAGGGTTGAATGTTGAAAACTTATCGTCTTCGCGTAGAGTCACTAGAAGAATGCATAATCTCCATTCGATTCCAAGATATAGGTCTGATCCACAGACTTCCAAATCTACAGCTACTGAACCTACGATTGTAAATATTGAGGATGATATTCCGATGCTTGTCCCTAACACAATGGATGTAGGGAATTCTGCTACTGCGCAGGGAAGTGATGTGCAATCAGGTGAGGTCGAGGGAAATCAACCAGAAATAAACGTTGACACTGTAGAACTTGAACCATTACACAATCAGCATTGTGACAGTCCTCGTTCTCCTCATGTAGCTAGAGAAGACGAAACCCTGCAACAGGTATTAGGAAATATTTATCAAGATAAAAACACAGAGTCCAGAGGAAAGCGTAAACAGTGTACAGCCTTATTGGAAGAAGAAAACAAAACTTTCAGGAAAGAATTTCTAGAATGGATTGACAGGTGGAAAAGGGCCAACATGAAGAAGAATCAACTCAAGAAATCCAAGAAATCAATATTAAAAACGAATCAGCTGCTATTGGAACGAATTGAAAAACAAAATGTTAAAATTATCAGGGTGAAGGCTAAATTAGCCGAAGCTAGAAGAGTAGTCACTCTTCATAATGAGGCTTAATAGTTTTCTCTTCTCTTATGTAACAACATAACAGGTAATGGTTATTTCGATTTTGCATGCCTGTAAAATCGGAGATTTAACAGGCATGCATTTATAATTTTTAAATATTTCTATTGACTGTGTTAAATTGATTTTAATATAATGCATTGATTGAATTTAATGCAGGAAGTTTTATCATCGCCTTCTTCCAAGAATACAGGACGTGGTTGATGCGATGGCATGGAAACGTAGCTGATTTGTTACAAGCTGGAGTTTTGTGAATGGGAAAGAACTTTCTGAGATGCCTCGACTCAGGCTAGTCGATTTTATTTTTAGTAGTAGGTGTAATTAGATGCCCTTTTGGTTAAATAATTTCCTATAATGTTGCATGCAACATTTATAGCAAAACCAACTCTTAGTAGTATATGAATGAAGATTTTTGATGAACTCGGGGATGGATGGAGTGTGAAAGAAAACTTGTTGAAATATATTTTATTACTAGTACTACATCAGACTTGAAGCTGAAGCTTTCATGTGGATGATACTGGATATCTGCGAATGATACTGTGACTGGTATTCATTTTTGGATTTTATATATATACATATATTTTTGTTTGTCATCTTTTGTTTATATGTGAACTCTGTGTGCTGTGACACATTGATGTTTAAATATTTTTCTCACTTTATCATCTCAAGTTAGTTGTTGAATAAATATTTCATTATGGTTTTGTTTATAGTGTGTTCATTATAAACATCAGTTTTAATGGTATACTTTCCTGTTTATTTAAAATTTCATTTGTATGTTAACAGTGAATTTTAAATGAGCATTATTTCAAATTCAAATGACTGTCTTGATAGTTAATTATTAATCAGTTTTGGAAGTGGAATTTGACTGTGTATGTATAGGTTAAATCTCATTTCTATTATTACATAGCAGAATTACTTTCGTTATGATTTAAATATGTTTATTTAGAGCATACTTCAGTTTTCTGTTATTGATTAATAATTAATATAGTTTCAACTTTGCTCTCAGCTGAGATAGAGTTAAATAGGATAGATAGATTAATTAGTTTTAAAGTTTATTTTATTATTGATCAAGCACTGTTAAATCATTCTGCATACTGTAAGTAAGCTTTCATATTTAGAAAACTTCCCAAAATCGAAGTCTTTCCTTACGAAAGCAACCTTAGGACATTTGTAGATATTTATATATAGGATAAACCTTAGAATAGGTTAGATTTTGCTAGTTTTAAGGTTTCCTTAAGAGACAAACTAGCTGGTAGCAGGACCATAACCTGCGAGGTCTTGTTAATTCAAACACACCGGACGCTGCTTTAAGTTGATTGTGTGGATAAAACCTCTTTATTGGCTCTGATTCATAAAATCAGGCCAACAAGCAGTTATGTAGCTGCGTCTGAGAATAAATGAAGGATAAGCCCGCCATTTAAGTCTAGCCGCTCTGACAAGATTTGGATTGATCTCCGTAAGATTTGCATTTAACTCATGCGCCGGAAGCGTTAGCCTCTCCCGGAAGCCTGTCAGAGCCCGTCCATCACAATAAATGCACCACAAACGCGAAGCGGATCGTAGGGTTGTCAACTCATGCATAGCCGCCTATAGCTAGTAACCCCACTTTCCCGCATTTACTATCACCTTTGGCTATAAATACCCCACACTTGTATATTTTCGGGTTACTTTTCTCGAGCTGCATAGTCTTGTTTGAGAATCTAAGCCATTGTTTTCAGAGCCGAGTTGTGCAGAGTGCTTCCCTTGTTGTCAGCATCCATATCCCACGCTGTTCCGCTGTTTCTGTCCAAGTTCTTGTTACCTATACCCGTTCACGACGGAGAACCTGTCGACTGAAGAAGTTGTTCGTCAATTCCTGCGCCGAGGCCTAGATTTCGGCATGACTACCCTCGTGACTGCTTCGACTTATGTCCACCCTGGTTATCAGGACCCCAGACAATCTCCGGCCACACGAGTATCCGCTTCCGCTTCCGTTACCTCCACTACCGGTTGGCGTGCGAATCGAAGGGTCCTTGCTCGGACACCTTCCACTGGTCAAGTTCTCTGATTTCAACCTGGGAGACTATAAAACATATCCTCAGTTCCAGCTAGACCGATATCTGACGGTAGTGCATAATCCCACCAGAAAGGTTGACGAATTCATCCCGAAGGGATTTGCAGCAAATCTTGAGCGCCCTGGACTCCTGAACCTGTTAAAGCTACCGCATTTCGGGCGTAGCAATGAAGTGAACGCAGTTGTTAAAACACTGCTATCCTGCGTTCATGGAGGTTATTTTTGGCTCGGGAGGCCAATCGATTTAAATGTCGATTTGATTCATCGCATTACTGGCCTGTCTAAGGTTGGTAAGGATCCCAATATCCATTTTATGGGAAAGGAGAAGGATAGAAAACTGGCTGCAAAGCTGGTGCAGAAATACAACCTTACAAGAGGAGGTCGGGCTTATGACCTCACTATAGTAGAAGATGAAGCACTCAGATTTACAGGAAGTCTGCTTGCAGGCAGACTTCTCACCAAGTGCAGACCGAAGGAAGTTACTGGAGCTGTCGTAGAGCTCACCATCGCAGCCGCGGAGGGAGATTAGTACAATTGGTGCCTCTTCCTCCTCAATTCTTTTTTGGAAGACTGCCGGAACGTCCAAGATAACCCCGGGCAGTTGTTCCATTTTTCTTGGCTTTTAATTTTATGTGCTCTCGTCGGGTGGAAGGAGCCCCTGAACACTCAGTTCCTTCCGCGCCACGCAGGAGAACCTGCTGGAATTCGCTATGTTAACCTTTGGGAATCTCCTAATCCCGCGAAGCGCAAGATGAACCGCGCTGTATTTTGTGAATACTACTATCTCCTCAGAGATACCATTCAGGACATGCCAAGGCTGAGTGAGGAGACAGCGAAGATGTATGAAGGGAAGTTGGCCTTTACTGCCGACTTGCATCAACTTTACCTCCAACCCTGCGGCATTCAAGAGGAATGGGCCATAGGTCTTTACAGGATGACCACCGAAGATGTCGAAGAAACTATCAAATCTTGGTCGGATGAATGGAGGGAAGCTACCGACATCGCATCCGCGATGCCACCCACCGCTGCGCAAGAAAAGGATAAGGGCAAGGAAGCCCCTGAGCAAAGAAGTGATGAAGGCTCGACAGAGCCAGCAACCAAGAAACAAAAGGTGTCGCATCCCTCTGAGGCCATTCCCTCGGGGATCGACCAGTATTTGAAAGAGCAATTTCGCGAGCTGTGGAACACGCACGCTCACATCAGAAGTGCTCTAGATCTGCAGTTTGTGGAATTAAAGGGCCTCGCAGGAAGGATTGCGCAGACCCATGCGCCAGCATCTACTTCGTAGGCGCCACAAGTAACCACAACTACTGAGAGAGTTGAAGAACTCGCAGAAAGTCATACTGTCGTGCATATTTCACCTACAAGCATGACACTTCCGGATCCTCTGGCTGCACTACAGGTAAGCGCCGTTGGGCCCGTTGAAATAAATTTGTCTCTAATTCCTATAGAGACTCTACAGCTAGTACATGAGAAAGTTTCTCTTGAGTTAAGAGCTAGAGAGCTCTCTACATTCCAGGAAAATCAACGACTGCAATCGCAGGAGATAGAGCTGAAGGCAAGCCATAAGAATATCTCCGAGAAACTTGCACTTTACGAGGCGCAAGACATCGGCATAAGAAACGCAGTGGATGAGATTGCCCAGGAGTTGCCGGCTTGCGAGATTCAACCAGACCTCCCTCTGGTTGAGAAAGTTCAAATTATTGGAGGAAGGGTGAAAACCCTGGAGCACGAAATAGTTGCTATGGCTGAGGGCCATAGAACCCAGATTGCCGAGCTGGAAGCTCGTGTTGCTGCGCAGTTTACAGATGATGCGCAGGAACAATTTGACGCGCTGAGCAGAGCTTCCACACAAATGAAAGACAAAATACAGGAAGCCGAGAACCTGATGAGCCAAGCTATGGAAGCTTGGACGAAGCTTGAGAAGCTCCCTTTTAAAGTTGGTCTTTTGGAGCAGGTCCAAGCCGTAGAACAGTCCCTAACTGTTCTGACTGAAGAAGCTAAGGCCTTAACAGGCTTACCAAAAATGAAGAAAATGAGTGAAGTGCGTAGAATGCAACAACAACTGCACAAGCTCAGAACTGAAGATGAGAAGCTCACCAACAGCATTCAGCCATTTATGGATGAGTATGCTGACATCGTTGGCCAAGTCGAGGCAAAAATCAAAGAAATTGCTGAATCTTAAGAGGTGATTGATGCCGTAACTAAAGAAGAAGCCACTGCAGAAATGGTCCAGACAGCTGTGGAGTGTGTCGATGAATTGGACTCCGCTATTGCGCAGTGGAAGAAATCATTCGCGCAGACCCAAGCAAAAGCAGATGCGCAAGTAAAGCGACCACACGCTAGTGCGAGTGGCTCGAGGGCGAGCCACAAGTAAGTGTTAGGGGCCTGTTGGAGCCAAGGCCGCAGCTATGGTAAAAGCTGCGAATTTTGAGGAAAAAGCACGAGTATGGAAGGAAAGTGCTAAGGTTGAACAAGCATTAAGTTTTGGATAGAAGGAGACGGTGCGCAGTACGGTGCCAGATGGAGGAGCTCAGCGCAGATCACGGACCGAAAATCGCGGAGCTCGCGCGCACGTCATAGAAGGATGAATATGGCTGAATAGAAAGCTCAGCTACCATAATAAATAAAGCGACGGAGTAGACGGCTCAGCTACCCTCATTTAAGGCTAAGTACAGAAGTTATGGTTGCTCGGATCAAGAAGGAGCAACGGACCAAAGCATTGGAGGCGAAGGACAAGGCGCCCATACCCGTAAGCTGCGCCGGAAATCATGGAGCCTGCAGGAAGCGGTGACATGACTGCAAGCGGTGCCTACAGTACACCTAGCCATGTCTGGTTAGGGTTTTTGGGGATTACTGCTGGGAAAGGCCCACAGTTTTGTAAAGGTGCGACCGCCATGGCCACCTATATATATGAATAATTGTAATGGGTAGATGTTAGTCAGTTAGCTAGTTAGTGAGTTGGCTAATTAGTGAGTCAGTTAGCTAAGCCTGTGAGTGAGCTATCTAAGATAGTAGATACTAGAGGTAAGAAGGATCGATCGTGTTGATCATCCTCTGTTACGATCTTGTTGATGGGTTTTTCTACCGTGTTGCTAGAAAACAGGAGTGAGAGCTGGTTAGCAGTGAAGCTAATCCTTGAGTTGCAGACAGTCGGAGTCGACGTTTGAACTATTGTAATCTCTGAAGAGGAAGAGACTAGATCGAGAGAAGGGCTCCCAGCTGTGTGTGTGGAGTTTCCTGGAAAGATCTAAGGCTGCAGCTGTGTGCGCAGCATATTGTATAAATCTATCATTTTCTGGTTAATATAAGACACTCCCGTGGACGTGGTTTTCCCCGTGGAGGTGGACTTCATATTTCTTGCTATTGTGATGTTGTGATTGAGGTGATTGCCTGTTTTAGTTTACTAACAAGCAAATACAGAAATATTGCATTATCTTTATGAGTGTATTGAGTAAGTTCTTGGAGCTTCCTTGGGGACTATAATCGTAGGGTCAAAGGGCTCGGTAGACAACGTCGTCGCAGCAATAGGAGAATTTGTTGTTGTGACGGGTGCGCTAGCGAGACGACGCATAGAATATCCGCGCAGAGGATAATTGGCCCGAGCGAAGGAGAGAAAGTACCGCACAGCCGAGCTGCTGAGTTGGAGCTTGAGAGCTGTTGCGCTCATAAGTCTGAAGAGGGGTCAATCCTTCACCTTAGAAGAATCATCAAAGAGGAAAGAGCAATCTCCGCGTCGCCTAGGTTAAGGAAATCTGATTCCTTAGCCCCCCCATAGCCACTTCGGGTGAGACCTCGAGCTGCTGCGCAGCTCGTTGCCGAGAGGGCCAGTGCGCCAAGGGGTTTTGTTGCTGCGCTTCATTAAAACCCGGGTCTGTCCAAAAAAGCAGCCAATAGACCTGTGGGAGCCATTAGTACGGGCGATCGCGGCGTGCGTGGTTCGGGTTTTGGGGTCCCAGTCGCCCAAGCGGGTGTCAGGGGGCCAGATGCAGTTGGTGGAGCGGGTGCTGGATGGCGTATACTATGCCCAGGGATAGATGTTCCTCACTTGTGTTCAGCAAAAGCTGACCTCGGTGAAGGAATCTGGAAAAGGGTTCTGTTATGGATCCTTTCTGTGTGCCTTCTTCATGGAGAGGGTACCTACACTGCGGCCGCAGGTGCCGATCAGGGCAGCAAGACCTATGGAGCCACGCATGGTGCGGTGGGGAGAGATGATGCACCGACGGGGTGGCAGTGAGGTTGGAAGGTACTTCACCCAGGAGCTCTACCTATAGTGGTTGTAGATGCCACTAACGCTGGATGATTATCCATACAGAGAGATGGACTACACAAGGGATCCGAAGGCACCATGGCCGCTAGGGCAGGCGTGGGGACTAGATGGTATGTATTGATTTGCTTGATTGTTGTTGATGTCAGGTTTTGTGTATGATAGGTTTGAGATATTGATATGTTGTTACTGACTGATGTATGATCTACAGATGTTGGCCCGAGACCACCACTAAGACATGTAGATCACAGGGGGCATGTGGCGATACCGGCCCTGCCAGGCCAAGGGGAGGTGCGTCGACGGGATGCTGAGGGGACTCTGGAGTCCATACTGGTGCTGCTCAATCGTTTGTTGGTTGGAGTGACTGATGATGGGTGGGGGGACTTGGATCAGGAGGTGATTTAGGAATGTCTTGGGGCACCATGGGAGTTCTGATTGATCACGATCTGGGTGGCCATTTTGGCGGATAGGGGTCGGGCACAGGAGCTTGCAGGGGATGAGGAGCTGCCGAAGGAGGAGCAGGGTGAGGACTCAGAGGCAGCTGATGCAGGAAATGATGGAGGGTATGACTCTCAGTAAGGAGTACAGAGGAATCCCCCCTGATTTTGTAGCGACGACATGTATTCTATGAGGCTTATTGATGTATAGATAGTTTTTGTATAGCTGAGTACGGAGGTACCCAGGACATGTGTAGCACATTGACGTTTATTTTTTGATATACATATATGCACATGGATGCACCTTTTTGCGATGATGATTTAGTGTACGCACGTGGATGCACTTATGGTTTGTTATATGTTTGTACTGCACGTGGATGCAAGTAGTGTAGGATGATCGGCACGTGGATGCCCCTTGTGTATTTGGTGTTATGTATTGCACATGGATGCAAATAGTTATGTGATGGTAGGCACGTGGATGCCCTTTGTTGTAAATGCAATCTTTTTGGGTTTTTATATATTTTTGATGAGATGATATGGGATGAGAATGCATGATGGATGGTTTACATGGTGTGATTGATATGCCAATCTAGGATGTTGTTAGCCATTTGATCTGCGACACTCTTCTGAGCTCTTGGGACATGGGTGAATGTGATGGATTCAAATTGTCGGCTGAGTTGTTTTGTGCACGGGAATTTTCTAAAGAGGCAGGGATCACGCAATTGGTAGTAGTTGTTGAGATGGGAGACAAGTAGCTGGGAGTCAAGGAACACATGAAGGTGACATATGCCCATCTGAAGGGCAGTAGTCAGGAGACTGGTCACAGCATCATACTTCGCCTGGTTATTGGTAGCAACGCCTATACACATTCCATCAAGGTGAATCAACTCATGTGAAGGGGAATATAAGACCCATGCTGCAGAAGCCAGGTTTGGAGACCAGCGGCTTGCTCCATTAGCGAAGCCAATGTAATGAGGTGAAAGATGGTCCATCTTTGATCATGCAAAAAATGATGAATGTAAGGTTGCGGTAAAAATGGTGAAAAACAAAAAGAAATCAAACTGTACAATACGGACCAATGGGGATGCGGGTTTGTTTAAGGATAAAAGCGTTTAAGATACAACCCATTACGGGGGTTGCGCAAAGGGTGACCTTCTGAGTTAGTTAAAATGTATGCCCCATTTTTGAGGCAGGTCTGCACAATGCAAGGGCCTTGCCACATGTATTCAAACTTTCCTTTACTAGTCTTGTCGTGGGCTTGGTCATAGGCGAGGACGAGGTCCCCTTCACGGAAAGTTTGAGGGTGGACATGTTTGTCGTAACCAGCTTTGGAGTGGTTCTTGGCAGCTTCAATGGTCTGGAGGGTGGCATGACGGTCTTCATCAACTTGTTCTAGTGATAGCAGATGTTGCTCAAGTGGGGAGGTTTCTGGAAGAAGCTCGACGGCGATGTGTAAGGCAAATATCTGCCACTTGATGGGGAGGACAGACTCTACACCATGAACTAAATGAAACGGGGTAAAACCAGTGGCGGTCTTGGTTGATGTACGATAAGCCCATAATGCAGGGAAACACATGTGATGCCAATTGGACTTATACTGGTCAACAGTGCGTTGGAGGATGGTTTTTAAAATTTTGTTAATGGCCTCTACTTGGCCGTTCCCTTGGGGGTAGTAAGCAGAGCAATACTGATGTTCAAACTTCAGGAGGGTGGATAACTCACGCCAAATGGAATCTTCAAAATGGAAACCATGGTCTGAGACCAGCTGTTTGGGGACCCCGAATCGTGTGATAACATGGTTAAAAAAGAAACAGGCAGCGGTGTCAGCTTTACAATTGAAGGTGGGCATGGATTCATCCCATTTGGTGAAGTAGTTGACGACAACAATGATGTACTTATGGCCATTGGTGGATGAGGGTTTACATTCCATGAAGTCGATGGCCCATTTACAAAAGGGACCAACGGTGATGACTGGGTGTAACGGAGTGGGTGGTGTCCGAGCCGTAGGGGCGAAAAGTTGGCAATTATGGGAATGTTTGATCGCTGTGATGCAGTTGGTAAAAAGTGTGGGCCAGAAGTATCTGGTGCGGATGACCTTTTGGGTGGTGGCCATTCCAGAGAAATGTCCACCGCAGGAACTACTATGACAATCATTGAGGACTTGTTCGGCTTCCTCGTGTGTAAGACAACGACGGAGAATCGTGTCAACCCCTCACTGGTAAAGGACATCACCCAAGAGGAGATATCGAGAGGCCAGGTGATGGATACGATGGCGTCCATCATGATTTATGTTGGGTCAAAACTTCTGTGTGCAAAGGTATAACAAAATATCACCATACCATGGGTCATCAGACGAGATGATGAACAAGTGATTGTCGGGTAACTGTTAACACCTAAAAAGTGCTCACTAGCTCATTTTCGTATTCACATGACCCATTTGTCCACTTTTCCACCATATGAGCCTCTGAAGCCAACAAAAGGTCACCAAAAGACCTGAGTACACCCCTTTTCCCACTAAAAAAAAAGATTATTTTTCCTAAAAAAACATAAAAACCCTAAAAAAGGGTCCAAATTCCCTAAAATATTAAAAAGGGAATAAAAATATTAATTTTATTCAAAAAAGGAAAAAGGAGGGAAAAGTACCTAAACCATGTTGGTCAATACCATTGGTTTCCACAAAACCACAAATGGTATTCCCCACCACCAAAACCTATAAAAAGGTGGTAGGGGCTCCTCATTTCAAGATCCATCCATATTCCTATCCTCACGCTGCCAAAATCTCCCTTGAGTTTTGGCCATTGTAGCAACCTTGGAGAAAGGACCCATTGGAGATTGGAGCTGCTCACCATTGGAGGTATTGTTATTGCAAGCACTTGCTTGCCCCCATTGTCAATACAAAAAATTATTTTTTATCTTTCTTGTTCTTGTTCTTTAATTCAAAATGCACATGCTAGTTTAATTTAGTTTAGATTTATTTTATTGTTATTTATTTCTATTGAAACTGTTGCTACTAGTTAGCAGGTGCCCATAGCACTAAGCTTGGTTGCAAAACCAAGCCAACAGTTTTTGGCGACTCCGCTGTTTTTTGAATCTTTAGATCTCACTTTTGCTTTAAATCTTACTTTTTGATAGTATTTGTTAGTTTAATTCATAGATCTGCCACTCTAGACAGCACATCCATTGCTGTTCTAGATCTTGGCCCATTTTTTAGCCATTAATAGCCCGAAATTCTCAATTTTCGGCGTCGTTTTTTGGCATCTGCGTACGGCTTTCGCCTCGCGGCTTTTCGCCCAACAGTCGCGCGGCTCATCGCGACTGCGCTGCCTTTTTCCACGCGGTTCACCGCGGCTTCGCGGCCCATTAGCGCGCTGCACATTGTGGTTTCGTGGACCTTTTCCGCGCTGCACATCGCGACTGTGTGACGAAATCCCGCGCTGCACATCGCGGCTTCGCGGTCAAAACCTACGCTGCACATCGCGGCTTCGCGGTCAAAACCCGCCTTGCCCATCGCGACTGTGCGATAGAAACCCGCGCGGTCCATCGCGGCTTTTCTGTCAAAACTCGCAATGCTAATTTTTTCATTCGGCCGAATCGTTTAAAAAATTAATTTCTTACTGTATTTTCTGCTCACATAACACATTTTCCAGTATTAGAAATCCTGCATATTTTATAGCCATAGAAAAATTTTACTATTTAGAATGCCCATGTGAAAAAGTCTTTTTAAATATTTTCAGAAATTGGAAGAAGGATTTGATTGCATTTTATCTAGATTAAAATTTTTACTGTTTGCTTCTTTAATATTTTGCCCATAGCAATTATTGAGAACGAAATCCATTTATTTCGCAAAGAAGTTTTATTATTTGCTTTCCTATTTCAAAAGATCCTTAGTTTTTTGAATTGTCCTTGAAAAGCATTTAATTTCCATTTATTGAAAAAGTCATAATATTTGTTTTTTTCAAAAGATCCATTGTTTTTTGAATACTTAGCATTTACTTTTTCAATTTCAGTTTAAAATATCACACGTGCACCCACTCGAACACTAATTTTAAACTGAGCCTTAAAACTTACCCTAATTTCAACCCACTTTTAACCCCACTTGGGGAGCACTAAAAGAACTTTGTAGCTAGGTAGTATTGAGGGGATAGGTGTTCTAATAACACCCCTTAGTTATTACATCTGAGACATAGTTTTTGTCCTTTAGGGAGCTAAAATCTCTTAGTATTTATTGGCACGGTCACAACCGGTTTATGGGAAGGCCTCTCCCCTAGGAGGGTTGAAGTCGCTAGGATGGTTCCGGAAGCCTGAGTGGAATACCGAAATCCATTCAGTAACCGAAGGGCTACCATTCGCAGTTCTCGGGATATCCCTGTATAGGGGTATTGCGATCAAGGACCAAACGGCAGATTTACCTTTTCTCGACATGTCATGAACGGAGTATCCTAGTAGCCATTCTTTAGGATTGATTACCCAGTGTCCCTCCCGGTAGGGGCATATCTAGCCATGGACTCAACACTCAATATTGTCTGACTTGGATTTCATCACCTTGCAGAGAATATCATTTGTTGATTCACAATACTTTTAGTTAGGTGTTTGCATGATTCAACCCACCTTTGGTCTAGTTACACCTATTTTTTCTAGAAGCTGTTTGCATGTTGGTACTCTGACCATTTTTTGCATCCCTCTACTTATTGTAGCACAGCTGCTAGAATAAGTGCCTTTTTTGAGGTTGATTTTTTGGCCTGAGAGCCTTCATTTTCACTCCCCTTCTTGCACCCTTGGTTGCATTAGGGTTTTGAGTTTTTTATACATTACCATTTTACACATACAGATTTTTACACAAAAACTTATTTTCTCACCATTGAGAATTTTAGACGCTCTCGTCGTCTACAGGGCGAACTCCCAGAGTTCAGTCTACTTGGCTCGCCACGTCACCGACGCTGAGCCTTATCCCTTGACTCGACACATCGTCGGTCATCCACACAGTCATCCGATTTTGACATGCCTCACTTCACTTTTGATTCTGAGGTAGAATCTGAAAACCCCACTTCGTTATTCCCAACCAACCTTATGGCTGGAACACCTTTTGACCCACTCTTTACCAGCACCATAGGAGAGACGTCTACAGACCCTTCTACTGCGGTGCCATCCATGGCAACACCCACCCCCCTAGGTATGCCTAATATGGCAGACACTCCACATTTAGGAATGCCCAACACAGGGCCACCTCCTGTTATAGGAATTCCCAACACAGGGCCACCACCTGTTATGGGTATGCTGAATATAGGGGTCACACCCCCTCTCAGTTCCAAAACCCAAATTCCAGGAATCACCACTACTATTCCTAACCCAAGTGTAACCCATGTTGCACTTGGAAGCGCTGGACCATACCAGACCACACCTATTGGAGGACACATACCTTCAATACCTAGCATACCTTTAGGTGCTACTGGACGCCTACATCATACCACCATGAATAGGCATATCCCAATCCCAGTCACTACATCTGCTAGCTTACCGTACATGGCAAGTCTAAACTTGCCAGACTTAGCCAGGCTCACCAATGATCCTATCAGACATGATCCTGTGTGGCCTCACATGCCCACCAAACTCCCCTCTGACATCCCTAAGTTTGAGGGCAAGGCAGGTGAGGACCCCCAGAACCATATCATGTCCTTCCATCTATGGTGTTCCTCCAACTCCACAGTGGATGACTCTATCCGCCTCTGTCTATTATAGTGCACCTTCACTGGCTCTTCAGCTAAGTGGTATATCGAGCAGCCCCATGGGACACATGCCACCTTTACCTCCCTTGCCTCGACCTTCCTGCAGTTCTTTCAGTTACCTGTCCGCTATGATGCGGGCGTCGAGATCCTACTGTCTTGCAGACAGAACACGGCCACCCACATCACTAACCATATTCATGAGTGGCGTCGACAACGAAGCTTCTGCAAAATCAAGTTAGATGACCATATCTTCCTAGATTGGTTTCTAAAATCCCTTCTCCCTCTCACTGCGAAGGATGTGGCATCCGAAAAACCCCAGTCTGAAGAAGAGGCCATCCTCAAAGCCCAATAGTTTGATCTCATTTACACCCAATCGGGTTATCTGTATACCATTATTCTAGACGCCCCTCGGGGCGAGTCATCCCAACATGATGCACCGGGGGCATCCCATGCCGCTGATGGCATCATTGGTCATATGGCCTCGCATCCCCAACCCTTTTCCATTGCACATCCTAGCCATGGTCCCGACCTTTCGCGGGCTACATCTCAATCTAGAGCAACCAGTTCATATGCTCCCATGGCACATCACCACCATACCCATGGACCTTCATGTCCACCTCAGTGTTTTGGTCATGCACCACCTGCATACGCCCCCCCAGCTGTACCTCAACCAGTATACTACCCACAGCAAGCTGTGGCAGCTAACGCAACACCTCCAATAGCTCAGGGTTACTAATAACCCCAGCAGGTATCTGGTCCACTTCCAACCCCACCGATGTATTATCCACCACAACCTACTCCCGCACCTGCGGCGAACCAAAATCCTCCCACTGCGTAAGGGCAAGTGTACACACAGCACAACCAGCCCCAGAACCAAAACAACCAGTGCAACCAAGGTGCGAAACAGAACCGTGGTAGAGGTCGTAACCGCGGTAATAACCAACAACATTAGCAAGGTCCTCCACCTCCCAATCCTCCGCAGAATAACAATGCTGCTCCTCCCAACGGCAATCCGGATTGGAATCCTAAGCAGCCTAGAAATAATAACCTCAGAACAAACCATCCTTGTTCTATCTGCAGGGTCTATGGTCATTACACCCATTCTTGCCCACATTTGGAGCGAGCTCGGCAACTCTGGACCGACGATGCCCATCGTCAAGGGCAAGCGGATCCTCACCCGCCACCCAACCCTCCACCACCTCAACATCAACCCTTGGTGCTGCAAAACCCCTTTCCAAACCAGGGTGTAGTGAACACTCAGCCGTTAGCTCCCCCTCAGGGCAACGTACCACCACAACAGATCACTTATGCAGCCCCTGATCAACCCATGTTCGATTCAGGTACTCACCATTTGTTGATGATGTCGACTGCCGATGCCAACCTCCAAAACCATCGGAACCAATATGGCTCCACCTCTGAAGCCCCTCCCGTCGACAAAAACACTAACGTTAATCCCACAGATCAAATGTTACGTATACCTCCGGCTCCACTTGATGGCGCTCCCAAAGCACCTCGCTTCCCACTTCATCGCATCAACAATAATCCTCCAGTCTCCTGCAGCAATGTTTGCTTTAGAAGTTTTGAAAAACTGTCCTTCACAGTGCAAAACTTTACTCTCTGCCATTGGCGCCATTGACCCCAATGATTCGCAGCTGATCGCATTCGATTCAGACTAGTCTGAACCATGCCTGCCTTCCTCTTTAGCATTCCAAGTTTTCGTTTCTATTCAGAATCTTGTCATCCATCGGTGCATTATCGATGAAGGGGCCTCCACATGCGTCATGTCCACATTCGTTTGGCAGAAGTTGGGATCCCCTACTCTCCAGCAGTCCACCACTGCATTACGAGCCTACGATGGCCGTTCGGCTCAACCCCAAGGTCTTTTAGCCAATGTCCCTATCCAGCTGGCGGGTAAAACCGTGCTCATTGACATTGAGGTCATCAATGCCCAACTAGACTATAACCTTTTACTTGGTCGCAGCTACATGTATGCCATGCGGGCTGTTGCCTCATCCGTATTTTGCACCATGCAGTTCCCCCATGAGGGACGCGTGGTCAAGGTCGACCAGCTCACCTATTACGATCCCAAGGCCCCCGCCACACCTGAAAATGTTCTCCTAATGGGTTAACAACCTATTTGTGGTGCAACTACCTCATTCATTTCCTCAGTAGGACCTCGACTTTACTCCGAGGCGCCGATGACCTCTACATTCCAGGCAATTCCACCACCGTCACTGGAGACCCACGTTGCTAACCTCTGCACCCTTTCACAAACACCCGGTAATCAACCCTCCTTGTTACTCAAACCACCATTAGTCCCTAGTCACATTGGGGTTACACCCATCCACACAATCCCCTTTCTATTTCCTCCTTCGGGTGTAGTAAGCGCCCCGATTATGGCTACCCTTAGTCTACCCGGGTTAACATTGGGATTACCCGTGTGGTATATGTCACCTCCCGTTCCTCCGCCGACACCAAATGTCATCCTGCAACCGGTGCAACCCATTGTTACTTCTACTCAACCACCTCCCGGTATCACTACTCCTTCGTCATCGACGAATCCCCCTCCACTCGTCAGGACCACTGGGGGCAGAGGCCCACAACCATACACTGCGGTACCCCCACCCAAGGCAGTTAAACCTCCCCCTGTATTCCGTGCTCCTCCAAAATGCTCGTTGTGTGATGAGTTAGGCCATCCAACCCATCAGTGTCCATAGTTACCTGCATTACAGGAACACATGCAAATGTTGGAGAACGACCCCAACATCCCAGTGGTCAAACTCGATCCAAACCCCATACCTCGTGATAAATCACTGCGTACCAACCACCCATGTGTGATATGTGGTATTTACGGCCACTACTCACATCACTGTCCTGACATCCCAGATTACAGAGCAGCTCTTTACGAGATGAACAATTTGGACCTTGAGACAGCACCCCCTACTATCAAGGAGATCTACCCTCCCCCGTCATCCTCATCCAGAGAGATTAACACCATCTATATGATCTCTTCGACTACCACTTTCAAACCAGAACCCCTTGATTTATGGTCTGACTATTTCCGTACTGATGAGCAAATTTTGGAAACGCTCACTGCACCCGACTACCTGTGGGACGATATGCATCATCAACGCTTACTACTCCTGGAGCAGGCCGATGAAGATCGGCGCATAGCCCTTCAAAACATGGAAGCAGCCAAGAACCGATCCAAATTGAATTATGACAAACATGTCCACCCAATAACTTTTTCCAAAGGGGACCTTGTCCTCGCCTACGATCAGGCTCATGACAAAACTGGGAAAGGAAAGTTCGTATCCATGTGGCAAGGCCCATATATTATACACACTTGCCTCGGACAGGGGGCATACATTCTGACCGATTTAGAAGGCAACCCCCTCCGCAACCCATACAACGGGTTGTACCTCAAACGATTTTACGCATAATACCGGATGGACACCACCGTCCATTAGAGAACTTCATGATAGAACTTTCCTTTTCCTGTTTTCATCAGATCCATTTTTTGACCATTTTTTGGGCGCCCTTGTCGCCTCGGTTTGTGTGCCACATCGGCCGTCGTCCGTTTTTGACGAACCTTATATCGCCGGATCCAGTTTTTTGCGCTCGTGATGATGCTTGAGATCATTTCTCGCTCTCACGCCTAGATTTTTCAAGCATTTTTTCCATGCCCCCTCGCCGCCTCGGTTTGCGTGCCACATCGACCATCGTTCGTTTTTTATGAACCTTATATCGTCGGATTCAGTTTTCCACGCTCTTGATGATGCTTGAGATCATTTCTCGCTCTCACCCCCAGATTTTTTGGGCATTTTTTCCATGCCCCCTCGTCGCCTCGGTTTGCGTGCTACATCTGTCGTTCTCCGTGGTTGACCATCTTTATATCGCCAGATTCAGTTTCCTGTGCTTGTGATGATTCTTGAGATCATTTCTCGCTCTCACGCCCATACTTTTCGGCCATTTTTTCAAAATGCCCTCTCTTTGCCTCGGTTTGCGTGCCACAAAGCCGCAGCCCCCTTTTGACAATCTTTATGTCACCGGATCTAGTATCCCACACACATGATGACACTTGAAACCTTTTCTCGCTCCCATCTATCCATTTTTGTTCGGTATAATTTTATCCATTTTTCGGGCCAAGCAATCCCTTTTTATGAAAAAGGCACTTAGGGAGTTTCTGTTAAGCTCTTTTCTGACTCCTAAAACAATGAAAAGATCACTGAGCAACCTTGCTTCCTTTCATGCTCGCTAAACGTATTTGAAAGGGCATCTACCTGGTATAAGTTTACCCCTTTTCTGGACCTCGTAGACTAATTACGAAAAAGGTATACTCTAGTCACATCGGCTAGAAGAGTTCTCCATCTGCATCATTTTATGCTTTTTCGGGCCTTGGAGACTAAACTTACGAAAAAGAACACCAATGGAGTCCACTTACTTCTTCCAGACTCTCTAAACATGAAAGCGACCACGAGCAATCACCATCCTGGGCTCGTAAAACCAACAGGACAATAGTCATAACCACTGCAAAGTCTTCTTATCGCTTTCAGACTCCTTAAAAAATGAAAGCACCAATGAGCACAAACAGTCCTGGGCTCACAAAATCCACAGGACAGTACCATTTCAGAGCACACTTTTATCCCTTCTTGGAGCTCATTAAAACTATGAAGAAGGACCCAATGGTGTTTCTCGGTGCCACAACAGATAACGTCAACTCATATGGCAGCTTCCCCATTTTTGGTCGCCTTTGTTCAGAGCATTTTGTAGTATGTCACCCTGAGAACCCCTCAACAGCACCCATCAGCTTGATTCCCCCCGAGAGTCAATACATACCCTTCAATCCTTAAAAGCAATGATTCCCACACCTACAAGTTAGTTCCCTATGCTGCTAGGTCAACCATGTCATCTTGCTCTGAACAAAGGAAGTTTGAGTCTACCCATTTTTTACCCCAGTTACTTCCCACCCCCCAAGTATGTCAGTCCTACCATCAGTACTACCACACTTCAGTTCTACACCTCGCGCTCCTATCAAGGAAACATCATTGCCTTGTTAGTTGCTGGTCTCCCTCTGTCGACGACAACCAAATTTATTCCAGAAGATAGACCTAGAGGTCCCTATGTCTTGGACTCATCACCATTTATGATGAGTGCCTACGAATCATTTCGAGAAGAGTCCCCAATACCTCTCCAAATGGTTGTTTCTCACATGCTCGACTTCAACACCTTAATCGCATCGTTGAGACTCGCACAGGGTATTGGCCCGCTCAGTTATTAGTCGAAGACCCCAGACACCTCCCGACTCCTCCACGAGAGTCTACCTATGGATACAACCAGTTACACTTTTTCTGTAGATATCCGGGTTGCGCATGGCGACAGTATTCAGATGTACACCAGTTTTATACTCCCTCGAGTATACAGTCACATATACTTCCCAAAGATGGCTCACAGTCATCACGTCCCTACAAATGTTGAACACCTTCAGTTCCAGCAGTTCATCACTTATCCAGTGTATCAGTTATTGAGATCAGTCATGTCATGATCATGAGTACATCCCAAAATAATGTACCCTCTGGACCGTTATGATGTACTAGTAAGTTTTTTATGTATTAGATCCCCCTTCTTGGGACTAATTGTTATGTTTATGTCTTGATACGAGCATGGGTATGCCTACCTCGTCCATTATCAGAGATTATTCCTCATTCATATTGAGGCCATGTAATAGTTGGTTATTTTTTGCAGCTTCCAAGGGCCGCGGATCCAGTCTCCAATCGGTCTCTTCTCCTCCCCAAGACCCTAGAAAAAAGACAAAAGAACTATGATGTCTATCGGCCATACGATGTGCTCCTGCCCTCACACATCAGGGGGCAATCTGTTAACACCTAAAAAGTGCTCACTAGCTCATTTCCGTATTCACATGACCCATTTGTCCACTTTTCCACCATCTGAGCCTCTGAAGCCAACAAAAGGTCACCAAAAGGCCTGAGTACACCCCTTTTCCCACTTAAAAAAAAGATTATTTTTCCTAAAAAAGCATAAAAACCCTAAAAAAGGGTCCAAATTCCCAGAAATATTAAAAAGGGAATAAAAATATTAATTTTATTCAAAAAAGGAAAAAGGAGTGAAAAGTACCTAAACCATGTTGGTCAATACCATTGGTTTCCACAAAACCACAAATGGTATTCCCCACCACCAAAACCTATAAAAAGGTGGTAGGGGTTCCTCATTTCAAGATCCATCCATATTCCTATCCTCACGCTGCCAAAATATCCCTTGAGTTTTGGCCATTGTAGCAACCTTGGAGAAAGGACCCATTGGAGATTGGAGCTGCTCACCATTGGAGCTATTCAACAACCTTCTACACTTGGAGGTTCTGTTATTGCAAGCACTTGCTTGCCCCCATTGTCAATACAAAAATTATTTTTTATCTTTCTTGTTCTTGTTCTTTAATTCAAAATGCACATGCTAGTTTATTTTAGTTTAGATTTAGTTTATTGTTATTTATTTCTATTGAAACTGCTGCTACTAGTTAGCAGGTGCCCATAGCACTAAGCTTGGTTGCAAAACCAAGCCAACAGTAACTCATCGGAGATTTGTGGGGATGAAAAAAGGGATGGGAGATCGGTGATGAGCTGGGCAAGCGCGAGGGCTTTAGTGCTCTTAGGGGTTGTGAAAGTGAGGTCATATTCTTGGAGGATAATTACCCATTTAGCAATGCGACCTTGCAAGAGGCGCCGGTTCAAGAGATAGACCACGGGGTTGGAGACAGCAACAACTATGGTATGACTGAGTAAAATGTAATGTCGCAATTTTTGGACGGAAAAGACCACAGCAAGGGCTAGTCTTTCCTCATATGGTTAACGTAGGGGTGGTCCAAACAAGGTCTGACTGACGTAATAAATGACATGCTCCTGGCGGGCAGCATCTTCCTGGACAAGGACTCTGAACATGGCATGATCGGATGCCGAGATGTAAAGGATGAATTCTTGAGAGAAATCCGGAGGGGAGATCAAAGGGGCTTGTGTGAGATCCTTCTTAAGGGCTTCGAATGCACCTTGTGCCTGGTCATCTCAAACAAAGGGTATGTGGGTATGAAGCAGGCGTAAGAAACTATGAACGGTGGTGGCATAATCAGGAACGAAGCATCAAAGAAAATTAGATTTTCCCTGCAGACTCTGGAGCTGTCGGAGCGTGCGAAGAGAAGGAAGGCCTATGATGGCTTGGAATTTCAGGGGATCAACAACACTTCCTTTATGGGAAACAATGAAACCCAACAATCGGCCTGCATGCAAAAGACACACTTGAGTGGGTTCAAGTGGATTTGATATTTGCGACAATGCAGAAAGACTTACCGGAGGTCGTTAAGGTGGTCTGATCGTTTCCGGGAACGAGCTGTAAGATCATCAAGGTAGACTAGGAGGATATGGACCAAGTCGTGAAAATAGTAGGTTATGGCCCGCTGGAAGGTGGCACCAGCATTTTTGAGGCCGAAAGGCATGGCGTGATAGGCAAAGGTGCCCTAGGGGGTGGTAAAGGCAGTCTTGTACTGATCCACCTTGCGGATCTAAATCGGGTTGTATCTGGAAAAACCGTCCATAAAAGATGGGACTTCATGCCCCACACATGCATCGATCAGTTGGTCAATAAATGGCATGGGGAAGTTGTCTTTGGGACAGGCGTTGTTTAATTGTGGAAGTCAGTACATACTCTGATGGTGCCTTGTTTCTTGTTAACAGGGATGGGGTTAGAAACCCAAGTGGTATATGCAATAGGATAAATGAATCCTGCTTTGCGAAGTTTCTCAATCTTTGCTTTAACGGTGGGGAGCTTTGAGGGATGAATGGGGTGCTGTTTCTGGCGAACGGGGGGTACATCTGGACATGTGTCAATGTGTGGTGTTATAATAATGGGGTCGAGACCAGGCATTTCGATATAGGACCAGGCAAAGACATCATGGAACTCTTGGAAAAGTTTTTTGTACTCTCCGATCTCATACTCAATGCAGGAGGCTCCTAATGTAATGATTTCAAGAGCACCGGGTGGGTTAGAGATATCGATGTGGATGATGGGTAAGATGTTAGCCATGTTACCTTCCTCAAAGGCATCAGGAGCGAGAATGGGATCCTTAAACCAGTTGACTTTGGTGGGGAGGAAATCTTTGGACTCAACCGCAAATTGGGTGGTTGTGGTGGAGGAGGACTTTTCTAGGAGGAAGTAGGAACGATGGTGCATGTCTTCCCAGGGGTAATCTGGGGCAGTGAGAGCCTCTAGAATCTCCTCATCATTGCGGAAACTTTGAGTTGTCAAATCAGTTGACGAGGAAGTGCTAGTAAAAGAGATCATATAAATGGTATTAATCTCGCCGGATGAGGGTGACACTGGGGGGTGGATCTCCTCAATTGTGAGGGGTGCCATCTCAAGGCCAAATTATTCATCTCGTAGAGAGCTACTCTGTAATTTGGGAGATTAGGACAGTGATGTGAGTAATGGCCATAAATACCGCATATTGCACAAGGGTGGTTGGTACGCAATGATTTATCACGAGGCTTAGGGGCTGTATTGAGTTGGACAACCGGGATGTTGGGGTCATCGTCAAGCATTTGCATGTGTTCTTGTAATGCGGGTAATTGTGGACATTGATGGGTAGGATGACCTAACTCATCACACAACGAGCATTTAGGAGGATCACGAAACACGGGGGGGTTTTTAACTGTTTTGGGCGGGGGTACAGCAGTGTATGGTTGTGGGCCTCTGCCCCCAGTGTGCTTGATAAGAGGGGATGGATTAGTAGATGAGGAAGGGGTAGTGACACCAGGAGGTGGTTGACTAGTAGTGGCGATGGGTTGCACCGGTTGTAGGACGACATTTGGTGTCGGTCGGGGAACGGGAGGCCAAATATACCACACAGGTAGTCCTAAGGTTAACCCGGGGAGGCTTATAGTAGCCATAACCAGGGCGCTTACTACTCCCGAAGGAGGGAATAGGAAGGGGATTGTGTGGATGGGTGTAACAGCAATATGACTAGGTACCAATGATGGTTTGGGTAACAAGGGTGGTTGATTGTTGGGCGTTTGTGTATTGTGGGAAAGGGTATTTCGGTCGCTGGTGATGGGGGTGGAATGGATTGGAATGTTGAGGTCATCGGCGTATCTGAGTAAACTCCAGGTCCCACGGAGAAAACCAATGATGTAGTTGCACCACAAATAGGTTGTTCAACCATGGGGAGAACATTTTCGGGTGCAGTGGGGGCATTGGGATTGTAATAGTTGAGTTGATCGACCTTGACCATGAGTCCGTCATGGGGGAACATCATGGTACGAAAAACGGATGAGGCAACTGCCCGCATGCCATACATGTAGCTGCGGCCAAGTCAGAGGTTATAATCAAGTTGGGCATTGATGACCTCTATGTCAATGAGCATTGTTTTACCAGCCAACTGGACGGGGACATTAGCTAAGAGACCTTGGGGTTGAGCTGAACGGTCATCGTAGGTTCGCAACGCAGCGGTGGACTACTGGAGAGTAGGGGATCCCAACTTCTACCAAACGAATGTGGACATAACACATGTAGAGGCACCTTCATCGATAATGCACCGATGGATGACAAGATTCCGAACGGATACAGAAACTTGGAACGCTAAAGTGGAAGGCAGGCATGGTTCAGATTGGTCCAAGTCGAAGGCCATCATTCGTGAATCATTTGGGTCAATAGCACCAATGGCGGAGAGCAAAGTCTTGCGCTGTGAAGGACAGTTTTTTAAGACCTCCAACAGAGACATGGTTGCGGGGAACTGGGCTAAGTCATCTACAATGTTGTAATTAGACGCAACACGAGCATTGGGGTTATTGTTGATGTGGCGAAGTGGGAAGCGAGGTGCTTTGGAGGCGCCATCTAGTGGAGCCGGAGGTATACATAATGACTGATTAGTGGGATGAGCGTTAGTGTTTTTGTCGTTGGGTGGGGCTTCAGGGGTGGAGCCATATTGGTTCTGACGGGTTTGAAGGTTGACATCGGCGGATGACATCATTAGCAAGTGATGGGTACCTGAGTCTAACATGGGTTGATCAGGGGTGACATAAGTGATTTGCTGTTGTGGTGGCGCGTTTCCTTGAGGGGGAGCCAACGACTGAGTGTTCACTACGCCTTGGGTTGGTAAAGGGTTTTGTAATACCAATGGTGGATTCTGAGGTGGTGGGGGGTTGGGCGGCGCCTGAGGAGCCGCGTGCCCTTGGCGGTGGGCATCATTAGTCCAGAGTTTCCAAGCTCACTCCAAATGTGGGCAAGCGTGTGTGTAGTGGCCATAGACCTCGCAAATAGAACAAGGATGGTTTGTTCGCAAATTAAGATTTTTGGCTTGCTTGGGCGGCCGATCAAGGTTCTGGTTGGCAGGTGCCGCGTTATTGTTGTTTGGGGGATTGGGAGGTTGACCGCCTTAGTTTGGAGGGGGGTTGTTCCCACGGTTACAGCCTTTGCCATGGTTTTGATGGCCCTGTTGGCACTGGTTATTTTGGTTCTACTGCGGATTCTCTTGGGCATACACTTGCCCTTTTGCAGCAGGTGGGTTCTGGGGTTGTGCAGGTGTGGGAGCAGGCTGCGGTGGATAATAAGTAGGTGGAGGCGCCGCAGGTGCTGAAACTTGTGGGGGTTGCTGATATGACTATGGAACGGGATGTGGGTTTGCCGCAGGGGCTGCTTGTGGCGGGTAATAAGCAGGTTGGGGTTGAGAGGATACAGGAGCTGGTGCATCCTGTAGGTGGTAATATGGATGAGGTGCAGCCCGGGGGGGGGGGGGTGTAAGCGGGGGATGCATGAGCAAAGCACTAAGGTGGACATGAGGGTCCGTGGGAATGGTGGTGATGTTCCATGGGAGCATACGAATTGGTTGCTCCGGACTGAGATGTAGCCCGCGAAAGGTCGGGGCCATGGCTAGGACGTGCTATGGAAAAGGGTTGGTTGTGTGAGGCTATACGGCCAATGATGCCATCTGCGGCATGGGATGCCCTCGGCGCATCGTGGCGGGAGGAATCACCATGGGGGGCGTCAGGGATGATGGAATATAGGTAACTGGACTGAGTGTAAATAAGGTCAAATTGCTGGGCTTTGAGGATGGCCTCTTCTTTGGACTGGGGTCGTTCGGATGCCACATCCTTGGAAATGACAGGAAGGAGGGATTTTAAAAACCAATCTAAGAAGATACGATCATCTAACTTGATTTTGCAGAGGCTGCGGGGTCGACGCCACTCATGAATGTGGTCGGTGATGTGGGTAGCCATGTTCTGTTTGCAAGACAATAGGATCTCAACTCCCGCATCATAGCGGACAGGTAACTGAAAGAATTGCAGGAAAGTTGAGGCAAGGGAAGTAAAGGTGGCATGGGTCCCATGGGGTTGCTCGATGTACCACTTAGTTGCAGAGCCAGTGAGGGTGCGCTGTAACAGACGGAGGCGGACAGAGTCGTCCACTATGGAGTTGGAGGAACACCATAGATGGAAGGACATAATATGGTTCTGGGGTCTTCACCTGCCTTGCCCTCAAACTTAGGTATGTCGGAGGGGAGCTTGGTGGGCATGTGAGGCCATGCAGGGTCATGTCTGATGGGATCGTTAGTCAGTCTGTCCAGGTCAGGAAGGTTGAGACTAGCCATGAATGGAAAACTAGTAGAAGGATGTGACATACTAGTGGGTGTGACCATGTTGGGGCCAATGCCCCCGAGTGGAGGGGCTGGGTTTGGGATGTTGCCGTCAGGTGGAGGAACAAAAGTGGTATGGGATGGTCCTGCACCGCTAAGGGTAGTGTGAGTCACTGATGGAGTTGGGATGGGTATGCTAGCTACTGGAATGGTACAGTGATCGGAATGGTAGATGTGGATCCCATCAAGAGCATACCTAAAGCGGGTGTGGTAGCTGGTGTGGTGGTGGATGCTCCACCAATGGTCCCTACAAAGAAAGAGTTGGAAGTCATGCCAGCCATGGGGCTGGTTGGTGCAGTGTAAGTGGGGTTATCGGACTCTGCCTTAGAATCAGAGGTAAAATAAGGGGCATCTAGATCGGGTGACGGAGTTCTATGCCGTTGACGAGTGGAGTCAAGTGACAAAGCTTGAGATCTATGATGAGTGGTATTAAGTGATGAATATTTACGTCTATGACGGGTGATGTCAAGTGAACCGTGTTGTGGGGGCTTGCCCCGGAGGCGCCGAGAATGTCTCGGGGACTCAATGGTGATAGATGGTGTCAAGTATCTGGGGGTTGTGTTGAGTGAAAAACAACTCAAAAATCCTAATGCAACTGAGTGTGCAGAAGGAGAGTGTAAAAAATATGACACTCAGGCCAACAACCAACTCAAAACACTTACTGTAATAGTTGTGCTACAATAAGCGGAGTATCAACAGAAATGGTCAGAATACCAACAAGCAGAAGGTTTCCTAAAAAATAAAAATAGTGGACTCGCTAGACCAAAAGGAGGTAAGGGAGCATGCAAACACCTAACTAAATAGTATTCTGACTCAACCAGACATATCCTCTGCAAGGTGATGAAATCCAAGTCAGACAATATGGATAGTAGAGCCAAGTGGCTAAAGATATCCCCCTACCGGGAGGGACACCGGGTAGTCAATCCTAGAAGAAAGGCAACTAAGATACCCCGTTCATGACACATCCATAAAAGGTGAATCTGCAGTTTGGTTCTATCGTTGATGTATCCCCATATGGGTGACACATCGAGAACTACGAAAGGTATCCTTCGGTTACTGAATGGAGTGCAGTATTCCACTCACGCCTCCGGAACCAGTCTGGCTACTTCAACCCTCCTAGGGGAGAGGCCCTCTGATAAACTGGTTGTGACTGTGCTAAAAAGTACTAGAGGATTTTGGTTCCCTAATGGACAACAACTATGTCTCAAGTGTAAGCAACTGAGGGGTGTTATTTGGATGCCTATCCCCCCGATCCTACCTAACTACAAGATTCTTATGTGTTCCCCAAGTGGGGTTAGAATGTTGGTTGTGTTAAGTAGTATTTTAGGGTTCACTTGAATTAGGTGACAGAGTATGTGCATGTGAGATAATGAACCAAAACAAAAGTGCCACAAGGTGGGAAACTTTCTAACTAAAAATAACAATGCAGAAATTAAACTTTGAAATGCAAAATTTTATCTTTTTAATTAAAATGCTGAAATTTAAATTTTTTTGTAAATGGAACATAAATAATACTGCAAAAAACAGGCTATAAGGAAGTAAGGCTGCAGATAGGACAGATGGTTGTGTAGGTGCAGAAAATACTGCAGCAAAGTACTGGGTTCAAACAGGAAAAAAGTGTAGAAAACAGACCACGAGTCTGTGGCAAATTTGCGCAGTCGGACTGCGGGAAACAAGTCGACAGTCACGGGCAGATTGCGGGAATATGGCTGAAAAACGCAGGCGGACCGTGGGAAAAAGGCCGAAAGTTGCGGGCAGATTGCGGGAATATGGCTGAAATCCGTAGGTGGACCATGGGAAAAAGGCCGAAAGTTGCGGGCAGATTGCGGGAATATGGCTGAAAGTCGCAGGCGGACTACGGGAAAAAGGCCGAAAGTCGCAGGTGGATAACAAGAAAATGGTTGAAAGCTACAGGTGGACCGTGGGAAAAGGGCCGAAAGTCGCAGGCGGATAGCAGGAAAATGGATAAAAGCCACAGGCGGATCGCGGAAAAAGGGCCGAAAGTCGCAGGCGGATAGCAGGAAAATGGCTGAAAACCGCAAGCAAACCGCGGGAAAAGGGGTGAACAACTGTGGTTGGACCACACGGAACATGCTGAGAGTAGTGGTCAGATCGCAGGTAACAGACTCAAAACCACAGGTAGATCGTCAGAAACAGTCTAAGAGACGCGGTAGGAACGCAGGTAACACTTCGAAAGATGCGGTCAGATTGCAACTGTGGGAAAAAAAGACGCAGTTGACGGTAGCCGAAAGGAAAAAACTAAAAAATATTGCAGAAAATAAAAAACGTTTAAAACTATAACCAGAAATTCAAAGGAACACTAGGGGAGTCGCCAAAACTGTAGCTAGGGTTTTCACCCTAGCTTATGCAAATGAGCACCTACTAAGGAGAAGAGTCTCCTTAGTAGCAGTTCAATAAACAATAAATAAAAGCAGTAAAATAGTATGAAATTTAGCCTAGCATGAGCATTGACATAAATAATCAAACATGAAAATATGGCAAAAGATTTCTCTTTCTTGTATTAAAAGTTACTTCAGGTGTAGAGGTTGGTGGAGCCTTTGCAGCAGTCCAAGAGGGTTGCTTTTAAGCTCCAGTGTTGTTCCTTTCTCCTTCTCCAAAGGGTTTTGGAAATGGGCCAAAGGGACACTCAAATGTGAAAATAGCTCAAAAGGGTGAGCTAGGGTTTCAGGAGTGATTTTGGTAGAGTAAGGATATGGATGATTATGGATGAAAAATGGGGAGCCTCCATCACCTATTTATAGGTTTTTAATGGTGAAGTGCTGACCCATGGTTTTGGGCACCATATGGTTTAGGTCAGTTGTATAGGGTTTTTGCTTCATTTTTTCCCTCTTTTTCCTCCTTTTTATATTTTTTATTCCCTTTTTAGAGGGTTTTTGCTATTTTTGAAAGAATTTACATTATTTTGGAGGGAAAAGGGGGTTTTTGGCCTTTTGGAGGGTTTTTAATGGGTTTTTTGGCCTTTTGGAGGCTTTTTAATGGGTTTTTAAGGTTTTGGAGGCAAATATGGTAGGAAATATGGACAAATGAGTCATGTAATGAGGGAGATGAGACAGTGAGCACTTTTTGGGTGTTAAAAATTATAATCTCTGGTTGGTTCAAAGGTAATGTGTGTGAAAGCATATCCTCAACTTCATTGCGGAAACTTGGTTCCAGTAGCCCCCTTATCCATCTCGGGTGAGACTACACTTGCTCCACAAGTGTTGCTGGAAAGGGTTACACCTTTCTGGGCCAGTGTATAAGGGAGTTTGGGTTGATAGTTTGTTAGCGACAGTGCAGAGTGAACCCCTTTCGATAGATGCTGCATCAACCAGAATCACTCCATTTGAATCTTGAGCATGGCACAAACTTGATATTTCTCATTTCAGGATTTTTGGCTCCAAGGCTTAGGCTAGAATTCCATTAGAGAAGAGGAGGGAATTGCAAACCCAAATCCAACCATGTATTTTTGTTGGATATTTAGAGGACTCAAAAGGATACAATTTGTTGAACATGAACACTCAAAAATCCTTCATTGAAAGGAGTGTTCGATTCAAGGAAGAGTGCTCTCAAAATGTTGAAATTGGAGAACCATCTTCACCACCACCTGAAGAAGTAAGTGATGTTGCTCTTGAATTTTTTTATTCTTATATTTTTGATTATGGGGACCATTTTATTGTAGAACCTATTTCACTAACAAGGCCTAAATGGGATGCTAAGACTTTGCAAGCAGCTGGTGAACTAGTGGGAAATCCTCAGGACACTAGGAGGACTAGATCACAATTTGAGACTGCTCTCAATGTGAATGATCCTTAATTGTCTGAGAGATGTTATATGATGGTGGATTATGATCCTCAGACATATGATAAAGCCTCACATGAACCAAGATGGTAGGATTCCATGGATGAGGAGTTTCAGTCATTGCAGAAGATTGAAACATGGGAGCTAGTCAAACTCCCCCCAGGCAGAAAATTGGTAAGGTGTAAGTGGATCTACAAAACAAAGTCTGTAGCTAATGGTACATAAGTGAAATGTAAGGCTAGGCTGGTGGAAAAGGGCTTCTCCCAATTCCAAGGCCTTGACTACAATGAGACTTTTGCACCAGTTGCACAGAAGGATTTGATAAGACTAGTTCTGGCAATTTCTGCATCCAAGCGCTGGGAAGTGCACCACATGGATGTCAAGAGTGCATTCCTCCATGGGGATATTGAGGAGGAGGTTTATATGCAGCAGCCAGAAGGTTATACATTTGATCCTAATTATGTGTGCAGGTTGAGGAATTCATTATATGGGCTTAAGCAAGCCCCTAGGGCTTGGTATGCCAAAATGGACAACCTTCTCTTGTCACAGTCTTATGTTAGATGCAAATCTGATCCAAATGTTTATATGAAGCTGATTGATGGTTCAATAATGATTATAGTGCTGTATGTTGATGATTTTCTAATCACAGGTAGCTCTACTGATCAAATAGCTTCATTAAAGACTGCTTTGCATTAAACATTTTCCATGAGTGCTTTGGGAATTATTAGGCATTTTTTGGGGCTTGAGATTTCACAAACAAAGAATGGGACTAAGGTATCTCAGTCCAAATATTCATTTGATATGTTAAAGAAGTTCAAGATGGCTGATTGAAATCCTTTACTTTCAGGAGTTAGACTTGAAAGCAAAATCTACACCCTTGGTTGACAACACCTTGTATAGGCAGCTTGTTGGCAACTTGCTATACTTGACTCACACTCGACCTGATATTGCTTATGTTCTGAGTGTGGCATCAAGATACATGGAGCAGCCACATGAGCTCCATTGGATGGCTGTAAAAAGAATTTTGCACTATGTGAAAGGCATCAAGATTGATGGGATCCATTATGCTGTAGATTCTAGCCTAGATATTCTTGGCTTTACTGATTCAGATTGGGCTGGTGATAGCCTTGAAAGGAAATCCACATATGGATTTGTATCCATGCTTGGAGTGGTCCTGTTTGCTGGTCAAGCAAGAAATAGAGTGCAATTGCACTATCTTCAGCAGAGTCCAAGTACAGAGGAGCAGTGAATGCTACTACTCAATGTGTGTGGTTGTAGGGTATTCTTTCAGAGTTTGAGATTGCCTTTAGTACTCCTATTGTCATCTTTTGTGACAATCAGAGTGTTATAAGAGTTTCAAGTGATCTAGTATAGAGACAGAGGACCAAGCATATTGAGATTCATATGCACTGCATCAGAGGTTTAGTGCATGACCAGATCATTGATTTGCAGTATTTCCCAATAGGTGAGCAAACTGCAAACATATTCACCAAATATTTTACTAAGAAGACTTTCAGCTATCTAAGATCACTGCTTGGGATGGTTGAACATGTGGTGGAGTGAAGGATTGTTCAACAATCTTTCAATTTTGATGATATTCATTTTTGAGGGAAGGTTTTTCCCATGAGGTTTTCCTTCTTTCCTTGTTTTGTGGACTAGGTAGTATTGTACAGGGTGACCATGTCTTGTTACTGGGCCCTTAGTATTTTCATTTTTTGATATTTATCACATAAAGGCAGACTTATGGGGGGGTGTTGGACTAATTAAAACCGACGCTATGTCAATTAATACATTATAGGCATTAATTAATCATTTTATGATTAATTACTATGTATTAGACTAAATAGTTGGCATATGAGTCATTGTGTGGACCATGAGTCATATTTGGGGGGAACACAAGCTTTCCAGGTGTGGACCACAAGTTTCCTAAGCCACTTGGGTGCATTTTAGGTCATTCTAGATAATATTTTGGTGAGAAAGGCGCACATGCTGCTTTTAACTGCTTTTGGGTGAAAGGTGAAAAGCTAGTTGACTAGGGAAAGTGTTTTTTGGAACACTTTCACTCCTTGATGTTTCTTCCTTCCATTTTTGGGATTTAGCATTTTTTTTCATCACACATCACTATCTTATCGCTAAATCATAAATTCATGAGCCTTTGGTGTGACTTGGAGAACACACTTGCCACCTAGGGGGTTTTGCATCATTTTAGTAAGTCTACTTTTGTGAGGATCCAAATGGCATCTTTAGCCATTCGAATCTCTGATGTAAACATTATATATTGATAGCCATTTAATTGCCTAAGGTTGGCTGATGTATTATTATTCATGAGAGCAATACGGTTTGTATCAATTGTGAGTAATTTTATGTGTTCTTGACTAGTTGTATGGGATATTTTTGTGAGAGTGTGTAATTTCTTGATCAGATCTTGGTGTGAACTAAATTTCACAGTATTTTTTTTATTAAGAATTTTCAACAATGATGTTGTTATAAAAGAAAATTTCTTGAATTTCAAGTATTACATAGCTCCAGTAAAGTTATGCATCATCTATGTCACATTCTTAGGCTATGGCGATTGAAGAATTGTAGCCACCTTGGTAGGATATATTTTCAATTCTCTAGTACTAATGATATGGCTCAAACAAACAACAAAATTCTTTCCAAACTGGCATCTCTAAAAAATCCCTTGAACTAATGTTCTATAGTAATAAGAGCACCAAATGCCAATCTTGTATGTGTTATTATGTGTTATTCCCATGTTATACTAAAAACCAAACCACATATAAGCAAATTGAGTTGTGCCTAAAATATGGTGTGAAGAAAAAGGACAATGGGTATGATATATAATCTATTAACTATTTTTTAGTTAGTGTTAGTACTAAAACCTGCCTATAATTTTTTTTCATTTTTGTCCAAGTTCTCTATTATCAAAATTTCATCAAGTGAGTTTTCTTTTTGTTGAGAAAGTTACCTTTTGGTCATATCCCTAATTTTAATGATTATTATTATTTTATGAAAGAATATTTATATTTTTTATAAAAAATATGAAGCCATTATTTCTTCACCCAACTAATGCATAAACCTTTTACTTTATACACGTGAGCTTTTATTCTAATCCTCACTTTATCCAAGGTCAAACATTAATAGTTTAAAGTGACATTTATTTTAATAGTTTTTATTACAATAAAAACCTACCTTTTTAGTATGCAAATTTTGGGCCAATAAAATTAAGGCTTTAAGCCCAATCTCCAAGTAGAAATCCACGTTTTGTTTCATATTCATATTGCAATATCATATCACACAAGTGTTAACCCCAAGTAAAAATTACATGTCATTGCTCACAAATTGGGCCCATCGAACGAAAAGCCTTGAGTCGAAGTCAAGTCATAGTCATAAACACCGAGTCTCAAAGTCCAACCAGCTGTCGAAGATGTCAAGTCCACGTTTAATGTTTCGAACTGCCAAAGCATTCTCGTGAAAGCGCAAAGAGGAGATCCCACAGTTCCATAGTGCACAACGCGTCAAGAGTCCATCCACACTCTTGCCTATATATCCTACAGCATAAATAAAGAGTCTAGCACCTAAGCGCCCGAGTGTCCACTGCCAAGGAAAGAAGACAAAGGAACAAGATGCAGTTTACATTTGGAACAAGGAATTGGAGACCTAGAGATGTTGTACAAGGACAAGATATCCCATATGCAAACAAATTTGCTTTGGGACTATATGTGCTAGGTTGCTTTTATAAGATCCTTTCCATGAAAAATTGTTTATTGCAACATAAAATTGCAAATAAGGTACTAGCAATCGTGCAGGAGTGTTGATAACATTCAACATCAACTGTATCGGTTTATGATGTTTATACTTACAGTGGGTTCCTCAAACATCTTACTTTAAGAGTAGGAAGAGATCAAATGGGATTACTAACGTTGATGGTCAAATTTTGTAACATCATCTTATAAGCTAGAGTTGATTCAGCCTATTGTGTGGAAAATTATTAATAATATTCCAGAAGTGGTGAACATTGTAAATAATATAAATACTTTTGTTGGAAACACATCAATTGGAGAGGCACGCAAGAGGAGCTTATCCCAAGCACAACAAGAATATGAAATGGATAAATTAAATCGAGCTTTTGGGGTTTATTCATAGTTTGACTTCAAGTTTGTTAGTGGTAATCCATGTACAGAATGTAAAACTGAATGCTAGGTCTTGTGCCAAGTTTGGCATAGTACAGGGTAGCATACTAATTGAGTTGCTCAAGGCATCTTTTAAAGTCTCAAGCTTTTCAATGAAATTTCCATATGCAACATTCTCTGAAGACAATGATATTTTGGCAAATGTAATGTCCCTCCCATCCTACCAAGGCTATGGAGAGAACACTAATGAAAATACGGGACATCTAGCCCCATACTTAGTAAACAAACATTCATAAAAGTGAAGATGGACATATGAAAATGCATAAATATTTGAAAACACAACAGAATTAAGTTCTATTACAAATCCATCATACATTCAAGATATTCATGTCATTCATCCATTGAAACAATACATAATTAGCACATGAGAGTACTTATCTTGAAACAAAGTAGTTCCTGAGCAACCAGCGATGCAACTGCAATGTTCCTCCCAACCATAGGCCAGTTGTGCTTATCAATCTCTTGATGCAATGCCACCCCTGAGTCGGGCATGATTTCTACAAGGAACCAGGGAACAACCAACTCACAAATATCCAAACATACACCAAAATGAGCCAAGCCAATCTACAATTGGGTTTATCAGGCTGCTAGGAAATGGAAAGGAAGAATTGTTAAGCTAGTGAGCTCAAGCACAAAGCCATAGATACCTCTACAAGATCTATCTAGCTTGGCACTCACAATGCCTACACACCCCACTCAAGGAAGTATTCTCTTCACCAATGCATAGTCCCTCAGGCCATACCTTCCAATCTAGAGTGTCCAAGGTGTGCATAGAAGAGTAGCCAACTCTTGATCTTCTTGAGAGGTTATTTTCCCCCACTAGGTTTATTAAGCCAATTTTGTCCACTACCACTCCAAATCTCTTGCTCACAGGTTCAAATCAAAACAGGGATACGCATAGCAGCGAAACCACAATTGCTGGGCATGAGAAAAATGTTTCTTCAGTGGGATGTCCAAAATGGGGCTTCTACCAGTTCAGAAAAATGTGGGAAAGCCCAAAATGAAAAATGGAAGATGGGGAACAACCCTGGAGAGCAGAAATCGTTTTCAGAAAAACGTCCATGGAAATTTTGAGGCAAAAACGACCTCCATCACAGTTCCAATTCGTGGCCCTCCTTTCCTAGCTGCTTTACAATACAAAAATTGAGTTCCCAGGCATGGAAAATGTAGGAAAAATTGTGAAAAACGTGATGGGGAAAGCCCAGCTAGCTCAGATTGCGTGAGAGGGAAAAGGATATGGGTTCATAATGGCTTTGGGCACCATTTCATGGGTGTTTTCTTGCCCTAGGAGACCAAAATATGATTTTCCAGGTTGGTGGCTTGCCCATACTCGAAATTGACTACCATACCTCTCCACTACCAAGGCATTAACTGCCTCAACCAACTCTTGGAAGAATTAAATGATTGGGTGCATAACCCAAAATGGGTAGTTGGGATTTATGGGTTTTCTCAATGAAATAGATTAACACCACGGGCTCAAGGGTTTGAATAATTTCTCTCCCTATTCCTTATAGAATCATGCCCCATCTCTTTGTTGCATTGCATAGCTAGTTGTGGGTATTTCATTAAATTTCATATTTACATGATGTCTCCTTTTACATTGTGCCTATCTAGCACAAGAGCCATATGCACTAATTTTAATTGCCGATACATAAAAATGCTAAATCAATGGCGGGGCCTTGTCCTTGAGCTCCTCACCATGATTAAATAACAATATTTACATCATTTACAATTTTAATGCAATAGGGTCAAGATGGGGACATTACATTCCCCTCCCCTTACATTAACACTGTCCTCAGTGCTCAACAAAATTGAACAAAAATGGATATGCCACCCTCATGGCATCCTCCAGCTCCCATGTAGCCTCATCGGGACCATAGTGCTTCCATTGCACCTTTACCTCATCGATGGCTCGATTCCGGAGCAAGGTTACCTTCTTGTCTAGGATGCGCAATGGATCGGTTTGGAACTCTCCCCCGAGTTCCACCTGGATCACATCCCAATTAATCACATGGTTAGGATCATGTACATATTTCTTAAGAAAAGAGACATGAAAAACAGTATGAGCTCTAGTGCTAGCAGGCAATGCAAGTCTATATACAACTGGACCTATTCTTTCAAGCACTTCAAATGGCCCACAATATATAGGTGATAGCTTGGCACAACTCCCAAGCTTCAAGGAACTCTTCCTTGACCTCACTCTAAGATACACATGATCCCCAACATTGAATTCCCTATGCACTCTATGCTTATTTGCATAGTTTTTCTATCTATCCTGGGCTGCTTTTAAATTCTGTCTGATCTTGGCAACCTCTTGTTCCATTTCCTTAAGCAATTTTGGCCCAAGTACAATTCTGTTCACTAGATTGTTTCATGTCACTGGTGTCCTACACCTTCTGCCGTACAAAGCCTCATAAGGACTCAATCCCAACGATACTTGTTTCCCATTGTTATATGCAAATTCTACCAAGTGTAGATAATCCTCCCACTTGGATGGTTTGTCCATTACATACATGCGGAGCATGTCTTCAAGCACCCGATTTACTCTTTCTGTTTTCCCATCTGTTTGAGGATGGTACGCGGTACTAAAGCTCAGCTGTGTACCCAAATCTGCAAAGAGACCCTTCCAAAAATTGGAAGTGAACTTGGTATCCCTGTCAGAAATTATTTCCTTAGGCAACCCATGTAATCTAACGATTTCCTTCATGAAAATATTTGCAATGGCATTGGCTTTATGTGTGGACTTAATCGGTATAAAATGCACAGCCTTTGTTAACTTGTCCACCACAACCATGATGGAATCATGTCGTCTCACCGTCATTGGCAATCCTGTAATAAAATCCATGGATATTACTTCCCATTTCCATTCCGGAATTGCCACTGGGAGCAATAAACCTGCTGGGTGTTGGTGTTCACTCTTCACCTGTTGACATTCCATACACTTAGAAATATATTCAGCGACGTTCTTCTTCATCCTTGGCCAGAAATAATATTTTCTTGCTATAGCAATTGTTTTCTGATATCCTGGATGACCAGAGTATGGAGCTCTATGGATTTCATCCATAACAATCCTCCTTAAATCCGCCACATTTGGAATATAGGCTCTATTCTTAAGTAAGGATTCCATCTTCTTCCAAATGGTATCCTTCATACTTCTTTTCAAGGTCTTGCTGCTGCAACTTGCCCTTTATCTGCACATACACTGCATCGTCAACCATATGGTTAACAATCTGCTGCCTCAAATCTGGTTGGCAAGTACTAAGCATTGCCACATGCATTTGCTATACTTTCCTGCTGAGTGCATCAGCTACCTTGTTTTCTTTCCCTTTTATGTGTTTGATTTCGAAGTCAAATTCACACAAAAATTCCAATCATCTAGCTTGCCTGGCATTAAAATTTGGATGATCAAATAAGTACTTCAAACCACAATGGTATGTCCTCAGCTCAAATTTTCTTCTCATTAAGTAATGCCTCCACATCTTTAAAGCATGTACTATGGCTGCAAATTCTAAATCATGAGTAGCATAGTTCTTCTCATTCTCCTTCAACTTTCTTGACTTGTAGCATACCATGTGGTTGTCTTGCATAAGAACTACTCCGAGTCCTTGATTGCATGCATCGGTACATACCACAAAGTCTTTTTCTGGGTCTGCAATTTTCAAAATTGGTGTACTCGTAAGAAGATTCTTCAACCGTTGGAAACTTTCCTCACATATTGGTGACCATTCAAATTTTATTCCCTTCTTTTGAAAAAAAGTGATCGGGTTTGCGACCTTGGAGAATCCTTCAATAAACCTCCTGTAGTAACCAGTGAGGCCCATAAAAGATCTCACATCTGTCACATTCCTTGGAGTTGGCCAATTCATAATGGCTTCAATCTTCTCAGGGTCCACATATATTCCTTCGTCTGAGATAATGTGACCCAAATAATGAATTCTATCTTTATAAAAGTCACATTTGCTCAACTTTGCATACAACTTATGCTCTCTTAGCAATTGCAATGTCATTCTCAAATGTTCTTCATGCTCTTCTTCATTCTTAGAATAGATGAGAATGTCGTCTAGAAAAACAAGAACAAACTTGTCCAAATACTTGCTAAAAACACTATTCATGAGACACATGAATGTAGCTGGTGCATTTGTGAGACCAAATGGTACCACTACAAACTCATAGTGTCCATACCTTGTTCTAAAGGATGTCTTATGAATATCTTCCTCTTTGATTCTTACCTAGTGGTAACCTGACCTTAAGTCAATCTTTGAAAATACCTTTGCTCCTTTCATTTGATCAAAAAGGTCATCAATTCGGGGCAATAGATATTTGTTCTTCACAGTGACCTTGTTCAACTGCCTGTAGTCAATACATAATCTGAGTGTTCCATCTTTCTTTTTCACAAATAGAATAGGTGCTCCCCATGGGGACACACTTGTTCAGATATATTTCTTTTCCAACAACTCTTGTAATTGCATTTTCAATTCTAGCAATTCCGGTGTACTCATCCTGTAGGGTGTCTTGGACACTGGTGTAGCTCTTGGCACAAGTTCAATTGTAAAATCAATGTCTCTCTTTGGGGGAAGTCCTGGAATCTCGTCGGGAAAAACATCATTGAATTCCTGCAACACATGATAGTCCTCCAACTTAATAGTTTCATCCCCTGTTACCTCCAAAACATGGGCCGCATACAATTGACAACCCTTTCTACAGAACTTCTTCAGCTACATGGCTGAAACCTGCCTAACAAAAGTCACCTTTGGAATGCATTTTACAACCCTTGGGTTTCCTTCTTCATCCATGCATTCAAAAATTTTATGGTAGCAGTCAAGTTTAACCCTGTGTGCCTCTAACCAATCCATCCCAATGAGAATATCATAGGAACCAAGTGGCAAAATATTCAGATCTGCATAAGTGAATAGCCCATCCATCTCTAATGGACATTTCTCTACTATTTCACTAACTTTTCTCTTGGTTCTGGTGTCTATTTGAACTAACCATGATTTACTATGCTTTAATTTCTTAAAAGCACAAATCTCAACTATTCTAGGAGTGACATAACTGTGAGTAAATCCAGGATCAATCAAAATAGAAACAGATTGCTTAGCAATCTTACCTTCAACTTCAACTACAGTTGGCTGATGATCTGCCTGGTGGTCATCTAGTGCTGCATAGATTCTAGGGATTGTCCTCGCCACTTGACCCACAATTCCAGCTCCTTGGATGTTGTGAACTTGATTTGCATTCCCATTTCGATGTGGATAGTTCCTAAGCATGTGGTCTCCTCCACAACCTCAACATTGAAGTGGTTCTCTTGACTCCTTTGGATCTCTTGGCTTGTCTCCCATCATCTTAGTTGGCTTAGTCACAACCTATGATGGCTGCCTTTGCTGATTTCTGATATGAGGAGGTTTGAATCCTTTCTTCCTTTAGTCAATCTTCTCATTCTTCTTGTCCTTCCATACCTTATGGAAATCAGGTTTGGTTTTGTTTTGATCATAGCAATACTTGGCCTTCCTTATTGCCTCCTCTAGAGTTCGAGGTTCATCAAATTCAATCCTGTCTTTATATGACTGAGGTAGCCCACTTAGAAAACATTGAATTTTCACATTATCATCTCGAATATTCCTGACATACCTCAGCAGTTCCAAGAACTTGTTTGTGTATTCTTCCATGGTGAATTGTCCCAATTTCAGCTCATGGAACTGTTTAATCTTATCATCATAGTACCTATCAGAGAAGTACTTCTGCTTGAAATATTTCTTGAACTGCTTCCACGCAATATTTCTTTCATTGATCTTCCTCACTTGCCTAATGTGATCCCACCATATCGATGCTCTTCCATTCATGTTGAAGATGGCGACCCTTGCCTTCATATTTCTAGAGTAGTCTTGGACTTGGAAATACTTTCTCATCCCAAGAAGCCAAGGTTCAGCTTCTTGACCAGACTTTACCTCTCCATCAAATGTAGGAGGTTTTGCCTTCTTAAATTCCCCATGTGAATTGTTCTTATGATGTCTCTTCCTCTTACTCCTGTGAGATGAAGAACTTGAACCTTCAATGGATCCTTCAGAGTTAGATGATCCACTGAAGAGATTTTTGGAGTATAGGTTCTGTCTCTAAAAACTCTTCTTGAGATATTGGACCTTTTGCGGGAATTTGTCCCTGAACTACTCCGACTCCCTTCTGGATTTTTCGATTGATGTCCATGATTAATTTGCCTCTGGATATCTATCAAACTCTGTAGCATGGCTGCATTTAACTGATTCTTCTCTTCCTGAGCTTTAATCATCCTTTCATTATCTTCTCTACAGCTCTGGAACTCCACCCTTAGGCTCCTCATGGTGGCTACAATATCTGGGGGAGTCTCTCGATCTCTTCTTCCATTGGATTCTGTTTCGGCATTTTCAACATGTATGTTTTCCCCCATGGCATCTGTCTCAGGCTCATAGGGATCCTGTGCATCATCCATGATGTTGATATTTTTGGCCCAACCAAGACCAAAACTTTCCAACTGCACTTATCTGGAATGTTGCTTTGATGTGACTATATCTATGCAAAATGTGTTTATAAACACAACTGTTAGCTGCATTATAATATCGTGAATTGGTTGCATGTATATGGGAAAATCCTATATTGACAACTATGTCCAATTATAGACTTCTCACAATCAACGACGGTCTTAGGGGGATGACAGGGGTCAAGGGGGCTTGCCCCCGGTCGAGGGAAGTGCCCTCGTTTTTTTTTTTTTTTTGTAATTCCTTTGATTTTGCGCAATCTGGCGCATAACTTTCATGGTGATTTTCGATTTTCGGCAAGTGAAAATCTCAGTGAAAAAGCTGCTGTATTTTCACCATTTGGTGCAAATATTAAGGTTAAAATTGTCGCGGGTGGTGCGGATGTTAAGGTTATTTTCGGCGCTGCACGCATCGCAGGTTTTAGTGTTAGAATTGGCGTTGCCGCACACGTAGAAATTAACATAACTTTGCCGTCGTGCACGCAGAAGTTAACACTAAACCCGCGCAGATTTTAACGTCAAAATTGCTGCCAGTGTCGCGTTATCTAACCTTAACTTTGCTGCACAAAATCAACCTTAACTTCGCCGTGGTCGTCGCAATATTATCCTTAACTTTGCCACCGCAGCCCTTAGCCAAAATTTTCCACTGCACGCATCGCAAAAATTATCGTTAATTCTGCCACTGCGCGCACAAAAGTTAACGCTAATTCTGCCACCCGCACATGCAGAAATTAACGCTAAAATCGCCGACAGAGCCTTTAGTAGAACTCATAAATACTTAGAATTTTTTTTGCAAATTTTCACAAACAGTTAGATTTTTATTTATTTATTTATTTATTTATTTTTTTCTGGAAATGTGTCTTTCGTTTCTTTACAGAGGTAAGCCACTTACTTACAGATCATACTCTCATAGAACAAAACAATAAAAGTATTTCAAGAAATTGCACCTCTTCCATGTCAAAAATAAAACAACAAAACAACAAAATAATATAAGATGGCAAGCATTCAACCTGAAAATAGACAACTACAAAACTGAATGCTACTGCATTGGAAACAATGTAAGCAAGCATTCAACCTGAAAAGGGATTTTCTTCCTGCCTCCTCACTTTCATAGCATGAAATCAATGCAAGCAATTTTGCAAGAATTCCCAAAACAGTCATGGAAGTGTTTTCCCATCTTAATCAAACAGAAGCTATGATATCTTTAGATTTCTCTAACTCATTTTAACTTCAAATACTACATACATATACAACAATGATTTATATCTCTATGAAAGGCCCAACAACAGCAGTGTTGAATCGTAAGCTCTGCAAACTGTTCAACCTTAGTCTGTTTAGACCCAATCATGGTAATCTGTGGTGTTTAGAAGGGGAATATTCCCTTGTAACTGTGATCATACTTGGCCCATAGAGGCCTTATGCTGTAGCCTATGGTTCTGATACCAAAATGTAATGTCCCTCCCATCCTACCAAGGCTATGGAGAGAACACTAATGAAAATAATGGACATCTAGCCCCATACTTAGTAAACAAACTGTTACGAACCCATGTCTTTACTTTGTTAGTATATTGTTGTTGGACGCATATGCTTTGTAAGTCGTCCCATAGTATTTATTGATCAATAGTTTGTGTTATTGTTGTTGGCGCATATGTTTTGTAAGTCGCCCGTAGTATTGTTGATCCATAGTTTGTAGTGGCCCATGGTTTTGACCCATAGTATTAGCGCCTAGACTTAGTATATAAGTGTGTGTTGAGGTCATTGAAGGCACCGTGAAGTTAATTGTATTGAGCTTGCTCAAAGGAGGTTGCCCCTTCGAAGTGGCCCGTGATCAATATAAAAGTGATTCTAAGTTCTATTATTTCTAATATCTCGTGTATTTGCATTAATTAATTATTGCAGGTTCTTCACATCTGGTATCAGAGCACTTTCTTGGGCTCGCTGGGTGAAATTTCTGCCAAATTTTTTCTTTGCATCTGTTGCAGGTTCGGATTTGGGAATAATCCCTATCCGCTTAACTGTGGGAAGTACTTGGGAATAAGCACTAAAACTCATTGTGAGGAGTACCACAAGAACCTCGAAGTAGTTGGCCCATTAAGAGGACCTGCCAGCGAAAAGGGCAACGACCCCTACCCAATTGACTAGTTCCCACCCGTGAGGTAAACCAAGAGCTGTCGTTTGTGGCAAAACGGTTATTAGTTTTACCTGAGTTGTGAAGTGAGGGGTACTGCTCCAATACGCAAGCCGTTAGACAGCATTGGTGGCCGAGTGAAACCCCTGAACTATTAGGAAGCCGCACATACCTGGGGTCCATATCTATTTTCAACTGAACTGTTGTCGATCACTGCTGTGTTGTTTCAGATCCAGCCGTTCAGATCCATTCTGAAAGCCGTTCCAGATCCAACCGTTTTCAATCCAGTCGGTGCCGTTTCAGATCCCTATGTCTCTGCTCACTTCCGATCCATTGCAGATCTATCTGTTTCAGATCCCTTCCGAGCCATAGCCACTCCATTCTGAAAAAAAAAAGAGAAAAAAAGAAAAAAAGAAAAAAAAGGGGTTTTTTTATCTCCCTTGTTTTCAATCTATTTTCCTTGAAATTTCTCCATATCTCCCTTGTTTTCAATCCGTTTCCCTTGAAACTTCCCGGGAACCCCTGTAATCCCATTCTGCATATTTCATTCCTGAGGACCCTATCCCCAATTCCACTTCCCAAAGCCCGAAATCCCACATTTGTCTATTTTTAGGGTTTTCCATAACTTCCTCATATTTCACCCAATCACCTTCAAATTTTACCACAGAGTTCCTTTCCTAATTCTGCTTCTTTGTCCCCCTTGGCCAATTTTTCCCATTTTTTAACTCCGATTCTGAAATCCTCATTTTTTGCATCCCTGTCTATTCGACAGTGTCCAAAACCTAGTCAAACCCCCATTACCCTTCAGATTTTTTTCCAAATCCAAATTTTCCTTTACTGAAGCAGTTTTACCCAATCAACCCCCCCCCCCCAAAAAAAAAACTCCTGGTTAGGGTTGTCACCGGCGCAGGAGCAAAAACCATGGAAGAAGCAATTGCATCCATCCAAGCCAAACTCCAAGATCTGGATGAAAAATTTCTCGGCCTCCATCTTGAACATTCAGCTATGAACAACAAACGGTAGTCTGAGTCTTCATCAGACAATGGGTTCTCTTCTTCCAGCAATTTCCGTGGTCCGAAGCTTGATTTTCCTCGCTTCAATGGTACTGATCCAACTGGATGGATCTATTGTGCAGAACAGTATTTCAGTTTGCATAATACTTTTGATGTCAACAAAGTTCCACTTGCATCCTTTCATTTGGAACATTAAGCTCTTCAATGGTACCATTGGTACATCAAGGCTCATGAAGAGCCAAAATGGAAAGTCTTTTGCCAGCTCCTTTTGCAACGATTTGGTCCTAGTGCTTTTGATGACTTCACAGGAGCTCTCACTAAACTTCACCCAATTGGCACTGTGAGAGAGTTTCAAACCGAATTTGAGAAACTAGCCAACCACACAGAAGGATTGTCTGATGACTTTTACCGGAGTTGTTTTATCAGTGGTCTAAACGATGCCATCCGCTCTGAGGTCAAAATGTTCTGTCCCAACACAATGATGGAAGCCCTAGGGTTGGCTAAGTTGGAAAAAGACAAGACTGCGGCCCAACAACGCTCCAAGCCCACTTTTGTTCCCTTCCAAAATATGGGTTCTCAACGACCACCCATACCGTAGGCTCCTCGACCAAATCCTATCAAGTGTTTGTTTGAAAAAGAGATGCAAGCACGCAGAGAAAAGGGGATTTGATATAATTGTGATGAGAAATTCACTCAGGGACATAGATGTGTTCAGTAAAAGCTCTATCTCTTGGATGTGGATTCTCTTCCTACCTCTAAAATTGGTGACGAAGATCCAGATACAATGGATGCTTAGGTTGACATTCAGGAACCGTCTATTGACCCTCCATCTCAGGATGACCAGCCAGAGATATCTCTCCATGCTTTAGCTGGAATCACCACCCCCCAAATAATGCAGGTCAAGGGTTACTTCAAGAAGCTTCCTCTTACAATACTCATTGATTCTGATAGCACTCATAATTTCATTGACCCTTGGATTGCCAAACAAGTTGATTGTTTTATCCATCCTTGCTCCAACTTTGAAGTCATGGTTGCCAATGGGGGCACCTTACCTTGCAAAGGGAAGTGTCGAAATGTGCGTATGTCTATGGGAAATTATACCTTGCGCTATGACATGTTTGCCTTGACCTTAGGCGGATGTGATATGGTTTTGGGCGCTCAATGGCTACGCAAACTTGGCCCTATCTTATGCGATTTTGCTGAACTTTGGATGCAGTTTTCCCTCAATGGACAAAAACACACATTGATAGGATTACAACCAGGGTCTCTCAACATCATCAGTTCACATCGCATGGAAAAAATCCTCAAGAAGAATTCGCATGGTGTCATCGCTTAGATCCATTCCATTCAGATGCAACCATCAGCGGTCTCCACTACTCCTTTGGATCTACAACAAATTCTGGATCGATATACAGGTGTCTTTGCTGAACCAGTGGGATTGCCACCTTCAAGGCCAGAAGACCATCGTATTCAGCTCCTTCCTAGCAGCGTTCCTCCCAACATCAAGCCCTATCGCTACCCATTTCACCAAAAAACGGAGATTGAAATGCTCGTTCGGGACTTATTGAAGCAAGGTATTATTCGCCCAAGCACTAGTTCCTTTTCTTCTCCAGTTCTTGTTGTCCACAAAAAAGATGGGTCATGGTGCCTTTGCATTGACTTCCGAACACTTAATCACCTCACCATCAAGGATAAGTTTCCAATTCCTGTTGTTGATGAGCTTCTTGATGAGCTTATGGGGCTCAATTTTTCTCCAAGTTGGATCTTCGTTCTGGGTATCATCAAATTCGGGTTCATGAGGATGATATCCCAAAAATAGCTTTCCGCACACATGATGGCCATTATGAGTTTTTGGTCATGCCCTTTGGCCTCACTAATGATCCTTCCACATTCTAGGCCTTAATGAATAAAATATTTCAGCCTACTTGCGGAAATTCATTCTGGTATTCTTTGATGATATCCTCATCTATAGTAAAACATGGGCTGAACATCTCGAGCATTTGGATCTTGTCATGCAAATTTTCTCTGACCATCATCTCCACGCCAAGAAGTCTAAATGTGTTTTTAGATAGAAGGAATTTGAGTATCTCGGACACATTATCTCAGCACAAGGGGTTCGCGTGGATCCTGCCAAAATCGATGCCATGAACAATTGGCCGCATCCTCAGACACTTAAGAGCCTTCGTGGTTTTTTGGGGTTGACTGGCTACTACTGCAAGTTTGTCAAGGATTATGGGAAGATTGCAGCTCCATTAACTACTCCATTGAAAAAGGATTCTTTTACATGGACACATGCTGCTCAGTGTGCATTTGACAAACTGAAACAAGCTATGTGTACTACACCTGTTCTAGCTATGCTCGATTTTTCCAAGCCCTTCACTATTGAGAGTGATGCTTGCAGCAATGGACTTGGTGCCGTTCTCCTTCAAGATGAACACCCCATTGCGTTCACCAGCAAAGCCCTTTCAGGTAAGAATTTAGTTTCCTCTACATATGAGAAGGAAATGATGGCTATTTTGCATGTAGTACAGAAGTGGTGACCATACCTATTAGGGAATCATTTCTGCATCAAGACTGATCACCAAAGTCTGAAATATTTCTTGGAATAGCATGTCTCCTCATCAGCACAATAGAAATGGGTTAGCAAACTCATGGGTTATAACTATGAGATCACTTACAAGAAGGGTAAAGACAATACTGTGGCAGATGCTCTTTCTTGCACATTTGATTCCCAAGGTTCTCTTTCAGCTATTTTTATGCCTGTTCCAAATTGGTTTCAATCTGTTTAATAGGGTTATGTCAATGACTCTTCCTTATCTCAAATCATCCAACGCTTGACCAACAACCCTTCTACTGTACCACATTACTCTTGGGATGGTGCTTCTCTGAGATACAAGGGTCATCTGGTGCTTCCCCAAAGCATAGATCTTCAACAGGCTATCTTCTATGAACTCCATGCTTCTCCATCGGCAGGGCACTCTGGGTTCCTCAAAACGTATGAACGGGCACGTCGTAACTTTTTTTGGCAGGGCATGAAAAGGACAATTCAACAGATGGTAACTGAATGTGTTACCTACCAGCGCAATAAGGGTGAAACGACACTCCTTCCAGGATTGCTCGAACCCTTGCTGTTAACACCCAAAAAGTGCTCACTAGCTCATTTACCACATTATATGGCTCATTTGTCCATTTTCCTACCATATTTCCATTAAAATCCTAAAAAATCCCATTAAAAAGCCTCCAAAAGGCCTAAAATGCCTCCAAAAGGCCACAAAACCATCAAAATAGCCTAAAAAAGGCTAAAAAACCCCCTTTTCCTCCAAAAATAGCAAAAATCCCCTAAAAAGGGAATAAAAATATAAAATAATGAGGAAAAGGAGGAAAAAACCCTATACAGCTGCCCAAAACCATGTGTTTCCTAAAACCATGGGTCAGCACTCCACCACCAAAAAACTATAAATAGGTGATGGAGATCCCTTATTCCATATCCACAATCACAAGCACCCTTACTCTGCCAAAATCTCTCTCGAAACCCTAGTTCACCTTTGAACTATTTTCACCTTGAGAGCCACCTTTGGCCCATCCCCAACATTGGAGAAGGAGAAGGAGCATTCAGAAGCTTGGAGCATCCTCTTGGACACTGCAAAGGGCTTCACCAACCTTGACACTCAAGGTAACATCAATACAAAGTCATTCTTTCATTTTGGTGTTTATGCTTCATGCTTGTCTTAGAAATAATTTATTTTTTTTGTTTTTGCATAATTAGTTTAATATACTGAACTGCTACTAAGGAGTCCATTCTCCTTAGTAGGTGCTCATTGGCACAAGCTAGGGGTAAAACCCTAGCTACAGTTTTGGCGACTCCACTAGTTTTCGAATTTCTGGTTTCCGTTTTTAAATTTTTTCTTTCGGCTGTCCCTTTCGGCCGCTGCATACCGCGTCTTTTTCCTCTGCAGTCGCGTCCCGACCGCGCCTTTCAGGCCTTTACCCACGATCCGACCGTGGCTCTCAGACTGCTTCCGACGCTCCGCCGGCGGATTCAAGTCTGTTACCTGCGATCCGACCGTGGCTAATCAGCCTGTTTGCCGCGATCTGACTGCGCCTGTCGGCCTTTTTCCTGCGTCGCGACTGCGGCTTTCTGCCTCTTTCGCGCGTCCCGACTGCGCCTGTTAGCCCTTTTGCCGCGACCCGACTGTGTCTTTTTCCATTTTTCCTGCGTCCCGACTGCCACTGTTGGCCCGATAGCCGCGACCCGACTGTACCTTTTCCCCTGTTTCCTGCGTCCCGACTGCCTCTGTTGGCCCGATAGCCGCGACCTGACCGCCGTTGTTTCCCTTAAACCCGCGGTCGGCCTGTTCTGATCCGCCACAGACCCGCGGTCTGATTTCTGCTCTTTTCCTGTTTTGAGCCCAGCCCCTCTTGCTGCAATATTTTCTGCATTTGAACAGCCCTCTGTCCCACCTGCAGCCCACCTCCTTACAGCCTTTCTGCAACATAATTCCTGTTCCTTTTACAGAATCTTTTAAAATTTCAATATTTTTATTTCAGAAAATTTTTGCAAGTTAAACTTTCAATTTCCATATTATTGATAGATTGGAAGTTGCCCCCCCTTGTGGCACTTCTATTTTTGGGTTCCACACCTCATGAGCACACACTCTGTCACATTAAATCAAGTGAGCCTTAAAAAGTACCTAACTAAACCAACATTCTAACCCCACTTGGGGAACACAAAAAGAATCATTGTAGTTAGGTAGGATCAGGGGGATAGGCTTCCAATAACACCCCTTGGTTATTTCACTTGAGACATAGTTGTTGTCCAACTAGGGAACCAAAATCCCCTAGTACTTTTTGGCACGGTCACGACCAGTTTATCAGAGGGCCTCTCCCTTAGGAGGGTTGAAGTCGGGAGACTGGTTCCGGAGGCCTGAGTGGAATACCGCACTCCATTCAGTAACCGAAGGGCTACCTTTCGCGGTTCGCGGGATATCCCTGTATAGGGGTATTGCGGTCAACGAACTAAACGGCAGATTCACCTTTCTGGACGTGTCATGAACGGGGTATCTTAGTTGCCATTCTTCTAGGATTGTCTACCCGGTATCCCTCCCGGTAGGGGGATATCATAGCCACTTGGCTTTCCTACTCATATTGTCTGACTTGGATTTCATCACCTTGCAGAGGATATGTTTAGTTAAGTCAGAATACTTTTAGTTAGGTGTTTGCATGCTCCTTTACCTCCCTTTGGTCTAGTGAGTCCACCATTTTTCTTTTTTAGGAAACCTGCTGCTTGTTGGTATTCTGACCATCTTTGTTGTTACTCCACCTATTGTAGCACAGCTGTTGCAGTGGGTGTTTTGAGTTGGTTGTTGGCCTGAGTGCCTTGCTTTTTAGCTCTCCTTCTGCACACTCGGTTGCATTAGGATTTTTGAGCTGTTTTTATACTCACCTCAACCCACAGAGATTTAGACACCATCTGTCACCATTGAGTCCCCGAGACATTCTCGGCGCCTCAGGGGCGAGCCCCCACAGCACGGTTCTCTCGACACCACTCGTCATAGATTCTGATCATTGTCCGTTGATACCACTCATCACAGATCTAGAGCCTTGTCACTTGACTCCACCCGTCAGCGACGTAGGTCTCCGTCACCAGATAGTGACGCACCTTACTTTACCTCTGATTCTGACGAAGAGTCTGAGAACCCTATTTATACTGCCCCTACTAGCCCCATGGCTGGTACGACTTCCACTCCATTTGTCATAGGGACCATTGGTGGCACATCCACCACTACACCAGTTACTACACCTGTTTTTGGTATGCCCTCCATGGGGCAACCATCTACCGTTCCCCTCACGGTACCTATTCCCACAGCGGGAATACCTATCCCCACTACATCAGTGGCTCACAATACCCATGGTGGTGCTGGACCATCCTCCACTACCTCAGTTCCCCCACTTGGGGGCACCACCCTAAATCTTGTCCCTCCACTTGGGGGCACTGGCCCCAACTTGGTCCATAGCACTACTGTGTCACAGCCTTCTTCCAGTTTGCCGTTCATGGCTAGCCTCAACCTACCTGACCTGGCCAGATTGACCAATGATCCTATTCGACACGACCCTATGTGGCCTCATATGCCTACCAAACTACCCTCTGACATCCCTAAATTCGAGGGTAAGGCCGGTGAGGACCCACAGAACCACATCATGTCTTTCCACCTATGGTGTTCCTCTAACTCCATTGTGGATGACTCTGTTCGCCTCCGTCTCTTACAGCGCACCTTCACTGGCTCTGCAGCCAAGTGGTATATTGAGCAGCCTCATGGGACCCACGCCACCTTTTCTTCCCTGGCCTCGACCTTCCTGCAGTTCTTCCAGTTGCCAGTCCGCTATGACGCGGGCGTTGAGATCCTTCTATCTTGTAGACAAAACACGGCTACCCATATCACGGACCACATCCATGAGTGGCGTAGACGCCGTAGCTTATGCAAGATTAAACTAGATGACCGTATCTTCCTCGATTGGTTCCTCAAGTTCCTGCTTCCTGTCATCGCTAAGGATGTAGCTTCAGAAAGACCCCAGTCTGAAGAAGAGGCCATCCTTAAGGCACAGCAGTTCGACCTCATTTACGCCCAGTCGGGTTACCTTTATACCATTATACCTGACGCCCCTCGCGGCGAGTCCTCCCATCATGATGCGCCGGGGGCATCCCACGCTGCAGATGGTATCATTGGCCGTGTTTCTTCGCACCCCCAACCATTTTCTATAGCACGACCTACCCCTGGCCCCGACCTGTCGAGGGCTACCTCCCAGTCTGGAGCAACCAACTCATATGCTCCCATGACACATCACCATTCCCATGGACCTTCATGTCCACCTCAGTGCTTCGGGTATGCGACTCCTGCTTACGCTCCTCCAGTCGCCCCTCAGCCTTACTACCATCAGCAGACTGCCCCGGCTCCCGCGCCTTCCCAAGCCCCCCCAGCTTATTATCCGCCCCAGGCAGCCCCTGCGGCACATCCACAACCTGCTCCGCAGTCCTATCAGCAACCCCCTCAAGTTGCTGCACCTGCTCAGCCTCAACCTACATATCATCCTCCGCAGCCTGCCCCTGCACCTGCGCAACCTCAAAATCCACCTGCTGCCCAAGGGCAAGTTTACGCCCAACATAACCCGCAGCCAAACCAGAATAACCAACGTAACCAGGGCCAACAGAACCGCGGCAAAGGCCGTAATCGGGGAAATAACCAACCTGCAGACCAAGCTGGTCAACCGGCTAATCCCCCTGACAATAACAATCAGGTCCCCACTAATCAAAACCCTGATCGCCCGCCCAAGCAGGCCAAAAACCCCAATCTGCGAACAAACCACCCTTGTTCTATTTGCGGAGTCTATGGACATTACACCCACGCTTGCCCACATTTAGAGCGAGCTCGGCAGCTTTGGGTTGACGAGGCCCATCGCCAAGGGCATGCGGCTCCCCAAGCACCGCCCAACCCCCCCCAACCTCAGCAACCCCCTTTGGTGTTGCAAAACCCCTTACCGACCCAAGGCGTAGTGAACACTCAGCCGTTGGCTCCCCATCAAGCCAATGCGACCCAACAACAACAGATCACCTACGCTGCCCCTGATCAACCCATGTTTGACTCAGGTACCCACCACTTACTGATGATGTCATCTGCTGACGTCAACCTCCAGACCCGTCGGAACCAATATGGCTCCACCTCTGAAGCTACTCCCACGGATAAACCTACTAACGCTCATCCCACCGATCAGGCGTTACGTATACCTCCGCCTCCCATAGACGGCGCTGCGAAAGCACCTCATTTCCCACTTCTCCGAATCAACAATAACCCTAACGCGCGCGCTGCGTCAAACTACAACATCGTAGACGACCTAGCCCAATCTCCCGCAGCCATGTCTGCGTTGGAAGTCTTGAAGAACTGCCTTTCCCAGCGCAAGACTTTACTTTCCGCCATCGGGGGGATTGACCCAACTGATTCACATTTGATGGCGTTTGATTTAGACCAGTCTGAACCACGCCTACCTTCTAGCTTAGCCTTCCAAGTTACAGTCTCCGTTAGGAATCTTGTTATCCATCGGTGCATCATTGATGAGGGTGCTTCCACATGCGTTATGTCTACATTTGTATGGCAGAAGCTAGGATCCCCTCCTCTCCAGCAGTCCACCACTGCGTTACGTGCCTACGACGGTCGTTCGGCCCAGCCCCAAGGCCTTCTACCCAACGTTCCAGTCCAGTTAGGTGGTAAAACAGTTCTTATTGACATAGAGGTAATCAATGCCCAATTGGATTACAACCTTCTACTTGGCCGCAGCTACATGTATGCCATGCGGGCGGTTGCCTCTTCTGTCTTTCGCACCATGATGTTCCCCCATGAAGGACGCGTGGTTAAGATTGACCAGCTCACCTACTATGATCCCAGTGCTCCAGCGGCACCGGAAAATGTTCTCCCCATGGTTGAACAACCTGTTTCTCCTGCCTCCACCTCATTTGTTTCTTCTACGGGGCCTGGAGTCTACTCAGACGCGCCGATGACCTCCACCTTTCAATCCATTCCTCCGCCATCATCTACGCCCGAAATGTATGACTTATGTACCTTGTCCCATGACATCCTACCACCTAACAATCAACCATCCTTGTTGCCTAAACCACCATTGGTACCTAGTCACATTGGTGTTACACCGATCCATACGATCCCCTTCCTAGTTCCTCCAGCAGGAGTAGTAAGCGCCCCGGTCATGGCTACCCTTAGCCTCCCTGGGTTAACATTGGGATTACCTGTATGGTACCTTTCGCCTCCCGTTCGCCCCGCCGACACCAGATGTCGTCCTCCAGCCGGTGCAACCCATGGCTACTACCACCCACCCAACTCCCGGGGTCCCTACCCCTTCGTCCTCCACGACACTTCCTCCTCCTCTTCAACCCACTGGGGGCAGAGGTCCACAACCTTACACTGCTGTCCCACCTCCCAAGACAGTCAAGAACCCTCCAGTGTTTCGTGCTCCTCCCAAATGCTCGCTGTGTGACGAGTTGGGCCATGCGACCCACCAATGCCCACAGTTACCTGCATTACAGAAGCACATGCAAATGCTCGATGATGACCCCAACATCCCAACTGTCGAACTCAACCCTACTCCTAAACCTAAAGATAAGTCCCTACGTACCAACCACTCATGCGCCATCTGCGGTATTTACGGGCACTATTCACATCATTGTCCCGATCTCCCGGATTACAGAGCAGCTCTTTACGAGATGAACAATCTGGACCTTGAGACGGCACCACCTACCATTGAGGAGATCTACCCCCCGGTCTCTCCCCCTTCTGAAGAGGTTAATATCATCTACATGATCTCTTCAACCAACACTTCCACTACCCCCTCGTCAACCGATTTGACGACGCAAACTTTCCGTACTGATGAGGAGATTCTTGAGGCCCTTACCGCCCCGGATTATCCCTGGGATGATATGCATCATCGTTCCTACTTCATCCCAGAAGAATCCTCCTCTAGCACCGCTACCCAATACGCGGTTGAATCCAACGACTTCCTCCCCACCAAGGTCGACTGGTTCAAGGACCCTATTCCTGCTCCTGATGCCTTCGAGGAAGGTAACATGGCCAACATCTCACCCGTCATCCACATCGATATCGCTACCCCCAAGCGGTTCACCTGAACTCATCACTTTAGGCGCCTCCTGCAGTGAGCAAGAGATTGAGGACTACAAACAACTCTTCCAAGAATTCCGTGATGTCTTTTCCTGGTCCTATACCGAAGTGCCCGGTCTTAACCCCGCCATCATAGAGCACCACCTTGACACCTCTGAGTCAAGGGGCATAATATATTCCCTCGACCCTGGGATAGGGGGCATGATCAATCATTTTGACCCTACCCCATCACATCTATCTCAGCACGTCAATGAACCCATCGTTCAAACCAACACATATGTGATCCACAATCACAAACCCCATGCACATAGCATGGGGGCAGGTCATTAACCCTGCTCACTTTTTCACACTTGTGATCTCAACCCTTTTTGAGGTCACATATCACTTGTAGATTTGACTTGATTTTATACACCTAGTATTCTGCCCCTGTGGGCCATCATGATACACCTAGTATTATGCCCTCCATTTTTTCGCACCATTTGCACCATCGGATTCATTTTTCCGAGCTGGTGATGATGCTTGAGATCATTTCTCGCTCTCACCCCCCGATTTTTCGGGTATTTTTCAGACGCCACTAGTCGCCTCGGTTTGCGTGCCACAGCGGCCGTTCTCCGATTTTCACATGTTTTATATCATCGGATTCATTTTTCCAAGCTGGTGATGATGCTAGAGATCATTTCTCGCTCTCACCTCCAGATTTTCCGGGCATTTTTCAAAATGCCCCCGTCACCTCGGTTTGCGTGCCACATCGGCCGTCACCCGTTTTTGACATCCTTTATATCGCCGGATTCATTTTTCCGAGCTCGTGATGATGCTTGAGATCATTCCTCGCTCTCACTTGGTACAATTTCAACATTGTGTCCCAACACCTTGCTGCCTCGGTTTGCGCGCCACATCGGCCGCCATCGGATTGTTCCACATTTTCACATGAGCCATTCACTCCTGTCATACTGCAAATGTTTCGTTATTTTGCCACCATTTCATCTACCCCGCAAGGAGGTCCATCAGTGTTCCCACCTACCCTCGTTCTTGGTCATCATTACTAAACCTTGATTGAACACTTCCTCCTTGCCTGGCCATTCCTTTTGTTCGGTATAATTTTATCCCTTTTTCGGGCCGGACAAGTCCTTTACGAAAAAGGCACTTAGGGAGTTTCCGTTAAGCTCTTTTCTGACTCCTAAAAGAATGAAAAGACCGCCGAGCAATCTTGCTTCCTTTCATGCTCGTTAAAGTACCTGAAAGGGCGTCTATCTGGTATAAGTTTACCCCTTTTCCGGACCTGGTAGACTAATTACGAAAAAGGAATACTCTAGTCACACCGGCTAGAAGAGTTCTTCATTGCATCCTTTTATGCTTCTTTGGGCCTTGGAGACTAAATCTACGAAAAAGCAACCCCCTGGAGTCTTCTTACTTGCTTTCAGACTCTCTAAAATTGAAAGCAACCACGAGCATGTACTGTCCTGGGCTCGAAAAATCCACACGACAATACCATTCCATCACTTCAGAGTCTTCTTATCGCTTTCAGACTACTTAAAATTGAAAGCAACCACGAGCATGAACTGTCCTGGGCTCGTAAAATCCACACGACAGTACCATTTTACACACACTTCTTCTAGTTCCTTAACCCATGAAGAAGTTTTCCCCCGTGCCTCTTGGCACTTTGATCTGTCATCTCGGCAGCACCCCCAATCAGGTCGCCTTTGTTCAGAGTATTCTGCAGTCTCCTGCCATTTTATACCAGTTTGAGTCTCCCTCAGACCAGTCACTCTCCCTGAGCCATTACAGCTATGATCCCTTCCCCCTTAGTCAGTTTCATATGCTGCCAGATCATTTCCATTATCATACTCTGAACAAAGGAAGTTTGAGTCCACCCACTCTACTTGCCCAGTTGTCCCACCACAGTTTATCAGTCCTGCCATCAGCACTACCACATTTCGGTCTTGTACCTCGCGCTCCTGTCAAGGAAACATCATTGCCTTGCTAGGGGAAGGTCTCCCTCTGTCGACGACAGCTCCTCTATTCCAGAGGATAGGCCCAGAGGTCCCTACGCCTTGGACTTATCACCATCTGTGGTAAGTGCCTACGGATCATTCTGAGAGGAGACATCATTGCCTCTCCGAGTGGTTGTTCCTCACATGCTCGACTTCAGCACCTTGATCGCATCGTTGAGGATCGCGTAGGATTATATCCCATCAGTTTTTAGTCGAAGACCCCGGATTTCCCCCGACTCTAGCACATTGGTGAGTCACTTCGGAACGCCCAGTTGTATGTTCCTGTGGATGTCCGGGCTGCGTTGGCGTTTGTATTCGGAAGCCATCCAGTTTCATGCTTCCTTGAGTACCCAGTTTCAGTTCCAGATCAGTTCCAGTTCAGTGTACCATGGAGAGTATGACCCCAGTCACTATGATCCAGCAGCTCATCAGTTCCTTTGGTACCACACTCAGTAGCAATGTTGATTGTTCCGGTGCACCAGTTCTGCAGTTCACACATGATCCGCTCAGCAGTATGTCCCGGATTTGTGTCCCCTCTGGACTCTTATGATGTACACAGTGGTCATGTATCTTACAGGTCCCCTTTTTTGGGCCTCACAGTTATATTTATGTATCTTGATACGAGCATGGGTATGCCCGCCTCGTCCATATATTGAGATTATTCCTCAGTCAGTATTTGAGGTCATGTATATTTCAGGTCCCCATTTTTTGGACCCCATTGTTGTTATTATGTTATATCCTGATACGAGCATGGGAATGCCTGCCTCGTCCATATGATCAGATGATTCCTCATCCTTTATTGAGGTTATGTACTTTTAGTTCTTGCAGTTGTTCGGGATCGTTGTTCCGGGCTCCAGTTTGTTTCTTCTCTTCTCTCCACATCCCAGGAAAACCATTCATGACTTATGATGTCCATCGGCCATACGATGAGCTCCTGCCCTCGCACATCAGGGGGCAATCTGTTAACACCCAAAAAGTGCTCACTAGCTCATTTACCACATTATATGGCTCATTTGTCCATTTTCCTACCATATTTCCATTAAAATCCTAAAAAATCCCATTAAAAAGCCTCCAAAAGGCCTAAAATGCCTCCAAAAGGCCACAAAACCATCAAAATAGCCTAAAAAAGGCTAAAAAACCCCCTTTTCCTCCAAAAATAGCAAAAATCCCCTAAAAAGGGAATAAAAATATAAAATAATGAGGAAAAGGAGGAAAAAACCCTATACAGCTGCCCAAAACCATGTGTTTCCTAAAACCATGGGTCAGCACTCCACCACCAAAAAACTATAAATAGGTGATGGAGATCCCTTATTCCATATCCACAATCACAAGCACCCTTACTCTGCCAAAATCTCTCTCGAAACCCTAGTTCACCTTTGAACTATTTTCACCTTGAGAGCCACCTTTGGCCCATCCCCAACATTGGAGAAGGAGAAGGAGCATTCAGAAGCTTGGAGCATCCTCTTGGACACTGCAAAGGGCTTCACCAACCTTGACACTCAAGGTAACATCAATACAAAGTCATTCTTTCATTTTGGTGTTTATGCTTCATGCTTGTCTTAGAAATAATTTATTTTTTTTGTTTTTGCATAATTAGTTTAATATACTGAACTGCTACTAAGGAGTCCATTCTCCTTAGTAGGTGCTCATTGGCACAAGCTGGGGGTAAAACCCTAGCTACACTTGCCCATACCTACACGGATTTAGATAGATATTTCTATGGATTTCATTGAAGGGCTCCCTAAATCTGGTGGGAAGATAGTGATTCTCGTTGTGGTTGATCGCCTCTCCAGATATAGTCATTTTTGTGCTCTCAGCCATCCCTATATAGTCTCCTCAGTCGCTCAAATTTTCCTGCACCAGATCTTTCGTCTTCATGGCATCCCTTCTTCCATTGTCTCGGATCATGATGCGACTTTCACCAGTCATTTTTGGACAGAACTATTTCTCCACACTGGCACCAAACTGAAGATGAGTTCAGGGTATCACCCACAAACAGATGGTCAGACTGGAATTATCAATAAATGCTTGGAAACTTATCTTCGGTGCTTCACCTCTGAACAACAACATCAGTGGGCAAAGTGGCTCCCTCTCGCTGAATGGTGGTACAATACCTCTTACCACACTGTCTCTAAAATGACCCCATATGAAGCAGTCTATGGTCAGGCACCTCCAATTCTTCTTCCATACACCCCCAACAGTTCAGCAGTTCAAGAACTTCACACAGTCCTTCGAAACTGCGATCAAATTCTTTGCATTTTGTGGGACAATATTCACATGGAAAGAAATCGCATGAAGTAACAAGCTGATCAGCACCATTCTGAGCGCACTTTTCAAGCAGGCGATATGGTTTTTCTTCGTCTCCATTCGTACAAGCAATCCTCCCTGAAACTCAAAGGGCGTCATAAGCTCGCTCCAAATTTCTATGGGCCATATCAGATTCTTCAGAAGATTGGGTCCGTTGCTTATAAATTGGAACTTCCTCCTTCTTCCCGCATTCATCCAGTATTTCATGTCTCTTTTCTGAATAAAGTTCTTGGCACCAACATCAGTGGAAAAACTATTTTACCTGAACTAGATAATGAAGGATCCATCCTCAATTGGTGCACTCGTCAGCTTCTCTCTCGCTCTATCACATAGGTCGTAATTCAGTGGCATGACATGCAACTAGAGGATGCTACATGGGAACCACTCCTTCAAATTCAACAACAATTTCCACAGCTTAAGCTTTGAGGAAAAAGATTTTTTTAAGGGGGAGGGGATGTTAGGAACCCATGTCTTTACTTTGTTAGTATATTGTTGTTGGACGCATATGCTTTGTAAGTCATCCCATAGCATTTGTTGATCAATAGTTTGTGTTATTGTTGTTGGCACATATGCTTTGTAAGTCACCCGTAGTATTGTTGATTCATAGTTTGTAGTGGCCCATGGTTTTGACCCATAGTATTAGCACCTAGACTTAGTATATAAGTGTGTGTTGAGGCCTATGAAGGCACCGTGAAGTTATTTGTATTGAGCTTGCTCAAAGGAGGTTTCCCCCTCGAAGTGGCCTGCGATCAATATAAAAGTGATTCTGAGTTCTGTCATTTCTGCTATTTCGCATATTCTTATTAATTAAATGTTGCAGGTGCTTCACACAAACATTCATAAAAGTGAAGATAGACATATGAAAATGCATAAATATTTGAAAACACAGTAGAATTAAGTTCTATTACACATCCATCATACATTCAAGATATTCATGTCATTCATCCATTGAAACAATACAGAATTAGCACATGAGAGTACTTATCTTGAAACAAAGTAGTCCCTGAGCAACTAGCTATGCAACTACAATGTTCTTCCCAACCATAGGCTAGTTTGCTTGTCAATCTCATGGTGAACTTGACAACCCCAAGCTGGGCATGATTTCTACAAGGAACCAGGGAACAACAGACTCACACATGGCCAAACATACACCAAAATGAGCCAAGCCAATCTACAATTGGGTTTATCAGGCTGCTAGGAAATGGAAAGGAGGAATTGCTAAGCTAGTGATCTCAAGCACAGAGCCATGAATAATTCTACAAGATCTATCTAGCTTGGCACCCACAATGCCTACACACCCCACTCAAGGAAGTATTCCCTTCACCAATGCATAGTCCCTCAGGCCATACCTTCCAATCTAGAGTGTCCAAGGTGTGCATAGAAGAGTAGCCAGCCCTCTTGATCTTCTTGAGAGGTTATTTCCCCCCACTAGGTTTATCAAGCCAATTTTGTCCACTACCACTCCAAATCTCTTGCTCATAGGTTCAAACCAAAACATGGATGCACATAACAGCAAAACCACAATTGCTGGGCATGAGAAAAATGTTTCTTCAGTGGGATGTCCAAAATGGGGATTCTACCAGTTCAGAAAAATGTGTGAAATCCCAAAACGAAAAATGGAAGATGGGGAACAACCCTGGAGAGCATAAATCATTTTCAGAAAAAAAACGTCCATGTGAATTTTGGGGCAAAAACGACCTCCATCACAGTCCCAATTCATGGCTCTCCTCTCCCAGCTATTGTACAATACAAAAATCGAGCTCCCAGGCATGGAAAATGCAGGAAAAATGGTGAAAAATGTGATGGGGAAAGCCCAGCTAGCTCATACTGTGTGAGAGGGCAAAGGATATGGGTTCAGAATGGATTTGGGCACCATTTCGTGGGTGTTTTCTTGCCCAAGGAGACCAAAATACGATTTTCCAGGTTGGTGGCTTGCCCATTCTCGAAATTGACTACCATATCTCTCCACTCCCAAGGCATTAACTACCTCAACCATCTCTTGGAAGAATTAAATGATTGGGTGCATAACCCAAAATGGGTAGTTGGGATTTATGGGTTTTCTCAATGAAATGGATTAACACCATGGGCTCAAGGGTTTGAATAATTTCCCTCCCTATTCCTTGTAGAATCATGCCCCATCTCTTTCTTGCATTGCATAGCTAGTTGTGGGTATTTCATTAAATTTCATATTTACATGATGTCTCCATTTACATTGTGCCTATCTAGCACAAGAACCATATGCACCGATTTTAATTGCCGATACATAAAAATGCTAAATCAATGGCGGGGCCTTGGCCTTGAGCTCCTCACCATGATTAAATAACAATATTTACATCATTTACAATATTAATGCAATAGGGTCAAGATGGGGACATTAAAGCAAACTCATTGTTCTTAGGATTTATGGAAAATTATGATCATGGATTTGGAAATAATGAAATTTTTTTTGTGGAGTCATGCTTCTTGTTGGAAAATATCAATGTTGTCAATGATTATGTAAATGCAAGAAATGATATAAGAACAAAAGGAGTGACAACTTCATTTTTATATGAAATGATAAATCCTCGGTGTGTGAAGCACCTGGAAAGACTGAAGTTGAAGGCAGAGTCTTAGCTGAGACTTTGACATTTAGATGATCATTGAGTTCACTCACGCTGAAGATGGTAGAGAATATTCACATTGAAATAGAAGAGAATGACTTCACAATAATTGTTTGACTTTGATGGGCATATTACTCATGTTTCACCCACGCAAAAACTAAGGAAATGCATTGTCTTCCCAGCATATATAAACAAGAGAAAATGTCTCTCAATCCAAGGGATAAATGATGACTAGAGTTCTTGAATTGCAGCATTTTGATCATAGATGGACTTCTGGATTTTCATTAATGGTGGATCTCCTTATATCTGGTTCCCTATCGCGGCTTCTGATCACACAATTACTAAACTTTAGTTGAAAGTTTTGCAAATTGTAGATTACTGTTTTGAAGGGATGTCACTCTGAAGAAGATCACATGAGTTTTCCTTGCACTCTTTTTATGAAAATAGCAAGAATCTCAGAAGATATTGACTAGTCTTCTTAAAGGATCAATTTGCAAGAAGCATCGTTACATTGAGATACCATAACTAGAAGTTACCATTTTATTTTCCTGAAACCGAGAATCTGCAATTCAACAAAAAACTTCTAAAAGTGCACACATGCATAAGAAAAATGGGTGCACACTTGGCTATATGTAATCATAATTAACATATATATAGTCTCCAACTATCTAGTATCGTGATTCTGTCATCATGGTCAGTGTCATCAGGTGGTTGTATTCTTTAAGGAACCATTGTGATTGTTCTAACTTGTAATGATATGATGCTTTTTTAACACTCTTCCTTTGATTCTTAGTGCCACCCAATCAACACCAGAGTGGAAAGTTGTTGGCACTAGGGCTAGAAACCCTGTCTATCACTGCACTTGGACCACATTCATAGCCATGATAACAAACAAGGGGCTAACATGTAGTAAAGGGGAATCAACCATTGGGGGAGGTATATCACCACCACAACTTTACAAACCAAAAAAGCCCTTGTTGACTAGTTAGTAATATAATCTTATAGTATTGATAGAAAAAAAATGGTTAATTGAAAAAAATGGCTATTACCACCCACATTATCCTTGTGTTTATGGTATAGGTTAAGTCATGAATACGAAGAAAACAAGTATGAGATAAGTTGAGCACAAAAATTGCAAAACAATATACAAGGAACTATTCAATATGGAAACATGACTTAACACAAAGTAAAGGACTCTATCCATGAAAATTTATAATGAAACCTTGTTTATAATGATAGTTACACACACTAGGATCCTTGGTTAATAGAGTTCAAATATGTAGAGATTGTGTCATAAATTCCAGACAACATTGGACATCAAAGATACTACACAATTGGGAGATAAAATCTATTTTCACTAAATTAATTATACCAAAGTGACATAAAGAGACTTAGTTACTTGGTACTAATAATTCAACTCTTGCTCTAATCTTCCCATTCTTTTCTCTATTTATCCCTTTATCTCTCTTAATGACAAAAAGAAATCACATTTCATAATGATGAGACTTTTAATAGCACATATTTTCTCTATTTATCCCTTTATCTAATCTTAATGACAAAAAGTAATTCAACTCTTGCTCTAATCTTCCCATTCTTTTCTCTATTTATCCCTTTATCTCTCTTAATGACAAAAAGAAATCACATTTCATAATGATGAGACTTTTAATAGCACATATTTTTATTATAAGTAACATATGCCACTGGTTACATTTAAACCAAAGTTACCGAATTGAGAGTCATACTAGACGATTCAACAAGTTCAACTCAGATCCAGCCCCAAACATTTTTTTCCTAACCATCCAAAGTCAAATTCAAGTTTGACTCAAAAGTCTAACCATGAATAATTGTGAATCTGACTCAATTTTACCAAGTCACTGAGTCGCTTGACAAAGCCTATAAAACCCCCTTTTTGACTAAATTTTAGCATTTTCTTTTAGTGTATCACTATGAACATGAAATTTTGGAAATCTATTGATATTGTGCATTGTATTATCATGGTTTTGCAGTACAATGTATAACAATGAAACATGTTTTTAAACCACAAGTTTGTCAAGTTTCATGTCATTCCTAGATATTTGATTCCTGACAATTTCATCTTTGATTCACTTGAGTTGGAGCTTAAGCATACGGTGTGAGAAAGCTTCCTCAAGTTTCTCAGTGGCTTCAATTTAGGTTCACAACATTGTTCTTTTATAGGAGGGTGCATCACCTTTGAAGTGATCCTACTATTTTTAGAGGGAGGTCTATCCTTGGAGTATTACATGGGATCCACTTTACTGCTATTTTCAAAGGAGGAGATTCCTATCTATAGCCACCTAGGGCATACTTCTTGAGGAGACTCTTTATGAATTATATTTGGGTGTTTCATATTATATTTGGCCTAAGAGGCATACTCACCTTTTGAGCATGAGTGTGTTGACTTTGGGGTGATGCATGCTATTATTACCTAGAGTTGGAGTGCATGAGATGAAGGATATTTTATTGGTGGATTTTCCTTATGTACACCTACTATTTTTATCTAGAGATAGATCCCATGGGTTGAGGAGGCTTTTGTTGTAAGTGCTCTACAAAACAAAAGGTGCTTTTGAAAGTCACCAAAGATCACACAGAAGCCCAAAGAACTGGAAGCAGTGAAGCTAGTTATAGAAAAGTCTAGACCTTGTGGTTTTTTGATGGGGTTTCCCTACTAACCTGTTGATGTTACTCTAATTTGCATCATCATGCAGAGATTCTCCCAAATTGGTCATGCTGATTTGACCAAGGGGGGATGATACATTCACCCTCAGACCCTGAGTCATATGGCTAGAGGTGAATGGCCTAGGCAGGGGCAATCCTTCTCCCATTATCCTAAGTCATATGGCTTGGGGATATTGGCCCCATGGTGCTCTCACATTTCCTACTCCAAGACAGAGTGATCTATTTTATATTAGAGAAGGTTTGACTTGTTTATTTGATAGGGGATTTCATCCCCTTGTGGAACATACAAGTCTAGTCTAATGTTGAATTGACGTAGACTCTAACAAGTGTCCGAGACTTCTTAGCGGGTCTATTCAACATTAGAGCTCTATGTGAATAGACGTGCATGTGAGGAGAAGAATAACATCAACAAGGCTCATGGGAAAATTTTCTAGTAAAGAAGAAATAACCAAGAAGACAAGTCAAATCCAAATGAACCATTGAAGAAGCCCTAGAAATCATTAAAGAAGCCCTAGGAAAGATTGAAGAAAAAAAGAACAAGTCAACCCAACAAAAGTACAAGTCAACCCCACAAAGAGTTTCATTTTCATCATCATCATCACAACTTCTCTTCTCAGCTAATGCACAGGTGCAAGAAGGCCTCACGAAGGTACAAGGCGTAAATTTATTGGGTTATTATCATCTCTAGAGGTTTTCTATCTCAATCTAGGGTTTTCTCATGAAGCGTGAAATTATTTATGGCTAGGGTTTCTTCATAAGAGGTAATGTACTTGGTACTTGTAATATTAGACTGATTTCTTCTAGGAAAAGTTGGCTGGGTTTTCTCCCAAGGTTGGGTTTCCCGGGTTAAAAAAATTGTGTCTATTGTGCATGGCTATATTTCTATGATTCTCTTGTGTTTCCACTACAATTTAAAGTTGCAATTTTCAGTGTGTACTTATTTAATGAAAATAGTGGTATGAAATTACTGTTTGAAATCATTAGGAAGTAATTATTAGATCTGAAAAATTGTATTTCTATTGCTATAAGAAAATTCAACATAACCCAAGGTGCCAATAGGGAAGGAGGAGTCACACATCTTTTAGAATCTCATTGGATCAGTTATGAATATGGATTAGGAATTTGTCAAATGGTAAACCATGCTGCTACAAGAAACTACATATTGACAATCTTGGCGATTGAGCATCAAGCAAAGAAGCTTGGAGTTTATGGAGACTCAAAATTGGTAATTTTGTGGATAAAAGAGACTATAAAACAACACAACATCGGTCTCCATGGGTATTTATGATTTCCTCCACATTCGCACAGTAGCTTCAATAATTGCCTGACAAGAACAAACCGTTTTTGTGAAGGCCATATTTATTTAAGGCACAATGATTTCCGCATTGAAGTCCATAGAATGGGAAAAAGAGACAGACCAATACATTTTGTTCCTTAAAGTTGATTTTGATCAAGCCTATGATAGAGCTAACTAGTCCTTCATCATGAACCTGTTACAGTGCCTTCGTTTTGGTCCCAAATGTGTTGCCATGGTGAACACGTTTTTCTCTAATGCTTCAACATTTGTTTCTATGAACAGTGCACTCACAGCTCGCATCCCACTTCATCATTCAATCAGGTAGGGTTTCCTACTTACCCCTTGCCTGTACATTTTATCATTTGATTCTTTAGGTTATTTGTTGGAAGCGGATAAGATGCAAGAAAGAATTTGGGGTATCTCTCTTCCCAATGGCTAATGGTTAACAACAATTTTGCTAATGATCCTCTTTTATCAGTTCAGATGGATCAGGAGAAAATTGAGACTACAAAGGGTTGTTTGGACCTCTTTTACATTGCAAATGGAGTAGTGGTAAGTGAACAAAAGACTAATTTCTGGCTCGTCGGGATTAATAATCTCCATTCTGGGCTCGTTTATGGAATTACAATAGTCCATGGGTGATTGTGTGCTACCTCAGGATCCCATTTGGAACTGGGCTTTCAATGGTGTCCATGTGGGATTGGATGCCTTCAGAAAATTCAGACAAAACTTCATATATGGAAGTTAAGAGATCTCCCTTTGGAAGGTACGCTGAATGTTTTTTCATGGATTTTATAGGCCTCTCTCATCTACTATGTCTCTTGTTGGCTCCCTAGCAGGGCCTAGTTTAATAAAATGGAGTAGATTCTCAAGTATTTTATGTGGTCCAAATATGGTGGTGAGACATAGTTTCCAATGGTTCCCTAGGATCCGTGTATTATTCCCAAGGAAGAGTGGGGTGATAACCTTATTGATGTTGAGTCCCAAGGGAGTATTCTCACAACTAAGTGAGTGGTGAGGTGTCTTGAGGGTTCCCCCCATGGAAATTTTTATTGCAGCACAAGTTCCAATCAGCTCATCATCTCCTTAATGTTGTGGTGATTCTAGATTCTATAATATAATTTTCTCCACTAATGTTTTCCGGATTTCTGTGTGTTTCATTTGCAATAGCATGTGGAAGACCTGGAAGTTTGTTGCCCCACTTGTCAAGTGAAATTTATCAAGTAGCTATGCAGGATGGGATTTGGATTGGCATTTAATTTGGAGATAGAGTCATCAAGTCATTGTATAGTTGAGCTTTCATGGTTCCATACTCACAGGATCAGCAGGAATGGTATTTTTTCTAGAGGGATCTTTAGGATTTTCAGGCCAGGACATGGAAGAACTGGAGATTGTTGGATCTCCATAAATCCATTGTCTTTTGATAAGCCTATTATCAAAGGTATTATGGGGTTAATAACTTAATTTATTCTGAGGAGTTGTACAAGATGGATATTTATATGCAGGAGCACAGGAAATGGGATTGGGGTTAGCATTTTCAGAAACAGATTTAGCTTTATGACTCCAAAAAGATGTACTCCCTTCTGCATCAAAAGCATATCCTAACCCCTGTTCTAACTGCTCAATGAAATATTCTGATCCAGAAGACAAGGCAACTTGTAGTTTGCACAATGCTTGATCTCTTCACCTCAGCTACAAATTATGGGTCTTTCAATGGTTGATTATCTATCATATTCTCCCCCCTAAGGCTCTCTAGGCTAAGTGTGGGCTTACAAATGGTCTTTGTTAAGTGGTTGTCGAAAGACGGTTAAGCACATTCCTTGGGACTGAATTTTGCCAAGATTTGTTTGAAGTATGTCCAGGATCATAATTTAGCATTGTTCCAATGGAAAATTAATTTTCGAGTAACATAGTTTGGAGACTCATGCTACCTACTACTTTCGGTATTTTTGATATTTTGGCATTGCCTTAGAATCAATGTGTTTTTCACTATTTGGAAGTTAAGATGCAAGTATGTTTTTTCTGATAAGATCAGTTCATTTTTAATCTTTTTGTCATGTTTGGTGGGAAGAGGTATGTATGCAATTACTAGTTAAATCCTAAAGGATATATGTTGATTAAATATCCTAAAGAATTGGATGATTCAGCCAATGCTGATTTTATTTGTGCCCTGGTAGCTTTATGGAAGAAGATATGATCCATTTTTGTATATACCCTTCCACCTTTATTTACATCGCTGTAAATATATTTCTATTAATATGAGACTTATTTTCAAATAATAAAAAATAGACCTCACTGTCTTTCAAAAGCTAGCTTTACTATCTAGAGCATCCCTTCACTTAATGTATGCAGTTTCTGACTATTTTCTCTTTCTGTACAAAATATTCTCGACTATATTTTCTCTATGTAAAATGAAAGCAAATGCTAGCTTGACTCAGTGACAAACCTAATTAATGGACACTGCAGTCTTGAATTGATGTATCATTTTTATTTTGAATAATGGAAGATGATATGATTTTTTTCTCTGGAAAAAAAAAGCCAGTTTTCATTAGTTAGCTTACATGAGAACCATATTTAGTGGGAACTTCTAGTATTCTTACAAAGCAGATATGCAAGATTGGAAATGGCACTGTTTAATTCCCCAACTCTAGAAATGACATACAAAACTTCCCTTGATGAAGAAGTGGAAGTAACACTACTCTTCGACATTCACTCTCAAAACAAAGACACAACCAACAATACCCCACCCCTGGCATACTAACTCATATATCGACCATTGCATCCACCTACAACATGGTAAAGAAATATATATTTAAATAGCATACAACCAACTAAATAAAACGGGAAAATGTGTGTTGTGGCATTATCCTATCCATGACATGACTATACCCTATCTCTTTCATTTTTGTCTTCAAAAATAATAAAACCCTTTATTTCTATCACTTTTCCAATGAAAAAAAATAATATTATTGCACATTCCAATATAATTCCTTCTACGTAACCTCCAAGTTTTAATTGAATCTCTTCGATAGTAATAAGATAAGATAAGATAATTCCATCTGAAAAGTAAGGTCAATATCGCCTTGTTCAATGTATATACTCCAACTCTTTATTCGGAAAAAAAATATTGTTGGGATACACTAGCAGATTTCCTAGAAATTTATTCCCCTCCAAACATCATATTTGCTAGGGATTTTAACTTGGTTCTAAAGTCATAAGAAAAGAAAGATGGATATTCTGGGAAATACAAGTTCGGGAATCTGCTAGAGGAGCTCATCCAAAACTGGGATCTAATAGATATCAAGCCCAAACAAGGCCGCTTCACCTGGACAAACAAAAGAGTGGGATTGAACCATATTACGACACGCCTGGACAAATTTCTAGTTCAAAGTTCTCTACTCCTTAAAGGGAAAATTCTAAGCTCCCAAATTTTGGCCAATATATCCTTTGGACACAAACCTATCCTACTTTCCTTAAAGGATGTAGAAAAGATGGGGCCGATTCCATTCCGGTACAACCCACAAAGGATACTCATTCCAGGGTTCACTGAAACTGTAAACAAGGCGTGGAACTCCTCGGTTCAAGGTTCCCTGAGCTATGTGTGGGAAAAAAAGCTCAATAACACCAAGTTCACTCTCAAGGATTGGATCAAAGCATCCATAACCCCCCTTCAAAGCCAAGGAAAGAAGTGGTTGATACATGTTATCAGACAATCTACTCAAGCGGACATGAGCATGATCTCCCTAGTCCAAGTGGATCTAGAACAAATGAGAACAGAACATAAAACTACCTTCCTATATCAAATTAGAGATCAAGGTAATTACATGCCTTACCTTTAGATTCGTAGATATTTCTCCTCGTTATTGCTCCAAACTTTGTGGTCGCTAGATCTGTAGCTGCAATACCTGTCAACGTACATAGAGACAAAACAAGCAGTAAAAGTACATCTAAACACTAATTTATCCAAGTAAACAGTAAAGGAAGTGAACTATAAACATCATCAATACACAGACATTTATGGAAAGAGATTATATTACTGTAAAAAGAGTGAGAAATACATAGTAGAGTGATGATTACAACCCAAGACTTAACGCTGCAATCTTCCTCCAACAAGCCAAGCCAATGCCTCCAAAGAAATGTATACCTCCCAAGAGATGGATAGGAATCACCTAGGTTAATTCCACCAGCATGTAAGTGCTATAGACTTCCTCCCTTTGGAATGGAGAGGATATTTGTATTTATAAGACCAAGGGGATAGAGTAGGTTGAGGATCATGGGGAGAGGACTATTAATGTATTTGTAACTTTGGAATGTATTTCATATATGTATATTGTATCCCTACAAGAGATGTTATTATTCCTCTATACGGAAGTGTTGTCATTTGTATTTACAAGTGTCGCAACTTATATATGATGGGTTATTAGACCACCAAGTGTGGGGTTGGCCCTAAGTTGAGTTACCATGGGTTATTAGGCTCTCATAGAGAAGTCGGCCCTGTTAGGTTATTAGGTAAGTCAAGTCAGTGTATAAATAGAGTGAGGGTGTCACTCTATTTGATGATTTACTTAGTCATCTATTCTCTCATGTGGGAGTTGCGCACAAGTGGAGGAAAAGAAGCTGCTAGGAGACTATCTCTTGTACTTGGGTTTTGTATCATTGCTCTTTCTATCTCTGAGGAAGTTGTGGGGTTTTTCACCTTATTGGTTTTCCCCAAGGAAACTCTGTGTCTATTGTCTCTTGTGATTGATATGCTGTACATGTTATTCTCTTAGATAAGATCCTAGATCATATTGAATTAATGCCCAAAATCTAACATGGTATCAGAGCTACCCTGAGAAGAAGACATTGTGCAGCTACGGAAGATAGGGCTTATTAATTTTTGGGTTTCTATCCATAGATCTTCAAAGGCAGGAGGCTATATTGACTCTCCTAAGCAAGGTGCATCTTTTTGTCGAAACAGATTTTCATTCTGAGCACTTTCAGTTTTTAGCCTGTCACTACTGCAGGAAATTAGGGTTTCAGAGAAAGTTGGAATTTTTGGAATCTGAGTCCATGGCTGGATGCTCCTCAGAAAAATTGAACTTCTAAGTCTTGGATTGAACTTTTTGGTTGGGTGGAAGGCCGGTTTTGATCAAACCCTAATTCAGGACCCTGTCTAGTGAATCCGAAAGTTTTAAAGGAAAGTTTGAGGGGTAAAACCTTGCAGATTTCAAAATCTAAGTATACCATGTTGATCAACTCAACAAGGTGCATCTTTCTATCCTTTCAGAAGTTTGAAATTCAAAGTTTGAATTTTTAGGGTTTCTCTGACAAATCCTAATCCAGCTCCATATCCAGTTTTCAGCAAATCAAGTGGTAAGACCTAATAACTTTTCTATTTCCATTTGAAGTACTCTTTAAAATGTCTCACCACACCAAGCTTGAGGATAAGCTTGAAGGGGTTGACAACTTTTGAGCATGGAAGTATAGGATTGGGTTAAGCCTGGAAGAAAATGAATTGGACACCTACATAAGTGAAGAGGTTCCATTTCCAGAGGGAAAAGAGGCTAAGGCATTACACAAGAGGAACTTGGTCAAGGCTAAGAGGATCATTGCTGATTCTATCAAAGACCATCTCATACCACATGTGTCATCTCTGAAGACACCTAAGGAGATGTTTGATTCTTTGACCAAGCTATTTGAAGGGAAGAACATAAATCATAAGATGACCTTGAGGAATCAACTAAAGAATGTCAAGATCCAGAATGCGGAGACCATGCAGTCTTATTTTTCAAGGGTCTCCCAGATAAAAGAACAAATTGAAGCCGTGGGAGAATATATAGAGAATGGAGAGGTGGTAATGACCACTCTTAATGGCCTTCCTAGGTCATGGGATTCCTTCATCCAAGGGATTTGTGCTAGGAAGAAACTTATCACATTCAATAGGTTGTGGGAAGAATGCTCACAAGAAGAAGCTCGAATTATAGCTCGAGAAGAGAAGATGGGGAATGAAGACCAAGCTCTCACAGCACACTCCAAGAAGTATGATAATAAAAAGGGACATCACCACAGTAAGAAAGAAAAGCATCACCATTAGAACCAGAGGGATAACCTCAGATCTCGAAGAAACATATCCAATGACCGATGCTTTACATGTGATGAAAAGGGACACTATTCAAGGGATTGTCCCATAAATAATAAAGATGGTTCCCACAAGAAGAAGAACATCAAAAGGAGACATCATGTTCACACTGCAGAGGATGATGAACCTCCCAGGAAGAGGGCTAGGGAAGAAAGTGAATATTATTCAAGTGATGAAGAGTATGTTTTGATTTCTACCCTCACTGGTACTATTGCTCATGGAAGCAATGATTGGCTTATAGATAGTGGAGCTTCCAAACATATGACAAGATTCAAGGGATCCTTTGTAAAACTATCTCAACATGAATCACCCCATAAGGTGAAACTTGGGGATGACTACCAGTATCCAATAAAAGGAAGTGGTGAAGCCTCCTATAAGCTAGACTCTGGAAAGTCTATGAAGATGAAAGATGTACTATATGTTCCAGGTCTCAAGAAGAACCTTCTCTCCATATCTACATTGGATGCAAAAGGTATGAGGGTTGCATTTATAGATGGCCAAGTTCTTATGTGGCCAAAGGGTAAGACTATAGATGATGCAGTGGTGATTGGTGTTAGGAACCCGTGTCAACCCTTCTCTTTACTGTGTTAGTATATTTTTGTTGGACGCATATGCTTTGTAAGTCGTCCCGTAGTATTTGTTGATCCATAGTTTATATTAGCCCATAGTATTGACCCATAGTATTGGACGCATATGCTTTGTAAGTCGTCCCGTAGTATTATATGTCCCATGGTTTTGACTCATAATATTGGGCATAGACTTAGTATATAAGTGTGTGTTGAGGTCATTGAAGGCACCGTGAAGTTAATTGTATTGAGCTTGCTCAAAGGAGGTTGCCCTCTCGAAGTGACCCATGATCAATATAAAAGTGATTCTAAGTTCTATTATTTCTGATATCTCGTGTATTTGCATTAATTAATTATTGCAGGTTCTTCACATCTGGTATCAGAGCACTTTCTTGGGCTCGCTGGGTGAAATTTCTGCCAAATTTTTTTTTCGCATCTGTTGCAGGTTCGGATTTGGGAATAATCCCTATCCACTTAACTGTGGGAAGTACTTGGGCATAATCCCTAAAAATCTTTGTGAGGAGTACCATAAGAACCCTGAAGTAGTTGGCCCATTAAGAGGACCTGCCAGCGAAAAGGGAAACAACCCCTACCCAATTGACTAGTTCCCACCCGTGAGGTAAACCAAGAGCTGTCGTTTGTGGCAAAGCGGTTATCAGTTTTACTTGAGCTGTAGAGTGAGGGGTACTACCCTAATACCCAAGCCGTCAGACAGCATTGGTGGCCGAGTGAAACCCCTGAACTATTAGGAAGCCGCACATACCTGGGGTCCATATCTATTTTCAGCTGAACTGTTGTTGATCACTGTGGCGCCATTTCAGATCCAACCGTTCAAATCCATTCTGAAAGCCGTTTCAGATCCCTCTATTTCTACTCACTTCTGGGCCGTTATAGATTTATCTGTTCCAAATCCCTTCCGAGCCGTAGCCGCTCCAGTCTGCAAAAAAAAAAAAAAAAAACCAGTTTTTTCTCCATATCTCCCTTGTTTTCACTATGTTTCCCTTGAAATTTTCAGGGAACCCCTGTTATCCCATTCTGCATATTTCATTCCTAAGGACCCTATCCCCAATTTCCCTTCCCAAAGCCTGAAATCCCACATTTGTCTATTTTTAGGGTTTGCCATAACTTCCTCAGATTTCACCCAATCACCTTCAAATTTTACCACAGAGTTCCTTTCTGAATTCTGCTTCTTTGTCCCCCTCTGCCAAATTTTCCCATTCTTTCACCCTGCTTCTGAAATCCTCATTTTTGCTTCCCTGTCTATTCGACAGTGTCCAAAACCTAGTCAAACCCCAATTACCCTTAAGATTTTAGTCCAGATTTTCCTTTACTGAAGCAGTTTCTATTTTTGTTTTCCTACCCAGTCAATCCAAAAAAAAAAAAAAAACTCCTGGTTATGGTTGTCACCCGTGCAGGAGCAAAAACCATGGAAGACGCACTTGCCGCCATCCAAGCCAAACTCCAGGATTTGGATGAAAAATTTCTCGGTCTCCATCTTGAACATTCAGCTATGAACAACAAACGGTAGTTCGAGTCTTCATCAGACAATGGGTTCTTTTCTTCCAGCAATTTTCGTGGTCCGAAGCTTGATTTTCCTCGCTTCAATGGTACTGATCCGACTGGATGGATATACCGAGCAGAACAATATTTCAGTCTGCATAATACTTTTGATGTCCAGAAAGTTCCACTTGCATCCTTTCATTTGGAACAATAAGCCCTTCAATGGTACCGTTGGTACATCAAAGCTCAACCCGAGCCAAACTGGACAGATTTTTGCCAACTCCTTTTGCCACGATTTGGTCCTAGTGCTTTTGATGACTTCATAGGAGCACTCACTAAACTGTAACAAATTGGCACAGTGAGAGAGTATCAGACAGAATTTGAGAAACTGGCCAATCACACAGAAGGATTGTCTGATGGATTCTACAGGAGTTGTTTTATCAGTGGTCTCAAGGATGAAATCTGCTCAGAGGTCAAAATGTTCTGTCCCAACACAATGATGGAAGTCCTATGGTTGGATAAATTGGCAGAGGACAAGATCGTAGCTCAAAAATGCTCCACACCCACCTTTGTTCCCTTCAGAAATATGGGCTCCCAATGACCTTCCATCACGCCTGCCCCACAACCAACTCCTATCAAGCGTTTGTCTGAAACAGAGATGCAGGCACACCGAGAAAAAGGGCTTTGTTATAATTGTGATAAGAAATTCACTCGAGGACATAGATGTGTTAAAAAAAAGCTCTATCTCTTGGATGTGGATTCTTCGCCTGGCTCATAACTTGATGAAGAAGCTCCAGATACAGTAGATGATCAGGTCAACATTCAACACCCGCCTGTTGACACCCCATCTCAGGACGACCCACCCGAGCTCTCTCTCCATGCTGTAACCGACGTCACCACCCCACAAACAATGTGATTCAGGGGATACTTCGAGAAGCTCCCTCTTACCATACTCATTGATTCTGGTAGCACTCATAACTTCATTGACCCCCGGATTTCCAAACAGGCTAATTGTTTTGTCCATCCTTGCTCCAACTTTGAAGTCATGGTTGCCAATGGGGACACCTTACCTTGCAAGGGGAGGTGTCACAATGTGCGTATCTCTATGGAAGATTATAACCTGCGCTCTGACATGTTTTCCTTGTCCTTAGGCGGATGTGATGTGGTTTTGGGCGTTCAATGGTTACGCACACTTGGCCCCATCTCATGGGATTTTTTAGAACTTTGGATGTAGTTTTCAGTAAATGGGGCACAACAAAAATTAATGGGATTACAACTAGGGTCTCTCTGCATCATCAGTTCACATCGCCTGAAAAAAATCCTTAAGAAGAATTCACATGGTATCATCGCTCAAATCCATTCCCTTCAAATGCACCCATCAATGGTCTCCACTACTTCCTTGGATAGATATGCAGGTGTCTTTGTTGAACCAATGAGCTTTCCACCTTCAAGAGACCTTTCCGATAAGAATTTAGTCGCATCTACCTCGCAGCAGGAAATGATGGCTATTTTGCATGCAGTACAGAAGTGGCAACCATACCTATTAGGGAATTATTTCTGCATCAAGACTGATCCCCAGAGTCTGGAAACTTTTATGGAACAATGGGTCTCCTCCCCAACACACCTGAAATGGGTTATCCCTATGCGATCACTTACAAGAAGGGTAAGGACAATATGGTGGCAGATACTCCTTCTCGCACAATTGATGACCTAGTTTCTCTTACAGCTCTTTCTTTGCTTGTTCCAAATTGGTTGCAATATGTTCAACAGGGCTATCTCTTCTATGAACTCCATGCTTCTTCATCAGCAGGGCACTCTGGGTTCTTCAAAATGTATGACCGGAAACAATGTAACTTCTTTTGGATGAGACTGAAAATGCCAATTCAACAGATGGTGGCTGACTGTGATACTTTCCAGGTCAACAAGGGTGAAACGCCACTCCTTTCGGGATTGCTCAAACCCTGGCCCATCCCTACACAGCTTTGGCCAACTATTTCTATGGATATCCTAGCAGTGCTCTAGTGGTGCAATACCACATCTCAAAGGACACCATATGAATCAGTCTATGGACAGACACCGCTAGTTCTTCTTCCATACACCCTTAGCAGCTCCCCAGTGCAGGAAATTGACTCGGTTCTTCAAAACTGTGATCAGATTCTTCTCATTCTACAGGACAATCTTCACATGGCCAGAATTCGCCTGAAACAACAAGCTGACCAACACCATTCTGAGCACATTTTCGGCACTGCTAATGGGGTTCTTCTTCATCTATAGCCTTCCAAGCAATCCTCCCTGACACTCCAAAGGCGTCAGTGGCCCGAAATGCAACCCGAGGATGCTACCGGGGAACCACTTCTTCAGATTCTGCAGCAATTTCTCCAACCAAAGCTTTGAGGACAAAGCTTTTTCTAAGGGAGAGGGGATGTTAGGAACCCGGTTCAACCCTTCTCTTTACTATGTTAGTATATTGTTGTTGGACGCATATGCTTTGTAAGTCATACCGTAGTATTTGTTGATCTATAGTTTATATTATCCCATAGTATTGACCCATAGTATTGGACAGATATGCTTTGTCAGTCATCCCGTATTATTATATGTCCCATGGATTTGACTCATAGTATTGGGCATAGACTTAGTATATAAGTGTGTGTTGAGGTCATTGAAGACACTGTGAAGTTAATTGTATTGAGCTTGCTCAAAGGAGGTTGCCCCCTCGAAGTGGCCCGTGATCAATATAAAAGTGATTGTAAGTTCTATTATTTCTGATATCTCGTGTATTTGCATTAATTAATTATTGCAGGTTCTTCACAATTGGAGAATAAGAGGGAGGGTTATACAAACTGAAGGACCAACCAGAACAAGCCTTGGTTCATGACTTAGTAGAGCCAAGTGAACTTTGTCATAGAAGGCTTGCACACATGCACTATAGGGCACTACCAATTGCAAGCAAAGCAGTGGAAGGTCTTCCTAAAATCTAGACAAAGCATGAAGGCATTTGCAAAGGTTGTGCAAAGGGAAAGAACACAAAGAAGACATTTCCAAGTAGTGAAAGCAAGGCAAAAGGAATCTTGGAAATTATCCACTTTGATGTATGCGGTCCAATGTCATCTAGTTCTCTGAGTGGGTATGTATATTATGTTTCCTTCATTGATGATTTCTCTAGGAAGACTTGGGTTTATTTCTTAAAGAATAAATATGAAGTGTTTGATAAGTTCAAGGAATTCAAAGCCTTGATAGAAAATCGAGCTGATAAGAAGATCAAGACCTTCAGATCTGACAATGGGGGAGAATTCATTTCAGGAGATTTCAAGAAGCTATGCAGTGATTCAGGGATTAAGAGGGAGTTGACTACTCCTTACAATCCACAACAGAATGGGGTTGCCGAAAGGAAGAATAGAACAATCATGGAAGCAGCTAGGGCAATGCTTCATGACCAAGATCTTCCTATGCACTTATGGGTAGAAGCAGCAAGGACAACTATATATGTGCAGAATAGAACACCTCATAAGATACTTGACGACAAAACACTAGAAGAAGTATTCACTGGTAAGAAACCAGAATTTAGGCATCTCAGAATATTTGGTTGTCCAATATACACACACATTCCAAAAGAAAAGAGAAAAAAGCTAGATCCTTCAGGAAAGAAGGGCATATTCGTGGGTTATAGTGAAAGCTCGAAGGCTTACAGAATCTACTTTCCAGGATTCAAGAAGATTGACATCAGTAGGGATGTAACCTTTGACGAAGACTCAACATACATCAAATAAAGGAAGACACTTATTGAAGACAATGAAGAACCCATAATACCCAGAACATCAGACACCACCATGAATGAAGCAATTCCTGAAGAAGACCATGAAATAGAAAATCCACAAGAACTTATAGCTCCACCCCGTGAGAAGAACTCTCACAAGAGGAAACCAGCATGGGCTAGAGAGCTCATCCAAGATGCAGAAAGGTATGGAATTCCAGAAGAAGAACAAAGAGAAAGGAAAAAGACAAGATCACACACCATCTATGTTGCCATACTCTGTGACATTATGAACAAAGAACCTTCCAGTTATGAAGAAGCAACAGAAAAGAAAGAATGGAAGGATGCCATGGTCAAGGAATACCAGTCAATCATGAAGAATGATGTTTGGGATGTGGTCCCAAGAACATATGGAAAGCCTATTGTGACTTCCAAGTGGATTGATAAGATCAAGCATGCTGCAGATGGCAGCATAGAGAAATATAAAGCAAGATTTGTAGTTCATGGCTTCTCCTAGAAAGAAGGGATAGATTATGAAGAGACTTTTTCACCTGTAGCCAGATACACTTCCATCAGATTAGTACTAGCACTGGCTGCAGTAATGAAATGGAAGGTACACCAAATGGATGTCAAGACAACCTTCTTGAATGGTGTAGTCGAAGAGGAAGTGTATGTGGAGTAACCACTCGGGTTTGAGACACATGACAGAGGGACTCATGTGTGCAAACTGAAGAAATCCCTGTATGGTTTGAAATAGGCACCCAGGATGTGGTATGGAAGGATAGACAGCTTCCTATCCAGTTTGGGATTTACCAAGAGTAAAGCAGATTCCAACCTTTACTACAAGGTTGAGGAAGGCAATCCAGTGATATTACTATTGTATGTGGATGACCTATTTGTGAAAGGCGAGGATAGATTGATTGCCGACACGAAGAGGAAGCTTGTTGCCGAGTTCGAGATGAAGAACTTGGGTATGATGCACTACTTTCTAGGTATGGAGGTGTGGCAGAGTACAGATGGAATCTTCCCTGGACAAGGGAAGTATGCAGTAGAGATCATGAAGAGGTTGAGGATGATGGACTGTAAGGCCATGGCCACACCTATGGCATCGAACCTGAAGGTTCTATGTGATGCTTCATCTGAGTTGGTTGATTCCACGATGTATCGTTAGATGATTGGGTCTTTGATGTACCTGATGAATACAAGACCGGATATTTGCTTTGCTGTGAACACCTTGAGACAGTTCCTGACGGATCTGAGACATGTTCACCTGATTGCTGCAAAGCATATTCTGAGGTACCTGAAGGGTACCGTTGACTATGGGCTCAAGTATGATGCGAATCAAAAGTTTAACCTGGAGGGTTATGTTGATTTGAATTGGGCAAGAAATTCCATTGATCGGAAGAGCACTTCGGGTTTCTTTTTCAGTATGGGATCTGGTATGATCTCTTGGTTTAGCAGGAAGTAGTTCTGTGTGGCACTGAGAATAGCCGAAGCAGAGTATGTTGTAGCTTGTTCGACTAGTTGTGAGGCAGTATGGCTTAGGAAGCTACTGTCTGATTTGTTTGATCTCCAGTTGGAAGCTACTTGTATATATTGCGACAACCAGAGTTGTGTGAAGTTTTCAGAGAACCCAGTGTTCCATGACAAGTCGAAGCACATTGAGATAAAATATCACTATATCAGGGATATGGTGCAGAGAGGAGTAGTGATGTTCCTGTATGTTGCGACAGATGAGCAAATAGCCAATGTGTTGACCATGCCGCTGGCTAGAGTGAAGTTTGAATACTTCAGAGAGAGACTTGGTGTACTTCAGATCAAGATTCCCTCCAAAGGGAAGTGATGAGTCCGGAGGCACAGATGCACATGAGCCATTCTCATATAGTGGTAGGTAGGTCCTCTTATGGTGTAGATGTAAGGGTTGGAGCCATTCTCACATGGTGGTAGGTATTTCCTCCCATGGTGCATATGTAAGGGCTAGGCCATTCTCACATGGTGGTAGGTATGTCCTCCCATGGTGAGATGTAAGCACTGGGTGTGGCTTTTCCGACATAGTGGCAGGTGTGTCCTTCCATGGTCATTGATATTGCCGAGACTTTCCGACATGGTGGTAGGTGTGTCCTCCCATGGTCATGATATAAGTGCTGAGCCATTCCTGGATGGTGGTAGGTAGGTCCTCCCATGCCGGTGTATGTAAGTGTTGTGTGATGTGCATCTAGGTTGTGCTCCATGGCCTATGAGGTGATCTGAAGACGATGATGTGATAGTAGAGTACACATGTTTTGCAGAGGCATGTGATCAGTCCTGAGATACTCTTGCAGCTTTTGCAGTGGAATATGATCAGTCCTGAGAGATCTTGCAGGTGTTGTAGAGGCAGTGTAATCAGTCCTGAGGTGTACGTACTTGATGGCTTGCTTGCAGAGATGATGAAGACCTACATGAAGGCTAGGCCTACATCCAGCATGAAAAAAGGGCTAGCTCTGTAGAACTTCCTATGATGAGTAGATTGGATATTGATTGAGATAGCAGCAACATTGACGATGATGATGATTTGATGACGATGATCCAGAGAAGAAGACTTGTGCTAGAAGACCTGTGTCGAGAAATACCTTCCTAGTTAAGAGGGAGTGTTAATGTATTTGTAACTTTGAAATGTATTTCATATATGTATATTATATCCCTACAAGAGATGTTATTATTCCTCTGTACGGAAGTGTCATCATTTGTATTTACAAGTGTCGCAAGTTGCATTACAAGTGTTGCAACTTATATATGATGGGTTATTAGACCACCAAGTGTGGGGTCAACCCTAAGTTGAGTTACCATGGGTTATTAGGCTCTCACAGAGTAGTCATCCCTGATAGGTTATTAGGCAAGTCAAGTTAGTGTATAAATAGAGTGAGGGTGTCACTCTATTTGATGATTCACTTACTCATCTATTCTCTCATGTGGGAGTTGCGCACAAGTGGAGGAGGAGAAGTTGCTAGGAGACTATCTCTTGTATTTGGGTTTTGTATCATTGCTCTTTCTATCTCTCAGTAAGTTGTGGGGTTTTTCACCTTATTGGTTTTCCCCAAGGAAACTCTGTGTCTATTGTCTCTTGTGATTGATATGCTGTACATGTTATTCTCTCAGATAAGATCCTAGATCATATTGAATTAATGTTCAAAATCTAACAAGGACTAATGGATCCTCCCTTGAGGTTAGGGAACCATGGGACAACTCACCTAGATGTTAGGGATAGAGATCCGCCTCATCCACTTTCTAGAATTCGCTCGAAATCTGCCTTTATCCAATTTAACCAACCCCGGTGCAAGCTAGATGAGGGAAACTTGCGCCTGAGAGGGAAAGCGCGGGCTGCACAAAGGAAACCTGAGCCACCGACGTAGTCTACATGAAGGCAGTATGCGCCTGAACTAGTTGGGTGCTCCTTGCTAGAAGACAACCTACGATGACCCAACTAGAAATTATGGACAAAGGGAAACAACTTGATCTAAATGACTTCTTGATTAGGGAGATTTCAGGGATTAAGGAACTGAGTTGAAATGGGTCTCATGATGACGAGATTTAGGAGTAATAGAATGCCCCCCAAAGCATAAAGCTGGTAGAATAAGACAGGTGAAATTCTTTGAAAGATGGATGGCAAGTACTTGCTGGCTGGAAGATGTTGTTACAGTACAACTGACTCTGAGATACAAGTCTCACATGACTCACAACATGGCTCTCGACCAATACAATACAGATCCATGGTAGTAGGGACCGACTGAACACAATCATGGATACTAGACACAATTGTATATCCATGATGAGATGATAACACAACCACGACCAATACAAAGTGGATCCACATAATATGACTCAAACAATATCCATCGCAACCTGGGTAAGATATGAGTTCCCCAAGGTCTTCAAGTTGAACCCGCAATGATATGAATCTATCCATGTGATTACAATGTTTTGGAGTCGAACATGGTAGAAACCACTTGATTACTAGCCATTGATGTATACCGTTAACAAGTACGAGGGAAATCACCATTAATGTCAATGATCCCCAAGGTATCATAGTACATATCAACAAGCGTGAATCAATGAGTTGAGTTCGGACACTCGACGAAATATTTCAATCAAGAGTCAATGATGTAAACTCATGTTGAAAGCGAGGTAACCTGCCATTAAGGCATGCATGCCCAAGGTACTCAATTGGTTTCTAGATTCAATCCCTGGATGATGTGTTGAAGTCGACAAGGAGGGCCATGATGAATCCCCCATCAACGACATGAAACTCGATAACAAATGTTTGGAGTAGATCGGATGGTAGAGTAACATGCAAGGATGACTCAGGGTAAACCAACATGATGGAAAGTGTACTGACTGCAGATGATGAGTAATGAACATTTCTTGAACATGGGCATGGCATGACTTGGCAGTATTGACATGACAAGAATGACACTGACCCCAATGCAATTGATGATGGAAACATTCTTTGGATGACCCAAAGGAGTGACAAGACTCTTTAAATCACTAGGAATCGAAGACAAATGGATTACCCAAGTATTGAATGCGAATGCAAATGAGTGCCATGTTCAGGAGTAACTATGTATTACTGTAAATTATAGTGTAACAAAAAATATTTCCTTTTTACCCATCATGACTGATGAGTTCCTCTATTGTTTTTTAACGAGCTTGAGGAGTGTAAATAGATGCTCGGTATAGCTCATGTCATGGATGAGTCCAATCCCAAATGTTTTACGAACCTAGGATAGGAGGGGTTCGTCCCATGACGTGCCCTTCAATGTCAATTTTTAATGAGTCCATAGAAGGAAAACTTGACGTCATTTCATGTTTAGAGAATCTGAAAAAGAGCTAAAGAAGACTCCAAAGGTCATTTTTCGTAAAGTTAGCCTCTTCGCCCGGAAAAGGGTAAAACAACACGAGAGAGGACTCTTCCAGTCATGATTGGTTGGAGTCTTCCTTTTTCGTAAATAGTGCCTCCTGGTCCGAAAAAGGGGTAAACTATCACCAGAAATATGACCATTCAAATACTTTTACAAGTGTGAATGCATCAAGTTTGCTTGGTGATCTTTTCGTATTTCGAGAGCCTGAAAAAAAGGTTAAAGAAAGAATCCGAGGGGTTCCTTTTTTGTGGGAGTTTAACGAGCCTGAAAAAAAGGTTAAAGAAAGAATCCGAGGGGTTCCTTTTTTGTGGGAGTTTAACGAGCCCAAAAAATTGATAAACTGTAACTCAGTGACTTATTCTCATCGTTTTACGAGCATGAGAAAGAACAAAGAGTTAGTTCGGTGTCATTAATAATTGAATTTAACGAGCGAAATAATTACATAAATACGCTCAACGAGTTGCTCATACTTGATAACACGCATGAAATGACGACAAACGCGAAAAACAATATTAATGAGATATTTAACTTCACATGCAAGCTTCAAAACTAGGTCAAAATGATTAACCGAGTATAAATAATTCCAACTATAATAAAATAACCCACAATGGACTAAATTAAAAAAGGAATATGCTCTTTTTTTTATTTAAAATGGGGTAAATAGTAAAAAACAATTACTATTTGTTTTTTACCAAATTGGAGAGGTGAGAAGTGTCGTTTTGAGCCATTTTTCCTTTGCCGATTCCGGGAGCTATGATCGACTGTTTCGAGTGCCGTCAACAAAAGGTAACTCTAAACTCATATATTTAACTTTTCAGCAGTTTAATTTTTTTCTTTTCTTCATTTTTTTGGGTTTTGGACATGGTTGGAGGGAGATATTGCGCTCGGCGGCCAATGCAGTCTCCCCTTTCGAGAACTGCACCGACGCAAATCCCGAGCTGAGGTCTTGCACCGATGGATTCCTGTCTGTAAAGACGGGATGCACCGATGAAAGTCCACCAAGCATGTGCAAAATCTAACCACAAGAAACCATTTTAGATGGGTTGAAAAGATTCTAAGGATGTTTAAATGGCCTTTTGGATAGGATTACAATGACCAAAATGGTCCTCAAGTGGCGAGAATGCGAGCACGAGATCGACGACGCTCAAGAAAAAAATGATCCCCAATGTATAGCTGCATTGAGGAATTGCGGTTTGCTCAATTAATTTCGAGTGCCTGGCATGAGTGCCCAAGTATCGTTGTTTTCATATCTGGTCCAATGTTGGGACCTGGTACAACACTTTCAGATTGGTGAGCACACTTTGAGTATAGATGTTGAGGACATCTACTTTCTGACAGGGTTTTCCTGATAGGGAAACCCTGTGTCCCTGACTTGATCACGAGGGAGTGATAGCACTATGGAGGACATGATTGACTAGTGGTGCACTCCAAGCACTCAGATGGATGGTGGGAATATTTCCATTAAGGATGTCCGAGACCGAGCTCTCTGTACTATGCTATTTACCATCGTGAGGGTGGCCGGTAGTCAATATGCTCATCTAGCGAGCAAATCACAGATGATGTACACTGAGGAGTGTATGGCTCCTACTGTATTCAACTGGTGTGAGGGGCTCCTCACTAGTCTACGGGATGAGCTGACCAAATGTTGGCGCTGAAGAAATTTGGTTACGGTTCAGTGGTGATATCATTCAGGGAGAGGGTGCCACACTTATGCCCGTAGGTAGATCTTGAGGATCGAGATGCTCGAGATCCTCATATGACCAGGTGGTTCGAGGTGATGGCCCGCCATGGTGGCGGGGGTCCTATTATTAGATTCAATATAGGTTTCTTTCACATGGATGAGGGGTCATCTCCTCATGGTGGAGGACTACCCATATGATGGGACGGACTTCAAAGGGGACCTTGACCTGGTGCTTCCTGAGGGAACGTAGTGGGGCGATATCGGTAAGAACAACTACTGCTTTTGTTTTTTCATTTTATGTATTTATGATTTTTTTGGAGTAGTGATGATGGCTTTCACATGTTTCATGCAGATGTGGGTCTGGTGCGGCTGGTTGGAGTCTCTCCTCTTGTGCGGAGAGGGGCGGTGCCGGAGATGGGCCCCGCAGCTCGAGATTCCATAGAGGAGATGGAGAAGGTTGAGGATAACCTCCGTAGGATGACACTATATATCTCAGAGCTAGGTGTCCATGACCTACCCCGTCGCTACCAGCGGCTTACAATCAAGGTATCTTTGCGTTTTGGCACATTGCTCTGGAAAGTGGTGAGGGCTGTAGTCTGCTATCATGAGCGTCCTATGGACTAGGCTCATATATTATATGTATATAATGAAAGCTTATGAGCTTCATATTTTGTAGAGAGGACTCTTACTGAAAGCTTGCATGCTTCAGATTTTATATCAGCACTACCATTTTTGTAATTTGCATCAATTTTATATATATAGACATTATTGGCGGATTTTATACATATTGTGTTCTATTGGTGATTGATGGGATATTGTCTACATGTTTTGATTATACAATGGATGATTTACATGTCATGCCTATTTTTGTATCTTATGGATATCTTATGTGTGTGCAATGTACCAATCTAGAATGAAATTGGCCATAGCATCGAAAACAGTGTTCATGTCTCATGGAATGTGCAGGTATTGAACAGATTCAAAGGACCTTTCCAGGAGATGAACTCGTTGGAAAAGACGGAGCAGAGTGGGGTCGTGGATAGCGTAGATCCGATTAAGATGAGAAACCACTAGATGTGAATCCAAATGGATAACAATGTGGCTCATACCCAAGGAAAGTGTCGGTTAGGGTTCCAATCACCGCATGATATTCCGCTGCGTTATTGGTTGCGTATCCTAGACAATTTCCTCCTGAGCTAATAAGCTCTCTTGTAGGGGAATAAAGTACCCAGGCTGCCGAAGCAAAGTTAGGGGTATGCCAACTGGTGCCGTCTATGATTCCATAGTAGGTTTCCATCTGCACATGCAGACAAAACATGGTATAAGTAGAGAAAACAAGATCCTGGCACACTAAAACAAAGCATCACACCACACAAAACACATGCCATGTACAACATATACAAGATACTTATGCACGAAAAACTGAGGCATAGTACCTCTTCAGGTATATCCCATTGCAAGGCTCTCCCAGAGATATTCCATCGTAATCCTCTAGCTCATATGCTCCCTTCTCCAGAACACATTTTACAATGTATGGCCCATGCCACATGGAATCAAACTTACCTACCCCCAGCTTATCATGCATTTGGTCATATGTGAGGACCAAATCACCCTCGTTGAAGAGACGAGGTTCAACTGACCTATCATACTGAGCATTGATGCATTTATTATGTGCCTCATTGGAAAGATCAGTATCATGGTGGGTCTCATCGAGTTTTTCTAGGTGAAGGAAGCATTCTTCCTTGGTAGAGGTGTTCGGGAGAAGTTCAACTATGAGTTTGAGAGATGGAATCTCGCACTCTATCGATAGGACTGCCTCCAATCCATAAACTAATTGGAACAGTGTGAATCTGGTGGCAGTCTTGACAGAGGTCCGGTATGCCCATAGTGAAGAAAAGAGCATGTTATGCCAGTTCGATTTGTGTGTACCCACCATGCATTGAATCATGGTTTGCAAGTGTAGCTAGGGTCTTACCCCTAGATTATGCAAATGAGCACCTACTAAGGAGAATGGACTCCTTAGTAGCAGTTCAGTAAATGTAAATAATTAAGCTAAAACAGAAATAAAAACTACTCTAAAACATGTGCATGAAAAATAAATAACAATTTGTAAACAAGGGTTTTGTATTAATATTACCTTCAATGTGAAGGTTGATGAAGCTCCTTGCAATGCCCAAGAGGGTTGCTCCAAGCTCCAACGTGCTCCTTCTCTTTCTCCAATGGTGGGAATGGGCCAAAAGTGGCTCTCAAGGTGAAAGTAGTTCAATGGTGAACTAGGGTTTTGAGAGAGATTTTGGCAGAGTAAGGGTATACTTGATTGTGGATGTGGAATAAGGGATCTCCATCACCTATTTATAGTTTTTTGGTGGTGGAGTGCTGACCCATGGTTTTGAGAAACACATGGTTTAGGGCAGCTGTATAGGGTTTTTTCCTCCTTTTCCTCATTATTTTATATTTTTTATTCCCTTTTTAGGGGATTTTTGCTATTTTTGGAGGAAAAGGGGGTTTTTTAGCCTTTTTGAGGCTATTTTGATGGTTTTGTGGCCTTTTGGTGGCATTTTAGGCCCTTTGGAGGCTTTTTAATGGGATTTTTTGGGATTTTAAGGGAAATATGGTAGGAAAATGGACAAATGAGCCATATAATGTGGTAGATGAGGTAGTGAACACTTTTTGGGTGTTAACAGATTGCCCCCTGATGTGCGAGGGAAGGAGCTCATCGTATGGCCGATGGACATCATAAGTCATGAATGGTTTTCCTGGGATGTGGAGAGAAGAGAAGAAACAAACTGAAGCCCAGAACAACGATCTCGAACAATTGCAAGAACTGAAAGTACATAACCTCAATAATGGATGAGGAATCATCTGATCATATGGACGAGGCGGGCATTCCCATGCTCGTATCAGGATATAACATAATAATAACAATGGGGTCCAAAAAATGGGGACCTGAAAAATACATGACCTCAAAAATTGAATGAGGAATAATCTCAATATATGGACGAGACGAGCATACCCATGCTCGTATCAAGATACATAAACAGAACTGTGAGGCCCGAAAAGGGGGACCTGTAAGATACATAGATAACCACTGTGTACATCATATGTGTCAAAAGGAAACACAAAGCTGGGACATACTGCTGGGCGGACTATGTGTAAACTGAAGAACTGGTGCACTGGAATATCAACAGTGCTGCTAACTAGGGTACCAGAGGAACTGATGATCTGCTGGATCATAATGACTGGGGGCCATAACCTCGATGGTACACTGAGCTAGAACTGAAATGGGTACTCAAGGAAGCATAGAACTGGATGGCTTCCGAATACAATCACCAACGCAGCCCGGACATCCACAGGAACATATGACTGGGTGTTCCGAAGTGACTCACCAATGTGCTAGAGTCGGGGGAAATCCGGGGTCTTCGACAAATAATGTAAAGGATGTAACCCTACGCGATTCTCAACGATGCGATCAAGGTGCTGAAGTCGAGCATGTGAGAAACAACCACTAGGAGAGGCAATGATGACTCCTCTCAGAACGGTCCGTAGGCACCTACCACAGATGGTGATAAGTCCAAGGCGTAGGAACCTCTGGGCCTATCCTCTGGAATAGAGGGGTTGTCGTCGACAGAGGGAGACCTGCAACTATCAAGGCAATGATGTTTCCTTGACAGAAGCGCGAGGTGGAGAACCAAAAAGTGGTAGTACTGAGGGCAGGACTGACAAACTGGGGGTGACAACTGGGCAAGTAGAGTGGGTGGACTCAAACTTCCTTTGTTCAGAGTATGATAATGGGAATGATCTGGCAGCATATGAAACTGACTGAGGGGAAAGGGATCATAGCTGTAATGGATCTGGGAGGGTAACTGGGCGGAGGGAGACTCAAGCTGTGGTACAATGGCAGGAGATTGCAGAATACTCTGAACAAAGGCGACCTGATTGGGGGTGCTGCCGATATGATTGATCAAAGTGCCAGGAGGCACGGGAGGGGACTTCTTCATGGGTTAAGGAACTAGAAGAAGTGTGTGCAAGATGATACTGTCGTGTGTATTTTACGAGCCCAGGACAGTTCATGCTCGTGGTTGCTTTCAATTTGAAGGAGTCTAAAAGCGATAAGAAGACTCTGAAGTAATGGAATGGTACTGCCGTGTGGATTTTACGAGCCCAGGACAGTTCATGCTCGTGGTTGCTTTCAATTTTTGAGAGTCTGAAAGCAAGTAAGAAGACTCCAGGGGGTTGCTTTTTTGTAGATTTAGTCTCCAAGGCCCAAAGAAGCATAAAAGGATGCAATGAAGAACTCTTCTAGCCGGTGTGACTAGAGTATTCCTTTTTCGTAATTAGTCTACCAGGTCCAGAAAAGGGTTAAACTTATACCAGATAGACGTCCTTTCAGGTACTTTAACGAGCATGAAAGGAAGCAAGATTGCTCGGCGATCTTTTCATTCTTTTAGGAGTCAGAAAAGAGCTTAACGGAAACTCCCTAAGTGCCTTTTTCGTAAAGGACTTGTCCAGCCCGAAAAAGGGATAAAATTATACCGAACAAAAGGAATGGCCAGGCAAGGAGGAAGTGTTCAATCAAGGATCAGTAATGATGACCAAGAACGAGGGTAGGGGGGAACACTGGTGGGCCTCCTTGCAGGGTAGATGAAACAGTGGAAAAATAACGAAACATTGGCAGTATGACAGGAGTGAATGGCTCATGTAAAAATGTGGAACAATCCGATAGCGGCCGATGTGGCACGCAAACCGAGGCAGCAAGGTGTCAGGACAGAATGTTGAAATTGTACCACGTGAGAGCGAGAAATGGTCTCAAGCATCATCACAAGCTCGGAAAAATGAATCCGACGATATAAAGGATGTCAAAAACGAGTAACGATCGATGGGGCACGCACACCGAGGTGACGAGGGTGTTTTGGAAAAATACCCAAAAAATCGGGGGGTGAGAGTGAGAAATGATCTCAAGCATCACCACCAGCTCGAAAAAATGAATCCGATGATATAAAACATGTGAAAAACGGAGAACGGTCGATGTGGCACGCAAATCGAGGTGACTAGTGGCATCCGAAAAAATGGGCAAAAAATGACGGGGTAAAAATAATGCAACGAGGTGACCATCATGACGGTCTCGTCGTGCTGATTCCAGTGGTGGAAACGGTTCGTAAAACGGACTCCGTATGGGGTTAGAATCGCCAAAACAAGAAAAAGTCAACTAACTATAAATAGTGGTGGGTCCAACATGAGATGTGTCAGTTGTACGTTTTGACTTTGACTTGTGATCAGAGTGGACCAGAGCTTAGGTGGCATTTCTCGACGATCCGACCGCCCGATTTCAGATCCGGGAGATACAGGTATTCCGTCAAACTCATACCTGCATGTTTTTTAGGGTCGGGGGTTGGGTAGTGGGTCCCAGGGCTTATTTGTACGGTCCACGTGGGGTGGACCGTGGGTTAGGGGGTCGAAACCGCGGTTGGTGCCCGCGAGTTTCGGGGTGAACCACGCGGTTGGAGACCGCGTGTTTCTTGGTGAAGCACGCGGTTGGAGACCGCGTGTTTCCTTGATGGATACGCGGTCGAGTACCGCGAGTTCCAAGGAGGAACACGCGGTTCCAAACATCAGGTTTAGGGCTGACAGGCGCGGTTAAGAACCGCGACCTTGGGCCTGACAGCCGCGGTCGGAAACCGCGGCAGGAAGCCCGAAAGCCACGGTTTTGGGCCGAGCTAAGAGGGTCTTCCGGGAGAGGGAAAAGTACTTATTTAGTTGACATGAGTCTGATGCGTTTATTTTGTGTGATTGACAGGATGCCGTAGGTGCTCTGGAGAGAGTGGGAGATCCCTGATGAGATCATGGCTATGATCCGAGGGGAGTGCCATGTGCGATCTGTGCTGGGACTGTGCGGACTACTGAAGTGCGCACAGATACCCATGATACGGTCAGCAGCATTGCTGCTGAACCGGCTGATCAACTTCTGGGAGCCGAATATACAGGCTTTCCGGGTACAGGGTGAGAGGGTGGACCTCGCCCTGACCGATGTATACTTTCTGACAGGGTTGCCCTGTCTAGGCAGGGTAGCAGACACACAGTCGCGGGTTGCCGCGGACGTCGACATGGAGGACATGTTGGAGAGATACTGTGGTCCTGAGGCGAGGGTGCATAGGAATGCACTCCTAGTGAGGGACCTACAGGAGCCATCAGTGCGGGCCATGGCAGCATGTGTGGTCCGGGTATTGGGGTCCCAGTCACCTAAGAAGGTGTCTGGGGGTCAAATGCAGATGATAGAGCGCGTACTGGATGGGGTGTACTACGCGTGGGGCCAGATGTTCCTGACCTGCGTTCAGCGGCAGCTGACGGCAGCGAAGGAAGATGGAAAGGGATTTTGTTTTGGTTCCTTCTTGTGTGCCTTCTTTATGGAGAGGGTACCCACACTGCGGCCACGGGTGCCGATCAGGGCAGGAGGTATGAGGGAGCCGCGGATGGTGCGGTGGGGCGAGATGATGCGCCGCCGTGGTGGCGGCGACGTGGGCAGGTACTTTACGCAGGAGTTGTACCTGCAGTGGCTCCAGATACCATTGACACTGGACGACTTCCCGTATCGGGACATGGACTTCACGGGAGATCCGGAGGCGCCACGAGCACCAGGACAGGCATGGGGTCCCGACGGTACATATGTGTGTTTACTTGTATGTTATGTATGTCAAGTTTTATTTATATGATAATAGAGTGATATACTGTGACTGACATATGGGTGATCTTGCAGATGTGGGTCCGAGGCCACCTCCAGGACATGTGGCACGGAGGGGTATTGTGGTCGTCCCAGCTCTGCCTGGGCGAGGTGAGGTCCGTCGCCATGATGCAGAGGGGACACTGGAGTCAGTGCAGGCCCTACTAGATCGGTTGTTGATAGGGGTGAACGACGAGGGATGGCGGGATGTCGATCCTGATGTAGTTCAGGATTGCATGAGGGCACCCCGAGAGTTCAGATCCATCGCGATCCAGGTGGCGATCTTGGTGGACCGGGTACGGGCACAGGAGGCCGGGGGAGATGAGGACTTGCTGGAGGAGGAGCGAGGGGAGGACTCAGAGGCAGCCGATGCAGGCAGTGATGCAGGATACGACTCCCATTAGGGAGTGCAGGGGACTCCCCCCGAGTTTTGTAGCTACGGCATGTATGTTGATGAGGCTGTTAGGGATGTATAGCCATTTTTTGTATAGTTGAGTACAGGGGTACTCAGGACATGTATAGCACGGAACATGTATATTTTTTGATATATATATATGCACGTGGATGCACCTTTTTGTATGATGTTGTTTTATTTGTACGCACGTGGATGCGCTTGATGAGTTGTGATATGTTTACATTGCACGTGGATGCAAGTAGGTTAGGATGTTAGGCACGTGGATGCCCCTTGTGTATTTTATGTGATGCGACATGATATATGTATGTTTAGGCACGTGGATGCCCCTATGGATATGAATGTGGTTTATGTACATGGATGCAAATGTGGATATGATGCAATCTTTTTGGGTTTTTATATATTTTTATGAGATGCTATGGGATGATGATGCATGATGTTACATGGTGTGATTGATATGCCAATCTAGGATGTTGTTGGCCATTTGGTCTGCGACACTATTTTGGGCTCTGGGGACATGTGTGAATGTGATGGATTCAAACTGTCGGCTGAGTTGTTTTGCGCGCAGGAATTTTCTAAAAAGGCAGGGATCATGCACCTGGTAGCAGTTGTTGAGCTGGGAGACAAGTAGCTGGGAGTCAAGGAACACATGAAGGTGACATATGCCCATTTGGAGGGCGACAGTCAAGAGACCGGTCACAGCATCATACTCTGCTTGGTTATAGGTAGCAGCGCCTATACATATTCCGTCAAGGTGAATCATCTCGTTGGAAGGGGAGTACAAGACCCATGCTGCAGAAGCCAGGTTGGGAGACCAGCAGCTTGCGCCATCAGCGAAGCCAGTGTAACAAGGTGGAAGATGGTCCATCTGTAATCATGCAGAAGTGATGAATGTAAGATGATGGTAAAAAATGTGAAAAACAAAAAGAGAGCAAACTGTACAATACGGACCAACGAGGTCGCGGTGTCATTTATGGGTAAAAACACTTAAGATACAACCCATTACGGGGGTTGTGCAAAGGATGGCCTTCAGAGTCGGCTAAGATGTATGCCCCCTTGCCGAGGCAGGTCTGTACAATGTAAGGGCCTTGCCACATGGATTCAAACTTCCCTTTACCGGTTTTGGTGTCGGCGGTACAATTGAAGGTAGGCATGGCTTCTGCCCATTTGGTGAAGTAATCAACAGCGACAATAATATATTTGTGGCCGTTGGCAGACTGGGGTCTACATTCCATGAAGTCTATGGCCCACTTACAAAAGGGACCAACGGTGACGACTGGGTGTAATGGAGCAGGAGGTGTCCGGGCCTTGGGGGCAAAAAGTTGGCAGTTATGGCAGTGTTTGACCGCAGTGATGCAGTCGGTGAAAAGTGTGGGCCAGAAGTATCCGGCGCGGACGACCTTTTGGGCGGTGGCCATCCCTGAGAAATGGCCTCCGCAGGCACCGCTATGACAGTCATTAAGGACGTGTTCAGCTTCCTCGTGTGTAAGGCAACGATGAAGAATTGTGTCAACTCCGCGCCGGTAAAGGACATCGCCTAAGAGGAGATACCGAGAGGCCTGGTGACGGATGCGACGACGTCCATTATGGGTAACTTTGGGTCTGAACTTCTGCGTGCGCAGGTATAACAAAATATCACCATACCATGGGTCATCGGACGAGATAGTGAACAGGTGATTGTCGGGTAACTCATCGGATATTGGTTGGGCCGGGAGAAGGGAAGGGAGATCAGTAATGAGCTGGGCAAGCGCGAGGGCTTTAGTGCTCTTAGGTGTTTTGAAGGTAAGGTCATATTCCTGGAGGATAATGACCCATTTAGCAACACGACCTTGCAGGAGCCGCCGGTTTAGAAGATATACCATGGGGTTAGAGTCGGCGACGACTGTGGTATGACTCATTAAGATATAGTGTCACAATTTTTGGACCGAAAAGACCACTGCTAGGGCAAGTCTCTCCTCATATGGGTAACGTAGGGGTGGATCAGACAAGGTCTGGCTGACATAGTAAATGACGTGCTCCTGGTGAGAAGCGTCTTCTTGAACCAAGACTCCAGATACGGCATGCTCGGATGCTGAGACGTAAAGGATGAAGTCTTGTGTGAAATCCGGAGGGGAAATCAGAGGAGCTTGTGTGAGAGCCTTCTTGAGGGCTTCGAATGAAGCTTCTGCTTGCTTATCCCAGACGAAGGGTATGTGGGTATGGAGCAGGCACAAGAAACCGTGAACGGTAGTGGTGTAATCAGGAATAAAACGTCGAAGGAAATTGGATCGCCCCTGCAAACTTTGGAGCTGCCGGAGCGTGCGAGGAGAGGGAAGGTCTAATATGGCTTGGTCTTTAGAGGGTCAATAGTAATTCCTTTCTGGGAAACAATGAAACCCAACAATCGGCCTGCCGGAACACAAAAGACACACTTGTGTGGGTTCAAGCGGATTTGGTATTTGCGACAACAAAAAAAAACTTGCCGAAGGTCGTTAAGGTGGTCTGATCGTTTCCGGGAACGAGCTGTAAGGTCAACAAGGTAGACTAACAGGATATGGACCAAGTCGTGAAAGCAATAGGTCATGGCCCGCTGGAAAGTGGCACCAGCATTTTTGAGGCCGAAAGGCATGACGCGATAGGCAAAGGTGCCCCATGGGGTAGTAAAGGCAGTTTTGTACTGGTCTTCCTTACGGATCTGAATCTGGTTGTATCCGGAAAAACCATCCATGAAGGAGAGGACTTCATGCCCCGCACATGCATCGATGAGCTGGTCAATAAATGGTGTGGGGAAATTGTCCTTGGGACAAGCACGGTTTAAGTCACGGAAGTCAGTGCATACTCGGATGGTGCCTTGTTTTTTGTTAATGGGAACGGGGTTTGAAACCCAAGTGGTATAGGCAATAGGATAAATGAACCCTGCCTTGCGTAGCTTCTCAATCTCGGCTTTGACAGCTGGGAGCTTTGAGGGATGAATGGGGCGCTGTTTCTGACGAACGGGGGGTACATCAGGCCATGTGTCAATGTGGTGCTCGATAATGGCGGGGTCAAGACCAGGCATTTCAGTATAGGACCAGGCAAAGACATCACAGAATTCCCTGAAAAGGTTTATGTATTCCTCAATCTCTTGTTTACTGCAGAATGCTCCTAAAGTGATGAGTTCAGGGGCACGTCCTGGGGCAGCGATATTAACGTGGATGACGGGTGAGATGTTGGCCATGTTACCCTCCTCGAAGGCGTCAGGAGCAGGAATAGGGTCCTTGAACCAGTCGACCTTAGTGGGAAGGAATTCTTTGGATTCAACCGCAAATTAGGTAGCAGTGCTAGAGGAAGATGCTTCTGGGATGAAGTAGGAACGATGATGCATATCATCCCAGGGATAATCCGGGGCGGTAAGGGCCTCAAGAATCTCCTCATCGGTACGGAAAGTTTGCGTCGTCACATCGGTTGACGAGGGAATGGTAGTGGAAGAGATCATGTAAATGGTGTTGACCTCCCCGGATGGGGGTGAGATCGGGGGGTGAATCTCTTCAATAGTAGTTGGTGCCATCTCAAGATCCAAATTGTTCATCTCATAGAGAGCCGCTTTGTAATCCGGGAGATCGGGACAATGATGTGAATAATGCCCGTAAATACCGCATATGGCGCAGGGGTGGTTGGTACGTAGGGACTTATCTTTAGGCTTGGGAGTGGGGTTGAGTTCGACAGTTGGGATGTTGGGGTCATCATCGAGCATTTGCATGTGCTTCTGCAATGCTGGTAACTATGGGCATTGGTGGGTTGCATGGCCCAACTCGTCACACAATGAACATTTGGGAGGAGCACGAAACACTGGAGGGTTTTTGACTGTCTTGGGAGGTGGTACAGCAGTGTAAGGTTGTGGACCTCTGCCCCCAGTGGGTTTGGGAGTAGGAGGGGGAGTCGTGGAGGACGAAGGGGTAGAGACACCGGGAGGTGGCTGAGTGGTAGTAGCCATGGGTTGCACCGGTTGTAGGATGACATCTGGTGTCGGCGAGCGAACAGGAGGCGAAAGATACCATACGGGTAATCCCAAGGTTAACCCAGGGAGGCTAAGGGTAGCCATGACTGGGGCGCTTACTACTCCCGATGGAGGGACTAGGAAGGGGATCGTATGGATGGGTGTAACACCAATGTGTCTAGGTACCAATGGTGGTTTTGGCAACAAGGGTGGTTGATTATTAGGTGGTTGGTTATCGTGGGATAAGGTATATAAGTCAGACACTTCGGGCATAGATGACGGGGGAGGAATGGATTGAAAGGTGTAGGTCATAGGCGCGTCTGAGTAGACTCCAGGCCCCGTAGAGGAAACAAACGAGGTGGTGGCACGAGAAACAGGTTGTTCAACCATGGGGGGAACATTTTCAGGTGCCGCGGGAGCACTGGGATCATAGTAGGTGAGCTGGTCAACCTTAACCACGCGTCCCTCATGGGGGAACATCATGGTGTGAAAGACAGAAGAGGCAACCGCTCGCATGGCATACATGTAGCTGCGGCCAAGTAAAAGGTTATAATCCAATTGGGAATTGATTACCTCAATGTCAATGAGTACAGTTTTTCCACCTAACTGGATGGGGACATTGGCTAGGAGGCCTTGGGGCTGAGCCGAACGACCGTCGTAGGCGCGTAATGCAGTGGTGGACTGCTGGAGAGTGGGGGATCCCAACTTCTGCCACACAAATGTAGACATGACGCATGTGGAGGCACCTTCATCGATGATGCATCGATGGATGACAAGATTCCGAATGGAAACAGAAACTTGGAATGCTAGGGTGGAAGGGAGGCGAGGTTCAGACTGGTCCAAATCAAATGCCATCAAATTCGAATCATTTGGGTCAATCCCCCCAATGGCGAAGAGTAAAGTCTTCCGCTGGGAAGGGAATCTCTTCAGGACTTCTAACGCAGACATGGCTGCGGGAGATTGGGCTAGGTCGTCTACAATGTTGTAGTTTGACGCAGCGCGCGCATTGGGGTTATTGTTGATACGACGAAGTGGGAAACGAGGGGCTTTGGGAGCGCCATCTAGTGGAGGTGTAGGAATACGTAACGCTTGATCTGTGGGATGGGCGTTGGTGGGTTTATCAGTGGGAGGTGCTTCAGTGGTGGAGCCATATTGGTTCCGACGGGTCTGAAGGTTGACGTCAGCGGATGACATCATCAACAGGTGGTGGGTACCTGAGTCAAACATGGGTTGATCAGGAGTAGCGTACGTGATTTGCTAATGGGGTTGCACGTTGGCTTGAGGGGGAGCCAACGGCTGAGTGTTCACGACGCCTTGGGTCGGTAATGGGTTTTGCAGCACCAAAGGTGGCTGCTGAGGTTGAGGGGGGTTAGGAGGCGCCTGCGGAGCTGCCTGCCCTTGGCGGTGGGCATCGTCAACCCATAGCTATCGAGCTCGCTCTAAGTGCGGGAAAGCATGCGTGTAGTGTCCATAGACCCCGCAAATAGAACAAGGGTGGTTCGTTCACAAATTGGGGTTTTTAGCCTGCTTGGGCGGGCGATCAGGGTTTTGATTAGCGGTGGCCGCATTGTTGTTGTCGGGGGGATTAGCCGGTTGACCAACTTGGTCTGCAGGTTGGTTGTTCCCACGATTACGGCCTTTGCCGCGGTTCTGTTGGCCCTGGTTACGTGGGTTGTTCTGGTTTTGCTACGGGTTTTGTTGGGCGTAAACTTGCCCTTGGGCAGCAGGGGGATTTTGAGGTTGCGCAGGTGCGGGAGCAGGCTGCGGGGGATGATATGTAGGTTGAGGCTGAGCAGGTGCAACAACTTGAGGGGGTTTCCGATATGGCTGCGGAGCGGGTTGTGGGTTTTCCGCAGGGGCTGCCTGTGGCAGATAATAAGCGGGTTGGGCTTGTGAAGGCGCAGGAGCTGGGGCAGCCTACTGATGGTAGTAAGGTGGAGGTGCGACTGGGGGGGCATAAGCGGGAGTCGCATGACCGAAACACTGAGGAGGACATGAGGGTCCATGGTGATGGTGATGTGTCATGGGAGCATACGAGTTGGTTGCTCCAGACTGTGAGGTAGCCCGCGAAAGGTCAGGGCTAGGGGAAGGACGTGTAATAGAAAATGGTTGGGGATGCGAAGAAACACGGCCAATGATACCGTCTGCAGCGTGGGATGCCCCCGGTGCATCGTGCTGGGAGGACTCGCCGCGAGGGGCGTCAGGTATAATGGTATAAAGGTAACCCGATTGGGCGTAAATGAGGTCGAACTGTTGGGCCTTAAGGATGGCCTCTTCTTCAGACTGGGGTCTTTCTGATGCTACATCCTTAGCAATAACAGGGAGAAGGGATTTGAGGAACCAATCTAGGAAGATACGGTCGTCTAGTTTGATCTTGCATAAGCTACGGCGTCGACGCCACTCATGGATGTGGTCCGTGATATGGGTAGCCGTATTTTGCCTGCAGGATAGGAGGATCTCAACGCCCGCGTCATAGCGGACAGGCAGCTGGAAGAACTGCAGGAAGGTCGAGGCAAGGGAAGCAAAGGTGGCATGGGTCCCATGAGGTTGCTCAATATACCACTTGGCTGCAGAGCCAGTGAAGGTGCACTGTAAGAGACGGAGGCGAGCAGAGTCATCCACTATGGAGTTAGAAGAACACCATAGGTGGAAAGACATGATATGGTTTTGTGGGTCCTCACCGGCCTTGCCCTCGAACTTAGGGATGTCAGAGGGGAGCTTGGTAGGCATATGAGGCCACGTAGGGTCGTTTCGAATAGGATCGTTGGTCAATCTGGCCAGGTCAGGTAGGTTGAGGCTAGCCATGAATGGAAAAATGGAAGAAGGATGTGACACAGTAGTGGGTTGGACCAGGTTGGGGCCAACTCCCCCAAGTGGAGGGACAGGATTGGGGATGGTGCCCCCGAGTGGGGGAACTAAGGTGGTGGAGGATGGTCCAGCACCACCATGGGTAGTGTGAGCCACTGATGTAGTGGGGATAGGGATTCCTGCTGCGGGAATAGGTATCGTGAGGGGAACGGTAGATGGGGGTCCCATGGAGGGCATACCCAAAACAGGTGTAGTAACTGGTGTAGTGGTGGATGTGCCACCAATGGTCCCTATAACAAAAGGAGTGGAAGTCGTTCCAGCCATGGGGCTAGTAGGGGCAGTGTAAATAGGGTTCTCAGACTCTTCGTCAGAATCGGAGGTAAAGTAAGGAGCGTCAATATCTGGTGACGGAGTCCTATGTCGCTGACGAGTGGAGTCAAGTGACAAGGCTCTAGATCTGTGATAAGTGGTATCAAGTGATGATGATCTGTGGCGATGACGTGTGGTGTCAAGTGAACCGTGTTGTGGGGGATCGCCCCTGAGGCGTCGAGAATGTCTCGGGGACTCAATGGTGACAGATGGTGTCCAAACTCTGTGGGTTGAGGTGAGTATAAAAACAGCTCAAAAAAGCCTAATGCAACCGAGCGTGCAGAAGGAGAGCTCAAAAAACAAGGCACTCAGGCCAACAACCAACTCAAAACACCCACTGCAACAGCTGTGCTACAATGGGTGGAGTATCAACAAAGATGGTCAGAATACCAACAAGCAGCAGGTTTCCTAAAAATAAAAAATGGTGGACTCACTAGACCAAAGGGAGGTACAGGAGCATGCAAACACCTAACTAAAAGTATTCTGACTCAACTAAACATATCCTCTGCAAGGTGATGAAATCCAAGTCAGACAATATGAGTAGAAAAGCCAAGTGGCTATGATATCCCCCTACCAGGAGGGACACCGGGTAGTCAATCCTAGAAGAATGGCAACTAAGATACCCCGTTCATGACACGTCCAGAAAGGTGAATCTGCCGTTTAGTTCGTTTACCGCAATACCCCTATACAGGGATATCTCGCGAACCGCGAAAGGTAGCCCTTCAGTTACTAAATGGAGTGCGGTATTCCACTCAGGCCTCCAGAACCAGTCTCCCAACTTCAACCTTCCTAAGGGAGAGGCCCTCTGATAAACTGGTCGTGACCGTGCCAAAAAGTACTAGGGGATTTTGGTTCCCTATTTGGACAACAACTATGTCTCAAGTGTAAGTGACCGAGGGGTGTTTTTGGAAGCCTATCCCCCCGACCCTACCTAACTACAAAGATTCTTTTGTGTTCCCCAAGTGGGGTTAGAATATTGGTTGAGTTAGGTACTTTTTAAGGCTCACTTGAATTATGTGACAGAGTGTGTGCTCGTGAGGTGATGAACCCAAAATAGAAGTGCCACAAGGGGGGGCAACTTCTAACTATCAATAATGCTGGAATTGAAACTTTAACTTGCAAAATTTTCTGAATTAAAAATACTAAAATTTTAAAAAGATTCTATAAAGGGAACAGAAATTATGTTGCAGAAAGGCTGTAAGGAAGTGGGGCTGTAGGTAGGACAGGGGGCTATTCAGATGCAGAAAATATTGCAGCAAAAGGGGCTGGGCTCAAAATAGGGAAAATGCAGAAATCAGACCGCGGGTCTGTAGCGAATCAGAACAGGCAGACCGCGGGTTTTAGGGAAACAGATGCGGTCAGGTCGCGGTTTTCGGGCCAACAGATGCCGTTGGGACGCGGGAAACAGGGAAAAAGACGCAGTCAGGTCGCGGCAAAAGGACTAACAGAAGCAGTCGGGATGCGGGAAAATGGCCGACAGGCGTAGTCAGATCGCAACAAACAGGCTGATTAGCCGCGGTCGGATCGTAGGTAACAGACTTGAATCCGTCGGTAGGGCGTCGAAAACAGTCTAAGAGCCGCGGTCGGGTCGCAGGTAAGGGCCTGAAAGACGCAGTCGGGACGCGACTGCAGAGGGAAAAAACGTGATGTACGGCGGCCGAAAGGGACAGCCGAAAGGGAAAAAATTTAAAACGGAAACCAGAAATTCAAAATCTAGGGGAGTCGCCAAAACTGTAGCTAGGGTTTTACCCCTAGCTTGTGCAAATGAGCACCTACTAAAGAGAATGGACTCCTTAGTAGCAGTTCAGTAAATGTAAATAATTAAGCTAAAACAGAAATAAAAACTACTCTAAAACATGTGCATGAAAAATAAATAACAATTTGTAAACAAGGGTTTTGTATTAATATTACCTTCAATGTGAAGGTTGATGAAGCTCCTTGCAATGCCCAAGAGGGTTGCTCCAAGCTCCAACGTGCTCCTTCTCTTTCTCCAATGGTGGGAATGGGCCAAAAGTGGCTCTCAAGGTGAAAGTAGTTCAATGGTGAACTAGGGTTTCAAGAGAGATTTTGGCAGAGTAAGGGTATACTTGATTGTGGATGTGGAATAAGGGATCTCCATCACCTATTTATAGTTTTTTGGTGGTGGAGTGCTGACCCATGGTTTTGAGAAACACATGGTTTAGGGTAGCTGTATAGGGTTTTTTCCTCCTTTTCCTCATTATTTTATATTTTTTATTCCCTTTTTAGGGGATTTTTGCTATTTTTGGAGGAAAAGGGGGTTTTTTAGCCTTTTTGAGGCTATTTTGATGGTTTTGTGGCCTTTTGGAGGCATTTTAGGCCATTTGGAGGCTTTTTAATGGGATTTTTTGGGATTTTAAGGGAAATATGGTAGGAAAATGGACAAATGAGCCATATAATGTGGTAGATGAGGTAGTGAACACTTTTTGGGTGTTAACAGCAAGACCTTATTAATGGCATCTACTTGTCTGTTGGAATGTGGGTAGTAAGGGGTTGAGCTTTCATGGCGAAAACCCAGTCTGGTGCTCAATTCATCCACCATATGGTTTTGGAAGTGAGATCCGTGATCGGTAACTATGGCTTGTGGAACTCCGAAATGTCCAATGACCTGATTAAACATGAAAAGTGTAGCGATTTTTCCGTCCTCGTTGTACATAGGCATAGCCTCAGCCCATTTAGTAAAATAATCCATGGCTACTATGACGTAACCATGCCCCCCGACCGAGGTAGGCTTATAGTGCATGAAATATATGCCCCATTTAGCAAAGGGGCTGATGGCAATAATTGAGTGTAAAGGGGCTGGATGGGAGCGCTTTTTCGATTGAAAGTGTCGGCATGGAGGACACTTCTTAACGACCTCAATATAGTCCTTGAAGATCAAAGGCCAGTAGTATCCCATGTGTAGTATTTTCTAGGCTGTATCCATCCCAGAAAGATGACTGCCACAAGCCCCAACGTGACAGTCATTCAGTATGTGTTCAGCCTCCTCGTGTGTCGGACAATGTCAAAGAATGGAATCAATGCCATGACAATACAAGGTATCACTGATAATCAAGTAATACTTGGTGTGGTGGCATATACGACAACGGTCGTCACGAGACAGTTGGGGGTTGAATCGTTGGGTTAGAAGATATAAGGTGATATCTCCATACCATGGGTATGACATGCTGATGAGAAATAATGACTCATCTAGAAGGGAATCATTGGGCTCAGATCTTGAATCAACACGGGGAAGATCACAAATGAGTTCCGCAAACACCAAATATTTCTTTGACTTGGCCTTCTCCAAGAGGAGATCGAATTCCCGAAGTATCATGATCCAGCGTGAATAATTTCCTCCGAGCACTTGATGTGTCAGAACGTGGTACATGGGGTTCAAGTCGGCAATTATGGTAGTGGTGCGGAGCAGTATGTAGTGCTAGAACTTTTGGACGACAATAATGGTCGCAAGAGTGAGTTTCTTGACATGCGAATAACGGATTTCAAAGTCAATATGACCCTTACTTAAGTAATAGGTCACATGTTCCTGGGCGTTATCATATTCCTGGACCAAGACCGTGGCGATCGTGGTGGTAGAAGCGACAAGATAAAGGATGTAATCCTTATAGTAATTGGGCAGTTGGAACATAGGAGTGTGGGTAATGGCATGTTTCAAACTGGCGAAGGATTGTTGCGCTTGGTCGTCCCATATGAACGGGACGTCCTTCTTTAGTAAACGCATATAGCCTTGTGTCTTCTGAGTGAAATTACATAGAAAACGTCATAGGTAAGTTTCCTTCCCTTTCAAACTTTTTAGTTTTGTAATGTCAGTAGGAAGTGGGAAAGCGACAATGGCTTCCACCTTCAAGGGATCAATGCGGATCCCATCTTTTGAAATGATAAAACCTAGGAGGCGTCCAGACTCGTGTTAGGAAACCATGTCAACCCTTCTCTTTACTTTGTTAGTATATTGTTGTTGGACGCATATTCTTTGTAAGTTGTCCCATAGTATTTGTTGATCCATAGTTTGTATTAGCCCATGGTATTGACCCATAGTATTGGACGCATATGCTTTGTAAGTTGTCCTGTAGTATTATATGTCCCATGGTATTGACCCATAGTATTGGGCATAGAATTAGTATATAAGTGTGTGTTGAGGCCAATGAAGGTACTGTGAATTTATTTGTATTGATCTTGCTCAAAGGAAGTTGCCCCCTCGAAGTGGCCTGCGATCAATAAAGCGATTCTAAGTTCTGTTATTTATGCTATCTCATGTATTTTCATTAATTAATTGTTGTAGGTTCTTCACATCTGGTATCAGAACACTTTCTTGGGCTCGTTGGGTGAAATTTCTTCCAAAAAAAAATTTGGCATCTGTTGTAGGTTCGGATCTGGGAATAATCCCTATCCGCTTAACCGTGGGAAGTTCTTGGGCTTCTATTATGGAGAAAAATTCCTATGGGTTGGGGTAGACCACAATAGACAGCTGACTACCAGAAAATGACTCAATTCCCAATGCAATGCTATATAAATGACAATGCTAAGATAATGGAGAAAAGACCAACCTTCAACCGAATGTTCGAAGTAGATCCCCGTTGAGATTTCAACCTCTACACTTGAACATGCAGATTAGTCTCAACAAAAAATACAAGAAAGTGCATATAATATGTGAAAGACATTAGCATAGTCAATAGCATGATCCATGATATCATAAGCGAATATAACCCAATGTAATTTAACAATATTCACAACATCAATTGGACGCGAAAATGAGTATTTCCATTAATGAATAACAAGAAGTACAATATACGACCTCTTGCCGAGATAGCTAATTTCACATACCCCAATTTTATTAAAATAATGTAATTACTTTTAATATTCCTGAGACATTATGTTAAATTTAATGCTAAGTAGGAATGGATGACTCAGCAGAGTCTCCAGAAATGGAATGTAAATTCTGAATAATTATTATTAATAAATAAATTATGGAGACAACAGCATGGGAGAGCTGTTAAAAGAGGTTACTGGTCTAACTGGTGGATGGAATTAGGTGGAAGGACAAAAGACAAGTGGCAGCATCCTCAAACACTTCCTGAGTTGCAGGTGGCAACTTCCCTATATTTTGGGGTCATGATTCCCCAAGAAAGTGGAATCTGAGCAGGTGGCTCATTAATGACAGTTAGCCCAACTAAGACCTAGGCAATCTTTTATATACTACTCAATGAACTGAGCTGGGGTTCAGCAATTGTTCTAGGGGGAGAATACATTCAGGTGAATGCTATTCAGGAGTCCCATTGAGGAAGTGGGAAAACAGTAAGGAAGTGTTTTGAAGCAGGAAGTTGCAGTAACTTGGTTCCAGTATAGCTGTTTTGGCTGAGGGAATTGTTGACTGTACCTAATTCCAGCCAGTTAGACCAGAGCAAGCTCGGGGGTCCTGAGAAGTGCTGTCTGGGCACTCTCCAGGAATTGGTAGGGAGGAACAGCCTCCCATTGCTGTTATTGTCTACTATAGCTACAGGTTCTGCCACTCTTCCTGTTGTTGGTTTAATTAATTTTTATATGAAATAGACTAGTACAACTATGTTTTGACTGTATTCAACTTCAGTAAATCAGTCTCTGTACTCTCTTTTGGTATAAATTTCAGAACTCAGATGTTTTAGAAACTTTCCTATTTTTTTTATTTAAATAGAGTATTTATCTTATACAGAATCTATTTGTTACTGTTACAGTTAACAAATACCATGTTTATGCATATTCTAGAATTCCTGTTAATAGTAAAATATAGACAGAAATATTAAACAGTAGATATTCCAGATTTATAGCTATTAAACAATCATAAGAACAAATAAAGATAAATCTTAGTTTTTACTTTGAGATAATTCCTGTTAGAGTAATCTACCTGTATATATATATATGTATTGCATATTTTAGTCAACTATAGTTACAGTTCATTCTTATATCAAGTTAACAGATAAACAAAACTCATCTTAATATATTGTTTATACTCAGAACATGTATGACAGCTATCGATTAACTAAAGGGGTGACTGTAACAACAATTCATTGTTACAAGCTTCCTTATAATCTTATTTATTAACACAGGAGTCAAATACAAACACATAGAAACTGTAGATTATTATTTTCTTTCAACCTAGTATTAGAATATATTAGCCATGTTATTATAATAGAGTTAACAGAGTTGTTTTAAACAAAACAAACATATTATCACAACAGAGAAACTGTCGACGAATACAACCATTATTGGCTGTTACAAACCTTCTTAATTATACACAGTAATAATATTTATTTCATTATAAATATTCTACCTTAGAGTAGTCCACAAACCCTACACGGCCGTAGCCTTACAATATTCCTTCGACAGACTGAAAACAAATGAAAAGAATGCCTTATATGGCAGACAGAACCTACAGTATCTTTATACATAGTTCTATGTATATATTATTCTATCCACAGTTTTATTTAATATCTATATAAGATTCAAAATAAATTTGTTACAACTCGTTCCCAGTCACCACCGAGTTAACAATACCATACATATGCATTGAACACAAAACAAAACCCCCAATTCATCAGAATAACCCTATGCTATTAACTATTACAGTCATAGTCGATAAACTTCCACAATCTTTTATTTAATACTCCAAAACGGAGAAAAACGCAGAGAGACAATTATAGGGTTTCATTTATAACAGAGTTATCATCCATTGCAGGTACCGAAGAACTCATCTATCTTTACATTTCAAACACATTCTAATAAATTAACAAAACACAAAAATGAAACACGGCCATATCAGGCTCAGTATTATATTAAGTATAAATCTTATACAGCGAGGCTAGAACCCTATGTTTAGCCAATACGAGTACAATAACAGAAACCCTGGCCTCATACAGTCTGAGCCGTGAAGGGCTCTCCAATAAACATAACAAGGTTTCAAACCCCTTTTCATTTCAAACAAAACAATTTCATACAGATGACTGCACCCATGAACATCAAGTCGTTAATGACCTCACTACACAGGAGCTTTCCTCCAAGACTCAACCCTAACCACAAAACCAGCAAAGGAAGAGAAAGCCGTGGATAACCAGGCTTACCCGGAGGAGCCAACATTGGAGATAAAACCCTGTACACCTTCAGAGCCGCGTGACCTGCACATTCAATGCCGAGAGATGTTAATACACTATCAATACCAAGAATTGTGAATATATAGTAAACCTGCACTTGCTTGCAAAACCGAAACTGCAAAAATAAAGTTATCACTTTACCTGAGCAATGTAACCGTGGATAACCTGGAAGCCACCGGTGGAAGCAAGCACTGAAACCCCATCACCCTCGTCGGTTGAAAGAGTAAGGAACACCTTCATAACATTTCTTGACAACCGAGACAAAGTAACATTCCCGATGAAACCCTCACGCTGGGATTGAACCAGTCAAGAAGCACACCCAAAACCCAAATGCATCAACCCTCTCATAACTAAAAGACAATAGCAAAACCCTGTCTCATATCCATACCAGCACAGTGATGGACTGTAAATAGCTGGGACTTAAACAAAGGATGAAACAACGAGACCACTAAAACAAAGAAACTGTAACAGACGCCATCACCAGAGCCGAGGACTTATCTTACTACAGAATGAAATCACGAGACCATAACCACAACACTTTGCACTCTGTTACAGTGCCCCAACTACGAAACTCAGACACGGAGGGTTTCATCCTTAGGACCCGAGCCCGAAGGCAAATACAATAACCTGGTAGGGTTTTCGATAACAGCTTATATATCACCAATTGCATGGAGGAGAGTCAACCACGTAGCATCCAAAATATATCAACGTAATATGGGTCGAGACCATATAGTTCAATTGCCATCCAAATCATTATTTATCGATTTCAAAAATCATTGCGTAGATACAAGTCAAACTCCAACGTATGGAATTATAATATGGAATACATTCAATCAACAAATAGTGCATGCCTTGCAATCAAACCTTCAATTTCCAAGGTACGTGTTATGTATAATCCCTACAATGATATGAATGAGATGTAGTCAACTTCAATCATAGAGTTTCTCTTAACCTAGTATGATGGATACAACCTTACCACTATATTGAATATAAAGTTTGCCAACGTATGGGAACATTATGATGGTTGCACAATCATTATACTATATATATATATTGAAACCAAGCCATAGATTAATGCCATGAGCATATTACCTTTCTATGATCATGTAAGCAATAAGGTAGTCAACCTTCAAATGAAAACACCTTGTTACTTAATACCTTGAAATGTTACCAAGTCTTTATGACAAGATACACAATTGCCATTATATACTCTCATCGTATTTTCTACCAATACCATTGTTAACAGTAAACAATTTTGAATAATAATCTCTATTATTAAGATGTTGAAAAAGAATTCCATCTACAGGTTCACATCGTGAAGGTAGTTAAAATCAAGGCACAGTCAGGTAACATAAATTAAACTTTAAGTAGACATTGAACATTGCAGTATAGTCGAATATAATGGAACAACGCTAGAGGCGCCACATTTCCCAACTCACAGTAATAATCCAGAATTACAACAGTAATCACCGGTATTAGTTGACAACTTATCACATAAAGTTAACGTCGTTTATGCAGCCAATAATTATGATATAACAATTGTTCCAGTGATAGTTATAGCAGTAACATAGAGTCATATTCATAAAACAATAATTATAACTGAAACAATGTAATCTGTCGCAAACCTGTTGATACTATCTGAATAAGAAAGATCATGTCGAGGCAGACTATCAATCTTAATTCAAATATAAGTTCATGAGAATAACTTGACTGTCTTGCACTACAACTTGCAATAGTAAATAAATCTTCTTAAAATTTTAAAGTACAGGGAGTATTGATGCTTACCAAGTTTAACATACAGTAATCCTTACTTCACCGGCGCACCTGAGAAACAAAAGACGACTTATGCATTAGCTCGTAAGCTAAGTAAGCCAGCCAGCTACGACTAGCTCTTCCCTTGCGGTTTGAAAACAAAACAGTCATTAATTACAATCATAGAAATCAAAATTTTAATAAGACAGAGTTTTTAAACAGATTATGTTAGTTACTGAATTTAAAACAGGACCAGAAATATTATTTAGTTAACATTTATTGTTAAGAATAAAAATTTTAAATTTTTCAGAAATATCGGGGTTTGACAGCTAACCACTGAAAATTAAAATAAAAACTACCCAATGAAAGAGATGGATGAGATTGCTAACCTTCTCCAGACGGCTCGACGAATGGATGCTTGTAGCTCGTAGAATCAGCGACTGAAGTTTCAGGGGAAAACTAACTAAAAACTCCAATTTGGGTAAAAAGTGAAAATGAATTGTAAATTGTAATTTTTTATTACTATTTATAGTTTTGGAAACCCACTTGTCTATAGTTTTTGTCGTTTTAAGCTGTTTTGGACTAATGTGATGTCTTGGAGTAGCATTTTGAACAAATTTCTTCGACGAGAATTGTTTTTTGACCGTTTCGCGCCTATGACAGGTATATTTCACACCTGGCATATAGGTTAGATGTCATTTTCACAGCATTATGCATTTGACATTTTGACTATTTTCATTAAACCTAGGTGCGACCCCACTTCTTAACCGACACAGAGCTTTCACATTGTTATAGAAGTGTTGTTATTTGGCGGTAGGGCCTTTTCGAATATGGGTGCCCTAGTTAGAACCTCGTTTTTCCTTATGGTGCCCATGCCATCGTTTTTCCTTAAGATCGGGAGTCCTTCGTAGTTACGCCATGACTTTGCAATAAAGGCTCATACTCTACTTTGTCTTATGCTGGCCATCTCCCATAAGGACTCCCCCCATTTGTATCAAGTTGTGATTGCATTGCATCATCCTGCTTGCTGCTTGAGCCTTGTGCCAGCTCCCGCTTACTCAATTGTTAGCCTGGTCCCTGAGCACCTTCCTTGTCGAGCCCCACAGAGCTTCCATTTTCTCTTCACAATTTGATGACCTTTTGACCCTGAGGGAACACCCCCCCGAGTGTCCACATCCTGCACAAGCTTCCTTGCATTGATCATAGTTATGTTCCACTACTTGGGACTTGTCTGCTCGCTATTTGACACTCGTTCCCTCAATTGTTGTACTATAAGAAATTTTATTCTTTTTCAAGCTTTCCAAATATGAAAAAGACCAAAAGAAATCAAATATTCCAAAAAGTCGGACGGGAGAATATTTACTTCTTGTTGTTGGTAGCTATTGTGTCTCCTTTGAATAGAGCATTCATTCCACTCCATACATTATGATTCGGGACTATAGTTAGACCTTAGGAGCCGCACTCGTTTCTCAATTTTACTCCACCGATTGGTTAAGCTTCCATTCACTATGGAGCCCTTTGTTGATGCCTCCTACATCGCACAGTGTTATGTCGAGTCTATGCTGCCTAAGTCTATCCATCTGCTCATGCTCTTGTTCAAAGGAAGTCCTGAAACCAGAGTCGGCCACTCCTCAGATCTCTTGACTATTGCATGTCAGCCATCCTTATTGAGTCAGTCTCTTTCATCTGAGTTCTTCCAAATATTTTAGCGTAGTTGTTACCTCGTGCTGGTTGATGGGGGATGCCTTAATGCCCTCCTTCTAGCGAGTTTTGTTCTATTGACTTCAACTCATTTATTCTGGAATGAAAGAGATGGATAAAAGAGATCTTTTACAACGTAATTTTCCACCTTGTGAGCATCAACATTCTTTGGCCTTCAAGATCCATTTCACTAACTCAGATTCACTTTATGTCCTCCAGAAAACACATTTTCCCTATTTTTCTTCCTATAAGCTTGCTGTCTCATTATAGCTAGCGTACACGCAGGTTGTTCCACTATAGCTAGAGGGTACCAAGTAAAATGGTAAAAATCATTAGAAAATTACTTTTTACTCCCCAAAAGCGGTCTTATGTTGGTCCTCGGGCTTTATCTGGATCTGGTTGTATCTTGAAAAGCCGTCCATAAATGAAAAAACTTCGCTTCCCGCACAAGCATCCAAAATATGATCTATAAATGGGGTGGGGAAATTGTCTTTTGGACATGCACGGCTCAGGTCTCTACAATCAGTGCATACACGGATAGTTCTCTGCTTCTTATCCACAAGAACAAGATTTGACACCCATTCGGTAAGGGGAACTAGGTAGATAAAAGCAGCCTTAAGCAGTTTCTCCACCTCTGCCTTGATCGTGGCTGCCTTTGTAGGGTTCACGGCACGAAGGCATTGTCGAACTGGCTTAGCATTGGGATATGTTCTAATCTTATGTTCGACAATGCTGGGGTCTATTCCTGGCATCTCCTCATATGACCAGGTGAAAGCCTCCCGGAGTTCCTTAAACAATTCGGTGTAAATGCGAACCTCCTCATGAGAGCAATCAACACCGATGTAAATGTTCTCAACCTTTCTGAGTGTAGGCGAAATGTTGATCGGTATCGTAGGGGAAATATTATCCATGTTCCCCTCTGCGTAAATCCCATGCAAATCCCAAGGAGACACAGGGTGACCAACCATCTCAGCAAGATTTTTCCTAAACTCATCTTTCTCGATAAGATCAAGGTTGGGAAGAAAATGAGAGTGATTATGCATGTCTTCCTAAGGCATTTCACTACCACACATGGCCTCAATAATGGATTCATCCGAAGGTAAAGTGCTGTCAAGACAATCATGTGAACAAGATGAGTCGACTGCCCATTCCGGCAGCATAACGGGATCTTCCTCCTCTGTCTGTGAAGAGGAAAGATCCGGCTTTGCAGTGGCTTGTTGAATATCTCAATATGCAAGCTTAGCAGCAAACAATATCATAGCCATTCCAACATGTGCAATGTCTCCAGACGTGGAACTCGTGAACAGTAAGGTCCATGGATCATTAAAATACAAAGTCCGAAATGGTACATTATTCAATAGAGGAGGTGCATTATCGGAAATGGTTCCAATAAAAGCAATGGGTGTAGGGAAATCAAAATATCCCAACAATGAAGGGTACAATCCGACACCCATGTTCCCAGTTGCCGGCTGAGAATATTTGACTTGGGGGACAACAGTTCCCGTGGATGCTGTGGAATAGGGACTAACGAAATCTAGCTAGTCGATCGTCACAATCTTGCCTTCGTGTGGAAAGAAAATAGTTTTGAATACAGAGGACACGACCGATTTCATAGCGTAAATCCAATTCCTACCCAGGAGAAGGTTGTAGTCAATGGGCGCATCAACTACCTCAACTTTAATAGGCACGGATTTCCCACCCAAGCAGACAACAAGGGAAGGGAGAATACCATGCGGCTTAAACGACCGACCGTCGAATGCAGTGAGGATGGTCATAGACTTGGATAAGGGAGGAGAGCCAAGATCTTTCCAACAAGATAAAGGAATCACTGACATAGAAGCAACTTCATCAACCACCATTCTTTTGATGATATTCTGCAAGCACTCTACATGGACTTGAAAAGCCACATGGTAAGGTAAGCGAGGTTGGATGTTAGTAGTTTCAAACTTGATAACGTTAGGAATTCCCCCATCCTAAATTACTAAAGCACACAAAAGGGCATGCCTTTGAGAAGGACACTCTTGTAAAACCTCAAGAGATGACATGGCACACGGAGTTTGACCCAAATCTTCTACAATAGAGTATTTTTGGGTGGCTCAAGCATTGGGATTATGCATAGAGCGCTTGAGAACACCTTTCGGTATCCATGGCATAGTAGTGGGATTCTCGATATGCAAAGAGGTATCAGAAGGAGGAGGAGGCTCATTCCCCATAGTCGGTTGTGGTGCATCATAATCACATTGACGAGTAGCAACACTAACCTCTGATTTAACCATATTCATGCATCCAAAGCCACCAGCATGGGAAGAAGACGTGGAAGTTTCATTGGTCCCATAACCAGTAGTGGGAGCATTCAAAGCCATATTCTGATGATGTGGAAGGGGATCTTTCAACACGACTGGTCTCTATGCTAGATGCTTCAATGCTTCTTCAATCCGAGGACACAAGTGAGTAAGATGATCTTCCCCACAATGCTTGCAAGGGAATTTCACTTTATGCCTAGGTTTATGGTCTCCACCAGAATTTCTGCCATCCTGAGGAGGGTTGGCGTTCTCTTTCTGAGGAGTATTAGGATTACTACCATTTTTCCCATTATTTCCACCCTTACGATTATTTCTCCCCTTCTTCTTATCACTAGGCTGTTGATTGCTTGATGGGTTTGCCGATTGCATAACATGTACATCGGACGATGGGGTGGAAGTGGACAAGGTGTGAACTTGTCCAGGAGTAGATTGGTTAAGTGACAAATTTTGCATTTGATTAGCAACCAAATCTACGGGTTGAGTACTTGTGGATCCAACAATGCCATCGACATGTGGTCCAGGAACTGGCTTGGGCTCATGTCGTGATCGCGGTGCGTTAGGAATAATGTCATACAGAATGCCAGATTGAGCATAGATTAAATCTAGTTGCTAGACTTTTAGTGTAGCTTGTTCCTCAGTCGTAATGTCGGACATCGAAACATCCTTAGAAATGTATGGAAGCAAAGACTTGAGAAACCATTCCAACAAAAAATCTGGAGGAATGTTGGCTTTCACTAGGCTCTTCTATCGATGCCACTCTTGAATGCGATCAGATATGTGTGTGGCCTTATTCTGGCGGAAGGTAGACAAGAGTTTAGTGCCAGTATTGTAGCGAACCGGCAACTGGAAATGATCTAGGAAAACCAAGGCTATCTCATTGAAACCCCTGTATGTGCCCCCAGGAAACTCGACATACCACTTCGTGGCTTCTCCCGTGAGGGTGTGTTGAAATAGTCTCAAACAAATGGAATCGTGATTTAACGAGTTTGATGAGCACCAAAGGTGAAAAGTCGTAACATGATCACCTGGATCCTCGCCACCCTTCCCCTCAAACTTGGGAATGTCCGAAGGGAGCTTGGTAGGGATTGGAGGCCAATAAGGATCGTGACGCACCAGATCATTCGTGAGCTTTGAAAGATTCGAAAGATTCAATCGAGCAAGGAACGGGAGTTGCGGCTATAAAGCTTGATTATAATCTCCCATAAAAGGTTGATTATATAGACTTGAAGGATAAGATGGACCATAAACCTGACTATGGCCATTAAAAGGTTGATTATATGGACCTGAAGGATAAGATGGACCATAACCTTGACCATGGCCATAAGGCTGATAACCTCCCCCAACTTGACCCGTGTGAGATTAAGAAGGTATATGTATATTATGAGCACCATAATGAGATGGGTTGTAATGAGGGCCAGCACTGACTTTATTATAGTAAGGGTTACCACCATGATTATGGGGCATATAAGTATTACTCATAGCGGGAATCGTATTGTACTGACCATAATTGTTAGGTATGTTCCCACCCCCTGCATAAGCATTACTAGTAGCAGGAGCAGTCCTGTTGTGACCATAAGGTATATTCCCACCCCCGGTATTAGGAGGATTGTTAACATTAGTGAACGTGGTCCTGGGTTGATGTGTAGAGGCATGTGTATTGTATTGAGGATTGTGAGTCATATTGTGAATAGTGTTCCCGCCAGGAGGGGTAGTCCTAAGAGGCGACCTTCCTCCAAAATTTGGAATGTTTGAAGGGATATGGCCAGTCCCCATATTATGTGTGTGAGTAGAAAATGTGGTGCCCCCAGTGAGGGTATTTCCCCCAGTGGGTGCCGTGTTGCGAACACCATGACTAGTGTTAGCATGACTACCAGACATAGTGGATGGATTAACTATGTTGTAAGTAGGCATACCATGAGAGAATGGGGTAGTGTTCGTAGTGTTCATAGGACCTGTGTTAATATGCAAATTCGGTATCCCATATAAGAAATTCTGTGGATTCGAAGGATCGAATGGGTTGTCCTCGGGTGGAGTATATCCAAACAAAAGAGGTTGAGTCTCTGGTATTAATGGATCACCCCCCATGCCTCTCTAGGAGTAGGAGGAGCAGAAGCGTCTTCGACTCTACCCAACAGAGTCATAGGGATTTCTCCCATGCTAGAATAAGTAGTGATAATGTCAGTGTGAAGTGCTTCAAAAGAATCAGAAGAATCGGAGAGGGCCTTCCAGCGTCCCCTCTGAACATGACGTGTAACTTCGGCGGCTGGTAAACCAGCCAACCGACGAGATCGATGGAGAGTTGGACCTCATGCCACGATATATATGAAAGGTCAATAAATCAAAGTGTCCCCTAACGGCCAAACTAATGATCAAAGAGAACACACCTAAAGAAACTACAGCCAAATGCACACAAACAGGACTGGCTCAAGGGACCTCCCGACACTACAGCTGGTATGTCTCGCCTAAGAGAGGCTTGAGACTCCCAAACTATAACCGAAGGTAACATAATCAGTTATAAGGGTTCCCAAAATTCACTGCATGCATAGGGTCAAAATCCCTATACAACAGGAAACTGTTTTGTCCAACCCCTATCTGACTCATGACAACCGCAGTATAACCACTATGAATGCCCCATGCGATACCTAGGTAAGGAAACTAAGGTCACCACAATATAACCAATGGTTAGGTGGAAAGTTGCAAGTGGGATCCATTGTATGGGCAGGGTAGAAAAGCCCGAAACTCAAGAGGTACAGATCCCTCAAGAGTCCCCGTACATGAAAAAATCCTGGAAATATCTCCCACGTTTGGCCAGTATTGGAGGGCTATCTCCACAACCAACCTCCCGTGACCTCGTGCTTAACTTTGGTCTGAGTAGAGCTTCCTAAGAACACTGATGTATACTATGGAATTCACCACTCCCTGGTCAGACACATAATGTTTCGTCTAGTAGTCTTGGATTGTTAAATCACAATGATCTATTCCAAGACTCTATACCTATTCTAGTTGGTGTACCTTATAAAAGAAAAATAATTCTAATCAATTTTAAGATTAAGTGTTGATTTTAAATGGCTGTAATTACTCAAAGGATATGGTCGTGAACTTGATGATGTATAGGAATCAATAGTATGCACAATCGAAAAACTCTAGACTCATCTATCAATAAAAACAATGCCACTAAAATGATAATCAATCCAACGGTTCGAAACAAAATGCAATTCTTTTAAATTTCCAATGCACAAGCAGATCCTAGATGAAAGCACAAGCACTCAGTGCTGTGAATATTTAATTAATATTATTATTTATAAATTATTAGATTATTAGGTTACTAGTGAAAGGGCGTAACCCTTCATTATGCTTTCTCAATCCCTATAAAGGCGAGCTTATTGTAAATTTATCAACATCATCTAATATATTATTCCTATTTATCATTCAATATGAGAGTTAGATTCGACTATTAACAGTCCAATCGGATACGATTGTTGCATTTGGTATCAGAGCGGATTCTCTCCTGCACTCTGAGCTCGGACTCGGCTCATCAATTCCTCAGGTAAGCTCGGATTCGGCTACTTCCACCTTTGAGCTCGGTTTCAGCTCATATCAACCACACATTCTTCCACTACTCCATTTCACCGCTAGCTATCACTCACATCGTTTCTCCTTCCACGCCTGCCATCACACGTAGCCACCCTCCACCCGCGCATGCACTCTCCATCCTTCACTCGCTCCTCTCCACGCCTTCTACTGCACTTGCACTTCATTCCATGCACCTCTCTCCTCCGTTGCATCTCCCACATCACCTGCACCAACACCCCTACCTACACATACTTCCCCATACTTTCTCCTCCCAGGAGCACTTGCCTACGCATACTCCCATCGCCACTCCCTACCGTGCTGCACCACCCATGCCCCACCTCCTGCTCTAGATCCCGCGCACTCCACCCTCGACCCTCGGATCCCTCACCCTTCCTTCCATCGCTTCCCAACCTTCTTCCCGCGTAGCCGCTCAACTCCTCAAAGCTGCACATCCTGCCATCCCTCCCGCCCTCCTTCCTGCCACTAGCCTCCATCCAGATCGACCCTCTTCCTCAGCATACTTCCACGCTGCATTGCTTGCTGCCATACCTGTGTTTCCACCTACGATTCCTTTCACACTCACCACCGCTCAGACCTCCATCAACCCTCGCGCCCTCCAACGCCTCCACGCTTCCACCACAATGCTTCTCCACCTCCACCGCACCACCTCCCCATCTACTTTCCCTTTGCGCCCCCACCTCAGGCATCCCCTCCCTCCTTCGCTCACCCCAACAACCGCCAACCTCACCACGCCATCGCTCCGCCTCCACCTCCACGACCTACAAAAAAAAATTTATTATAATATAATATAATATATTATAATTATTCAAATATATTGTAATATAATATATTTTAATAAAAAAAATCAAATATTATATTTAATATTATAATATTTGTTTAAAAAAAAAAACCACTACATACAACATATTATATAGTTTAAGAAAAAATAAAAATAAAAATAATAATATTAATTAATTAATTAATTAATATATTATTATTCAAAATTTCACCTTAAAAGGCCAAAATAGCGTTCTACAAACGTCCATGGCATCTTATAGTAAGAGTGATGAATTCATAGATCTCCTTGAGGAAATCCTTAAAGACATAGATGAAATAAAGAAGACTATGGACGAAACATTTAAAGTAAATATAGATGGAGGTGAAAATCACATAGAAGAAGCCACCCAAGTTGATGAAAAAAAGGAAGATAGAGTAGTCCATATGTCACACTCACAAACAAACGAAGGACATATATCATCACAAAGATGGCTATAAAGAACATCAAGGGAAGCAACTATAATATCTATTAGACACAAGATAAGACCGGTGTTCTTATGAGAATTATAAGCACAAGGAGCCCGTTCAAGGGAACTGACAACTAATGTGTTGGGGATAAAAACATGAAAATAATTAAGGTTGTAAGGTATGTTGAGCATGTTCAATTGACGACAAACATAGTTAAACGAAGCAATCACACAAGTAGAAATAGCATAAACAAAACTTCACCAAGTTCGTACTTATTGCAAATACCAAGACATAATAATCAAAATGAGGCAATGGTCGTAATCAAAATCGCACCTTTCAAGTCATCAATGTGACATAGAGCTAGAATAAAATACGGCATTAGGAAAATACTCAAGCTTTAAGGACAAAGCTTTCCTAAGGGGAAGGCAATGCTGTGAATATTTAATTAATATTATTATTTATAAATTAATAGATTATTAGGTTACTAGTGAAAGGGCGTAACCCTTCGTTATGCTTTCTCAAGCCCTATAAAGGTGAGCTTATTGTAAATTTATCAACATCATCTAATATATTATTCCTATTTATCATTCAATATGAGAGTTAGACTTGACTATTAACAGTCCAACCGGATACGGTTGCTGCACTTAGATGCAAAATGCAGTACGGAAAGCAAATAATTTTGTATTTTCTCTTATAATGGAAAGGAAAATGCAAAACTATGTTTTTGTATTTTTTCAATATAATGAAATGAAAAAATGCAAGCAAAATCTACCTATTTGGTTAAAGAAGTGTAGAACAAATCACTAAGACAACCCAACAAATCCCAAACAATGAGACTCAGCCAATGTAATGAGCTAGAAAATAAAAAATGGTGATAAACCAACAAGGCTCAAAACAAAGAGAAAAATGAGTTTTTGGTCACAAATGGGGCATGGAACAGTCAGGAATCAGACCAATTAAGACTCAGGAACACTCAAAACCAACCCAACAATAATCCAAGGCCATAAATCAATCAAACCTAGAGTTGTACGCTACTGTCGAAAGGAAAACTGCGGGTAGACGCGGGCTACAGTGCAGACAGAGGCGGGTAGACGCGGGAAAAACTAAGTTGACCCGCGTACAGGGAAAGGTAAATGAGCAAACAAGAAGTCCAATAACCCAGAAAAAGCTTGTTTTCTATAGTATATCCCAATGGCCAATCAATGCACAGGGGTTTCACTCAATAAACCACTATCATAACACATTCGTTCGTGGCATATGAAACAATACCCCTAATTTCACTAAATATTGGAAAATACCTTCCAAAATCGGTTTTTTTAACCCCCTCCCAATATGCCTTACCAATTTAAAGAAAAACCCTATTTTCACTAGATATTGTATGTATCAATTTTTTCATTAACATTTTTTATACCTCTTTATATTTATATCTAGTATATTGATATGATGCCCCTCTTATGACCCTACATGCATTCAACAATGCACCTTGCTTCTTTCGATGTATATTGTGGATGCACATTAATTCACCCACAATGCAATTACTCAACCATATATCATTATGATTTTCAACATCTAATGGTCTAATGAGGAGATAGGAGATCACTTCTTGTATGTCACTAGAGCCAATGCACATAGTACAACATTTAGATTGCATGTTGCAGTTCCCCAATCGCTCACTAAGCCTATTGTGGCCTAGGTATCCAAGCCTCCAGGGCCCGTAACAAGATCTAGCAGGCTCACTAAACCTCCCAAGGCCTGTAATAGGCACGAGTGGTTGGGTATTGAAGCCCCCAAGGCCTATAAAAGGCCTATAACAGGCCCTGGAGGCTTAGAGCCTCCCAAGTATATTGGTAACAACTGGCTGCTAATGACCACTGTCTCTCGACTATGATCAACTGGAAACCCTCTTCACCATGAAACCCTTGGCCTCAAGCATGCCTCAAGACACGATTTCCCTGCATATTGGTAAGCCCGAGCCTTGCCTCAACTCAATTTCTCATCTGGCCATGATCCCACCATCTCCATTTGGAGGATAGTTGTTAGCCCTCCCATATAAAACTGACCCCAAAGTATTTTTGTATTGTTACATTAAATAAAAAAACCCTTTACCCCTTAATATATAAGCAATATAATTTTTAGGTTTTCATGATTATTTAATACCCCAATATGAATGAACGTGATATTATATTGCCTTCTTGGGAAGCCCCCGTGAATCAATGACACAGAAGCTCGACACACAGCAACTCTAAATAAGGACGAATGCCTAAAAATACCCAAAAATGGATGTTCTCCCTAGCGGAGTCGCCATTTCTATTACAGAGAAAACTTCCTATGGCTTGGGGTAGACCACAACAGACAGCTGACTACCAAAAAATGATTCAATTCCCAATGCAATGCTATATAAATGACAATGCTAAGATAATGGAGAAAAGACCAACCTTCCAATCGGATGTTCGAAGTAGATCCTCATCGAGCTTTCAACCTCTACACTTGAACCTGCAGATTAGTCTCAACAACAAATACAAGCAAGTGCATATAATATGTGAAAGACATTAGCATAATCAATAGCATGATCCATGATATCATAAGCAAATATAAGCCAATGTAATTTAACAATATTCACAACATCAATTGGATGAGAAAATGAGTATTTCCATTAATGAATAACAAGAAGTACAATATACAACCTCTTGCCGGTGTGATGCACCTGCAACAATTAATTAACAAGAATACGCGAAATAGCAGAAATGACAGAACTCAGAATCACTTTTATATTGATCATAGGCCACTTCGAGGGGGAAACCTCCTTTGAGAAAGCTCAATACAAATAACTTCACGGTGCCTTCATATGCCTCGACACACACTTATATACTAATTCTAGGCGCCAATACTATGGGTCAAAACCATGGGTCGTTACAAACTAGGGATCAACAATACTACGGGCGACTTACAAAGCATATGCGTCAACAACAATAACACAAACTATTGATCAACAAATACTATGGGACGACTTACAAAGCATATGCGTCCAACAACAACATACTAACAAAGTAAAGACATGGGTTCCTAACATCCCCTCCCCCTTAAAAAAAGCTTTGTCCTCAAAGCTTTAGATGTGGAAATTGTTGTTGAATCTGAAGGAGTGGTTCCCATGTAGCATCCTTTGGTTGCATGCCATGCCACTGAATTAAGACCTCTGTGATAGAGCGAGAGCGAAGCTGACGCGTGCGCCGATTGAGGACGGCCTCTGGCTCCAAAAGGATGGATCCTTCATTATCCAGTTCGGGTAAAATCGTTTGTCCACTGATGTTGGTGCCAAGAACTTTCTTCAGACAAGAGACATGAAAGACTGGATGAATGCGGGAAGAAGGAGGAAGTTCCAATTTATAAGCAACGGACCCAATCTTCTGAAGAATTCGATATGGCCCATAGAACTTTGGAGCGAGCTTATGACGCCCTTTGAGTTTCAAGGATGATTGTTTGTACGGCTGGAGATGAAGAAAAACCATATCGCCGACTTGAAAAGTGCGCTCAGAACGGTGCTGATCAGCTTGTTGCTTCATGCGATTTCTTGCCATGTGAAGATTGTCCTGCAAAATGCGAAGAATCTGATCGCGGTTTCGAAGGACCATGTCAACTTCCTGAATTGGTGAACTGGTGGGGGTATATGGAAGAAGAGATGGAGGTGCCTGACCATAGACTGCTTCATATGGGGTCATTTTAGAGGCAGTGTGGTAAGAGGTATTGTACCACCATTCAGCGAGAGGGAGCCATTTTTCCCACTGGTGTTGTTGTTCCGAGGTGAAGCAACGAAGATAAGTTTCCAAGCATTTATTGACAATTTCATTCTGACCATCTGTTTGTGGGTGATACCCTGAATCATCTTTAGTTTGGTGCCAGTGTGGCGAAATAGTTCTGTCCAAAAATGACTGGTGAAAATTGCATCACGTTCTGAGACAATGGAAGAAGGGATGCCATGAAGACAAAAGATCTGGTCCATAAAAAGTTGAGCGACGGAGGAGGTTGTATAGGGATGGCTAAGAGCACAAAAATGACTATATTTGGAGAGGCGGTCAACCACAATAAGAATCACTGTCTTCTGGCCAGATTTAAGGAGCCCTTCAATGAAATCCATAGAAATATCTGTCCAAATTCGTGTAGGTATGGGCAAGGGTTCAAGCAATCCTGGAAGGAGTGTTGTTTCACCCTTATTGCACTAGCAGGTATCACATTCGGCCACCATCTGTTGAATTGTACTTTTCATGCCCTGCCAAAAGAAGTTACGCCGTGCTCGTTCATACGTTTTGAGGAACCCAGAGTTCCCTGCCGATGGAGAAGCATGGAGTTCATAGAAGACAGCCTATTGAAGATCTGTGCTATGGGGGAGCACCAGACGACCCTTGTATCGCAGAGAATCACCATCCCAAGAGTAATGTGGTACAGCAGAAGGGTTGTTGGTCAAGTGTTGGATGATTTGAGATAAGGAGGAGTCATTGACATAACCTTGTTGAACAGATTGCAACCAATTTGGAACATGTATAGAAATAGGTGAAAGAGAACCTTGGGCATCAAATGTGTGAGAAAGAGCATCTGCCACAATATTGTCTTTACCCTTCTTGTAAGTGATCTCATAGTCATAACCCATGAGTTTGCTAAACCATTTCTGTTTTGTCGGGGAGGAGACACGCTGGTCCAAGAAATATTTCAGACTCTGGTGATCAGTCTTGATGCAAAAATGATTACCTAATAGGTATGGGCGCCACATCTGAACTGCATGAAAAATAGCCATCATTTCCTTCTCATAGGTAGAGGTAGCTAAATTCTTACCTAAAAGGGCTTTGCTGGTGAACACAATGGGGTGTTCATCTTGAAGGAGAACAGCACCAAGTCCATTGCTGCAAGCATCACTCTCAATAGTGAAGGGCTTGGAAAAATTGGGCATAGCTAACACAGGTGTAGTACACATAGCTTGTTTTAGTTTGTCAAATGCACACTGAGCAGAAGGTGTCCATGTGAAGGCATCTTTTTTCAATAGAGCAGTTAATGGAGCTGCAATCTTCCCATAATCCTTGAAAAACTTGCGGTAGTAGCCAGTCAACCCCAAAAAACCACGAAGGCTCTTGAGTGTCTGAGGCTGCCGCCAATTGTTCATGGCATCGATTTTGGTAGGATCCACGCAAACCCCTTGTGCTGAGATAATGTTCCCGAGATACTCAACTTCCTTCTGTCCAAAAGCACATTTAGACTACATGGCATGGAGATGATGGTCAGAGAAAAGTTGCATGACAAGATCCAAATGCTGGAGATGTTCATCCCATGTTTTACTGTAGATGAGGATATCATCAAAGAATACCAGAATGAATTTCCGCAAGTAGGGTCGAAATATTTTATTCATTAAGGCCTAGAATGTGGAAGGAGCATTAGTGAGGCCAAAGGGCATGACCAAAAACTCATAATGGCCATCATGTGTGCGGAAAGTTGTTTTAGGGATATCATCCTCATGAACCTGAATTTGATGATACCTAGAACGAAGATCCAACTTGGAGAAAAAGTGAGCCCTATGAAGCTCATCAACAACAGGAATTGGAAACTTATCCTTGATGGTGAGGTGATTAAGTGCTCGGAATTCAATGCAGAGGCACCATGACCCATCTTTTTTGCGGACAAGAATAATTGGAGAAGAAAAGGAACTAGTGCTTGGGCGAATAATACCTTGCTTCAATAAGTCCCGAATGAGCATTTCAATCTCTGTTTTTTGGTTAAATGGGTAGTGATAGTGCCTAATGTTGGAAGGAATGCTTCCAGGAAGGAGGTGAATACGATGGTCTTCTAGCCTGGAAGGTGGCAATCCCACTGGTTCAGCAAAGACACATGTATATCGATCCAGAATTTGTTGTAGATCCAAAGGAGTAGTGGAGACTGTTGATGGTTGCATCTGGATGGAATGGATCTGAGCGATGAAACCATGTGAATTCTTCTTGAGGATTTTTTCCATGCGATGTGAACTGATGATGCTGAGAGAACCTGGTTGTAATCCTGTCAATGTGTGTTTTTGTCCATTGAGGGAAAACTGCATCCAAAGTTCAGCAAAATCCCATAAGATAGGGCCAAGTGTGCGTAGCCATTGAGTGCCCCAAAACACATCACATCCGCCTAAGGGAAAGGCAAACATGTCAGAGCGCAAGGTATAATATCCCATAGAGATACGCACATTTTGACACTTCCCTTTGCAAGGTAAGGTGCCCCCATTGGCAACCATGACTTCAAAGTTGGAGCAAGGATGGATAAAACAATCAGCTTGTTTGGCGATCCAAGGGTCAATGAAATTATGAGTGCTCCTAGAATCAATGAGTATTGTAAGAGGAAGCTTCTTGAAGTAACCCCTGACCCGCATTGTTTGGGGGGTGGTGATTCCTGCTAAAGCATGGAGAGATATCTTTGGCTGGTGATCCTGAGATGGAGGGTCAAAAGGCGGTTCCAGAAGGTCGACCGGAGCATCCAGTGTTTCTGGATCTTCGTCACCACTTTCAGAGGCAGGTGGAGACTCCACATCCAAGAGATAGAGCTTTTGCTGAACACATCTATGCCCCCAAGTGAATTTCTCATCACAATTATAGCAAAGCCCCTTTTCTCTGCGTGCTTGCATCTCTATTTCAGACAAATGCTTGATTGGAGTCGGTCGAGGAGCCTGCGGTATAGGTGGTCGCTGAAAACCCATATTTCGGAAGGGAACAAAAGTGGGCTTGGAGCGTTGTTGGGCTGCAATCTTGTCTTCTGCCAACTTAGCCAACCCTAGTGCTTCCATCATTGTGTTGGGACAGAACATTTTGACCTCAAAGCGGATGGCATCCTTTAGACCACTCATAAAACAACTTCGGTAAAATTCATCAGACAATCCTTCGGTGTGGTTGGCTAGATTCTCAAATTCGGTTTGATACTCTCTCACCATGCCAGCTGGCGAAGTTTAGTGAGGGCTCCTGTGAAGTCATCAAAAGCACTAAGACCAAATCATTGCAAAAGGAGTTGGCAAAAGTCTGGCCAGTTGGGCTCTGGATGAGCCTTGATGTACCAACGGTACCATTGAAGAGCTTCCTGTTCCAAATGAAAGGATGCCAACGGAACTTTGTTGACATCAAAAGTATTATGCAGACTGAAATACTGTTCGGCACGATAGATCCATCCAGTTGGATCGGTACCATTGAAGCGAGGAAAATCAAGCTTCGGACCACGGAAATTGCTGGAAGAAGAGAACCCATTGTCTACTAAAGACTCGGACTGCCGTTTGTTGTTCATAGCTGAATGTTCAAGATGGAGATCGAGAAATTTTTCATCCAGATCCTGGAGTTTGGCTTGGATGGCTGCAAGTGCTTCCTCCATGGTTTTTGCTCCTGCACGGGTGACAACCATAACCAGGATTTTTTTTTTTTTTTTGGTTGATTGGGTAGGAAAACAAAAACACGAACTACTTCAGTAAGGGAAAATTTGGATTTGGGAAAAAAATCAGAAGGGTAATTGGGGTTTGACTAGGTTTTGGACACTGTTGGATAGATAGGGAAGTGAAAATAAGGATTTCAGAAGTGGGGTGAAAGAATGGGAAAATTTGGCAGAGGGGAACAAAGAAGCAGAATTCAGAAAGGAAGTCTGTGGTAAAATTTGAAGGTGATTGGGTGAAATCTGAGGAAGTTATGGCAAACCCTAAAAATAGACAAATGTGGGATTTCGGGCTGTAGGAAGGGGAATTGAGGATAGGGTCGTCAGGAATGAAATATGCAGAATGGAATGACAGGGGTTACCTGAAAATTTCAAGGGAAACAGAGGTAAAACAAGGGAGATATGGAGAAAAAACTGAATTTTATACCTTTTTTTTTTTATACAGACTGGAGCGGCTACGGCTCAGAAGGAATCTGGAACAATGCCGAACGACTGGATCTGGAATGGCTTGCAAAATGGATTTGAAACGGCGTAGCAGTGATCGACAATAGTTCAGCTGAAAGTAGATATGGACCCCAGGTATGTGTGGCTTCCTAACAGTTCAGGGGTTTCACTCGGCCACCAATGCTGTCTGACGGCCTGCGTATTGGGGCAGTACCCCTCACTCCACGGCTCAGGTAAAATTGATAACCGCTTTGCCACAAACGACAGCTCTTGGTTTACCTCACGGGTGGGAACTAGTCAATCAGGTAGGGGTCGTTTCCCTTTTCGATGGCAGGTCCTGTCAATGGGCCAGCTACTTCGGGGTTCCTCTGGTACTCCTCACAATGAGTTTTAGGGCTTATGCCCAAGTACTTCCCACAGTTAAGCGGATAGGGATTATTCCCAAATCCGAACCTGCAACAGATGCGAAAAAAAATTTTTTGGCAGAAATTTCACCCAGCGAGCCCAAGAAAGTGCTTTGATACCAGATGTGATGCACCTGCAACAATTAATTAACAAGAATACGCGAAATAGCAGAAATGACAGAACTCAGAATCACTTTTATATTGATCACAGGCCACTTCGAGGGGGCAACCTCCTTTGAGCAAGCTCAATACAAATAACTTCACGGTGCCTTCATAGGCCTCGACACACACTTATATACTAATTCTAGGCACCAATACTATGGGTCAAAACCATGGGCCGTTACAAACTATGGATCAACAATACTACGGGCGACTTACAAAGCATATGCGCCAACAACAATAACACAAACTATTGATCAACAAATTCTACGGGATGACTTATAAAGCATATGCGTCCAACAACAACATACTAACAAAGTAAAGACATGGGTTCCTAACATCCGGCAACCAATCTAAACCAAGAACTGGGTCTCTCCACTTGTGCCTCCACCACTTCAATCCTCCATGTAATAGCAAACTCAAACTATGAAAGGAGTTTGGAAGGTGAATATAAGGAATTCACAACAACAAGGATCAATGAGTGTAGACTCAAGTCACGACAAAACTCCACTAGAGTTATCTTGCTCTCTCTTTCTCCTCCATTCCATATGCCATAAGAGCTCAATATATAGCCTTCTAAAGGTACGTGAAAGGACACATCGAAGCGTTTCGGGGCATATGGAGGGCCAAAGGTCACGCTAATACTGCTTTTGGGGAGAAAAAAGTAAATTTCTAATGATTTTTACCATTTTACTTGGTACCCGCGGGCTATAGTGGAACAACTTGCGTGTACACTGGCTATAATGAGACATCAAGCGTACAAGAAGAAAAATAGGGAAAAATGTGTTTTCTGGAGGACATAAAGTGAATCTGAGTTAGTGAAATGGATCCTGAAGGCCAAAGAATGCTGATGCTCACAAGGTGGAAAATTACGTTGTAACAGATGCCCCCTAATGTGTGAGGTCAAAGAATGGTGCTACGATGGCCGAAATACATTATAAATCTCATAAGTGGAGTGATGGAGACACAACTGGAAGGAACAGCTCACTTGTCATAATACAATAATATCTATGAATACATGTCGGTATAGTACAACAATCTGATACAGTGGCCATGAATAGGAAGTACATAATGAATACATGTCATATGTGATCATAGCCATAACCATCTACAGTAAGAGACGGTCTCCTGCTGAAAGGAAAAAACTGGTGCAAACTGGAGGTACAAACTGTTGATGTCTAAGAGGTGATATCTCAGATGTACTGTCACGATCAAGAGCAGCATACTGAATGCTACTAACGTCTGGGGTCTTCTACACAAATCATCTACGGTGCAAGTCCGATCAAGTGAATAAATGTGTTGAGGTCGAACTTGCTGTGACATCGTCTAATTATCGGTCAATGATGTATATCGTTAACATACGCGAGATAACCCACCAATAATGAAAATGGGCATCAAGGCACAGAGTACAATCATCAAAGTGCGAATAGATGTGTTGAATTTGAACACTAACATGAATCCATTAATCAGGGGACATTGATGTATTCCCAAAATTGTCAATGGTGAGAGAACCTACCACTAATGACTGCAAGCCTCAAGGTACTCAACTGAACTCCAAGTCTCAATTCCGGAATAAATGAGTTGAATTCGATGGAACGAAACTCACTCGAAGGAGGGAATTAAGGCATCCCCCATCAACCAACATGAGGTAACAGCTATGCTGAAATATTTGGAAGAACTTAGGTGAAACGGAATGACTCAATAAGGATGGTCGACATGCAATAGTCAAGAGATCTAAGGAGTGGCTGACTCTGGTTTCAGGACTTCCTTTGAACAAGAGCATGAGCAGATGGATAGACTCAGGCAGCATAGACTCAACATAACACTGTGCGATGTAGGAGCCATCAACAAAGGGCTCCATAGTGACTAGAAGCTTAACCAATCGGTGGAGTAAAACTGGGAAATGAGTGCGACTCCTAAGGTCTGACTATAGTCCCGACTCATAATGTATGTGTTTGTCCTAAAGTTTGTATTGACTGCTGAGTACAAAGTTTAGGCACCTTCAGTTGAATGAATCTGGATTTTAAAAAGCAGAAGAGGAACTTGAAGGTGATGGATAAATGATCAATTCTCAAGAATCAGTAAGATACAAAAGGATATATATAAGGGATGGTGAACAAGGATGATCTAAAAACATATGACTACAAACTGTAGCAATGTATGAACCATTTTAACAAAACAATCATGTAACCACAAATAGTTGATCCCATAACTGGTAAATATTCTTGAGACAAAAATACATTTTGCAAAAAGAATTACAAACATTGGTATCTACAATAAGAAAGTAGGACAGAGACATTGTCCATCATAAGATTTATTACAGGCAATAAGCAACATTTGCAAGCAAAGAAGTTAAAAGATTTCATAAAAGATTTCTGATCCTAGATACCCTCCCAAAATATACATTTATAGAGCCGAAAGAAACTCAGATTGATGTTCAATCCACACATTACAATACATAGCCTCTTGGGCTGGAACCTCTTCCCCCTGCTCCTTCAGAATGATCATCTTTTTATAGAGAAAATACAAATAACAAGCTATTGTAAACATTTGGTAATCGAATCTATGACATCTAAGTTTAATCACAAAAAATCTGGAAAATCTCTATTCAATTGGCAGTCGATTCTTTAAATCCTGGTCCAATGCCTGATATTATGGGATTTGTTGTTGACCTTCTGGAGTTGCAATTCATCAATTGATTGGAAAATTATCTGGAAGGATGCTAACAATACCCATATTCTTCTTCAACTTTGGGAATTTCTGATTGATTGCATTTCTAAAATCCTGCGACTAATTATTTTCCATTCAAAGCTCTTCCAGCTGTATCATTGGATGCTTAAATATTTCCCAAGGGCACTGGATCGATCTTTCAAATCTGAAACTTATACTTATTTGATACTCTGTTTCTTTGTTCTCTCAAGGTTCATGAAGATTTAGAATGATCTTTAAATAACAAATTAGCCTTGTGGCAATGCTTTCCATCATCCTCGAGAGCTGAGAGATGCAATCAATGCACTCAAACTTTTGTCAATGTCAACATTCCAAGCATGAGCAAGCTATGCAAGAATAGAAACCATGACTCTCTATCAAAATAACTTTTCTATAGATGGAGTCTCTCCCTTCGGCGTCACTGAGCATTCCACCTGTCGATACTTCTTTATAGAATTTGGACAGAGTACTTCTATTGGTAACATCAATAAGTTTATCATCACATTGGGCCCGCCTATATGTAACAATTGCCAGAGTCGGATCTCTTTTCTCACAATACTTACCCACCACACACGAATCATAGTAGGAATTTGTTGTAAAGAAGTGTTCTGGATTTGTATCAATAATTATTTTATTCAAGGCATTGTGAACATGTACTAAGAATTGGGTCAACAGTCAAAGTCGATTCCTTTTCTCATATTCAACAAGTGGTTCTATAGAAAGGAAAAACGAAATGACAAAAATAAGAACTTTAATGAAATCTTCTGGACAATCATCATCAAGTAATTAACCAAAAACTTAAAGGAGCATGGCTTGGATTGAGCTTCTGGATATCACACCAACATCCAGAGGTAACTCGTCCAATTTCCTTACTGCTTGGTGTAGAATCTAGAAAAGTTCAATTCTGTGGTGTCTCCTTACAACAGATTCTCTTTATATAGTTTCTTCATCATTAATCTCTTGCTAATTCATTTGAGTGCTCATGATGGAAACTATTTTGTGCGCTACCAGAAACTTAAAATTTTCATGGGACCTATTTGGTACCAACAGTATGGAGTGGAATGAATGCTCTGTTCAAAGGTGACACAACAGCTGCCAACAACAAGAAGTAAATATTCTCTCATCCGGCTTTTTGGAATATTTGTTTTTTTTGGTCTTTTTCGTATTTGGAAAGCTTGAAAAAGAATAAAATTGCTTATAGTACAAAAATTGAGGGAACGAGTGTCAAATAGCGAGTAGACTAGTCCCAAGCAGTGGAACATACCTATGATCAATGCAATGAAGCATGTGCAGGATGTGGACACTCGGGGGGGTGTTCCCTCAAGGCCAAAGGTCACCCTAAGACCGCTTTTTGGGAGTAAAAAGTAATTTTCTAATGAGTTTTACCATTTTACTTGGTACCCATGTGATATAGTGGAATAACCTTTGTGTACGCTGGCTATAATGAGACAACAAGCGTACAAGAAGAAAAATAGGGAAAAATGTGTTTTCTGGAGGACATAAAGTGAATTTGAGTTAGTGAAATGGATCCTAAAGGCCAAAGAAGGCTGATGCTCACTAGGTGGAAAATAATGTTGTAATAGCATAAGCCCTAAAACTCATTGTGAGGAGTACCACAGGAACCCCAAGGTAGCTGTGTCATTGAGAGGACCTGCCAGTGAAAAGGGCACTGACCCCTGCCTGATTGACTAGTTCCCACCCGTGAGGTAAACCAAGAGCTGTCGTTTGTGGCAAAGCGGTTATCAATTTTACCTAAGCCGTGGAGTGAGGGGTACTACCCCAATATGCAAGCCGCCAGACAACATTGGTGGCCGAGTGAATCCCCTAAACCATTAGGAAGCCGAGCATACGGGGTCCATATCTATTTTTAGTTGATAAATCGCAGATTTCCTTTGTCCAGAACTGTTTCCGATCACTTTTGCATGCTTTCAGATCTATCTGTTGTCGATGCCTTCTGCGTCATTGTAGATCCATCTGTTTCTAATCCCTTCTGCACCGTAGCAGACCCATTCTAAAAAAAAATAAAAATTGTTTTTTCACGATATCTCCCTTGTTTGCACTCTGTTTCCCTTGAACCTTTCCTAACACCCCTATAATCCCATTCTACATTTTTCATTCCTGAGGACCCTATCCCAAATTCCACTTCCCAAAGCCAGAAATCCCACATGTGTCTATTTTTAGGGTTTGCCATAACTTCTTTAATTTTCATCCAATCGCCTTCATGTTTTGCCACCGTGTGTTGATGTATATGTAACTTCGGAATGTATTTCACATATTTGTATATTGTATTCGTATAGAGATGTTATTATTCCTCTATACGGAAGTGTCGTTATTTATATTGTAAGTGTCGTAACTTATACTTGATGGGTTATTAGACCACCTTGTTGGGGTCGGCCCTGTATAAGTCATGTGGGTCGAAGGGTTATTAGACCACCCTATTGGGGGTCGGCCATGTGGGTCAAAGGGTTATTAGACCACCCCATTGGGGGTTGGCCCAGTCAGCATTATGTTATGTGGTTAAGTTCGAGCCTACATGAGTTAGGTAAAAAGGCAAGTCAAGTCATGTATAAATAGAGTGCGGGAGGCACTCTATTTACTCACTCACTTCTCACTCATGCACTCAAGGAGGAGTGGCGCACTTATGGAGGAGGAGGATCTGCTACTAGGATGTGTCTATCTCTTATGGTTGGTTGTATCATTGCTCTATCTATCTCCGAGGAAGTTATTGGGGTTTTTCACCATTATGGTTTTCCCCAAGTAAATCTTTGTGTCTCTTGTGTGCTTGCATTATTATCTCCATGATTGATATGCTGTAGATATGCTGTACATGTTGTTCTCTCAGTTAAGATCCTAGATCAGATTGAAGTAAATTCTGAAAATCTAACATGGTATCAGAGCTAGTCTAAAAGAAGGCATGATATGGCATGTATGACACTTGTTGCACTTACGATGCTAAGGCTTGATATAGAAAAAACCAGTCATCGTAGAACTTTCGCTATAAATCCATTTTGGCGAAGTTTTCGGATCTGAAATTGTTACAAGACTAAGCTAAGATCTCCAGGTACCTTGTATCCAAAGGAAAACCTCTAATTCGTTGTACTTTGTGATTTATGATCTGTGCAATATAGGGTTTCTGCCTCTTCCAGATCTGAGTCAAAATCAGGTGACCTTGGGAAAAAGGTCATAACTTGGGATAGGAAGATCCAAATGAAATTTTGTGAAAAGTGTCAGGTAGTACACAGACTGTAATATCTTAGAAAACTTTTTCAGAGGCCGAAGTTGAACCAGTGACACGTGGAACGCCGTACAAGTTCGCTCTACTGTTTTATCCCATAAACAGGTCACGTTGCGACACTTGGCATAACTCTCTCTCAGAAAATCCAATTGAGGTCAGACCTGTTAGGATGGAAATATAACAGGCCAAGCTATCTCAGGAAAATTTTTTAGAGGCCGAAGTTGAAATAGTGACACGTGGCACGCCGTACAAGTTCTCTCTCCTGTATTATCCCAAAACAGGTCACGTTGCGACATTTGGCATAACTCTCTCTCAGAAAATCCAATTGAGGTCAGACCTGTCAGGATGGAAAGCTAACAGGTCAGGCTATCTCAGGAAAATTTTTCAGACCCTGTGGATCAAAAATTTTGGAGTTACACCAGAAACAATCAGGTACATATTTCTATCAAAACAGAATTATTTTTTGGTACCTTCATTCATGGCTTCCGGAATTTAGGGCTTTGGAGAAAGTTGGAATTTTTGTAATCAAAGACCACGGCTGAATGCTACTCATCAAAATAAAAATTTAGAGACCAAGATCATAATTTTTGGTTGGGAAGAAGGCCGGGCTTGATCAGACCCTAGTTCAGGACTTTGATCAGGAAAGTGGAAAATTAGGGCTTCTGTAAAAATGGGAATTTTTGAAATCTGTGACCACGACTGGAAGCTCCTCAGAAAAATAGAAGCTTAGAGATTTGGATAAAACTTTTTGATTGGGTAGAAGAGTGGGATTCATCAAACCCCAGTTCAGGGTCACGTCCAGTGAATCCGGAAGTTTAAAAGGAAAATTTGAGGAGTGAAACTCTCCAGTTTTCAAATTCTGAATATACCGGTTTGATCAGCCTATCAAGGCGCATATTCCTATCCTTTCGGAAGTTTGAAATTCGAAGTCTGAATTTTTGGGGTTTCTCTGACAAACCCATATCCAGCTCCAGGTCCAGTTCTTGCAAATCAAGTGGATTGGGTTAATTCTAGAAGAAGATGGATTGGTCACCTGCAGAAGTTCCCGTTTCAGAGGGAGATGAGGCTAAGGCCTTACATAAGAAGATTACAAGCGATATCAACAGGTATGACTCATCGAGGTATGTTTTGATATTTGTCCATGATTAAGTTTATGGTATGTTTGTATTCATGTTATTACGGTTAGTACAATTTTGATTTTAGATTTGTCGTATCACCTTAACAAAATTATGAATGCATGATAGAAGATATTCATTGGTTAGGGTGTTGACACTTATGATTGTACTAATGCATTATGGTGTTGTATGAGGTTTATGTTGTCTACTAACATGAAAGGTACACCAAGAAAGACAAATCATGTTCCAGTTCAAGAACATATGATCATGATGACATGAGGATAAAGACTCATCCATTGTCATGGATCTCATAGAAGATCCATTTACGAGGTATGTATAACTTGGTTTTATAATGGCTAACCTATGAGATATACAGGTTACTAGCACAAGTCATTGAAGAAGAACAAGAAGACATCATGTGAGTATGTTAGACATAACTAACTAGCATGCTAATCCAGGTATGTTTTTCCTATATCAAGATAGAATCCTACCTTGGGTTAGGATCTTATATTGTTGTGTTGTTGATAATGATTATTCATGAAGCCATAACTTTGAATAATCATGGTTGTATGCATATTATGTTTCTTACCATAATTGATGATATGACTAACCAGAAGAATCATGAAGGTATAGGTTTGAATAATCACAGGTTTTATGCATATTATATCTCTTATCTTGTTTGATGATTCAACTAATCCGAAGAGTCATAGGTTTGAGTAATTATAGGTTTAGACATGTTATGATTTGACTAACCTTAAGAATCCTACATAAACCTTGAATGCTAATGCTTACTATTTTCTGTTTGAAATGATCATGATTATACATGCTTGAGATTATTGTGTTTTAATAGTATACTAATGAATGTATGATTTTATATGAGATCACAAGGATAACACAATCATGATACTAATAAGCATGCATAGGGAACAAGGATGAATATGAGTTCAAGAACAGGTAATTCAGGAAGCAAAGATCAAGAGGGAGCACACTCCAGTTGCTCCTACAAGAAAGCAAAGGAGCACACTCCAGTTGTTCCTGCAAGAAAGAAAAGGATTACACTCCAGTGGTTTATGCAAGGATGCAGATATTTAGAGGGAGTTGACCATCTCTCTACATTCCACAATAGAAAGGTGTAGAAGAAGCTACTTCAGATTAGGACTCCAGCAACTCCTGCAAGGAAGCAAAGACTCAGAGGGAGTCCACCCAACGAACAAACAAAGATAAGTATTTTAAATTATCATTTCCTGCATATGTGTTTGTTTAAATAAAATTGTTCAATGATGTATATGTTCATGTTCCTAGACTTAGGATATGTATTGTGCATATTAAGATAGTTGCATTAATGAACAGTATACTACTAATATACATGGGTAAGTGGCCTATGGCACTGTACAACATTCCATTGCTACTTATCTAGAATGAAACCTCTTTACTGACATGTTGGGAGTTGTGCACACTCTTAACAATGTTCTGGTAGAGATTGGAAGGCATCTAGAAAGTTACGGGATATGGATAAATGTTGTATTGAAGCATTGGCTAAGATAATTGCATGACTGTATGACATATTTCTTTATGTGTAAGAATTTGTTCTGAAAACTATGAGATGTTTTTCTAATCATGCAATTTAACTTGTTGTGTAGGAAAGATCGTATGCCATCTCCTACAAAAGAAGAACTACAACATTTGTTCAGCAAAGATATTGAAGTTCCCAGGATCTGGGATGTAGAAATGGAATGCCATGATCCGTCGATCATGAAGAATGATGTTTGGGATGTAGTCCCAAGACGTGAAGGGAAGTTTTGTTATGACTTCCAAATGGAACTATTAGATCAAGCATGTTGCAGATGGCAGCATTGAGAAATATAAAAGTGATGAAATAGAAGATGCACCAGATGGATTTATGGTGTAGTTGAAGAAGAAGTGTATGTGGAGCAGCCACTTGGTTCTGAGACACATGATAGGAAATCATATATGTGCAGAACTTGGCATGGTGAAGATAGATTGATTGCCGACACGCAGCGGAAGCTTACTACCGAGTTCGAGATGAAGAACTTGGGAATGATGCACTATTTCCTAGGTATGGAGGTGTGGCAGAATGCAGGTGGGATCTTCCTTGGTCAAGGGAAGTACACAGTAGATATCCTGAAGAGATTTGGGATGATGGATTGCAAGGCCATGGCCACACCGATGGCATCGAATCTGAAGCTTCTATGTGATGCTTCATATGAGCCAGTTGATGTCTCTATGTATTGTCAGATAATTGGGTCCTTGATGTACCTGACTAACACGAGACCAGACATTTGCTTTGCTGTGAACACATTGAGCCAGTTCCTGACGGATCCGAGGAGTGTTCACCTGGTTGCTGTAAAGCATGTTCTGAGGTACCTGAAGGGTATAGTGGATTATGGGCTCAAGTATGAAGCGAATCAAAAGTTTAACCTACAGGGTTATGTTGATTCAGATTGGGCTGGCAGTGCTGCAGATAGGAAGAGCACATCTGGGTGTTGCTTCAGTATGGGATCAGGTGTGATCTCTTGGTTTAGCAGGAAGCAGTCCTGTGTAGCACTGAGTACAGCTGAGGCAGAGTATGTTGCAGCCTGTTCAGCTAGTTGTGAGGCAGTATGGCTACGGAAGCTACTGTCTGAGCTATTTGATCTCCCGTTGGAAGCTACTGGTATCTTCTGTGACAACCAGAGTTGTGTGAAGCTGTCCGAGAACCCGGTGTTTCATGACAGGTCGAAACACATAGAGATCAAATATCACTATATCAGGGATATGGTGCAGAGAGGAGCTGTGAAGCTCCTGTATGTTGGGACAGACGAGCAGATTGCAGATGTGCTGACGAAGCCACTAGCCAGGGTGAAGTTCGAGTACTTCAGAGAGAGGCTTGGCGTTCTTCAGATCGAGGACACTTCAAGGAAGAAGTGATGGTCACATTTGCTGAAGCCATTCCAAGCATGTTGGAAGGGGGATCCTTCACATGGCTGTGGATGTAAGCGCTGGATGATGAGCATCAGGATGATGTTCTGGTTTCTACTTGGATATGATCAGTTGGATCATTATATGTATATGTGTATGCATCATGTTGGATGCTGGATATGATCGGTTGGATCATGTGTATGTATTTTGTATATGCATCATGCTGGATGCTGGATATGATCAGTTGGATCATTTATGTATGTATGCATCATGTTGGATGCTGGATATGATCAGTTGGATCATTTATGTATGTATGCATCATGTTGGATGTTGGATATGATCAGTTGGATCATTTATGTATGTACGCATCATGTTGGATGCTGATGGATACATTGTGTGGATCATGTATCTTTGTATGATCAGGTAGATCATGTATGCTGATGGATACATTGTGTGGATCATGTATCTATGTATGTATCAGGTGGATACTTGGTGTGCATCAGATGGATGCATTGTATGATCAGGATGATCGTGGATGACGAGCTTCTCCAGATGACATGTAGCAGGATGTTGCAGTGATGATGATCAGGATGATCATGTGTACATCAGGATGATGTTTGATGAGTATCAGATGATACTTTGTGGCCGTGGATCAGGTTGTGCAGGTAAGCATGTAATTTGTGCCCTAGGAGATTTGCAGATGGTCTTTCGAGGTTTTTCCTATAGCATGTAATTCGGTACCCTGGGACATCTGGAAAATGCTCTTGCGAGGTTTTGCTTGGAAGGACATGTAATTTGTGCCCTGGGAGATCTGTAGATAGTCTTTCGAGGTTTTGCCTATGGCATGTAATTCGGTGCCCTGGGATATCTGGTAGATGCTCTTGCGAGGTTTTGTCCTATGGCATGTAATTTGCTCCTGGGAGATCTGGACAGGATGAAAAAGGCCTCAGATGCTTCAGCCAGGTTTTGCCATGACCACATGTAATTTTCTCCTGGGAGATCTGGACAGGATGAAAAAGGCCTCATATGCTTCAGCCAGGTTTTGTGGTGAGATCACATGTAATGTGCTCCTGGGAGATCCGACAGGTAGAGCTGAGTGCTCGTAACAGCCTGGGATGCTTCAGCCAGGTTTTGTGATGGGTCACATGTAATGTGCTCCTGGGAGATCCTACAGGTAGAGCTGTGTGCTCGTAATAGCCTGGGATGCTGCAGCCAGGTTTTGTGACGCACGTAATAAGTCTTGAGGATTCCACAGTATGGCCAGTGATGATGAAGACCTGCAGGTGGTGGGCCTACATCCAGTATGAAAAAGGACTGGCTCTGTAGAACTTCCTATGACGAGTAGATTCAGAGATTGATTGAGATAGCAGCAGCAGTGACGATGATGATGACTCGATGACGATTATCCAGTGACGATGATCCAGAGAAGATGACTTGTGCTAGAAGAACTGTGCTGAGAAATACCTTCCTAGTTAAGAGGGAGTGTTGATGTATATGTAACTTCGAAATGTATTTCACATATTTGTATATTGTATTCGTATAGAGATGTTATTATTCCTCTATACGGAAGTGTCGTTATTTATATTGTAAGTGTCGTAACTTATACTTGATGGGTTATTAGACCACCTTGTTGGGGTCGGCCCTATATAAGTCATGTGGGTCGAAGGGTTATTAGACCACCCTATTGGGGGTCAGCCATGTGGGTCAAAGGGTTATTAGACCACCCCATTGGGGGTCGGCCCAGTCAGCATTATGTTATGTGGTTAAGTTCGAGCCTACATGAGTTAGGTAAAAAGGCAAGTCAAGTCATGTATAAATAGAGTGCGGGACGCACTCTATTTACTCACTCACTTCTCACTCATGCACTCAAGGAGGAGTGGCGCACTTATGGAGGAGGAGGATCTGCTACTAGGATGTGTCTATCTCTTATGGTTGGTTGTATCATTGCTCTATCTATCTCTGAGGAAGTTATTGGGGTTTTTCACCATTATGGTTTTCCCCAAGTAAATCTTTGTGTCTCTTGTGTGCTTGCATTATTATCTCCATGATTGATATACTGTAGATATGCTGTACATGTTGTTCTCTCAGTTAAGATCCTAGATCAGATTGAAGTAAATTCTGAAAATCTAACACCGTGTTCATTCCCTATTTCTGCTTCTTTGTCCCTCTTTAACAAATTTTCCCATTCTTTCACCCTGCTTCTGAAATCCTCATTTTCTACTTCCTTGTTCATTCGAAAGTGTCCAAAACCTAGTCAAACCCCAATTACCCATCAAAGTTTTTCCCAAATCCAAATTTCCCTTTACTAAATAAGCTTCTGTTTGTGTTTTTCTACCCATTAAAAAAAAAAAGCTCCTGGTTATGGTTGTCACCTGTGCAGGAGAAAAAACCATGGAGGAAGCACTTGTAGCCATCCAAACCAAACTCCAGGATCTGGATGAAAAATTTCTCAACCTTCGTCTTGAACATTCAGCCATGAAAAACAAACGACAGTCTAAGTCTTCATCAGACAATGGGTTCTCTTCTTCCAACAATTTCCATGGTCCAAAGCTTGAATTTCCTCACTTCAATGATACTGGTCTGGCTGGTTGGATCTATTGTGAACAATAGCATTTCAGTCTGCATAATACTTTTGATGTTAACAAAGTTCCACTTGCATCCTTTCATTTGGAACAGGAATCTCTTCAATGCTACTGTTGGTACATCAAGGCTCATGAAGAGCCAAAATGGCCAGATTTTTGCCATCTCCTTTTGCAACGATTTGGTCCTAGTGCTTTTGATGACTTCACAGGAGCCCTCACTAAACTTCGCCAAATTGGCATTGTGAGAGAGTATCAGACAAAATTTGAGAAACTAGCTAATCACACAGAAGGATTGTCTGATGAATTCTACATGAGTTGTTTTATCAGTGGTCTTAAGGATGAAATCCGCTTAGAGGTTAAAATGTTCTATCCCAACACAATGATGTAAGACTTGGGGTTGGCTAAGTTGGCAGAAGACAAGATTGCAGCCCAACAGTGCTCCAAACCCACATTTGTTCCCTTTCGAAATATGGGTTCTCAATGACGTCCCATCTCGCTAGCTCCTCGACCAACTCCTATCAAGCATTTGTCTGAAACAGAGATGCAAACACTCAGAGAAAAAGGGCTTTGTTATAATTGTGATGAGAAATTCACTCGGGGACATAGATGTGTTCAACAAAAGCTCTATCTCTTGGATGTGGATTCTCCGCCTTCCTCTGAAATTGGTGAAGACGCTCCAGATACAATGGATGATCAGGTGGACATTCAGGAGCTGTCTATTGACCCTCCGTCTTAGGAAGACCACCCAGATATATCTCTCCATGCTTTAGCCGAAATCACCACCCCCCAAAACAATGCGGGCCAGGGGTTACTTCAAGAAGCTTCCTCTTACAATACTCATTGATTCTAGTAGCACTCATAACTTCATTGACCCTTGGATCACCAAACAGGCTGATTTTTTTTTCCATCCTTGCTCCAACTTTGAAGTCATGGTTTCCAATGGGGGCACCTTACCTTGCAAGGGGAAGTGTCACAATGTGCGTATCTCTCTGGAAGATTATAACCTGCGCGCTGACATGTTTTCCTTGTCCTTAGGTGGATGTGATGTGGTTTTGGGCGTTCAATGGTTACGCACTCTTGGCCCCATCTTATGGGATTTTGCTGATCTTTGGATGCATTTTTCAGTCAATGGGAAACAACACAAATTTACGGGATTAAAACCAGGGTCTCTTTGCATCATCAATTCACATCGTCTAGAAAACATCCTTAAGAAGAATTCACATGGTGTCATTGCTCAGCTCCACTCCATTCAAATGCACCCATCAACGGTCTCCACTACTTCCTTGGATAGATATGTAGGTGTCATTGTTGAACTAGTGGGCTTGTCACCTTCAAGAGACCTTTCCGGTAAGAATTTAGCCGCATCTACATCTCAGAAGGAAATGATGGCTATTTTGCATGCAGTACAGAAGTGGCAGCCATACCTATTAGGGAATTATTTCTGCATCAAGACTGATCTCCAAAGTCTGGAAAATTTCTTGGAACAATGGGTCTCCTCCCCAGCACACCTGAAATGGGTTATCCAACTCCTGGGTTATGCCTATGCGATCACTTACAAGAAGGGTAAGGACAATCTGGTGGAAGATGCTCCTTCTACCACTTTGGATGACCTAGTTTCTCTTATAGCTATTTCTCTACTTGTTCCAAATTGGTTGCAATCTGTTCAACAGGGCTATCTCTTCTATGAACTCCATGCTTCTCCATCAGCAGGGCACTCTGGGTTCCTCAAAACGTATGACCGGGAGCAATGTAACTTCTTTTGGTAGGGACTGAAAATGACAATTCAACAAATGGTGGCTGACTGTCATACTTTCCAGGTCAACAAGGGTGAACCGACACTCCTTTCAGGAATGCTCAAACCCTTTCCTATCCCTACACAGATTTGGACGACTATTTCTATGGATTTACTTGAAGCACTCTGGTGGTACAATACCACATCCAAAATGACACCATATGAAGCAGTCTATGGACAGGCACCACCAATTATTCTTCCATACACCCTCAGCAGTTTCCCGGTTCAAGAAATTGACTCGGTTCTTCGAAACCACGATCAGATTCTTCTCATTCTGCAAGACAATCTTCACATGGCATGAATTCGAGTGAAACAAAAAGCTGATCAAGATCGTTCTGAGTGCACTTTTCACACACTGATATGGTTCTTCTTCATCTACAACCTTACACACAATCCTCCCTGAAACTCAGAAGGCGTCAGCTTCTCTCTCAATCTATCATAGATGTATTCATTCAGTGGGACGGAATGCAACCCGAGGATGCTCGAGGGGAACCACTCCTTTAGATTCCACGTCAATTTCCACATTTAAAGCTTTGAGGACAAAGCTTTCTCTAAGGGATAGGGGATGTTAGGAACTCGTTTCAACCATTCTCTTTACTTTGATAGTATATTGTTGTTGGACGCATATGCTTTGTAAGTCGTCCCATAGTATTTGTTGATCCACAGTTTGTATTAGCCCATGGTATTGACCCATAGTATTGGACGCATATGATTTGTAAGTCGTCCCGTACTATTATATGTCCCATGGTATTGACCCATACTATTGGGCATAGAATTAGTATATAAGTGTGTGTTGAGGCCAATGAAGGTACCATGAAGTTATTTGTATTGAGCTTGCTCAAAGGAGGATGCCCCCTCGAAGTGGCCTGCGATCAATAAAGTGATTCTGAGTTCTGTTATTTCTGCTATCTCGTGTATTTTCATTAATTAATTGTTGTAGGTTCTTCACAACTTGACGCAAAAAATACACTTGTGAGGATTCAGACGGATGTTATACCGCCTGCATCTGAGGAATACAGCCGTCAGATAGTCAATGTGGAACTCACGATACTGCGAATGAGTAGGGATATTGTCAAAATAGGGCTCCAAAAATTCCTTCACATCATGAAAAGCATATGACATGGCCCACTGGAATGTAGCACCATCATTTTTAATACCAAAAGGTAGTTTACGATAAGAAAATGTACCCCAAGGGCAGATGAAAGCAGTCTTATGTTGGTCGGTCAGGTGGATCTGAATTTGGTTGTAACCAAAAAATCCATCCATGAATGAGAAGATGACACTTCCAACACAATCGTCAATGATCTGATCAATGAAGGGAGTAGGGTAGTTGTCCTTAGGACAAGCCTTGTTCAAATCCCTATAGTTGATACAGACTTGGATGGTGCCCTACTTTTTAGCCACAGGGACAACATTGGAGACCCATTTTGTTAAAGGAATAGGGTACATAAAGCTAGCCTTCAAGATCTTTTCAATCTCAGCTTTTGGAATGGTCGCAACTTTTGGAGTACTGGTTTATCATCGGGATAGGTTTTAATCTCATGCGAAACAATGGCAGGATCTATCCGAGGCATCTCCTTATAGGTCCAAGCGAACACATCGCATAATTGTTTGAATAAGGCCATGTACATGATGATCTCTTTGGGAGAACATTTCTGGCCTAAACAAATATCTTCCATGACACCAAGGGTAACCGAGATGTCAATCAGAATGGTAGGTTCGATGTTTGCCAAGTTTCCCTCAGTGACCGTATCGCAAGTGAGGATCGGTGACTAGGGGCAAGGATGGACATCTAGTGTGAAGATGGTTGTGATGTTGTTCTACACAAAATCTAATGGGGGTAGGAAAGACAATCGATGGTGAAGGTATTCCCATGGGGGGTCATCCACACTCATAATATCCATAATGGACTCGTTGTAATGAAAAGTCCAGAGCAGAGGATCTGGTAAGGATGACGTACGTTGTAGAGAACAAGATGTAGAGGCCACGACCAAGTGGTCCTCAGGGGCTGACTGGATAGCCTCATAAGTAACTTTAGCTGGTGAGAGAGGCATGGTGTCTCCAATCAAATGAATGGTGGCCTCATCGGGTACAAACTATTGATTGGTAGAGTTGGAAAAATACGGAATCATGGAGGAGATAATGTGCACCGTGGAAACATGGTTAGGGGTATTTGGGTTGGAAAGACACTCATAAGAGATGAATCTTTTATGAGGCCGACCCCCACGCTCTCATATAGTTGCGAGGATTTTCCTAGCAAGGGGACATTATCGCTAGGATGAGTAGCGGTGTCCGGTGTACAGAAGTCCAACTGGTCGATAGTGACAATTTGGCGTTGATGGGGGAATTGTACAATGCAGAAGACAGATGACGTGACCGCAGTCATGGCATAAAACCAATTACGACCAAGTAAGAGATTATAATCCAAAGGGGATGCGACCACTTCCACATTAATGGTTATAGTCTTACCCCCAACTCTACGGCTAAGGCATGTAATAGCCTGTGAGTATTTTGATCACAGAAGATCTAGGAGCTATGGAGAACCTCACAAAATCGAATTAATTTGCAAAAACAGTGGAAAAACTTGAAAAAGATGATAATTTTACACACAATGTATGCTCAAATCTTTGATTAACTGACTGTCTAACATGTAAAAATGTTAGTAACAGGTTTTTATTACATCCATGAGAAAAGTGAGAGCATTAGGTGGCTCAAGCTGAGTGTACAAGTCATCAATGCCAAATTGGCCTCAATCCCCCCTAGGTGGGTCCAACTCAATCCCAATCACCCCAAACAGCCACGAATTCTGGTGTGGAGGTGGCTGAAGAATGCTGGGTCATTAATGAGCTCAAGGCAGGCGTGGGTGAGCAAGTAGAGGAGGTTTGGGGGCCCAAGGGAGCATTAAATGCTCCAAATCTAGCCAAAAATGGGCAGAAATCCACCCTAGCGCCCTTGGTCAACTAAAATTCCCCAAAACAAGGAGAGAGGGCGCACCAGCAATAAATGAGGGCACACTTGTGGACAAAACAGGAGGCTGGGTGAACTGGTTTGCTTGGAAGTGGGTGTGAACACTCTCAAAAGTGGGTTTTTGACCAACTATAGTCACTTAATCCAAAACATGGTTTAATTAAGCACATGGGCAATAAAATTTATGGATTATGGTACTAAGTGTGGATTACTGTTCTAACAGCCCCCCTTAACCATAACTTAGTACATCTCATGAAAGATAAGTGGGAGGCCTTGGCAACAAAGGCTCAAGTCACCTCAATACAAACAGAAATTTTATTTGTCCATATGAACCGAGGAAAAGAAGTAAAACCTCATGGGATAAAAACTTCCCTCAAAAATGGACATGGGGCTGAACCTGCAATTAAATTGCAGCAATCACCATCCATCACTCACTCCAAGCAAAGCTCTCAAGTGAGTGAAGGTATTCTCAGTAAAGCACTTGGTGAAAATGTCTGCAGTTTGCTCGGTGGATGGAAAATACTGCAGTGAAATTACCCTGTCATGCACCAAGCCCCGAATGTAATGCATGTGGATCTCAATGTGCTTTTTTCTTTTCCTCTGTACTGGATCAGTAGATATCTTGATGGCACTTTGATTATCCACCCAAATATTGGTTGGAGAATCAATAGCAACACCAAACTCCCGAAGAATGCCTTGCAACCAAACACACTTTGTGGCTGCGTTCACTGCTGCCCTGTACTCGGCCTCTGCTGATGAAAGAGAAATTGTATGCTGTTTCTTAATTGACCAGCAAATGGGACCTTCAGCAAACATAAACAAAAAACCTGAAGTGGACTTTCTATCGATGGGATCTCCCGCCCAATCGGAATAAGAAAATCCAGCTAGTTGAAGTGAAGAACCAGCTGCATAGTGTACCCCGAAGTTCTTTGTTCCTTGGACATAATGGAGGATCCTTGTGGCTGCCTTCCAATGGATCTCATGTGGCTGCTGCATATACCTTGCTACAGCACTTACAGCATAAGACAAATCAGGTCTTGTATGTGTAAGGTACAGCAAACTTCCGACTAGCTGCCTGTAGAGTGTGCAATCCACCAATGGAGAGTCTTCAAATTCACCTAGTTTTATGCCTGAAAGGAATGGGCACTTGGCTGCCTTACATTCAGCCATTTTAAAATTGAATAACAGGTCTGAAGCATACTTAGGTTGACTCAGCAATATACCTCTCTCAGATTGCTCAATTTCCAAACCCAAAAATTGCCTTAGCAATCCTAGGTCGCTCATGGCAAATTCACTGTGCAAAGAAGCTTTAATTGAGCCAATTTGTTTGGTGCAGCTCCCTGTAATTAAGAGATCATCAACATACAGTACAATGACCTTCAAATTATCATCACAATGCTGCAAATAAACATTTGGATCAGACTTTCATCGACAGAAACCAATTGAGAGCAAAAAAGCATCCATTTTGGCATACCAAGCCGTGGGGGCTTGCTTGAGCCCATATAGTGACTTCTTCAACCTGCATACAAGTGTGGGATCCTCTTGGAATCCTTCAGGTTGCTGCATATATATCTCTTCCTGTAGCTCACCATGCAAGAATGCACTTTTGACATCCATGTGGTGAACTTCCCAACCTTTACTAGCTGCCATGGCTAGAGCTAGTCTAATTGAGTCCATCTTTGCAACCGGTGCAAAGGTCTCTGTATAATCCACACCATGTATTTGTGAGTAGCCCTTAGCCACTAACCTATCCTTATACTTCATATCAGAACCATCAGCAACAGGTTTGGTTCGGAAAATCCACTTACATTGCACAAGTTTCCTCTTGGGAGGAAGAGGCACCAAATCCCATGTTTTGTTCTCTTGGAGAGAATGGAATTCTTCTTGCATTGCTGCCCTCCACCTTGGATCATGATGAGCTTCCTGATATGATGTTGGATCAGATCCAATCATCATATAACAGTGATCAGCAAGTTCACTCTCATTTGCAAAGGAAGCATTGATTGTTTGAGATCTAGTCTTCCTAGGCTCTTGGGGATTGCCTGCCAATTCACCTGCAGCTTCTATGATTTTTTCAGCCCACTTGGGCCTTGATGGTGACTTATGTACAACAATGTCATCTTCAGCCATGTCATCTTCAGCAATATCAGAAAAATCAGAGGTGGAATCATCACTAATCTCATTAAGGTGTGGAGGAGAGGAGCTTTCCCCCGGTGCAAGCTCAAAATCTGGAATTGGTTCTTCTTCGAATTGCACACTTCTCTCAATGAAAGTTTTAAGTGTGGATGTGTCAAAGAGCTTGTAGCCCTTTGTGTCCTCACCATATCCAACCATGATACATTCCCTGCTCTGTGGCTCCAAAGCCTTCCTCTTTTCTGATGGAATTCGAGCCCATGCTCTAGACCCAAAAATCCTGAAATTTGACACATTTGGTTTTTGGCCAAACCATGCCTCATAGGGGGTTTTTCCTTTGACTGATTTGTGAAAGGCTCTGTTCTGAATATGAGCAGCAAAATTGATGGCTTCATCCCATAGCTTAGGGCTTAGATCCCTAGCTTCAATCATGCAAGTAGCCATCTCCTTGAGAGATCTATTTTTCCTCTCTGCCACACCATTTTGCTGAGGTGTGTAGGGGATTGAATGTTGCATTTGGATGCCACATTCCTCACAAAGGTGCTGAATGTTATTATTCACATATTCCTTTCCATTATCAGTCCTAAGGATATTTATCTTATGACCACTATGGTTCTCCACTAGGGCTTTCCAAATCTTCAATTTCTCAAACACTTCTGACTTCAATTTAAGGAAGTAAACCCAGCAGAATCGAGAGTAGTCATCTATGAATGTAAGTACATACCTTGATCCACCATATGATGGAGTGGGAAGAGGACCAATGAGGTCTGAATGTACCAATCCAAGTGGTTGAGTGGATCTCCTTGCCATTCCCTTCTCATAGCTGCGCTCAGGATGCTTTCCAACTACACACCCAATGCATGCACCATTTGAAGATCTGATTTCTGGAAGCCCTTCCACCATCTCGTCCTTGTGCAAATGCTGGAGATATTTGTAGTTCATGTGACCAAATCTTTCATGCCACAACTTGGAGGTCTCGTTGGCATGAGAGACAAGAGCATGGTCACTAGAATTTGGAATAAAATTTGAGAATTTGTACATTCTCTCATCATGATCTGCATACCCTACAGCCACAACTTGATTTGAGGAGATTTCTGAGATTTCTACCAAATCTGGAGTAAATGTCACTCTCTTGGCTTCTCCTGTATGGGTCATTTGATAGACTGATAGCAAATTTGCAGCCAATGAAGGTACATAGAGCACATCACTGAAATAGCCATGCTCCATGTCAATCCTACCAATCCCTTTGGTCTGGATTTCTGAATCATCTCCCATTCGAACTGTTGGGCCACCATTCGAATGCATAGAGGAGAAGAGCTCTCTGGATGAAACCATATGTCTAGAAGCTCCTGAATCAATGATAAAGGATGAGGGATTCGAAGTACCTGCTACCAAAGCATGACACTTCTCCTTATTGTCAGGGTTTGAGGTGCTCTCCTTCTTCCTTGCGCCCTCAGGGACTGGGATGTTGTTCTTCTCCAGCAGCTGCGCCATTGAGTCAATGGTTTTCTTCATACATGAGCTCTATGGATGCCATCCCCTATGACAATAGGTGCATTTGGTCTTTTCCTTTCCCTTCTTGTCCTTCTCCTTTGACAGATTCGAACCCCCATCTGCAGACTTGGTCTTGTCAAACTTCCTCTTCTCTTGCTGCTTCGAATTTTTGGCTTTCTGCTTTCCTTTGCTTGCATTTGAAACACCCATTTCCAATGCTTGGTCCTTTGATTTTATGGTGCCCATCTGAACTAGTTTATCCTGCTCCTGAGTGAGACACTCCATGAAGGTAGCTAGTGATGGCATTTGCCAATTTCGAAGGGTCATTTTGGCTGAGTGAAATGTGCTAACAAATACTGAAAAATCTGGGCCTAGCTTCGAAAGGATGGACAGAATCAGTTGTTCCTCCTTCTTAACAATTCCACATTGTTGCAGTTGAAGCACCAGTGACTTGAATTTCATGAAGAACTCCTGGATGGTTTCAAAATGCGCTGGGCTCAAGCTAATGAGCTCGTTTTCAAGCTGGTGGCCTCTCAGTTCATCAGTTTTCCCAAAGAGTGATTCTAGCTTCACCCATACTTCATTGGGAGTTGTCAAACTGTCTGTATGAAACAAGAGTTCCCTTGAAATGCTTAGGCATAGCAATCCATAAGCTTCATCAAGTCGATTGTAGTACTTTGCTTTCTCCACAGCAGAATTTGGCTCCACTTCTGTGCCCATGGTTACTCTATAGAGACCCTTAGATCTCAGCTTGATAACCATTTCAGCCTTCCAATCGAAAAAATTGAAGGGTGTGAGAAACATTTGGTTTGCTTCCATGACTGCTGCGTTAATGGTGAGAAAACTACTGAAACACCTGCAAAAAACACTCAATTTTTGTCTGGAAATCCTCTCTAGAATGCAGTTCAATGCTCAATATTGACCTGCAACTCACTAACTCCATGATGGATTTGATACCATGTGAGTATTTTGATCACAGAAGATCTAGGAGCTATGGAGAACCTCACAAAATCGAATTAATTTGCAAAAACAGTGGAAAAACTTGAAAAAGATGATAATTTTACACACAATGTATGCTCAAATCTTTGATTAACTGACTGTCTAACATGTAAAAATGTTAGTAACAGGTTTTTATTACATCCATGAGAAAATCAAGAGCATTAGGTGGCTCAAGCTAAGTGTACAAGTCATCAATGCCAAATTGGCCTCAATCCCCCCTAGGTGGGTCCAACTCAATCCCAATCACCCCAAACAGCCACGAATTCTGGTGTGGAGGTGGCTGAAGCATGCTGGGTCATTAATGAGCTCAAGGCAAGCGTGGGTGAGCAAGTAGAGGAGGTTTGGGGGCCCAAGGGAGCATTAAATGCTCCAAATCTAGCCAAAAATGGGCAAAAATCCACCCTAGCGCCCTTGGTCAACTAAAATCCCCCAAAACAAGGAGAGAGGGCGCACCAGCAATAAATGAGGGCGCACTTGTGGAAAAAATAGGAGGCTGGGTGAACTGGTTTGCTTGGAAGTGGGTGTGAACACTCTCAAAAGTGGGTTTTTGACCAACTATAGTCACTTAATCCAAAACATGGTTTAATTAAGCACATGGGCAATAAAATTTATGGATTATGGTACTAAGTGTGGATTACTGTTCTAACATAGCCCATGGGGTTGAAATCCACGACCATCGAATGCTTTCAGGGTAGTAGGAGAATGGTTTAACTCGGGAGAACCAATTTATCTCCAACAAGATAACGACATGACCGAGGTAGAATCACCTTTGTCTAGTACAATATGATGGATTTTCTTCCCATCAACCTTCATGGCAATTTGGAAATCCAGTTGGTGGGAAAGCCTCGGTTTAACGTACTTAAGTCTAAACATGATTGTATTCGAGGAACCCGGATCTACCACGCCAATTGCAACGAGAAGAGTCTTGTGTTGGTTGGGATAATTCTACAATACCTCTAGCATCGACATTGCACAAGGATCTTGCGCCAAGTCCTCTACAATGTTGTAGTTCTGAGCTGCCCGAGCATTGGGATTGAAAATGACCTTTCGAATAATGCTCATAGGAGGACGCAACACTAACTCTAAAGAAGGCTTCTTAATGGTGAGAGGATCCTGTGGCACGGTAATATCTAGAATAGAGGTGGAAGATTTTTCAGTATTACTTCCAATGGGTTCCTTCGTAGGGACTGAGTTGTATGAACGTGATCGGGTGTTCAGGCTAACCGTCTCATTACGCATCACCAGAACATGCGCGGTGGATGATGTTTCTCCTTGAGTAGGAGAGGGTTGAGAAATCATTTGTTGATTTTGGGTGGGGAAGGGATCATTGAGAACTGCGGGTGTGGATTTTCCCTTAAGAAACTTCTGCACTTCGTCTCGGTGGGGACATTCTTTGGAGAAATGGTCACCACCACACAGTAAACAAGGATACTTTAGCTTCTGTTTCTGTTTCATGTCTTCAGGGGGGTTCTTCTGCTCTTGTTGGTTGGAATATTTCTTGGGTTTACATTTGTTTTTCTTCTTGCCACCAGAATTCTGAGGAAAAGTTGATTGAACAGAATTCACCTCCTCGGTGGGAGCAAGATTGGTTGACTTGGTGGTGCTGTTTCGAGCCTTTGGTGAGGGTGGGGAGGAACCATGGTGGTTTGATGATCCACCGGTTTGAGTAGAAGGCTGGGAGTTAAGGGAAACGATAATTCCATCAGATTGAGGTGCCTTGGGTGGTTTTGTAGGATCGTATGTAGGGAGGGGTGTGTCCGGAACAATGTCATATAACGTGCCGGATTGAGCATAGACAAGGTCTAAGTAGTGGGCACGAGCGATAGCATGCTCCTCGGTGACGGCCCCTCCCATTGCCACGTCTCGAGCTACGGTGGGAAAAAGAGACTTCATGAACCAGTAAGCTAAGATTTGATATGGAATGGGATCCTTAATGAGACATCATCTCCTCCACCACTCATGGATATGGTCAGATATATGAGTTGCGGTGGTTTGGCAGAGCAAATTCAGTAGGTCCGTACCAGTTTCGTAGTGTATGGGTAACTCGAAATGAGTTAGGAAGGACATAGAAAGAGAGCGAAAATAGGGAAATGAGTGTGGTGGTAATTCAATATACCACTTGGAAGCTGGGCCGGTGAGGGTCCTTTGAAACAACCTTAGACAGATCGAGTCGTCCATCAGGGAGTTGGATGAACACCATAGATGGTATGCCATCACATGGTTTTTCGGGTCTTCACTGGGTTTGCCATCAAATTTGGGAATATTAGAGGGTAGCTTGACTGGAATGGGTGGCCAATTATAGCCATGTAGGATGGAATCATTGGTCAAACGAAACAGGTTGGGTAGGTCCAAAGTAGCCGGAAATGGCATCTGTTGGTTCGATTGTGGATACTGATAGTAATCATATGGCATATATGGACTAGTACGACCCTGAATAGATTGATTGTAAGTTGTTCTTGTCGGGAATTGGCCATAAGGGGGTGGGCCTCCTGGGTTGGGTGGTGGACTGTATGTAGGTCCACCTCCATAATAGGGTGGTCTGCCACCGGAAGGTGGGGGTCCTCCACCACCGAAATAAGGTGGACCCCCACCAGAAGGTGGGAGGCCTCCTCCACTGTTGGAATAAGGGGGTCCATCGCCTCTGCCACTGGAATAGGGTGGGCCACCGCCTCCATTTCCAGAATAGGGTGGGCTACCGCCTCCACTGCCAGAATAGGGTGGGCCACTGCCTCCACCACTGGAATAGGGTGGACCATCGCCTCATCCATAAGGTGGAGGTCCGTCGCTACCAGAAGGTGGTGGTCCTTCGCCTCTACCGCCGGAGTAAGGTGGTCCTCCACTGCCGGAATGAGGTGGTCCTCCACCGTCGGAATGGGGTGGGCCCCCTCCATAAGGTGGGCCTCCACGACCGGAATGGGGGGGGCTCCACCTCCACGAGAAGGTGGAGGTCCGCCCCCTTTGGAAGGAAGTGGACCAAACGGTGGTGGGGGTGTCGAGACATAAGGAAAAGTTGGTGGGGGTCCAATTGGTGCAATGTTATAATGTCCCCACGGAGTGTATGGGTTTCTGGGATAATGTATCCCACGGAGTACGTTTCCGGGATTGAATTGTCCCGACACAGGGTTAAAATGGCCTGGATATGCTTGTAATACCCCAATTTTGACCCTTATGAAATATTGGTTCTTAATGTGAATATTGTGTACATGTGATGTATGTTTCCCTAGCGTGGAGCTCAAGGCCAAGGCCCCACTAGTATATGTTTGTATTTTATTTTAAATGGACAAGCATTTAACATTTTGTTACCCATGTGCTATTAAGCCATGGGATATTGTAAATTGATGTAAATATTTAATATTGCAATAAAATACCAAAAAATGGTTGTGGGAGCAATGAATGAGAAGGGGCCATGTGTATCCACTATGGAGTGGTGAGGGGGTTGTGCGGATGAACCATATGCTTCCAAATGTCATTGTGAGAACCCATTTGACTTTCCTTGATGACATTTATTTTTGTTGTAAGGAAGTAGTTGAAGATTTCAGTTCATGGCTTCAATGGAGCATGGGCAGCCCAGAGATTCGTATTTGCAGGTATGGGCTTTGTTTTCTTGTACCACAAGTCAATCTACCTCATGGGAGTTGCTTCTTCCTCATTCCCATTCCAATGTGGGAAAACCCAACATCATTTTCCATCCAAAAAACGAATTCCCAGCAGTGAGCAAAATGAGAAATCAAAACTTTGAAAGAACCCACGTTTTGAAGAGCCAAAAATGCCCAGATTTGGTATTTGACAGTGAAATCCAATGGGGGATCCATAGATATGAACTTTGGGCGAATTTGAGAGTATTAGATACCCTGAAATCCATTGGAAAACCCAGTTTTTATAGCCTAGAAAACCAATGACGGGATTGAGTTATTTGATGAACAAAATTGTGAGAAATCCGATTGTGAATGACTGAGCAGAGGTTGGGTTTGCTTGATAAACCCAGTGAAGGATAGAATCTCAAGGATTAGCAGCTGGAACTTTCTATGCCCACCTTGAAGAGAACTGGAGGGAAGGGATGCCTGAGGGACAGTGCAGCAGAGAAGGGGACCTTCCTTGTGTTGGGTGTGGTAGGTAATGTGGGTGCCTTGACTATTGAATTCATCTGAGATTCCTGTAACTCTGTGGATGAGCTCACTGGCTTAGCATTTCCCTCCTTTGTCTGTTGTATGCTTAATAAACCCAACCGTGAGTTGGCTTAGCATAGCTGTTGAGTGAAACCATGGCTATGAGTGAGCCTATTTAGTTCCTCCTTAGTGGATACACAACCCAGCTCAGGGGTGATCTCTTAGCTAAAAAAATACAAGCTAGACAGAGATCTATGGTTGGGTGGAACATTGCTCTCACATAGCCAGTTGTTGGATAGCTTCATCTTCCAGATAAGTGTTCTTTGTGATTTACATTATATGCATTATGTGTTTTGCAGTGTGTTAATTATGAATGTTAATTGCCCATGTTAATGAAATCGACATGAAGTCTGTGCATAGCATGAGTACGAGATTGAATTCTCTGCATAATGAACCATCATATTCCCGTGTTAGATATGATGATGCATTACTGTTTGTGTGCTTGCAAATATGTTTATTTATGCTGTGTTTATATTGAGTATGAGTCTGCACACAAAATATTTTAATTGTTATAAATTTATGAGTAATGTATGGCGCTGAGATTGTCAAATAAGACCGGTATGTCAGTCATGTTTCCCTCCCTTGCACCGGATTGAATGAGAAGGGGATGTGACAATGGTTGAACCCATGGTGGTTGAGTTGAGTTGGATGGACCTCCACCATGATGTAATCCCATGGTGTATCCCACAACGGGTAAGGAGTTGCCAATGGAAAGACCGATTGGAAGTCCTCCACTCGTATTATGGCTAGAGAATAGGGGTTTCCCCCTAGTAACAATTTTTTGACCACTTATGGATGGTTGACTCATAATGGGTTGATGATTACTTACTATTGGAGGAACACTACTCGTGATAAAATAAGGAGGTAAAGAGTATACTTCCCACGCGTTTTGGGGTGGGGGAGGGATGGGTAATGTTCCAGTAGTAGGAGGAGTGTTGGACTATTGTCCTTCAACGTTCTGAGTCACTTGAGGTATGGAACTGGTCTCCTGATTAAGAGGTGCACTCGCAGGAAATGAGGGTTGATCAGGTTCGTAAGTAGTCATGTTATGTATGGGTGTTTCTGGTGAAGCAATAAATAATGAACGAATTGGGGTATGTTGAAAGATGGGCATTTCTGAAGTGTCTCTTCTTCGTGAGAGACTCTGGCGCCGAAGATCTTCGCCACATTGGCGTAATTGGTTCATTAGTTCATAGACTAGAGCCAAGCGCTAAGCATGGGGAGCCCAACGAAGAGGGGAAGGTTCTGACTCCGGATGTAATGACAGGTGGGCCCATTGTTTCCCTAGAGAGGTGTCCCAAAAGGATGCAGATGGACCAAATGATGCGGATACAGGGTCATCCTGGGATGGATTTAACCAATCTATAGCCCCAGGTTCTCCTTCCAACTTACGATGGAAGGTTGTGTCTCATGAAGTATATGGATCCATGGTCACAGACCTTGGAGAATCAGTGATTAGTGGACTAGAAGGAAGTGAAAAGTTCATTCCTGACTCCATGGTGCAATTCTCTTCTTCAGGTGACACGACAGTATCTTGTGGATCCATATTTTCCCTCGAAATTACCTTGTGATTAAGAGGGTATTCTGGTGGCAAGTTTAAAATTCTATGGGACCTTCTCAAAGGTTTTTCATCCAGAATGAACGAACCAGAAATTGTGCTAAGTGTACTCTACATAAAAGAAAAGCAATCCAGAAAAATATACACAAACTAAGGCCGCAAGCAAACTTATGTGATAGGTGTGGATTCAAAAGTATGGAACCTCACAGAATTGTCAAGGATTCACAACTCACGATATACTCCATGGTCCAATAGTTATACTCGGCCCAATTTTTTAGAGCACTAACCAGGGAGGATTAGGACCGTACCCTTGACCATATAACCCGACTATCTGATAGTACGTGCGTAGTAGCTCCCCGAGTGCTGTTCTCGGTGTATTATATGCCAAGATGGACAAATGGTTAGCTCGGTTGGTTTTAGGAATCCTAGGAGTGTCTCCCATTATACACAAGGTACATGGGAGCTCAAATCTGTAGTGGTGCTGTCTAATGCACAACCGTACGAAAAGATCCTTCTGATATACTACCGAGTACGTGAAGTGCCTTTCAATATACCCTAAGCTATGTGAAAGAGCCTTCGATATACCGATTGGTACGTGGAAGAACTATAGTGCCCCCGGGATGCAGTGCAGTCAAATAATAACATATGCCACGTTTTATGACGCCGGAACACGTCACTAACTTAGCAGACAAGTTACTAGTAAATTTTAACCTAGTTCTACCAGTAAATTTTATCTGGATGGTTAGGTGAATGCATGAGGTGAGTACAGAAATTTAAACATAATGCAACCCTAACTGCATGAAAATGTACTTTTTTCTTTGATGAAATCTATGTAAGGGAAGGAGAAATTCTTTTTCCAATGGTCTCACAAAATAGTAAATTTCAACAAGTTCCAAATCTACCAAAAATGATGAAAGCACTCTTTTCCATTTTTCAAGCAAAACATAAAAAAATGATAACACATCAAATCCAAATCAAAGTATTTTCTTTTTTCTTTTTCAATTAGAATAAAACTAAGTGATGAAAAGGGAGAATCTATACTTAGAGCACACTAACTCTTCAATTTTCACTAGGGTAGCCTAAAAGCACATGAAAACCAAAAATGCATATTACTCTTCAAGCTTGGAATTACTTTGCAAAGATTTGATTTCACTTGGATTTTTTCAAGAAGATGAGTGATTCATAATTCAAGAAAAATACAAACAACTATTTTTTCTTTTCAAATTTCCCAAAGATTGATGGATGATGAATTCCAATGCACGAAACAATTTTTACAACAATTATCAAATAAACTTGAAAATGGTAAAAACGAAGCACTTTTCATTTTTCAATGTATGTATCAAGACAAAATATGATAATAATGATGCTTTTCAAATGTAAATGGAAAAAAATAAGAGACTACTCACAGCACTCTAATAAATCAGAAATTCTCAAAGAAAAATGACAAGCACTCCAATTACCTAAAGACACAAAAATCACTCAAAAATGATCAAATGCAAGCAAACGCTTATTGACTAAGCTCAAAAATGGTTTGGAAGCGGATCTAGCATGCGGAATAGGTCCAGTGAGGTGGTTAGGGAATACAGGATGGGGAGGATGACCGTGGGGGATTCAAATTTCCCGCCACTACCAAACTCTTACTCGACCAAAAAGGACCCAAAAACCAACACAAACAAACCAAACACAAACAATGTTGAATAAAGATGTCTTTGATTGGAAGGTACAACACAGAGAAGTCTGTGGATCAAACCAAAATCAAAGTTTGGAGAGTGGATAGACCAAGCGCCAAGATTGAAAGACCGACACAGTTTGTGGTTAGGCACAGAGTGCCCGGAAAATACTATATATGTTGGCACGGGATTAGTCCGCATGAATTGTGGAAGCCAATAGCGGGGAAGAAGGACCATCCGTGGAAGAAAGGGTCATTTGCGGAGAATGAGGAAGTGCAAGATTAGTTTAGGTTGTTTGAAAGGGTTATTTGGACCATTTTGTAACTGCCATAGTTGGCTATAAATAAGAATATGAATGCAAGCCTAAGGGCATCCGAGAATCAATTGGCATGATCATTGTAATTATGTGGTTTGATTGTGTTTTGCTCTATTTTCGTAGTTTTGTATGGATCCGCGAAAAGATGTTCTGAACTATTTATGCAAAGGTTATACCGCAGGTTTTTGATGAGTTAATGCATGAAGATGTTCGGGTCTACTCTTTTGTCTCTCTTTACGTTCAATGGTGAATGTTGCGTTATGATTTTTGTTGTCTATTCCATAAGGTTTCATTGATGTGATCTCCAGTATTTCCCTGTTCATGTGAATGGTAATTATGTATTGAATATGAAAATGCCGAACACATGGTTAATGTGCGAATGATAAATGTATGACTGTATGCGAATATGAATCTCTGGTTTTTGTTGCGATAGAATCGAAGTAGTTGCATGTCGTTTTCCCACTGCGGAAACTTGGTTCCTGCATCCCCCTTAACCATCCTAGGTGAGACTTCACTCGCTTCGCGGGTCTTGCTGGAAAGGGTAAAACCTTTCTGGGTTGGTGTTTAAGGGATTTTTGTTGGTTTTTATTGACGACAGTGCGAATTGAACCCCTATCGACATAACTGTGTCAAAAAATGGTTCTGTTTCTGGAACCTGAAGAAGAAAGATAAGGACATGCTGTGGCACTCGACGAAACCATAGATTCAGGACTGGTTTGATAAGAAAGAAGGAGAATTCGTAGAAGGAGAAAATAGGAACCCCAGGTAGACAACAAGCAGTTGGTTGGACAAGCATATTTATTATGATATCCACGAGATATTTTTCTGTGAATTCCTAGTATTACTGCACGCGTGGTTAGCGTAGATCATGTTTCAGAAGAACCACTTCCAAAAGAGTGAGCCTGATCACTAGACTCCAGAACTGATCCAACAGCTAAAACAGGTGGACAATAAGGTATCACGGGATGTTGACTTCTGGGTAGACAATATCTTAGAAGGATACATCACTAAGTTTTCTGTGGACATGATCAAATCATAAAATGACGCAGAAAGGAAAATTTTCGAAGGACCAAGGGGGAGATCCTTGCTATTGTTGAAGCTGTGGATTAAGATGCTCATCCGCGAAAAGGGCATACTGAGGATGAATTCCGACGAGTAGAAGAATCAGTGTGCGAAAGTTGTGGGTACCGTATGAATGCAGGTCCGATAGAAAGATGTGGGGTAGATGGACATGAGCAACGAGAAAATTTTAAGGGAGGCTGACAAAGAGTGTGGTACCTTGAGGAGTGGGGTGATATTCTGGATTCCCGAGAAGAATAAGAGGAATGAGAGAGAGTCTCATGAGGGGAACATAATGGAATACTACGAAACAGGACCACAAGGGACGAAGCGACCTTATTACGACAAAGAAGAAAGTGAAAAGGATACCCCAGAAGCCGAAGAAGGATGGACCCTAAGCCATAACTTACCTTCAACTCCGCGCACTACTCAGAACTTGATAAGAGGAAATACAAGTTATTCACAGATTTGTCCTATGTGCCAGAACAGTAGTAAGAGTAGCGCATCAGTAAATAATAATAGTAGAAGTGAAAGAATGGCAGGTGACAATGCAAAGATGCCAACCTTCCAGGGTAACAAGACTGGGGATCCTGAATAATACTGATTTTGTGTGAAGCAGTATGGACCTTGAAGGAGGTTAAGGATGAAGATATCAAAAAGAGATAGTTAGTGACGACCCTCAGGGGCCATGCGCCAGACTGGTATATGAATTTTACTAAGGTATCGACGGGAGCTCGAGGTAAAACATTGCTACAGATCAAAGCAAGGATGATCGATGAATTTAGAAAACCAAAATATGAGTCGTAGTACATTACTGAACTCAAAGAAATCAAACAGTTTCCCAACAAGTCAGTATGGGACTCCGACAAGCGATACAAAACACTAATGGAAAAAGTAAGTTTTGGGATGAACGATATGCTGCATAAAGAATGGTTTATCGCTGGTTTGGTGCTGCACATTCGTGGGCCACTGATGCAACAAAAGGTAGCAACTCAGTCAGAAGCAATGGAGATCGCAATGAAGCTAGAGGCTTCACCAATCGGCAAAACGTGTTTATGCATGGATCGAATACAAGCGTAGTTGGAAAAATTGACGATCCATCTACAAGACATGAAGAAATGAAAAGAGGGCTGCAAAGACGTATAGTGCACTAGATGTAAGACATAAGGACATCATAAGGATCAGTGCCCAAAGTTCCGAGAATATTTTCAATTAGGTGCACCGAATCCCCTCAGTCATGGAGGACATCGCCCCGAAGAAGATGGCTCCAAAACAGATTGTTCAGATTCCCAAAAAGAAGATGTCTTCTCCTACCAAACAATCATCTAATCCAACACTGGAAAAGAGACCAAATCACGGTGATCAAGCCAAAGCTGCAGAGATTGATGAAAGTAACAAAAATGTGCAAGATTTTAATTTTGAAAATGAACTATGTAAGGTGAATATTCCAGTGTCATCAACTTAATTGATGAAGGCTCCCTGTTATAGAAATCCTTCTTTAAAAATGTTGAGTTCACAAGCTAATATTTTCCCTTCAAACACTGCAAATTTACAAGAAGAATATCCTACAATTATTCTTGGTTTTGCCTCATCTGATAAGACTGAAAATAATTCAAACTTTCCTCCACCTTTTTATATTACCCTGACTTCCCATGATCAGATGATCCATAACTGCCTATTAGATTCCGGAGCCTCTCATAAACTGATGCCTAAAGCAGTCATGGAGGCCTTGGTCTAAGTGTTACAAAACCCTATCATGATTTGTTTGCATTTGAATCTAGAGCAGTGAAGTGCCTTGGGGTAATTAAGGATTTTGTGGTAATTCTGGCTCAGCTACCTATGAAAAGTGTGATTATGGATGTGGTGGTTGCTGATATCTCACCCAAATTTGGCATGTTACTTTCAAGGTCTTGGGCAAAGAAAATAGGTGGTACATTGGAAATGGATCTAGCATATGCAACCGTTCCAGTATTTGGAGGGGACCATAGGAGATTGTACAGGGAAGTGCAGATGGATTTTATAGTAAGTGATGATAAAAACCCAACTAACCATCCCATTTACGCCATAGATCAAGAATTGGGATCTTGCATGTTACATTTCAGAAATGAAAATACAAATGGCATACTGCGAGTAGAAAAAGAAGTATGAGTCAGACCTGTTATTGAACAACGGGATGAATTATGGAAAATGTATTTTGATGGATCATCATCTAAAGAAGGAGATGGAGCAGGTATTGTTTTGGTTTCCCCAAGAGGGGAGGTAATTTGTTTGATGTATAAATTTGAATTTTTGACTACTAACAACACAGCTGAGTATGAAGCACTGATACTTGGGCTAAGAGCTGTAAAGGATTTGGGTATTCAACAGCTTTCTGGTTTTGGCAACTCTGAACTAGTGGTCCAATAGGTGAAGGACAAATATAAGGTAAAACAGGATCTGTTGAAGGTATACAGAAATGAAGCATGGGATATGATTGAAAATTTCTTTATAGCATTAAATATTTCCTTTATTCCCAGGGATCAGAACCAAACAGCTGATTCATTGGCTTTGGCAGCCACACATTTCAAAATTCCAAAATAAACCCAGTTGAAGTATCCGATTGAAGTTAGTACAGGCCTGTAGTACTAGACAATATTAAACAATGGAGAGTTTTTTAGGATGATTTGGAAATAAAAAAGTTCTTATAATTGATTGGGGAGTTTTCTAATTCACTGATTGACCAAGACCAGGATGATGAAGTTGATGATGTTGTTGCATATTCAGAAAATACAATTGATGAACACAAGATAATTGAATTGAAGGGAAACTTCATTCCCAAGGGTTTGGTTCCACTTGAGAGGATTTTTACTAAATATGATACTTTGCAAAAGCCTACCATGCAATCCTCAGAGGAGAAAATTATAAGTTGTAACATTGGTATAGAAGATCATCCTAAGATGGTGAAAGTTTCCAAATCTCTTCTTATTGAAGAAAGGAACAGGTATGTAAAGTTGTTGAAGGAGTTTGCTGACATTTTTGCTTGGTCTTATGAAGACTTGAAGACTTATGAAACCAGCATAATTCAGCATAAGGTTCCTTTGAAACCAAATGTGAAACCTTTTACACAGAAAATGAGAAGAACTAACCCATCTTTGCTTCTAGTCATAGAGAAAGAAGTTAAAAATCTATTGGTTGCAAAAATAATAGTTCCACTCAAATATTCATCATGGGTGGAAAATCTGGTTCCAGTGCATAAAAAGAATGGAGAGATCAGATTATGTGTGGATTTTCACAATCTGAATCGAGCTTCATTGACACTGAAGGATAGCTATCCATTGCCCAAGATTGAACAAATTTTGCAGAAAGTGGTAGGTGCCCAGAGGATTTCAATGGTTGATGGATTCTCAAGTTACAATCAAATTGTTGTGCATCTAGATGATAGGGAGAAAACATCCTTCACTACCCCTTGGGGTACATTTATGTATGACAAGATGTCGTTTGGTTTGATGAATGCTGGTGTGACTTTTCAAAGGGCTATGGATATAGACTTTGTTGGAGAAAATGAAAAATTTGTTGTAATTTATCTTGACGATATCACCGTGTTTTCTAAATTTGATGAAGAAAATTTGAAACATCTCAGGCAAAATTTTTTGAAGTGTAGGAATTTTGGACTGTCTTTAAATCCGAAGAAATCACATTTTGTTGTTCAGGAAGGTAAGCTTTTGGGACATCTAGTTTCAGCAGATGGGATTAGAATAGATCTTGAAAGAGTTCAGGCTATTTTGAAGATCAGTATTCCTAGAAGTAAGAAGGATGTCCAATCATTCATTGGAAAAATCAATTTCTTGAGATGGTTTATTCCAAATTTTGTTGAAACAATCAAACAGATAACATCAATGTTGAGGAAGGATCGAGAGGTGAAGTGGACAGCAGAAGCTAGAGATTCATTTGAGAAGATCAAACAGGCTTTGACAAAAGCCCCAGTATTGGTAATCCCTAATTTTTTGAAATAATTCTTTACTTTATCTTTTGCATCTCAAGACACTATAGCTATTGTTCTACTACAAAAGAATGCAGATGGATTAGAGCAACATATTTCCTTCTTTAGTAAAATTCTTAGAGATTCAGAATTGAAATACAGTACATTAGAAAAGCAAGCATATGCACTGGTTAAGGCCTTGAAGTTCTTCAGAATTTATGTTTTGCATTCAAATATTATTGCTTATGTACCTAATGTTGCCATCGAGGAAATTTTAACACAACCAGACAGTGAAGGTAAGAGGGGGAGATGGATTGCGAAAATTATGGAATATGAGGTGGAGATAAAACCTACTAAGCTAGTCAAAGGACAGGGTTTGGCTAAACTTTTGTCTGATTCAAACTGTGAAGCCCTTGGTCTTCATTTAGTGGCAAGTCAACCAACTCATGAGGAGTTGCAAACAAGGAAAAATGAAGAACAAATCATGGATAAGTATGCAGAATCAGTTTGGTATGCTGATATAGTTCATTTTCTATTGCATTTACAGTGTCCTTCTCATTTAGATAAAAAAGAAGCTAGATCATTAAAGTTGAAAGCCACTAAATATTGTTTAGTAAATCAGCAGTTGCATTGGAAATATCTTGGAGGATTATTGCTCAGGTGTTTGGAGAAATCAGAATCAGAAGAAGTCATTTCAGAACTACATGAAGGTGCCTGTGGAGGTCACAAATATTGGAAAGCTACAGCCTACAAGATTCTAAGGTCTGGGTATCACTGGACTTCTTTATTTTCAAATGTATATCAGCAGGTCAGAGCTTGTGTTCAATGCCAAAAATTTGCTGGTAAACAAAAACTTATATCCTTACCTTTGAAACCTATTGTGGTGAATGCTCCTTTGCAGCAATGGGGATTGGATTTCATAGGTGAAATCAATCCTTCTTCCAGTGGAAAACACAAATGGATACTGAAAACTACTAATTTTTTCACAAAATGGGTGGAATCAATTCCTACATGAAATGCAACTGATAAAGGTATCATCAACTTTATACAAGAAAATATTTTGAGTAGGTTTGGTTGTCCAATAAAGTTGTTGACTGATAATGCTCAGGATTTCAAGTCCAAAGCCATGGTTAATTTTTGTGAGGAGAATGGAATTATATTGAAATATTCTACTACATATTACCCCCAGGGGAATGGGCTTGCAGAATCAACCAATAAAAATATCATTCAGAGTATCAAGAAATTGTTAAGTTAGAATAAGAGATCTTGGGATTCATTGTTAAAGTATGCTCTGTGGGTAGATCGGATAACTACTAAGAGAGAAATAGGGTTGTCTCCCTTTCAATTGGTTTATGGTACTGATATTGTTTTTCCCATTCAATTAAGAATTCTAGTAATGAAATTTTTTCAAGAAAATTAGGAGGAACCAAATGGTATTTAGAGAAGAATCTTCTCATTGATTGAACTTCAGCAGGAGCAAGAAGCTTTAGCAAAAAGAGCTCAGACTTATAGGAAAAGGATTAAAGAGAAATTTGATAGGAAGGTTAAAGAAAATACTTTTTCTCTTGGAGACATGGTGCTTAGGTGGGATACTAGGAAAGATCAAAGATGTCATTATGGTAAGTTTGATAATTTATGGCTGGGCCCTTTCATAATTTCTAAAATTTTGGAGAATAATACCTTTGTGCTGCAGAGTTTGGAAGGTGAGGAATTGTCTAATCTAGTGAATGGACGATTCCTTAAGCATTTTTACAGTCACTAACGGTAGGAATTTGTTACTCATTGTATATACCGGTGTGAAATAAGTTGAATAAAGACTCCAATTTCCCAATGGAAGTTTGCAGAATAATAGGGAAGTTTCAGTTTGATTGCAGAAAGCACTACTCTATGGGATCTTGAAACCTCACAAGGAGGCTTTCATCCACCAACCGGAGCTAGATGTTAGGACTGGAATTGTACCTAGTCCCTATTTGTTTTTTTTCAATTTTTCATTCCTTTCTACTTCTATTTTGTTTTATTTTAAATTGAATAGTTTTCATTTTCTATATGTTATGAATGTTATTTCATTTCAGTTTATTTATTCTTTTACATATAGTGGCTTATTAAAGCATTTCATTTCATTTTATAGTCTTCAAAATACTTATTTAAAATTGGCCCTAACTCCTATAATCAAAGTTTAACCTTTATGTTGAGTTTCTTTTGCAAAATATTCATTGGAGACATTCCCGCAACGTGGTTACTAAACTGCATACACTAAGGCGCTGTTGGAATGTGAAATCATGGAAGTTTGTGGTGACTTCATAGAAGCTATTGGAACATTCATTTTATTGATGATTGAAGAACACTAAGGATCTGTTTGTTGCATGATAACACTTGTCAAATTCATGTTGAGAGCTGAAGATAGGGGAGGGCCATGAATTTTAAACTTGAAAGGCCATGTATTGTTAAGAGTTGTTAAGATTTCAAATTCTATTTAGTTCCAAGAAACCGGTCGGTGACTAATTACAAGAAGTATGGGTAAGAGTGGAAAGGTAGTTCGGTTTGAACTAATAGACAAAAGCTGGGTCACCAGTTTCCCTTAGTGTGTAGAATTATTCAGAATAACTGGGTGGTTTAACTTCTTTGAGCGAATTTCAGGCTTCAATGTTGATGTTACCCACACTTTTGCTCAGAATCTTACTAATGGCACTGTAAATTTTAATACTCTAAAGTTTGAACTGACAGAAGCCCTAATTTTTGAAGCTATCGGTGTACCCTTGGAGGGAGAGTCATGGTTTAAGAAGACCCGATTTGACTTTGACCCTAGCATGTTTCTGATACCAGGATGTGGATCCCTTGATTGGAGCAAAGGAGTGCATTTAAAGAATTTCAAACTAGAGTGGAAAGAGGTTATTGGAAATGTGCAGAGTTATATTACTGTTACGGAGAAAACTTCCTATGGCTCGGGGTAGACCACAACAAACAGCTGACTACTAGAAATTAACTCAATTCTCAATGATATGCTATATAAATGACAATGCTAAGATAATGGAGAATATAACCAACCTCGATTTGGACGTTCGATGTAGATCTTGAAGCTTTCAATTCGTGCAATTGAATCTGCAAATTAGTCTTGACAGCCAATATACAACAAGCACATATAATATATGAAATACATTAACATCATCAATAGCAATGGTCCATGATATTATAAGTAAATGCAACCCGATGTAATATAAACAACATTCACAACATTAATGGATGAGAATATGAGTATTTCTATTAATAAAGAACAAGAAGTACAATGTGATACGACCTCTTGTTGACAACCAATCTAAACCAAGAATTGGGTCTCTCCACTTGCACCTCCACCACTTCAATCCTCAATGGAATGGCAAACTCAAACTATGATAGGAGTTTGGAAGGTGAACATAAAGGGTTCACAACAACAAGGATCAATGAGTGTAGACTCAAGATGCGACAAAAATCCACTAGAGTTATCTTGCTCTCTCTTTCTCCTCCCATCCATATGCCATATGTGCTCAATATATAGTCCTTAAAAAGGTAAGTGAAAGGACACATCGAGGCATTTCGGGGAAAATGGAGGGCCAAAGGTCACCCTAAGACTACTTTTTGGGAGTAAAAAGTCATTTACTAGTAATTTTTACCATTTTACTTGTCGCCCGCGAGATATAGTGATGTAGCTTGCGGGTACGCTGGCTAAAGTGGAATAGCAAGCGTACATGAAGAAAAAATAGGGAAAAAGTGTATATGAAGGATATAAAGTGGACTTGAGTAAGTAAAATGGATCTTGAAGGCCAAAGAGTGCTGATGCTCACAAGGTGGAAAATTACATTGTAACAGATGCCCCCTAATGTGTGAGGTCAGAGAATGGTGCTACGATGGCCGAAATACATTATAAATCTCAGAAGTGGAGTGATGGAGACACAAGTTGAAGGAGCAGCTCACTCGTCATAATACAATAGTATCTCTAAATACATGTCAGTATAGTACAACAATCTGATACAATGGCCATGAATAGGTAGTACATAATGAATATCTGTCATAAGTTATCATAGCCATGATCCATCTACAGTAAGATATGGTTTCCTGCTGAAAAGGAAATAACTGGTGCAAACTGGAGGTACAAACTGCTGATATCTGAGAGGTGATATCTCAAATGTAAAGTCACGATCATAAGCAGCATACTGGATGCCACTATCTCCTGGGGTCTTCTACACAAATCATCTACGGTGCAAGTCCCATCAAGTGAATAAAGGAGTTGAGGTCGAACTTGATGTGACATCATCTGATTACCGGTCAATGACGTATACCGTTAACAGACACGAGATAACCCACCAATAATTAAAATGGGCATCAAGGAATAGAGTACAATCATCAAAGTGTGAATAAATGTGTTGAAGTCAAACACTAAGATGAATCCATCGATTAGGGGACATTGATGTATTCCCAAAACTGTCGATGGCGAGAGAACCTACCACTAATGACTGCAAGCCTCAAGGTACTCAACTGAACTCTAAGTCTCAAATTCTGGAATAAATGGGTTGAAGTCGACAGAACGAAACTCATTGGAGGGAGGGAATTAAGGCATCCCCCATCAACCAGCACGAGGTACTAGCTATGCTGAAATATTTGGAAGAACTCAGGTGAAATGGACTGACTCAATAAGGATAGCCGACATGCAATAGTCAACAGATCTGAGGAGTGGCCGACTCTGGTTGTAGGACTTCCTTTGAACAAGAGCATGAGCAGATGGATAGACTCAAGCAGCATAGACTTGATATAGACTGTGCAATGTAGGAGGCATCAACAAAAGGCTCCATAATGACTGGAAGCTTAACCAATCAGTGGAGGAAACTGAGAAACAAGTACAGCTCCTAAGGTCCAACTATAGTCCCGACTCTTAATGTATGGAGTTTAATGAATGCTCTATTCAAAGGAAACACAACAGCTGCCAACTAGAAGTAGTAACCATAATCCCGTCCAGCTTTTTGGAATATTTGATTTTTTTGGTCTTTTTCATATTTGGAAAAGCTTGAAAAAGAATAAAATTGTTTATAGTACAACAAGTGAGGGAACGAGTGTGAAATAACAGGCATACTAGTCCCAAGCAGTGTAACATACCTATGATCAATGCAAGGAAGCATGTGCAGGATGTGGACACTTGGGGGGTGTTTCGTTAGGGTCATAAGGTGATCAAATTGCGAAAGGAAAATGGAAGCTCTTTAGGTCTCGACAGGGAAAAGTGCTCAGGAACCAGGCTAAGAACTGAGTAAGCGGGAGCCGGCACAAGGCTCAAGCAACAAGCAGGATGATGCAATGCAATCACAACTTGATACAACTGGGGGGAGTCCTTATGGGAGATGGCCAACATAAGACAAAGTAGAGTATGAGTCTTTATCGCAAAGTCATGGCGTAACTACAAAGGACTCCCGATCCTAAGGACAAACTACGGCATGGGCACCATAATGCAAAAAGGGGTTCTACCTAGGGTACCCATGTTCGAAAAGGCCCTACTGCCACATAATGACACTTCTATAATAGTGTGAAGGCTCCGTGTCGGTTAAGAAGCGGGGTCGCACCTAGGGTTTATGAAAATGGTCAAAAGGTCAAATGCATAATGCATGTGAAAATGACATCTAACCTATATGCTAGGTGTGAAATATACCTGCCATAGGCGCGAAACGATAAAAAACAACTCTCGCCGAAGAAATCTGGTAAAAAAATGCTACTCCAAGGCATTATATTAGTCCAAAATAGCTTATAACGGTGAAAACTATAGACAAGTGGGTTTTCAAATTGATAAATAGTAATAAAAATTTACAATTTACAATTCATTTTCATTATTCACCCAATTGGAAGTTTTTGGTTAGTTTTCACCCCGAAGTTCAACTGCTGACTCTGGGGGCTACGGGCATCTGTTCATCGAGCCGTCTGGAGTAGGTTAGTAATCTCATCCATAGCTTTCATTTGAATGTTTTTATTTGAATTTTCATTGGTTAAAAATTTTAAATGGCCAAGCCCTAAATGGTCACGGCGGTACCCGCGGGATACTAGCATGCAGGTAGGGCTAGTTACGCGTGGTCAAAGCATGTGTTGACCGCGGGTACCCGCCTCTGTGAGCAAATTAGCTCACAGGTATGGCCGTGCAGTTGGTTTTTTAAATGAAATTGACTAAAATCTTTTCTTTTTCTTCCTCCAGGATGGTTCTAGAGTGGAGAGAGAGGGAACATGACCTTGTGGATGAGGCCGTCTGCAATGATTTTCCTGCACAACAAGCTTTACAAGCATGTGGGATATACAAATTTTGGAACATAGGGGGTTTGAGGGCCCAAAACCTATTGCTCCTCCGTTTGATAGATTACTGGGACATAGATGCACAAAAATTCAACCTGGACGGGCAAGTACTCTCTTTGGAGGTTGATGATATCTACTTCATTACTGGTTTGTCCCGTTGAGGTGAAGTGTCAAGCCTTCGGTCTCATTCTGTGGGTGGTGGGATCACCATTCCTGACTATATAGAGAGGTATTGTGTTCCAAATACTCAGGCAGTGGTGAGTCAGGTTCCCATCAGAGCCATAGTCGATCTTAGCATGAAAGCTATATTGGATACCTTAGTGTGGATTACAGGTTCAAAAGCTCTTCACCAGGCATCCAGGCCGGTGATGTTCTATGCATCATAGTGTATGCAGCCCATGATATATGACTAGTGCACAACGCTACTGAGGTCCATGAAGACTTAGTTGACAGAGTGCAAGAAATTGGAGGCAAAAAACTTTGGATACAGCAGTATCTTATGCAGTTTCTTCTTTGAGCAAGCTCTGGGGCTCAGTCCGAGGGTTGAAGTCCCTCCTCATAGTCTCTACGATCCAACCCTGACCCGGTGGGAAGAGGTCTTGAGGTGATAGGGTGGTGGCCGACAGGCATCACCATACATTGAGGAGTTCTTTCATTGGTGGGATCGATAGGTCATATCTATAGAGGACTACCCCTATGCAGGGATAGACTTCTGTCAGGATTGTGACATGTCACTTCCACCAGGAGCAGCATTTGGAGACATTGGTGAGTACTCTTTTTAGGTTTTTTATGTATTAAGTTTTTTGGATTTTTTATTATAAATGTAAATGCAAAAATATTTTTGGGGTTAGTATCATATATTAATGTTTCACTGTTTGCTTGCAGACAAGGGTCCGGTAAAACCCTAGGGCTTCTCAAGACATCGTCAACGGGGCAGGGGTGATGAGGTAGTGGGTGCTGCAGCAGAGTGTACACTACAGACTGTGTGGGTCAACCTATCACGGATGACCAATAGGGTACCAGGTATAGAGATAACACAGCTACCAGAGGATATGTAGTGCCATGTGGTGGGGGGTACCGACTAGGTAGGTGCGACTATTGCAGCGTATAGAAAATGAAGTACAGTATTACTATTAGACGCATCCTGCCGAGGCAAAAGCTAGGCCTCCTCGTAGGGCTTAGACATGTCAGAGTCGCATTTTTGTATTGATATGTATATTTTTGAGGGATACGGGATCTAGTTTTGTATTATGACACTACCATTTTGGACATATTATTTATGAAAAACTATGGTTCTCCGGTTCTACTATATGTGTGTATGTACAAATGTATGAATCTATCTTTTATTTGTGTGCTTCATTATGAATGTGACAAATGCCAATCTAGGACATACTTAGCATATGCATCAAATACATGATTAAAACTTCTCGGAACATGAATGTATGTAATGGAAACAAAATATCATTCCAAGAGTCTTACCCTTAAGAATTACCATAGTAATGTAGGATCCCTCACATGGTACTGACCATTCAACTAAGATACAACTAGTTGTGAGTCCAGGTGGACTTCTAAAAATTGGTTACCATGCGAAATAACATCCTGAAGTAGCTCAATCACGACACTATACTCAACCACATTGTTAGATGTAGGACCAAGACAAGCACCTCCTGAAGACACAACTAGGTGGTCAGGCGAATAAATAACCCATGAAACAAAAGCAAGCTGCTGCGTATGATGGCTAGCACCATTCGTGAATCCTAAGAACATAGGAGATTCCGCTAACATCTGTCAATCAATTGAAAGCTAATCAGCAGACCCGAAAAACCAAAAGAAATCTAAACTATGTATAAAAGAAACTATACAATAGTGTACAAAACTATTAGCTCGAACTAGAAGTTCAAGCGTAATATGGCTTGAGGTAGAGCCCATTTCTAGGCTCCTTCAAAACATTCCCCTCATAATCGTCTACTTCATAGGCTCCTTTTTCCAGGACACACCTCACAATGTAAGGATCGTGCCACATGGGGTTAAACTTGCCTGCCCCCAAGGGTTCTTTAGCTTAGTCATACAAGAGGACCAAGTCACCTTCAGCATATTACCGGGGATGGATAGACCTATCATACTGAACCTTGACATGACATTTATTGGAATCTATAGACACGGCGACATCTCGACGCTGCTCGTTAAGCTGCTCAAGGTGGATTAAACGTTGCTCAATACCCGACGTATCAGGGAGGAGCTCTATGGCTAGTTTTAGCAAAGGGATTTCACATTCAATTTGTAAAGTCGACTCCACACCATGTACCAACTGAAACGGTGAGAACCCGGTGGCAGTCTTGACTGCGGTTCGATATGCCCAAAAAGCAGGATATAACATAATATGCTAGTTGTTCTTGCTTTGTTGGATGGTACGTTGGAGAATGGTCTTTAAAGACTTATTGATTGCTTCAACCTGACCATTCGCTTGGGGATAGTAAGAAGATGAGTGTTCTTGATGAAACCCAAGCTTGAGTGACAAATCCTCCATCATTTTGTTCTGAAAGTGATTACCATGGTCAGTGACAATCTCTTTTGGAATACCGAATCGACTAATAATCTGATTGAACATGAAATGGGCTGCTGTAGCACCATCGACTTTTATGGTAGGCATGGCCTTAGCCCATTTGGAAAAGTAGTCCACGACCACTATTACATGGTGATACCTCCAAGCCGAAGCTGGTTTGCAATCCATGGAATCCACCCCCCACTTGGTGAAGGGACCGACGGTGACGACCAGATGAAGGGGCACTAGATGCGAGTGTATATTCTGTGAAAACACCTGGCAAGGGTGACATCTATTCACAACGTTTATACAATATTTAAATATTGAAGGCCAAAAGTAACCAGCTCGCATAATGTGCTAGGCTGTAGAAATCCCGAATAAGTGACCGCCACATGCCCCAGCATGGCAATCATTAAGTACCCGCTCTGCTTCTTCGTGAGTCAATCAACGACGGAGAATAGAATCCTTTCCTCGACGATACAAAGTGTCGCCTACGATAGTATAATATTTAGTGTGATGTTTCACACACCGTCACTTGTCCTGTGAATAATGCGAAGGAAAATTCAAAGTTTGGAGATAGATAATGACATCCCCATACCAAGGGTCCTCTGACAAGATAAGAAAGAAGTGTCATCCACAAAGGAATCTTCATGGAATACATCCTCATCAAGTCTCGGAAGGTCCTACATAAGCTCAGCAAAGACCAAGGATTTCACTGACTTTGCTGAAGCAAAATTGAGATCAAACTCTTGAAGGATCACAATCCATTTATTGTACTTCCCCCCTATAAGGCATCGCGATAGCATGAATTGAAATGGATTGATATGTGCTACAACTGTGGTTGTTCTAATCGTGATATCATGTTGTAACTATTGGATTGCATGAACAGTTGCAAGTGCCAACTTTTCCACGTGAGTTGTTGGTTGTAGCATTGTTTTAGAGGTTTTCCAATGTAGACCCAGGTACTTTGTGGTACAAGATACCAACAAAACCCCTATTCACCGGCCTTTTAGGCAATAGACTACAAGCAGCCTAAGGTCTCACTCGAGGTGAAGTTGAGGGGGTGGTTGCAGAAGCAGGTTTCCACAACCTTGTGATGCGAGTGTTTCAACTTGTGAATGCGCAGTGCGGTGACAGATTGCGTACTGCGGTCAGTGGCTGTGCGAGGTCTTCTACTCCGCGTTGAATGCCGCAGAAAGCAAGGATGCTTGTGCATTCAGCGTATTCAACAACTGGGCATGGGGATTAATTCCACCCTACAATGATAAGTTATCAACAGCTTATCACGCAGTACTTCTTATGGATTGGCGCATCAACTAGATTGCGTGGTGTGTTTATGAGACCTATTCACTTCTATTCAACTTTATTGGATGATCCTTAATTATTCATCGTTACTTAGACTGAAAAACATCATAACTTATGCAAATGAGTGAGATGTGCGGTGATGTATGCTTGATGTCACGATTCAACCTTAACACTTAACTGTGTGGATACCTCATAGATCCATTCATTAGCGGACTTATAGGTGCTTGATTGTTAACATTCATCCATACATGAACTATTGCCATCTTATTCCATCCCTTCCATGGTGAATACAGATAAAAGTAAACACATATCAGATAACAGTAATTTTATGCATGCACTGTAAATATCTTAAGTAAAAATAATGGCAATCATACACAACAATCACATAACACAAGGTTTAACGTGGTTCACTCCCCCGGATGGGAAGGTAAGTCCACAAGAACTGTGTTTATTATCTTAGGAAAGGGTACAACAGTTCTTTGTCTGCGCACTCAGCTGTAGAAGCTCTTCTCTCTCTCTCTCTCTCTCAAAATTAGGTCTCTGCACACTCAGTTGCAGAGCCTTTACAATGCTTCAATCTTATAGATCTAACAATATTCAATAGTAATCAACAAAATGAAGAGTTGACCCTTTCCTTTACAAAATTTCCTTATTTATAGATCAAGACCCATAGGTCATGTCTTTACATTACGAAGGCAAAACCCTTAGGTTTACAAAACTGCTACGGTTTTCCCAAAATCGGACTACTGGTATCTGGCAACAGATATTCTTTCATGTGCGCGCCAACAGGTTGCTTCCACTAAGCTGTTCCTTCTTTCACGGCCTTACATGACTGGTTCAAGTAGTAGTAGTCTTCTGTTTGTTGTGATCAGTCAGTAACCTCTGATCTGCACCTACCAACTGCTTGGTAGTTATCGACGATCTTTGCCAAAAATAGGTCTTCTGTGACCTAACCAAAATAACTGCCTTCATCTATCCATGCTCTGCTTAGCTGGATCTCCGTTGATGTGGCACATTGCGGCGCTGTAATCCTTGTAGCACCAACCTCGCAGCCCTTTCGATACTGCACTGCGTGCAATGTCACAGAATATCAAAACTGTGTTGTGCTTCTCCTCGCAGCTTTCAGAACTGAATGTATTCAAAATTTGACCTCCTCGGGCCAGGCCCAACAGGCCCCTAACACTTACATGTGGCTTGCCCCCGCGCCACCTTCAACACTGCTAAGCTGTTCCTCTAGCTGCGAGGCTATCTTCGCAGTGAACTCATTGTATGTGCTAAACAACTTGTTGACCACTTGCTTTATGTCCTGTTCGATTTGTCGGACTATTTCCATCATGTCCAACGTAATTTTGTGGTCGATCTGGCCTTCCACCTGCGCCTGATTCTCACGCAGCTCTTTTAACTTATCCTCGATCTCTTTTGTGATTGTGCTGGCATCCTCTAATAGAGACTGTGACTTATCACCCAGTTCACATTCTCTTTCCCGTAATGCCTGTACTTCCTTTTTCAGTGCGTTAATTTCTCGGTACTTTAGCAGCCTATCTCTTGGTAGAAGAGATTTTACTTCTGTATTCAGCTATTCCAGTGCAGTCTTCTTCTGCTCTATGGCATCCTTCACCTCTCGCAATGCTGGGTCTTCTTCGAGGGCACTGAATGTCGTCGAAGCTGCGTCCAACAGCCCTTCGCACTTAGCCACTTCCGCCGCGATGTTCTCGGCGGTTTTCTTTACCTCCTTTGCTCTCAACTGCTGCTCATTTGGTGGTGTTTGTGGGTTAGTTTGCTCCTTCAAGGTAGCAATATTAGCCTCATACTGAATCTACATGTCCTACTTCTCTATTTTGAGGCTAGAAACCAGCTTGCCAATTTTAATAACAATATCCGCTGGTTTTGTTTGTACCTTGAGCTTGTCGATGTTGTCGGCGACTGCAGTGATTGTGTTTTCGAGCCTTAACTGACGATCATGTGTGTCTTGCAACTCCATAGTTTTCCATGAACTATCGGTCTCCAATTTCCTATTAGCTGCTTGTAGGTCAGCTTGTCCTTTGAGCGCATCAATAGTTCTTCCATGCATCTCCTCCATACACTGCCGGTGTAAGAAGTATAAACCTGGCAGTGGTATCTTTGCTAAGTCGAGCTCCACACGCTCGACATCCTTTGTGTCTAACATTAGTTGCTCTGGCATGGGAAACACTGTAGTGCTTGTATCCAGATGGACGATACGTGACTTCGTAGGGATGATCATGGTCAACTGCGGCTACTACGAAGTCCCTCCTGACTTCCCTTCTGATTCTGAGTCATGCAACGGGGGTAATCTTTTGTGTACTTCATCAATTTTGAGGGTAATCCCCTCCAACGCGACCAAGTTCTTCTGTAGAGTGTCCTGTATTTCTTTATCTGTTTTTTCCTTATCAGTCATGAGATCTTCAAGCTGCTCAGTGAACTTCACTCTGATCATTTCATAATCATCTTCCTTGAGTGTTGTATCCATCGGACCCTTATCAGCTTTCTGTTTCTTGCGAGCTCCTTTTTTCTTGGGAGGGCTCTCTAGCTCCTTTCTTTTTCCTGCTTCCTTCTCCTGAACTATCAGGCATGGGCGTGGGATGGGTTCATATTCTTCTGAATCACTTGGGACATATAGAACCTCTACCTGGAACTCAGCAGGCCATTCCTTCATTATTTGGTCAATGTCTTCTTCATTCATGTGGTAGATTCCTGTGTACCACTCCGGCTTCTTCGTCTATGCTTTGGCGAGATATGGATACTGTGAATGTCAGCATAAAAATCAATGATGCAAATGTAATTGCTAGTTACCTATTTCATGATCCTGGGGGTTACTACAATCGCATCGCGAAGCTGGCTATAGTACTGGTAGAACACTTCCGCTGTCGCGTACTGCCTCTGTGAATTCAGATTTGCCTAGAGGTTTGAGTAACGGGCCCCCCTGCATTCATTAGGATCAGTGGATACTCCCACATAATATTTTTAATCTTTCCATCTGATAAGAGTGATCAATACGATAAGCCATGTATAGTGAAAATTTTCTCCATTGATTTGTTTGTCATTCAGTTCCTCCAGGAACTCATTTAGTAGATATTGGCACCAATTGAATTCTTGTCCCTCGGCGGCTGCAGCGCCAAGTAGTACTGCACTTGCATTTACTTCCAGAGGTTTGCATTTCCTCAGGATTTTTCCTGCTAGAAATTGTGTGACGAACTTCGTGGCCTTATTCTCAATGTCTTCTGTCTGAAAAACCCTCTTCCCTTTGATGACAGCTTGGGTCTTTTTTATCATTGCTACAGCTTCTTTATCCTTGCTCTTCCCTTGGAAGAATTGTCTGGTATCTTTACCCCTCTTACTCAGGCCCGGTGGATTAGATCAATGTTTAGGTCCACATTGTGATCTAGCCACAAATAGCCCTGATGTATTCATGCCATCAACATTCTTACTACCACATTCAGTTCTGGGCTTCTATCAAAATGTGGGAACCTGAGTAGGTTGAGTAGTCCAGACTGGACTATTCCCAATAACCAACTTTCGGCGACCAAGTTCAGGTTACCCTTTGTATCTTTCTTCTAGCACATATAGTGGTCAGGATAGAACTGTGGGAACTTCGGGTCATGGGGATCATCCTTTTGTACTGCCAACAAATCATAATCCTCCCATTTACAATCTTGGGATTTGCCCTACAGATTCTTGTCTAGCTCCACATGCTTTGATATAGGTGAAAGTGGGATCTCGTACTTGGTGTTTTTCATCAACTTAAATACTGGTGCATCTAGTGCACGAGGCGAAATGTAGTTTGGGGTCAAAGTCAAAGGTATTTCTTTATCTGCTACCGGTGGCTTTTGCACTGTGGAACCCATCTTGGGAAAATTTGTTCTTGGTGCGACTGGAGTTTTTCCTTTATCTTCCATTATTGGACCATGCCTTAGCGACCTTCTTGATGTTTGTCCTGGTTTGAAGATACCTTTCTTAACCGGGGTTTTCATTAACCCTTCGATCCCTCCATGCTTGAAAATCCACACTGTCTCCTGGACTATGAATTCTTTTTCAAATAAAAAGCTTTCAGACATGCAAATGCTCTCAAGGTGTGTAGACGGCTTACGAAAACTAGCTCAGACAGAAGTATGTGTAGAAAATTCTAAGTGTTTGATACACCCACGAGATGACATGCAGTGTCATTTACAGGCGCGGCGGACCCTCCTCCACTCCCTTGAACGGATAGATAAGAATTTAATGGTGGTATCCATTGGCCAAATCCGGCTGCTCCTTCTGTCTTATCCTTCAAAATTCTGTTCAGAACGGCTATCTATGCTTTAAATGCTTGAGCGGTCGGTAGGAAACTTCTATATAACGGCTATATTTCTGATTGACACTGTAACGGCTATTTTCAATGGCATTTCATCTCTTCTTGATGGTTTCCCTGTTCTTTGACAGACATCGTAGTTTTGACAATGTTCTTTGGAGTCCTTATGAATTGTAGGCCACCATAGCCTTACGCACAATATCTTCTGCACAGTAGCCCTTCCTACATAATGACCTCCTGGGACTCCTAAATGCGCATCAACTAATATAAATGGCTTCTCATGTTCTAATACACATCTTCATAGCACTTCATCAGGTCCTAACTTGTAGAGCTGTCCTGCGATAATGGTGAAGTCTACGGCTTGCACTACAAGCTGCTTCTTTTGCTGCGTAGTGAATTCAATAGGTGCAAACCTGATAGTTAGAAAGTCAATGATATCTTGATAGTAATCATCAGCAACCTGTATAGAAAACAGTTGCACATCGGGCAAATTGTCTTCTAGATTCATTGGTTCTTCTCCTGACTCGATCCTTGATAGATGATCAAGGCCTAAATTTAATCTACCTGGTTTAACTATTATTTCAAAATCATACTCTTGGAAGAGTAAGAGCCATCTGCATATTCCCCCCCCTAACACTGGCTTATTGACCAGGTATTTTAATGCAGAATGATCAGTAAACATTGAGAAGTGCACACCAAGCAAATAGTGTCTGAACTTCTGTAGAGCATATACCATTGCAAGTCCTTCCCTTTTAGTAGTGGTATAGTTCTTCTCAGCAGATGACAACTTTCTACTCGAAAATTCAATGGGATGATCAATGCCTCCTTCTCCTGGCTGCGCAAGAACAATACCCGATGCTATACATGAAGCATCAACATGTACGTGAAATTGATTTTCCCAGTCTAGAAAAACTAGGATCAGTGCAGTGACCATTTTCTCTTTCAATGTGTCGAATCCTTTCTCACAATCCTCATTCCAAATGAACGGTGCATCCTTTTTAAAAAGCTTTTCCATTGCTGCAATTATCTGTGCATACCCCTTTATGAATTTCCTATAGTATCTGGTATGCCCTATTGTAGTGCATAATTGTTTAACTGAATTTGGTGTAGGTAAGTTTACAATAACTGCTATCTTTTCAAGATCAACCATCAACCCTTGCTTACACACGATATGTCCCAGCAGAATCCCATAAGGAACACAAAAAATACATTTCTTCAAATTCAATGAAATCTGATGCTATCTGCATTTTTCTAGCATCATTCTGAGGTTTACGGAGTGGTTCTTCAATAACCCAAAAATGGTCCAATCATCAAAGTAAACTTCTAAAAATTTGTGTATGAATTCTTTAAATGCTGCGATCACCACTCTTGAAAATATGGCTGGTGCATTCTTCAAACCAAAAGGCATCACTGTATACTGGAATGACCCCCATTCTGTTGCAAAAGTGGTTTTGTGTCTGTTTGCTGGATTAATTCTAATCTGATGGTATCTAGAAAACCCATCAGTAAAAGAGTATGCTTCGTTGCCTCCCACGTTATCAAGTACTTTGTCGATAAAAGGAGTAGGAAATGGGTCATGCATTGAAGCATCATTTAGCTTTCTAAGATCAACACAGATCCTGATTTTTCCCTTTATTTTCTTGTCTTGGACAACCATTGGGCTTATCCATTCAGATTCTTCAACTGGCTCAATGATTCCTGGATCGAGCATCTTGTCGAGTTCTTCCTTAACTCATTCTTTGTAGCATGGATTCAGTCTATATGGCCTTTGTTTAATAGGTTTCGCTCTTGGCTTAAGAGGAATTCTCTTCACTCCTAAGTCTCCCGGGATGCCTTTCATCTCTGTGAACTTTGTTGGGAATACTTCCTGATATTCCTGTAATATAGCTGTGATCTCCGCAATTGTATCATCATCCCAGTAGTCTCCTATTGCTGCGAACTTCGGCTTTTCAGGGATGCCGACGTTCATTTTCTTTGTTTTAACCAGTCCACTCATATCTGGAATTTCTAGTGGAGGTCCTTCTACCTTGCGTACTACTGATTATGGGATTTTTATGTTGCGTGGGTCCTCCTCATCGCTATCTTCAATTTCATCAGCTATGTTGTAGTAGTCTAAATCCTGCTCTATCTATTCTGACCAATCTAGTTGTAGACTCGCAAGTACATTGTTTGTGTCAAAAAACTCTTCTAGTGTTATGTTTTCCTCCTTGCGATGTGGGATAAATATCTTTTGCTTGATCAGTTGCAGCACATCATGGATAGTTGGATGGTCATCTTGAAAACTAAAATCCTTCTGGAAGGTCGCAGTGAGGATGTACCAATCCGCGGTTCCTGTGCGCATCTCCTCGTCTAGATACCATTTTTTTTGGAATAGGCTCCTCCAGCGTATGCACAAATAGATGTACCCATGCTGTCTATGGTATTTCCTTCCAATATTGTACACAAGTTGCGATATGATCTCCTAGGACCATCTGACCATTATATTTCTCAAATGGTAGTGTGACCTTATCAACAAATACAATCTGCAGTTTTATTTTGCACTGTTCCCAAGTTGTCAATGTCTTTTAATGTGTAGCCCACCATCTGGCAGGTGTTTCTCAGACTGCCATGTCTAATGCTGAGACATGATGTTCATTTGCAACTGCTGCAGTGTATTCTTTGATAAATGAATAGATGTTAGCTATACCATCATAAGTGGGGATTGGACTTACCTGCTTTCCAATCCAGCGGAGTGACTTTGTAATTGTTGCGCATCTCCTGGAGGACACTTCATGCATTCTATGTTGCCAGTTTTCTAGTCCTGCCTCAGAGTCTGAGATGCAAGAACTATTGCAGCGCTAGCTGAGCATTCCATCCATAGTAGGATGAATATAATCCTCAACATTTGTTGTCATTTTATAGATACGGTCAAGGTCTTGAGCTTTGTATTCTTCTTGAATAGGTTCAACATATCACTCCCCTGCGAAGGATCCAATGGTGCGTCGACCCTTATGTCATTGCCTTCAAATATCATTTTCATTATCTTCATATTGATGACGGTGGAGTTCTTCATTGCCCAATTGATGCCCAGCAGTGTTGAATAAAGATTGCTATCATCCACAATTTCAATTACTTCGAAGTCTGCATAAATTTGCGCTCCATCAATGTCGACAATGGTATTGGTTAACCTTCCCAGAGGTATAACTATTCCTTGATTAGCCATTCTTAACTGTATAGGTGACCACTGTAACTTTGGTTTTCCCATCGCCTGCCATGTCTGCTTGGTCAAGACATTCACTTCAGACTCGAGATCAAGAATGATCTCGTCCATCTCATAGTCTCCTATCTGTGCAGTGAACCGCATTTCCCTGCCGGTTCTTTTGGGACTCCTAATGTTATGTACTATGCCATGTGATATTCCTTTCTTACTGCATGATTCATACTTATTTATCAGTTTTTCAAATTCCATAAGAGTGTCTTTGTTTTTTAATAACTTGACACAACTGTGCAGCAAAAAAAGATGTATTTGGTGCAATGCGTGTCTGATCATATGCCAGTGGCATGTCTTCTATTTGTGGTGGTTGTTTAAACATGTCTCGCGCTTCTTTAAATATTTCTTTATTTTTCTATAAGTTCAATGGAGGTGCTTTTCCAGGAGCTTTTCTAATCCCTACTGTTTCTCCAGGGTTCTTTTTAGGATCAGTTGTTCCAGAAGTTGAGGCTTCTGCGTTGTTGTCTTTTCCTGTATCAGTGCCACTTTGCGTTACTGCATTGACACTATGACCTATAGGTCTTCTCTATGATGCGATCAACTAGATGTTAGGGTTTGATGTTTCTGTTCTTCTCTGCTTCTGCATTTCTACCTCAAGCGCGGGGTAGTCTTCAATCACATGATCAAATGATTTACAATAGTTGCATGTGGTGCATGGATTAGTACATTCTCTTGATACATGACCCGGCTAGCCACAGTTATAGCATACTACCTGGTGTCGTCCTCTTCCTTTATTTTGGCTAGTATTTTGTCCTCTCCTGTGATATCCACCACCGTGGCCTCTATATCCTCCTTGATCATAGTGGGTGTTCTCTTGCTTTGGCTGATTTTCCTCTTGGATGCGGTACATTCCAGCACCTTGCATTGCTTCCATATCTCGTTTCCTTTCATTCATTAGTTCATAAGCATGACAGTTGGACTCATCATGTCCAACTGACTTACAAAAATTATAGTATATTTTTTTAGGTGTCTTTACATATTTTTGTATCAGGTAGCAGTCCTGAGGCCTGTGTCCTCTGCTTCTACAAATTTCACACCACGGTGCCTGGTTCTGATTCATATTTATTGGGTTTGGTGTGCCACTGTTAAGATAATCTTGAAATAAGGTGCAATTTTCTCTAGTGTGGCCCTCTCCTTTGGATCCTGTGCACCAAAATTCATGTATTTGTTCATGTCTCTGCTCCTTTCCATTCTTCATACCTTGCAATTCTAATGTCAAGGTAGCCAATTGGTTCTGGATCTGTATCATCCGAGAACTAGTTTCTCCAATTGGTGAAGCTTCCAACTTCATCGCAATATCCAAGGCCTCAGCTTGAGATACAACCTTCTGTTGCATTAGTGGTTGTCTGATATGGGGCAATAGCGCAGCAATGAACCATTCTTGATGCTATTGCAGAGCTATAACAAATCTCACTTGGTCCAACAATGTTTTGAATTTTTGGTCGAATTCCCAGACCGATTCAATAGGTTTCTGCTTGATTTCTTTCAACTCTATTATGCACTGTGATTCTTATTTGGGTTTTTTAAATTCTGCTGCAATCACAGTCTTGATGTCTGCTAATTTTCTTGGCTGTGCTTGAGAATAATTCATAAACCAATGCAGTGCTCTATCTCTAAAATTAGTGATGTGTTGTGCTCTTTTTATAGCATCATCCGTAACTTGCTTGACACTCCACACGGCTTCGCATAGAAACCAGTGCTGATCAGGGTCTTCCTGACCCATTCCTTTGAATATCGACAGTTTTATCTTGTTATCTGTTATTCTCCTTCTGAATTGTGTATTGTTCTGGGACGGATTCCTTGTGACAAAAGTAGACACAGGCTGCCGGATTGTACTAGGGATTGTATTCTGTGGAATAGTTTGAGTCATAGTGCTGTGAGCACTCACTCTTGCAGTGTTACTAGTATTACTGATCTGTGGAATGGGTTGCGCGACACTCGCAGTTGGTGGGTTCTGGATTGATTGATTCTGAGGTGTAATATGCTGGATTGTGGCTGATAACTGAGTGTTAGTATTATTGAGGTCACATGGAATTTCAGTATCTATACAGTTTCTAGATTGTCTGGGTTTCTTCTCGTTAGTAAGCTTGTATCTCTTTCCACTTCTCAAAGTATGGTTTTCTTCGTCAGAATCAATGTATGTATTCTCTACCATGATAGATTTAGAACTATTGTTGCATTCTTAAAACACCTTTCTCAGCTAAAAGCATTTTAATGTATAGACTGAGGTTTTTTAGGAACTTAACTCTGAATCCTTCGAAAAAGTATGCTTCACCTTGGCTATAGGACTTCAGCGTATCTACAACAAATTCAGTCACAAATCCTTCTAGTATGCTATCAACCCAGAAGTCAACTGCTCATGACAGTGGGTTGTCTATTGCTTTGAGCTGTTCAGTAAGCTCCGGACTCCACTCTGTAGGTACTCCACCTTGGGAACAATTCTTTCTTTCTGCTAGGCATGATATACACTCGTGTAGCTCGTTTGGAAACGAAGCCAAAAAAATTTCATGGATGTCCCTCCATAAGTATCTGTTCAACCACTGTATGTCTGATAGATGTAGATGTCTGTTTTCTTTCTTTGTGAAATATCTTTTGATCTTATTGCACCAAGCCCAGATCTCTTTCTTTTTTGGATGCTAACTGTCGGACATTACTTTTCTGAATTCACTATCGCATCACTGGTCTTGTCCCGACAACGGAACCATTTGTTGGTCGCAACACTATTCTAGAGGTTTTCCAATGTAGACCTAGGTACTTCGCGGTACAAGATACCAACAAAAACCCTATTCACCAGCCCTTTCGACAATAGACTGCAAGCATCCTGAGGTCTCACCCGAGGTGAAGTTGAGGGAGTGGTTGCAGAAGCAGGTTTCCACAACCTTGTGATGTGAGTGTTTCAACTTGTGAATGCGCAGCGCGGTGACAAACTATGTACTGCGGTCAGTGGCTGTGCGAGGTCTTCTACTCTGCATTGAATGCCGCAGCGAGCAAGGATTCTCATGCATCCATCGTATTCAACAACTGGGCATGGGGATTACTTCCACACTACGACAATAAGTTATCAATAGCTTATCGCGCAGTACTTCTTATGGATCGGTGTGTCAACTAGACCGCGCAGTGTGTTTATGAGACCTAATCACTTCTATTCAACTTTATTGGATGATCCTTAATTATTCATCGTTACTTAGACTGACAAACATCATAACTTATGAAAATGAGTGAGATGTGCAGTTTTGTATGCTTGATGTCACGATTCAACCTTAACACTTAACTGTGTGGATACCTCATAGATCCATTCATTAGCGGACTTATAGGTGCTTGACTGTTAACATTCATCCATACATGAACTACTACCATCTTATTCCATCCCTTCCATGGTGAATACAAATACAAGTAAACACATATTAGATAATAGTAATTTTATGCATGCACTGTAAATATCTTAAGTAAAAATAATGGCAATCATACACAGCAATCACATAACACAAGGTTTAACGTGGTTCACTCCCCCGGATGGGAAGCTACATCCACAAGAACTATGTTTATTATCTTAGGAGAGGGTACAACAGCTCTTCGTCTACGCACTCAGCTGCAGAAGCTCTTCTCTCTCTCTCTCTCTCTCAAAATTAGGTCTCTGCGCACTCAGTTGCAGAGCCTTTCAATGCTTCAATCTGACAGATCTAACAATATTCAATAGTAATCAACAAAATGAAGAGTTAACCCTTTCCTTTACAAAATTTCCTTATTTATAGATCAAGACTCGTATAGGTCATGTCTTTACATTACGAAGGAAAAACCATTAGGTTTACAAAACTATCGCGGTTTTCCCAAAACCAGACTACTGGTATCTGGAAGCGGATCTTTTGTCATGCACATGCCAACAGGTTGCTTCCGCTGAACTATTCGTTCTTTCATGGCCTTAGATGACTGGTTCAAGTAGTATTAGTATTCTGTTTGTTGTGATTAGTCACCTACCTCCGATCTGCACTTACGCACTGCTTGGTAGTTATCAACGATCTTTGCCAAAAATAGGTCTTCTGTGACCTAACCAAAATAACTGCCTTCATCCGTCCATGCTCTGCTTAGCTGGATCTCCGTCGATGTGACACATCGTGGCACTTTAATCATCATGGCACTGACCTCGCAGCCCTTTCGATATTGCGTTGCGTGCAATGTCGCAAAATATCAAAACTGTGTTGCGATTCTCCTTGCAGCTTTCAAAACTGAATGTGTTCAAAATTTGACCTCCTTGGGCCAGGCCCAACATGAGTATATCTCAGTTCAACATCTACTAGATTTCAAATAAGGTAATAGATCACATGCTCGACGAGCACATCATTAACCTGAACTATGACGATGCCAATCGTCTCTTGAGACACAGCCACATAAAGTATAAAGTCTCGTGCGAAGTCAGGTGGACTAAGCATAGGGGCTGATAGCATTGAAATCTTTCTTAAGGGCATCAAAAGACTGCTGGGCTCGCTCATCCTAGATAAATGGTGTGTCTTTCTTCAACAAGCGCGTGAAACCTTTGGTAAGACTAGCATAATTGACTACAAAGCGATGTAGAAAAGTAGCTCTCACTTGGAGGCTCTAAAGTTGAAACAAGTTGCATGGAGGAGGCAACCGAAGTATTGCCTCAACTTTAAGAGGATCGACTTTAATACCCTCTTTCGAAACTATGAATTCTAGAAGGTGACCTGTCCTAACAGTAAAGATGCATTTATAGGGATTCAATCGAATTTTGTAGCATATACATCGTTCGAGAATCAAATGGAGGTGCTTGGGGTGGTCCACCCTCTTGCAAGAATTGCCAGCAAGATCATCCAAGAAAACCTCCATGATCCTTTTAAGGTCGTGAAAGGCAGAGGTCATGGCACGCTGAAATGTAGCTCCGGCATTTTTAAGGTCGAAGGGAATTTTTCGATATGCAAATGTACCCCAAGGACAAATGAAAGTAGTCTTATGTTGGTCCTCGGGTTTGATTTGAATCTGATTATACCCCGAAAATCCGTCCATGAACGAAAAAATCTCACTTCTGCACAAGTGTCCAAGATTTGATCAATGAATGGAGTAGGGAAGTTGTCTTTCGGACATGCACGATTTAGGTCCCTAAAATCAGTGCATACACAGATCGTTCCCTACTTCTTATCCATAAGAACGAGATTTGACACCCATTCGATAAGGGTAATGGGGTAGATAAAACCAGCTTTGAGTAGTTTCTCCACCTTTGCCTTGATAGCGGATGCCTTCCTAGGGTTGACAACACGAAGACATTGTCGAACCGGTTTAGCAGGAGGATACGTTCTAATCTCATGCTCGATAATACTGGATTCTATTCCTGGAATCTCCTCATATGACTAGGCGAAAGCTTCCCGAAGTTCTGTAAACAATTTGGTGTAAATGGAAACCTCCTCAGAAGAGCAATCGTCACCGATGTAAACGTTCTCAATCTTTACGGGAGTGCGAGAGATGTTGATCGGTATAGTCAGGGAAATATTATCCATGTTCCCTTCCACGTAAATCTCACGTGATCCCAAAAGAGTCACAGGGTGACCAACCATCTCGGCAAGAGTTGTCCTAAACTCTTCTTGCTCGGCGAGATCGAGGTTGGGAAGAAAATAAGAGCGATGATGCATATCCTCCCAAGGTCTCTCACTACCACACATGGCCTCGATAATAGCTTCATCAGAAGGTAAAGTACCATCAAGACAATTGTTTGAACAAGATGAGTCGGCTGCCCAAACCGGCAGCATAATGGGATCTTCCTCCTCCATCCGAGAAGAGGAGAGATCCGGCTCTACCATGTCTTGTTGAATATCTTGATAGGCAAGCTTAGGGGCAGACAGTGGCATAGACATCCCGACGTGCATAATGTCTCCAGACGTAGAACTCGTGGATGGTAAAGTCCATGGATCATCAAAATACGAAGTCCAAAATGGTACATTATGCAATGGAGGAGACGCATCGTCGAAAATGGTTCCAATAAAATTAATGGGTGAAGGGAAATCATAAGATCCCATTAATGAAGGGTACATTCAGACACCCATGTTCCCAGTTGTCGGCTGAGAATTTGTAACCTGCGGGACTACTGATCCTGTGGATGCTGTGGGAGAAGGATTAATGAAATCTAGCTGATCAATTGTCACAATCTTGCCTTCGTACGGAAAGCAAATAAATATGAATATAGTAGACGCAACAGCTTTCATAGCGTACATCCAATTCCTACCCAGTAGAAGGTTGTAGTCAATGGGTGCATCAACCACCTCGACCTCAATAGGCACAGGTTTACATCCCAAGCAGACAAAAAGGGAAGGGATAATCCCATGCGGCTTAAATGACCGACCGTCAAATGCAATGAGCATGGTCCTAGACGTGAGTAGAGGAGGAGATCCAAGAGCTTTCCAGCAAGCTAGAGACATCACTGACGCAGAAGCACCTTTGTCAAACACCGTTCTCTTGACGAAATTCTGAAGGCACTCCACATGGATTTGAAAAGCCATGTGGTAAGGTAAGCGAGGTTGAACATCACTAGTGTCAAACTTGATTAGGTTGGGACTCCTCCCATCCTGAACTCCTAAAGCACTCAAAAGGGCATGCCTTTGAGAAGGACACGCATATAAAACTTTGTTAGGAACCCATGTCCTTACTTTGTTAGTATATTGTTGTTGGACGCATATGCTTTGTAAGTCATCCCATAGTATTTGTTGATCAATAGTTTATGTTATTGTTGTTGGCGCATATGCTTTGTAAGTCGCCCGTAGTATTGTTGATCCATAGTTGTAGTGGCCCATGGTTTTGACCCATAGTATTGGCGCCTAGACTTAGTATATAAGTGTGTGTTGAGACCTATGAAGGGACCATGAAGTTATTTGTATTGAGCTTGCTCATAGGAGGTTGCCCCCTTGAAGTGGCCTGTGATCAAAATAAAAGTGATTCTGAGTTCTGTCATTTATGCTATTTCGCATATTTTTATTAATTAATTGTTGCAGGTGCATCACATCTGGTATCAGAGCACTTTCTTGGGCTCGCTGGGTGAAATTTCTGCCAAAAATTTTTTTCGCATCTATTGCAGGTTCGGATTTGGGAATAATCCCTATCCGCTTAACTGTGGGAAGTACTTGGGCATAAGCCCTAAAACTCATTGTGAGGAGTACCACAGGAACCCCGAAGTAGCTGGCCCCATTGAGAGGACCTTCCAGCGAAAAGGGCAACGACCCCTACCTGATTGACTAGTTCCCACCCGTGAGGTAAACCAAGAGCTGTTGTTTGTGGCAAAGTGGTTATCGGTTTTACCTGAGCCGTGGAGTGAGGGGTACTGCCCCAATATGCAAGCCGTCAGATAGCATTGGTGGCCGAGTGAAACCCTTGAACTGTTAGGAAGCCGCACATAACAGGGTTCCATATCTATTTTCAACTGAACTGTTGTCGATCATTACTGCGCCGTTTTAGATCCAGTCGTTCAGATCCATTTTGCAAGCCGTTCCAGATCCAGTCATTTTCAATCCATTCGGCGCCATTCCAAATCCCTTCCGAGCCGTATAAAATTCAGTTTTTTCTCCATATCTCCCTTGTTTTTACTCTGTTTCCCTTGAAATTTTTGGGGAACCCCTATCATCCCATTCTACATATTTCATTCTTAAGGACCCTATCCCCAATTCCCCTTCCCAAATCCCGAAATCCCACATTTGTCTATTTTTAGGGTTTTCCATAACTTCCTCAGATTTCACCCAATCACCTTCAAATTTTACCACAGAGTTCCTTTCTGAATTCTGCTTCTTTGTTCCCCTCTGCCAAATTTTCCCATTCTTTCACCCCGCTTCTGAAATTCTCATTTTTGCTTTCTTGTCTATTTGACAGTGTCCAAAACCTAGTCAAACCCCAATTACCCTTCAGATTTTTTCCCAAGTCCAGATTTTCCTTTACTGAAGTAGTTTCTATTTCTGTTTTCCCACCCAGTCAACCGAAAAAAAAAATATATATATCCTCCTGGTTATGGTTGTCACCCATGCAGGAGCAAAAACCATGGAGGACGCACTTGCAGCCATCCAAGCCAAACTCCAGGATCTGGATGAAAAATTTCTCGGCCTCCATCTTGAACATTCAGCTATGAACAACAAATGGCAGTCCGAGTCTTCATCAGACAATGGGTTCTCTTCTTCCAGCAATTTCCGTGGTCCGAAGCTTGATTTTTCTCGCTTCAATGGTACCGATCCAACTGGATGGATCTATCATGCAGAACAGTATTTTAGTCTGCATAATACTTTTGATGTCAACAAAGCTCCACTAGCATCCTTTCATTTGGAATAGGAAGCTCTTCAATGGTACCGTTGGTACATCAAGGCTCATACAGAGCCCAAATGGCCAGACTTTTTCCAGCGCCTTTTGCAATGATTTGGTCCTAGTGATTTTGATGACTTCACAGGAGACCTCACTAAACTTTGCCAAATTGGCACTATGAGAGAGTATCAAACCGAATTTGAGAATCTAGCCAACCACACCTAAGGATTGTCTGATGACTTTTACCGGAGTTGTTTTATCAGTGGTCTAAAGGATGCCATCCGCTCTGAGGTCAAAATGTTCTGTCCCAACACAATGATGGAAGCCCTAGGGTTGGCTAAGTTGGCAGAAGACAAGATTGCAGCCCAACAACGCTCCAAGCCCACTTTTGTTCCCTTCCGAAATATGGGTTCTCAACAACCACCTATACCGCAGGCTCCTCGACCAACTCCTATCAAGCGTTTGTCTGAAATAGAGATGCAAGCACGCAGAGAAAAGGGGCTTTGCTATAATTGTGATGAGAAATTCACTCAGGGACATAGATGTGTTCAGCAAAAGCTCTATCTCTTGGATGTGGATTCTCCGCTTTCCTCTGAAATTTGTGACGAAGATCCAGAAACACTAGATGCTCCGGTCGACATTCAGGAACCTCCTATTGACCCTCCGTCTCAGGATGACCAGCCAGAGATATCTCTCCATGCTTTAGGTGGAATCACCACCCCCCAAACAATGTGGGTCAGGGGTTACTTCAAGAAGCTTCCTCTTACAATACTCATTGATTCTGGTAGCACTCATAATTTCATTAACCCTCGGATCGCCAAACAAGTTGATTGTTTTATCCATCCTTGGTCCAACTTTGAAGTCATGGTTGCCAATGGGGGCACCTTACCTTGCAAAGGGAAGTGTCAAAATGTGCGTATCTCTATGGGATATTATACCTTGTACTCTGACATGTTTGCCTTGACCTTAGGTGGATGTGATGTGGTTTTGGGCGCTTAATGGCTATGCACACTTGGCCCTATCTTATGGGATTTTGCTGAACTTTGGATGCAGTTTTTCCTCAATGGCAAAAAACACACCTTGACAGGATTACAACCAGGTTCTCTCAGCATCATCAGTTCACATCGCATGGAAAAACTCCTCAAGAAGAATTCACATGGTGTCATCGCTCAGCTCCATTCCATCCAGATGCAACCTTCAGCGGTCTCCACTACTCCTTTGGATCTACAACAAATTCTGGATCGATATACAGGTGTTTTTGCTGAACCAGTGGGATTGCCACCTTCCAGGCTAGAATACCATCGTATTCAGCTCCTTCCTGGCAACATTCATCCCAACATCAGCCCCTATCGCTACCCATTTCACCAAATAATGGAGATTGAAATGCTCATTCGGGACTTATTAAAGCAAGGTATTATTTGCCCAAGCACTAGTTCCTTTTCTTCTCCAGTTATTCTTGTCCGTAAAAAAGATGGGTCATGGCGCCTCTGCATTGACTTCTGAGCACTTAATCACCTCACCATCAAGGATAAGTTTCCAATTCCTATTGTTGATGAGCTTCTTGATGAGCTTCATGGGGCTCACTTTTTCTCCAAGTTGGATCTTCGTTCTGGGTATCATCAAATTCGGGTTCATGAGGATGATATCCCTAAAACAGCTTTTTGCACACATGATGGCCATTATGAGTTTTTGGTTATGCTCTTTGGTCTCACTAATGCTCCTTTCACATTCCAGGCATTAATGAATAAAATATTTCGACCCTACTTGCGGAAATTCATTCTGGTATTCTTTGATGATATCCTCATCTACAGTAAAACATGGGATGAACATCTCCAGCATCTGGATCTTGTCATGCAATTTTTCTCTAACCATCATCTCCATGCCAAGCAGTCTAAATGTGTTTTTGGACAGAAGGAAGTTGAGTATCTCAGGCACATTATCTCAGCACAAGGGGTTCGCGTGGATCTTGCCAAAATCGATCCCATGAACAATTGGCCGCATCCTCAGACACTCAAGAGCCTTCGTGACTTTTTGGGGTTGATTGGCTACTACCGCAAGTTTGTCATGGATTATGGGAAGAATGCAGCTCCATTAAATGCTCTATTGAAAAAGGATGCTTTTACATGGACACATGCTGCTCAGTGTGCATTTGATAAACTAAAACAAGCTATGTGTACTACACCTGTTCTAGCTATGCCCAATTTTTCCAAGCCCTTCACTATTGAGAGTGATGCTTGCGGTAATGGACTTGGTGCTGTTCTCCTTTAAGATGAACACCCCATTTCGTTCACCAGCAAAGCCCTTTCAGGTAAGACTTTAGCTACCTCTACCTATGAGAAGGAAATGATGGCTATTTTGCATGCAGTACAGAAGTGGTGCCCATACCTATTAGGGAATCATTTCTCCATCAAGATTGATCACCAGAGTCTGAAATATTTCTTGGAACAACGTGTCTCCTCCCTGGCACAACAGAAATGGGTTAGCAAACTCATGGGTTATGACTATGAGATCACTTACAAGAAGGGTAAAGACAATATTGTGGCAGATGCTCTTTCTCGCACATTTGATGCCCAAGGTTCTCTTTCAGCTATTTCTATGCCTGTTCCAAATTGGTTGCAATCTATTCAATAGGGTTATGTCAATGACTCTTCCTTATCTCAAATCATCCAATGCTTGACCAACAACCCTTTTGCTGTACCAAATTACTCTTGGGATGGTGCTTCTCTGAGATACAAGGGTCGTCTGGTGCTTCCCCAGATCTTCAACAGGCTGTCTTCTATGAACTCCATGCTTCTCCATTGACAGGGCACTCTGGGTTCCTCAAAACGTATGAACGGGAACAGCGCAACTTCTTTTGGCAGGGCATGAAAAGGACAATTCAACAGATGGTGGCTGAATGTTATACCTGCAAGCACAATAAGGGTGAAACAACACTCCTTCCAGGATTGCTCGAACCCTTGCCCATACCTACATGGACTTGGACAGATATTTCTATGGATTTCATTGAAGGGCTCCCTCAATCTGGTGGGAAGACAGTGATTCTTGTTGTGGTTGATCACCTCTCCAAATATAGTCATTTTTGTGCTCTCAGCCATCCCTATACAGCCTCCTCAGTCGCTCAAATTTTCCTGGACCAGATCTTTCGTTTTCATGGCATCCCTTCTTCCATTGTCTCGGATCATGATGCGACTTTCACCAGTCATTTTTGGACTGAACTATTTCGCCACACTGGCACCAAACTGAAGATGAGTTCAGGGTATCACCCACAAACAGATGGTCAGACTGAAATTATCAATAAATGCTTGGAAACTTATCTTCGTTGCTTCACTTCTGAACAACAACATCAGTGGGAAAAGTGGCTCCCTCTCGCTGAATGGTTGTACAATACCTCTTACCACACTACTTCTAAAATGACCCCATATGAAGCAGTCTATGGTCAAGCACCTCTCGTTCTTCTTCCATACACCCCCACCAGTTCACTAGTTCAAGAAGTTGACACGGTCCTTCGAAACCGTGAGCAGATTCTTCGCATTTTGCGGGACAATCTTCACATGGCAAGAAATCGCATGAAGCAACAAGCTGATCAACACCGTTCTGAGTGCACTTTTCAAGTCGGCGATATGGTTTTTCTTCGTCTCCAGCCATACAAGCAGTCCTCCTTGAAACTCAAAGGGCATCATAAGCTCGCTCCAAAGTTCTATGGGCCATATCGTATTCCTCAGAAGATTGGGTCCGTTGCTTATAAATTGGAACTTCCTCCTTCTTCTCGCATTCATCCAGTCTTTCATGTCTCTTGTCTGAAGAAAGTTCTTGGCACCAACATCAGTGGACAAATGATTTTACCCGAACTGGATAATGAAGGATCCATCCTTTTGGAGCCAGAGTCCATCCTCAATTAGCGCACTCGTCATCTTCGCTCTCACTCTATCACAGAGGTCTTAATTCAGTGGCACGGCATGCAACCAGAGGATGCTACATGGGAACCACTCCTTCAGATTCAACAACAATTTCCACATATAAAGCTTTGAGGACAAAGATTTTTTTTAAGGGGGAGGGGATGTTAGGAACCCATGTCCTTACTTTGTTAGTATATTGTTGTTGGACGCATATGCTTTGTAAGTCGTCCCGTAGTATTTGTTGATCAATAGTTTATGTTATTGTTGTTGGCACATATGCTTTGTAAGTCGCCCGTAGTATTGTTGATCCATAGTTGTAGTGGTCCATGGTTTTAACCCATAGTATTGGTGCCTAGACTTAGTATATAAGTGTGTTTTGAGACCTATGAAGGGACCGTGAAGTTATTTGTATTGAGCTTGCTCATAGGAGGTTGCCCCCTCGAAGTGGCCTGTGATCAATATAAAAGTGATTCTGAGTTCTGTCATTTTTGCTATTTCGCATATTTTTATTAATTAATTGTTGCAGGTGCATCACAAACTTCAAGAGCTGACATGGTACATGGATTTTGGCCCAAATCTTCTACAATGGAGTAGTTTTGGGTGGCTCGAGCATTAGGATTATGCGTAGAGCGCTTGAGAACACCTTTCGGTATCCGCGACATAGTAGAGGGCCTCTCAATATGCAAGGAATTATCAGGCGGAGGGGGAGGCTCATTCCCCATATTAGGTTGTGGAGCATTATAATCGCGTTGATGAGTAGCAACACTAACCTCCGATTGGACCATATTCGCGCATCCATAGCCACTAATATTGGAATAAGACATTATAGTCTCATTAGGTCCATAACCAGTAGTGGGAGCATGCGAAGCCATGTTTTGATGATGAGGAAGGGGATCCTTCAACACAGCTGGGCTCTGTGCAAGATGCTTCGATGCTTCTTCGATTTGAGGACACAAGTGAGTAAGATGGTCTTCCCCATAAAGCTTGCAAGGGAATTTCACCTTACGCCTAGGTTTATGGTCCTCACCAGTATTTTCTCCTTCCCGAGGATGGTTGGCATTCTCCTTACGAGGGGTATTTCAATTACTATTATTGTTCCCATTGTTTCCAGTCTTAAGGTTGTTTCTCCCTTTCTTCTTACCACCAGGCTGTTGGTTACCCGATGGGTTCGTCAATTGCACAGTGTGTACATTGGACGATGGGGCGAAAGTGGACAAGGTGTGAACCTATCCGGGAGTAGACTGGTTAAGTGACAAATTTTGCATTTGATTAGCCACCAAATATACAGGGAGAGTAATTGTGGATCCGATAATTCCATCGGCATGTGGTCCGAGAACTAACTTGGGCTCATGTCGTGTTCGTGGTGCATCAAGAATAATGTCATACAAAATTCTAGACTGAGAGTATAGTAAATCTAACTGCTGGACTTTTAAGATGGCTTGTTCCTCAGTCATAATGCCAGACATCGAAACATCCTTAGAAATATATGGAAGTAATGACTTGAGGAACCATTCCAACAGAAACTCTGGAGGAATGTTGGCTTTCACTAATCACTTTCGTCGACGCCACTCTTGAACGTGGTCAAAAATATGTGTGGCCTTATTCTGACAGATGGTAGACAATATCTCAATACCAGCATCGTAACAAACCGGCAACTGGAAATGGTCCAAGAAAACCAAAGCAATCTCATTGAAACCCCTATAGGTGCCCCCAGGAAACTCAACATACCACTTTGTGGCTGCCCCTGTGAGGGTGAATTGAAATATTTGTAATCTAACGAAATTGTGATTCAATGAGTTGGAAGAGCACCAAAGGTGAAATGTTGTGACATGACCACCCGGATCCTCACCACATTTCCTCTTAAACTTAGGAATGTCCGAAGGGAGCTTGGTAGGGACCGGAGGCCAATTAGGATCATGACACACTGGATCATTCATGAGATTTGAAAGATCCAGAAGATTCAAACGTGCAAGGAATGGGAGTTGCGACTGGAAAGCTTGATTATGAGATCCCATAAAAGGTTGATTGTAAGGACCTGAAGGATAAGAAGGACCATAAGTTTGACCATGACCATAAAAATGTTGATTATACGGACTTGACTGACCATAAGCTTGACCATGGCCATAAGGTTGATAACCTCCTCTGACCTAACCCGTGTGAGGGTAAGCAGGTATATATGCATTTTGAGCACCATATTGAGGTGGGTTGTACTAATGGCGAACACCGACTGTATTATAGTAAGGGTTTTCCCCATAATTATGGGGCATATATGTGCTATTCGTAGTGGGAACTGTGTTGTAATGACCTTGATGGTAAGGTATGTTCCCACCCCCTACGTAAGCATTATTAGTAGTGTGAGCAGTTGTGTGGTGACCACAAGGATGAGATGTATTCTTAACCCCAACATCGGTATTACTAGTAGCAGGAATGGTGGTGTTGTGACCATGAGTATGAGGTATATTCCCACCTCCTACATTAGCATTACTAGTAGCGACAGAGGACGTAAAAGTATATGGTATGTGTCCACCTCTGTGATTGGGAGGAATGTTAACATTCACAAAAGTGGTCCTCGGTTAACGGGTAGAGGCATGTATAGTGTGTTGTGGATGGCGAGTCGTGTTGCAAACAATGTTCCTATTAGGTTGGGTAGTCCTAGGAGGCAGCCATCTTCCAACATTTGCATTGTTAGGAGGAATGTGACTGGTCCCCAATGGGTGCATTGTTAGGAGGAATGTGACTGGTCCCCCGCGAGGGTATTTCCCCCAGTGGGTGCAGCATCGCTAACACCATGACTAGTGCCAGTATGACTACCAAAAGCAGTGGAAGGTTCAACTGTGCTATAATCAGGCATACCAAAACAAAACGTGGTAGGTTGGTCGTAGGACCTGTGTCATCATGTAACTTTGGTATCCCATAATGGAAATCATGTAGATATAAAGGATCGAATGGGTCATCCTCGGGTGGATCTGGACCAAACAAACTAGGGTGGGTCTCGGGTGGATCCGGACCAAACAGACTAGGTTGGGTCTCAGGCGAATCACCCCCACATGCCTCTCGAGGAGTAGGGGTGTCTGAAGTGTGTTTGACTCTACCCGATGGAGTCGTAGGGATTTCTCCCATGCCAAAATGTGCAGTCATGACGTCGACAACATATGTTTCATAAGAATCCGAAGACTCAGAGGGAGCCCGCTGGCGTCCCCTCTCGACACGGCGTGAAAGCTCGGCAGCTGGTAAACCAACCAATCGACGAGATCGACGGAGAGTAGGAATCTGCACCATGATATCTTTGGAGAGACTATAAAATAAAAATGTCCCCTAACGGCCAAACTATCGATCAAAAACAAAACATCAAGAGCACACACCTAGAGAAACTACATCCAAGAGCAGACAAATAGAGTGGCTAAATGAGCTCCCGACACTAAAGCCAGTATGTCTCGCCTAGGAGAGGCTTGAGACTCCCAAACTATAGCTAGAGGTAACAGAATCAGTTATAAAGGTTCCCAGGATTCACTGCATGCAAAGGGCCAGAACCCTCAGCAACAAACAACTGTGCTGTCCAACCCCTATCTGACTCAGGATACGAACATTATAACCAATGCAAGCACCCTGTGCAGTACCTAGATAAGGAAACTATGGTCACCGCAGTATAACCAATGCTCAGGGGGACATTCACAGGTGGGATCCGTCGTATGGGCAGGTTAGCTAAGCCCGAAACTCAGGAGGGTCAAATCCCCCAAGAGTCCCCAAATATGACAAAATCCTGGAAATATCTCCCATGTTTGGCCAGTATTGGAGGGCTATCTCCGCAACCAACTTCCCGTGACCTCTTGCTTAACTATGGTCTGAGTAAATCTTCCTGAGAACACCGATGTATACCATGGATTTCACCACTCCCTGGTCAGACACATAATGTTTTGTCTAGTAGTCTTGGATTGTTTACTCACAATGATATATTCCAAGACTCTAAACCTATGCTAGTTGGTGTACCCTATAAATAAAATCGTTCTAATCAATTTTAAGACTAAGCATTAATTTTAATGGTTGTGGTTACTCAAAGGATATGGTCGTGAAACTAATGATGTATATGACTCAATAGTATGCAAAATCGTCAAACTCTAGACTCACTTATCCAATAAAAACAATGCCACTAGAATGAAAATAAATCCAACGGTTTCGAAATAAAAATGCAACTCTTTTATATTTTCAATGCACAAGCAGAACCTAAATGAAAGCATAAGCACTCAGATGCAAAATGTAGTACATAAAAGTAATTTTTTTTTTTTGTATTTTCACTTATAAGCAAAAGGAAAATGCAAAACTATGTTTTTGTATTTTTCAATATAATGAAACGAAAAATGCAAGAAAAATCTCACTATTCAGTTACAGAAATGCAAAGGAGATCACTCAAACAACCTAGCAGATCCTAAACAGTAAGACTTAGCTGATGGAATGAACTTAAAAATTAAAAATGGGTAAAAACCAATGAGGCTCAAAACCAAGAGAAAAGAGGAGTTCTGGTCACGAACAAGGCTTGGAACAGTCAGGAACAAGGCCAAAGAAGACTCAAAATACTTAAAGTCAACCCAGCAGCAACCAAAGGCCATAAACCAATCACCCCCGGAGTTGTACGCTAATGTCGAAGGAATACCTGCGGGTACCCGCGGGCTATAGTGCAGACAAAAGCATGTAGACACGGGCAGAACTAGGCTCACCCACGTACATGGAAAAGAAAATGAGCAGAAAAAGAGTCCAATGGCTCAGAAAAAGGCTATTTTCTATAGTGTATCCGAATGACCAATCAATGACATCGAGACTCGACACACAGCAACTCTAAACAAGGACTAATGCCAAAAAATCCCCAAAAATGGATGTTCTCCCCAGCAGAGTCGCCATTTCTTTTACGGAGAAAACTTCCTATGGCTTGGGGTAGACCACAACAGATAGATGACTACCAGAAATTAACTCAATTCTCAATGCTATGCTATATAAATAACAATGCTAAGATAATGGAGAGTATAACCAACCTCGATCCGGACATTCGATGTAGATCCCCATTGAAGCTTTCAATTCGTGCACTTGAATCTGCAAATTAGTCTTGACAGCCAATATACAACAAGTGCATATAATATATGAAAGACATTAACATCATCAATAGCAATGGTCCATAATATTATAAGTAAATGCAACCCAATGCAATATAAACAACATTCACAACATTAATGGACGAGAATATGAGTATTCATATTAATAAAGAACAAGAAGTACAACGTGATACGACCTCTTGTCGACAACCAATCTGAACCAAGAACCGGGTCTCTCCACTTGCGCCTCCACCACTTCAATCCTCCATGGAATGGAAAACTCAAACTATGATAGGAGTTTGGAAGGTGAACATAAAGGGTTCACAACAACAAGGATCAATGAGTGTAGACTAAAGATGTGGCAAAAATCCACTAGAGTTATCTTGCTCTCTCTTTCTCCTCCCATCCATATGCCATATGTGTTCAATATATAGTCCTTCCAAAGGTAATTTATTGCTCCCTGATGTGTGAGGGCAGGAGCTCATCGTATGGCTGATAGACATCATAAGTCTTGTATGGTTTTCCTGGGGTGTGGAGAAGAGAAGAAACAAACTAGAGTCCGGAACAACGGTCTCGAACAAACTGCAAAAACTGAAAGTACATGACCTCAATAATGAATGAGGAATAATCTGAACATATGGACGAGGCGGGCATTCCCATGCTCGTATCAAGATCTAGAATAATAATAACAATGGGGTCCAAAATCTGGGGACCTGAAATATACATGGACTCAAATAATGAATGAGGAAGAATCTCAATATGGACGAGGTAGGCATACCCATGCTCGTATCAAGATACATTAAAAATAACAATGAGGCCCGAAAAGGGGGACCTGTAGGATACATAGAGAACCACTGTGTACATCATAAGTTTCCAGAGGGGACACAAATCTGGGACATACTGCTGGGCTGACCATGTTTGAGCTAAAGAACTGATACACTAAAATGACTACAGTGTTGCTGAGTGGGGTACCAGAGGACCTGATGAGTTGCTGGAGCATAGTGACGAGGAGTCATATCCTCAATGGTACACTGAACTGGGTACTCAAGGAAGCATATAGCTGGATGTCTTTCGAATATAATCGCCAACGCAACTCGAACATCCATGGGAACATATAACTGGGTGTTCCGAAGTGACTCACCAATGTGCTAGAGTCGGGGGAAATTCGGGGTCTTCGACCAATAACTGAAGGGATGTAAACCTTGCACAATTCTCAATGATGCGAGCAAGGTGTTGAAGTCGAGCATGTGAGAAACAACCACTTGGAGAGGTAATGATGAATCCTCTTAGAATGGTCAGTAGGCACTCACCACAGATGGTGATGGGTCCAAGGTGCAGTGACCTCTGGGTCTATCCTCTGGAATAGAGGGGCTGTCGTCGACAGAGGGAGACCTGCAACTATCAAGGCAATGATGGTTCCTTGATAGGAGCGCAAGGTGGAGAACCAAAGTGTGAGAGTACTGATGGTAGGACTGACATACTGTGGGGGGTAACTAGGCAAGTAGAGTGGGTGGACTCAAAATTCCTTTGTTCAGAGTATGATGGTGGGGACGATTGGGCAGCATATGAAACTGACTGGTGGGAAAGGGATCATAGTTGTACTGGATCGAGGATAGTGACTGGGATGAGGGATACTCAAGCTGGTGTAAAATGGCAGGAGACTGCTTATTACTCTGAACAAAGGCAACCTGATTGGGGGTGCTGTCGAGATGATCGATCATAGTGCCAAGGGGCACGGGGGAACTTCTTCATCGGTGAAAGAACTAGAAGAAGTGTGTGTAAAATGGTACTGTCGTGTGGATTTATACGAGCCCAGGACAGTTCATGCTCATGATTGCTTTCAATTTTAAGGAGTTTGAAAGCGATAAGAAGACTCTAAAATAATGGAATGGTACTGTCGTGTGGATTTGTACAAGCCCAGGACAATTCATGCTCGTGGTTGCTTTCAATTTTAGAGAGTCTGAAAGCGATAAGAAGACTCCAAGGGGTTGCTTTTTCGTGTGTTAGTCTCCAAGGCCCGAAGAAGCATAAAAGGATGCAATGAAGAACTCTTCTAGCTGGTGTGACTAGAATATTCCTCTTTCGTAATTAGTCTACCAGGTCCGGAAAAGGGTTAAACTTATACCAGCTAGATGCCCTTTCAGATACTTTAACGAGCATGAAAGGAAGCAAGATTGCTCAGCGATCTTTTCATTGTTTTAGGAGTCAGAAAAGATCTTAACAGAAACTCCCTAAGTGCCTTTTTCGTAAAGGACTTCTCCGACCCGAAAAAGGGATAAAATTATACCGAACAAAAGGAATGGCCAGGCAAGGAGGAAGTGCTCAATCAAGGAACATTGATGATGACCAAGAATGAGGGTAGGGGGGAGCATTGGTGGGCCTCCTTGCAGGATAATGAATGGTCGCAAAATAACAAAATAATTGCAGTATGACACTAGTGAATGGCTCATGTAAAAATGTGGAACAATCCGATGGCGGTCGATGTGGCGCGCAAACTGAGATAGCAAGGTGTCGGGACACAATGTTGAAACTGTACCTGGTGAGAGCGAGAAATGATCTCAAGCATCATCACGAGCTTGGAAAAATGAATCCAGCAATATAAAAAGTGTCAAAGATGGAGAACGACCGAAGTGGCACGCAAACTGAGGCGACGGGGGGCGTTTTGGAAAAAATACCCAAAAAATCTGGGGGTGAGAGTGAGAAATGATCTCAAGCATCATCACGGGCTCGAAAAAATGAATCCGATGATATAAAGTATATAAAAAACAGAGAGCAGCCGAAGTGGCACACAAACCGGGGCGATAAGGTGTTAGGACACAATGTTGATATTGGTCCTGGTGAGAGTGAGAAATGATCTCAAGCATCATCACAAGTGCGGAAAAATGAATTCGGCAGTACAAATGGTGCAAAAAACGGAGGTCATAAGGACTCCGAAATGGTCAAAGGAAAAAACTATGCGTATCAAATCAAATCAAATTTACAAGTGACATGTGACCTCAAAAATGGTTGAGATCACAAATGTGAAAAAGTGAGCAGGGTTAATGACCTGCCCCCATGCTATGTGCATAGGGTTTGTGATTGTGGATCACATATGTGTTGGTTTGAATGATGGATTCATTGACATTGTGAGGCACCTGCAACAATTACTTAATAAAAATATGCGAAATAACAGAAATGATAGAACTCAGAATCACTTTTATATTGATCACAGGCCACTTTGAGGGGGCAACCTCCTATGAGCAAGCTCAATACAAATAACTTCACGGTGCATTCATAGGTCTCAACACACACTTATATACTAAGTCTAGGTGCCAATACTATGGGTCAAAACCATGGGCCACTACAAACTATGGATCAACAATACTACGGGCGACTTACAAAGCATATGCGCCAACAACAATAACACAAACTATTGATCAACAAATACTACAGGACGACTTACAAAGCATATGCGTCCAACAACAACATACTAACAAAGTAAAGACATGGGTTCCTAACATCCCCTCCCCCTTAAAAAAATCTTTGTCCTCAAAGCTTGAGATGTGGAAATTGTTGTTGAATCTGAAGGAGTGGTTCCCATGTAGCATCCTCTAGTTGCATGCCATGCCACTGAATTAAAACCTCTGTGATAGAGCGAGAGCGAAGCTGACGCGTGCGCCGATTGAGGATGGCCTCTGGCTCCAAAAGGATGGGTCCTTCATTATCCAGTTCGGGTAAAATCGTTTGTCCACTGATGTTGGTGCCAAGAACTTTCTTCAGACAAGAGACATTAGAGAAATTTTGAGGTCAAAAAATGGCCTCAAAACAAAGAAAATGTACTATAAAATACAACCAATCACATTCTAGTAGATGACATCATCCCCCTTGGTGAGGTGGCATTGCATGAGTTAAGAATGCTTATTTGTCAAATTTTCTATGGTGGATGAAAACACATAGTTAACCAAGGTAGTGGTGTAAGTACTTTTAAGTCATAAAGTAAAGTACTCATTATGATAGTCTTTTCATAAAATAATATTATTGTCATTTTCAAGTAAAGTACTCATAATGAATGTCTTTTCACACTTTTTCATAAAATAATATTATTGTCATTTTCAAGTGAAATACTCTTAATTCATAAAGAAAGTCCTTTCACATTTTTTTTATAAAATAATATATTATCATTTTTATGTTTTTAATTTTAAATTATATATTCACTCCATTCTATTTAATAACATAATGTCAAACTAATAAATAATAATAATAGATTTAATAAATAATAATAATGCAATGTGGATTATAATAATATTATTGACATTTTACATGTAAATAAATTCTCAATTAAATTATATTATTAAATTCATGAGAAAAGTACTAAATATAAAAAGTCAACATAAAATTAAAAAAATAGCTCTTAAAAATGTTTTTTATTATTTAATTTTAGTTGCAAGTTCAAGACAAATAAATGCTAAAGGACAATAAATTTTTTGGAAATTTACCATGAATCTTAGTCACATCAATGTAGACTTATATTATTAATTTTATTTCTAGAGAATTTTGAAAAGTAACTCAACCATGGTTATTTATATTGTGCATAGAAAATAGTGTGGGAGGTGACTTGTCATATATACCTGTTAAGATTTAATATGCTAATACAGAAAATAGCAGCATTACATTCCATTTCACAATAATAGCATATACAGGATCACTGAAGAAACAACAAGCATAGCATAAACACAAGAGACAGAGATTTATCCTGGGAAACCCTCATGGGGTAGAAAACCCAGCAAAGCTTCCTCAATATAGATGACCAGCAATATACAAAGATGAAACCCTGAGACATGATCTCCTCCTCCACAATAGCAGACCTATCCTCCACAAGTGCGCTATCCTCAAGTGAGTGAGTGTGTCAAATGAGGAACACACCTCCTCTATTTATACACTACACTGACATATCTTTTACACAAGTACACGTAGGCTCGTATTTAACCAATGGGTTAAATACCCCACTACAACTGACTGGGCCGACCCCTCTAGGGTGGTCTAATAACCCTTTGACCCACATAACACATATAGGGCCGACCCCCACTAGGGAAGTCTAATAACCCAAGTTACCACATTCCGACAGAGGAATAAACATATCCGGATATACAATAAGATCTTTACGGAGGAATGAAACATCTCCGGAATAATAAAGTACAATTATAATATTCTTTGAAGTTACAATATCTCAACACTCCCCCTTAACGAGAAGGATATTATAACAACATCTGCACGAGTAAGGAGTCATCAACATCATACATGATACATCTATAAATCATTGGAAGCTTTCTCAACATCATCAGTAACTCAACTAGTTACTGGAACATCAACATCTTCAGTACTGAGTCTTTATCTTCTGCAGTACTCGAACAGCTACAACAACATCAACATCTGGATCCTCATGATCATCAATATCATCATCTCACGATCATCGACATCGTCATCACACGATCATCAACATCGTCATCACACGATCAGCAGCATCGTCATCACACGATCATCGGCATCGTCATCACACAATCAGCAGCATCGTCATCACATGATCAGCAGCATCGTCATCACACGATCATTAGCATCGTCATCACACGATCAGTAGCATCGTCATCACACGATCAGCAGCATCATCATCACACGATCATCAACATCGTCATCACACGATCAGCAGCATCGTCATCACACGATCAGCAGCATCGTCATCACACGATCATCAGCATCGTCATCACACGATCAGCAGCATCGTCATCACACGATCATCAACATCGTCATCACACAAGTATCCATACCGATACAAGTATCCACATCATCAATACAAGTATCCTACCGATACAAGTAACCGCATCATCAATACAAGTATCCTACCGATACAAGTAACCGCATCATCAATACAAGTATCCTACCGATACAAGTAACCGCATCATCAATACAAGTATCCTACCGATACAAGTAACCACATCATCAATACAAGTATCCTACCGATACAAGTAACCACATCATCAATACAAGTATCCTACCGATACAAGTAATCACATCATCAATACAAGTATTCTATCGATACAAGTATACACAATAGCAGCATACCCTGCAACACACAAGATCATATTACGGGATGATCAATCCCTCTCACTTTAAGACACCTCACCATGTCTAGGGATGATTCAATCCCAATCTATTTACAGGATGATTAGTCCTTATCACTTTAAGACATCTCACCATGTCTGAGGCAATCCCAATCTATTTACAGGATGATTAGTCCTTATCACTTTAAGACATCTCACCATGTCTAGGGACGAGGAAATCCCAATCTATTTACAGGATGATTAGTCCTTATCACTTTAAGACATCTCACCATGTCTAGGGATGAGGCAATCCCAATCTATTTACAGGATGATTAGTCCTTATCACTTTAAGACATCTCACCATGTCTAGGGACGAGGCAATCCCAATCTATTTACAGGATGATTAGTCCTTATCTCTTTAATACATCTCACCATGTCTAGGGATGAGGCAATCCCAATCTATTTACAGGATGATTAGTCCTTCTCACAATCACATTTAAGACTATCCTTCCTTTTGGAATTACTGGATTTATTGTCTAAGGATGATTAGTCCAATCACAATCACATTTAAGACTATCCTTCCTTTCGGAATTACTGGATTTGCTGTCTAAGGATGATTAGTCCAATCATAATCACATTTAAGACTATCCTTCCTTTTGGAATTACTGGATTTGCTGTCTAAGGATGATTAGTCCAATCACAATCACATTTAAGACTATCCTTCCTTTCGGAATTACTGGATTTACTGTCTAAGGATGATTAGTCCAATCACAATCATATTTAAGACTATCCTTCCTTTCAGAATTACTGGATTTACTGTCTAAGGATGATTAGTCCAATCACGTGCATTTTGAACCAAGGTCCAGGGACGATGCAGTCCTATCTTCTATTCTCGGAGACACCTGTCTACGGCTCACTTTAGGACTGAAGTCCAGGGATGATCCAATCCCCTCATGTCCACCAAGGACTTCATTCTCGGAGACATCATGTCTACGGCTCTCTTAAGGATGATGCAATCCTATCATGTCCACCAAGGACTTCATTCTCGGAGACATCATCTCTACGGCTCTCTTAAGGATGATGCAATCCTATCATGTCCACCAAGGACTTCATTCTCAGAGACATCATGTCTACGACTCTCTTAAGGATGATGCAATCCCCTTGTCACCTTAGACCCTGTCTAAGGACCATCCACCAACCTCTCTGTTGGCATCACTAATATAGGTATCCTCATCATCGACCTTGCTGTCGATGCAGGCAATCTCATCATGAGTTATCACATCACTCCCCCTTTCGAGGAGGGTCCTTCTGAACTATATTAAGTTTGTCTCGAAAAACTTTACTTGAGGTAGAGGTTTGGTTAGTACATCGAATCAGTAGGGGTTTGGTTAGTACATTGGTAACTTGTTACAAATTCGAACTTTTGGTTCCTTTCTGCACCATATCTTAGAACACTAGATTCTCTGCCATATTGATACAACTCTGTTTGTCACATAGGATCATAGTTGGGTCTATCTCTAAGTCAAATAATCCTGAAGCCATACTGCTTCATAACTTAGCAGAGCAAGCAACCATATATTCTGCTTATGCTAAGAGCCACGCTAGATTGCTTCCTGCTCAACCACGAGATCATGGCTGATCCTAGACAATAACATCCTCTTGATGTGCTCTTCTTGTCTGATACACTTCCTTCCCAATCAACATCTGTGTAGCCATCTGAAGTCATGATCATAGATCAAAGTCTATTGTATCCTTTAGGTACCGTATCACATGATTTGCAGCTTATCAGGTGAACACATCTAGTTTCCACTAGATACCGACTCAAGGTGTTCACAGCTAAGCATATATTTGACCTATTATTCGTTAGACACATCAATGACTCAATATTTTGTCTGTACAGATTTCTATCCACTAACTCTGATGAGTCATCCGCTAACAGCTTCAAGTTGGAATCCATGAGAGTGGCCATTCCAACACATCAAGTCTTCTCAAGATTTCTCAGCATACTTTCCCTGGTTGAGAAAGATTCCTTCTGAGCCTTTCCATACTTCTAGACCTAGAAAGTAATGCATCAATCTGAGATCTTTCATTTTCATTTCTGTAGCCATCTATCTGTGCCATCTCTCATCAGATGGGTCTACTGATATGATCCTCAACATCATTCGAACTCTGTGGTGAGTTCCTTCTTGCATCCATGTCATATGTGTATAGAAGCCATATTCAACCTTGTAGCAAAGGTTGATATCCACATCACCCATGGTGATCATTAAGCTCATCAATTGATTATCGATCCTAGGAATCCATACAAAACCTGATTCACACTTCTTCTTTAATTACACCATTAAGAGAATGGTCTTATCTAACCACTTGGAGCAAACATCTCATCACGATTCTCTTCCTCTTTCTAAGAGAATCTTCTAGCCACAAGTCTTCTATAGTGTGTTTGATTTGTAAATCCTTTTGTTGAACATCCATCACTTGTTCAGTGTTCATCATTCATCATAATCTTTCCTACAAATCAAAATTAAGTACATGATTAGTAATACTTCATAATCATCAAATCATATTGACATGATAACCTATTATGCATACAGATATCATTTACATAGTTATGCAACTATTTTGACCAACACTTTGGCACAACACTTTCCCATATCCTGTATGCATACAGTGGCTATCTCGATGCCTTCCATCTCTACCAGAACATACTATCGAGAGTGTGCACAGCTCTCAGCATGTCAACAAAGAGGTTTCATTCTAGACAAGCAACAATGGAATGTTTGTCCAACTTACCAATCATATGCATATTAGTAGTATACTGTTCAATGCTTTATGAATGCTTACACTCAGCATGATATATTCTAGGAATACAAATATGCATACAAACAATATCATTTACTATTTCTAATAACAACTCAAATACTTATCTTTTATGTTTGTGTGGTTGCCTCCCGCTTGATCTTCTGTATGTCTTCTGAACTTCTATTCATTCTGTACCACTGTGCATGCTCAAGTGTGCACTAGTGTCATCCTCATGATCTCATACACAAGCATACATTCATTAGTATATTCTCAATATTATCGAAACATTCTAATTCTAAATAATCTTGAATATATATAGTCATGATCATTAGTATTCAGAGTTTCAAGGAAGTCTTCTTTTACTCATGCATATTCTTGTTTGATCATAGTACTCTTCAGGTTAATTAAATCATCATAGTATGCATAAACCCTTGATTACTAACTTTATGAATAAGCATAACCAATCATACCAAGTATACTTATAGAAGGGATCCTAAAACAAGGTAAGATTCTAACTTGACATAGGAAAGCATACATGGATTAGTATACCTACTTAGTTATGTACAACATACCTAAACAATCTCTTCAATGATTTAAAGATCCTGAGCTAGAACCTGCATGTCTCATAGGTTAATCATAATATAACAAAGTCATACATACCTTGTAAGTAGAACAAAGATTATGGATGAGTCTTTGTCTTCATGTTGTCATGGTCATGGAACTTGATTTGTCTTTTGTGATGTACCTGTATCTTGTTAGCAGACAACATCAACCTCACACAACACCATAATGCATTAGTACAATCATATAGCCCTAATCAATGAATGTCTTCGATCATTCACATGCATTCATACTGTTACTAGGGTGATAAGACAATTCTAACATTAATCAAGATTTTACTAATAAATAATATGAAGACAAACACATCATGAACTTAATCAAGAATCAGATTTCAAGACATACCTGAACCTCCTTGAGTCATACCTGTCGAGACTTCTTGTAGTCTTCTTATGTAAGGCCTTAGCCTCAACTCCCCCTGAAACTTGATCTGGAGCTTGATTAGGGTTTGCTAGAGAAACCCTAAAAATTCAATCTTTGACTTTCACACTTCTGAATGGATGGAAGAATGTGTCTTGCTGAGCTGATCAACCTAGCATTCTTCAATTTTGAAATCTCCAAAATTTTACCCCTCAAAATTGCCTTCGAAAGTTCTGGATCTTCTGGACAGGAACCTGAACTAGGGTTTGATGAATCCCACCCTTCTGTCCAATCAAAAGGTTCGATCCAAGGCTCTAAACTCTTATTTTTTTGAGGAGCTTCCAGCCGTGGTTACAGACTTAAAAAATTCCAACTTTTGTTGAAGCCCTAATTTTCCATCTTTCCGATCAAAATCCCGAGCTAGGGTTTGATCAAGCCCGGTCTTCTACCCAACCAAAAAATTCGATCTTGGTCTCTAAATTTCAATTTTTCTGAGTAGCATTCAGCCGTGGATTCCGATTCCAAAAATTCTAACTTTCTCCGAAACCCTAAATTCCAGAAGCCATGAATAAAGGTGTTCCAAAAATAATTTTGTTTTGACAGAAATATGTACCTGATTGTTTCTACTATAACTCTGAAATTTTTGCTCCACAGGGTCTGAAAACTTTTTCTGCAGTAGCCTGACCTGTCATATTTCCATCCTGACAGGTCTGACCTCAATTGGATTTTCTGAGAGAGAGTTATGCCAAGTGTCACAATGTGACCTGTTTAGGGATAAAACAGGAGAGCGAACTTGTACGGTGTGACACGTGTCACTATTTGAACTTCATCCTCTGAAAACTTTTTTTGAGATATCTCGCCATGTTATCTTTCCATCCTGATAGGTCTGACCTCAATTGGACTCTCTGAGAGAGATTTATTCCAAGTGTCGCAACGTGACCTGTTTATGGGATAAACCAGGAGTACGAACTTGTACGAAGTGCCACGTGTCACTGGTTCACCTTCGGCCTCTAAACAAAGTTTCTTGAGATAGTACAGTCTATGTACTACCTGTCACTTTTTACTAAATTTCATTTGGAGCTTCCTAGCCCAAGTTATGACCTTTTTTCCAAGGTCACCTGATTTTGACTGAGATCTGGAAGAGGCAGAAACCCTAACTTGTACTGATCATAACTCATAAAGTACAATGAATATGAGGGTTCCCTTTGGACACAAGGTACCTGGGGATGTTATCTTCCACCTGTAAACTTTTTAGACCCTGAAACTTCGCATAAATGTATTTATAGCGAAAGTTCCACGATGACTGGTTTTTGCTATGTAAAACCCTAACCTTCAAAATGTCGTAAGTAAAGCAAGTGTCGTAAGTGCCATACCTTGTCTTCCTTTAGGTTAGCTTTGATCCCATGTTAAGATTTAATATGCTAATACAGAAAATAGCAGCATTACATTCCATTTCACAATAATAGCATATACAGGATCACTGAAGAAACAACAAGCATAGCATAAACACAAGAGACAAAGATTTATCCTGGGAAACCCTCATGGGGTAGAAAACCCAGCAAAGCTTCCTCAATATAGATGACCAGCAATATACAAAGATGAAACCCTGAGACATGATCTCCTCCTCCACAATAGCAGACCTCTCCTCCACAAGTGCGCTATCCTCAAGTGAGTGAGTGTGTCAAATGAGGAACACACCTCCTCTATTTATACACTACACTGACATATCTTTTACACAAGTACACGTAGGCTCGTATTTAACCAATGGGTTAAATACCCCACTACAACTGACTAGGCCGACCCCTCTAGGGTGGTCTAATAACCCTTTGACCCACATAACACATACAGGGCCGACCCCCACTAGGGAAGTCTAATAACCCGAGTTACCACATTCCGACAGAGGAATAAACATCTCCGGATATACAATAAGATCTTTACGGAGGAATGAAACATCTACGTAATAATAAAGTACAATTATAATATTCTTTGAAGTTAGAATATCTCAACAATACCTACCCCATAAAACCCCCAATTCATAATATTTTAATATATCTCATATTTTTGTAGTACATCTCTTAGGAGGCCATTTTTTGACCTCAAAATCTCTCTAATGCATGAAAGACTGGATGAATGCGGGAAGAAGGAGGAAGTTCCAATTTATAAGCAACAGACCCAATCTTCTGAAGAATACGATATGGCCCATAGAACTTTGGAGTGAGCTTATGACGCCCTTTGAGTTTCAAGGAGGATTGTTTGTACAGCTGGAGACGAAGAAAAACCATATCGCCAAGTTGAAAAGTGCGCTCAGAATGGTGCTGATCAGCTTGTTGCTTCATGCGATTTCTTTCCATGTGAAGATTGTCCCACAAAATGCTAACAATCTGATCGCAGTTTTGAAGGATAGTGTCAACTTTCTGAACTAGTGAACTGGTGGGGGTGTATGGAAGAAGAGCTGGAGGTGCCTAACCATAGACTGCTTCATATGGGGTCATTTTAGAGGCAGTGTGGTAAGAGGTATTGTACCACCATTCAGCGAGAGGAAGTCACTTTTCCCACTGATGTTGTTGTTCCAAGGTGAATCAACGAAGATAAGTTTCCAAGCATTTATTGATAATTTCAGTCTGACCATCTATTTGTGGGTGATACCGTAAACTCATCTTCAGTTTGGTGCCAGTGTGGAGAAATAGTTCTGTCCAAAAATGACGGGTGAAAGTCGCATCACGATCCGAGACAATGGAAGAAGGGATGCCATGAAGACGAAAGATCTGGTCCAGGAAAATTTGAGCAACGGAGGAGGCTATATAGGGATGGATAAGAGCACAAAAATGACTATATTTGGAGAGGCGATAAACCACAATGAGAATCACTGTCTTCTTGCCAGATTTAGGGAGCCCTTCAATGAAATCCATAGAAATATCTGTCCAAATCCGTGTAGGTATGGGCAAGGGTTCAAGCAATCCTGGGAGGAGTGTTGTCGCTGAGAGCACAAAAATGACTATATTTGGAGAGGCGATCAACCACAACGAGAATCACTGTCTTCCCGCCAGATTTAGGGAGCTCTTCAATGAAATCCATAGAAATATCTGTCCAAATCCGTGTAGGTATGGGCAAGGGTTCAAGCAATCCTGGGAGGAGTGTTGTTTTACCCTTCTTGTAAGTGATCTCATAGTCATAACCCATCAGTTTAATAACCCATTTCTGTTGTGCCGGGGAGGAGACACGCTGGTCCAAGAAATATTTCAGACTCTGGTGATCAGTCTTGATGCAGAAATGATTCCCTAATAGGTATGGGCACCACTTCTGTACTGCATGCAAAATAGCCATCATTTCCTTCTCACAGGTAGAGGCAGCTAAATTCTTACCTGAAAGGGATTTGCTGGTGAATGCAATGGGGTGTTCATCTTGAAGGAGAACAACACCAAGTCCATTGCCGCAAGCATCACTCTCAATAGTGAAGGGCTTGGAAAAATCGGGCATAGCTAGCACAGGTGTCGTACACATAGCTTGTTTTAGTTTGTCAAATGCACAGTGAGCAGCAGGTGTCCATGTAAAAGCATCCTTTTTCAATAGAACAGTTAATGGAGCTGCAATCTTCCCATAATCCTTGACAAACTTGCGGTAGTAGCCAGTCAACCCCAAAAAACCACGAAGGCTCTTGAGTGTCTGAGGATGCAGCCAATTGTTCATGGCATCGATTTTGGAAGGATCCACGCGAATCCCTTGTGCTGAGATAATGTGCCTGAGATACTCAAATTCCTTCTGTCCAAAAACACATTTAGACTGCTTGGCATGGAGATGATGGTCAGAGAAAAGTTGCATGACAAGATCCAGATGCTGGAGATGTTCATCCCATGTTTTACTGTAGATAAGGATATCATCAAAGAATACCAGAATGAATTTCCACAAGTAGGGTCGAAATATTTTATTCATTAAGGCCTAGAATGTGGAAGGGGCATTAGTGAGGCCAAAGGGCATGACCAAAAACTCATAATGGCCATCATGTGTGCAAAAAGCTGTTTTAGGGATATCATCCTCATGAACCCGAATTTGATGATACCCAGAACGAAGATCCAACTTGGAGAAAAAGTGAGCCCCATGAAGCTCATCAAGAAGCTCATCAACAACAGGAATTGGAAACTTATCCTTGATGGTGAGGTGATTAAGTGCTCGGAAGTCAATGCAGAGGTGCCATGACCCATCTTTTTTGCGGACAAGAATAACTGGAGAAGAAAAGGAACTAGTGCTTGGGCGAATAATACCTTGCTTCAATAAGTCCCGAACGAGCATTTCAAACTCCATTTTTGTTGAAATGGGTAGTGATAGGGCCTGATGTTGGGAGGAACGCTGCCAAGAAGGAGTTGAATACGATGGTCTTCTGGCTTGGAAGGTGGAATCCCATTGGTTCAGCAAAGACACCTGTATATCGATCCAGAATTTGTTGTAGATCCAAAGGAGTAGTGGAGACTGCTGATGGTTGCATCTGAATGGAATGGATCTGAGCGATGACACCATGTGAATTCTTCTTGAGGAGTTTTTCCATGCGATGTGAACTGATGATGCTGAGAGAACTTGGTTGTAATCCTGTCAATGTGTGTTTTTGTCCATTGAGGGAAAACTGCATCCAAAGTTCAGCAAAATCCCATAAGATAGGGCCAAGTGTGCATAGCCATTGAGCGCCCAAAACCACATCACATCCGCCTAAGGGCAAGGAAAACATGTCAGAGCACAAGGTATAATCTCCCATATAGATACGCACATTTCAACACTTCCCTTTGCAAGGTAAGGTGACCCCATTGGCAACCATGAATTCAAAGTTGGAGCAAGGATGGATAAAAAAATCAGCTTGTTTGGCGATCCGAGGGTCATTGAAATTATGGGTGCTACCAAAATCAATGAGTATTGTAAGAGGAAGCTTCTTGAAGTAACGCTTGACCCACATTGTTTGGGGGGTGGTGATTCCAGCTAAAGCATGGAGAGATATCTCTGGCTGGTCATCCTGAGACGGAGGGTCAATAGGTGGTTCTTGAATGTCGACCGGAGCATCTAGTGTTTCTGGATCTTCGTCACCAATTTCAGAGGCAGGTAGAGACTCCACATCCAAGAGATAGAGCTTTTGCTGAACACATCTATGTCCCTGAGTGAATTTCTCATCACAATTATAGCAAAGCCCCTTTTCTCTGCGTGCTTGCATCTCTGTTTCAGACAAACGCTTGATAGGAGTCGGTCAAGGAGCCTGCGGTATAGGTGGTCGCTGAGAACCCATATTTCGGAAGGGAACAAAAGTGGGCTTGGAGCGTTGTTGGGCTGCAATCTTGTCTTCTGCCAACTTAGCCAACCTTAGGGCTTCCATCATTGTGGTGGGACAGAACATTTTTACCTCAGACTAGATGGCATCCTTTAGACCACTGATAAAACAACTCCGGTAGAAGTCATCAGACAATCCTTCGGTGTGGTTGGCTAGGTTCTCAAATTCGGTTTGATACTCTCTCACAGTGCCAATTTGGCGAAGTTTAGTGAGGGCTCCGGTGAAGTCATCAAAAGCATTAGGACCAAATTGTTGCAAAAGGAGCTGGCAAAAGTCTGACCATTTGGGCTCTGGATGAGCCTTGATGTACCAACGGTACCATTGAAGAGCTTCCTGTTCCAAGTGAAAGGATGCCAGCGGAACTTTGTTGACATCAAAAGTATTATGCAGACTAAAATACTGTTCTGCACGATAGATCCATCCAGTTGGATCAGTACCATTGAAGCGAGAAAAATCAAGCTTCAGACCACGAAAATTGCTGGAAGAAGAGAACCCATTCTCTGATGAAGACTCAGACTGCCGTTTGGTGTTCATAGTTGAATGTTCAAGATGGAGACCGAGAAATTTTTCATCCAGATCCTGGAATTTTGCTTGGATGGCTGCAAGTGCTTCTTCCATGATTTTTACTCATGCACGGGTGACAACCATAACAAGGAGTTTTTTTTTTTTTTTTTTGACTGGGTAGGAAAACAAAAACAGAAACTGCTTCAGTAAGGGAAAATCTGGACTTGGGAAAAAATCTAAAGGGTAATTGGGGTTTGACTAGGTGTTGGACACTGTCGACTAGACAGGGAATCGAAAATGAGGATTTCAGAAGTGGGGTGAAAGAATGGAAAAATTTGGCAGAGGGGGACAAAGAAGCAGAATTCAGAAAGGAACTCTGTTGTAAAATTTGAAGGTGATTGGGTGAAATCTGAGAAAGTTATGGCAAACCCTAAAAATAGACAAATGTGGGCTTTCGGGCTTTGGGAAGGGGAATTGGGGATAGGGTCCTCAGGAATGAAATATGTAGAATGGGATAACAGGGGTTCCCTGAAAATTTCAAGGAAAACAGAGTGAAAACAAGGGAGATATTTGGAACGACTCAGAAGTGATCTGGAACAACGCTGACTGGATTGAAAATGGATGGATCTGGAACGACTTGAAAAATGGATCTGAAACGCTGCAGTAGTGATCGACAATAGTTCAACTGCAAGTAGATATGGACCCCAAGTATGTGCGGCTTCCTAACAGTTCAGGGGTTTCACTCGGCCATCAATGCTGTCTGACGACTTGCGTATTGGGGCAGTACCCCTCACTCCATGGCTCAGGTAAAACTGATAACCGCTTTGCCACAAACGACAGCTCTTGGTTTACCTCGTGGGTGGGAACTAGTCAATCAGGTAGGGGTCGTTGCCCTTTTCGTTGGAAGGTCCTCTCAATGGGCCAGCTACTTCAGGGTTCCTGTGGTACTCCTCACAATGAGTTTTAGGGCTTATGCCCAAGTACTTCCCACAGTTAAACAGATAGGGATTATTCCCAAATCCGAACCTGCAACCTATGCGAAAAAAAATTTGACAGAAATTTCACTCAGCGAGCCCAAGAAAGTGCTCTGATACCATATGTGAGGCACCTGCAACAATTACTTAATAAAAATATGCGAAATAGCAGAAATGATAGAAATTAGAATCACTTTTATATTGATCACAGGCCACTTCGAGGGGGCAACCTCCTATGAGCAAGCTCAATACAAATAACTTCATGGTGCCTTCATAGGTCTCAACACACACTTATATACTAAGTCTAGGCGCCAATACTATGGGTCAAAACCATGGGCCACTACAAACTATGGATCAACAATACTACGGGCGACTTACAAAGCATATGTGCCAACAACAATAACACAAACTATTGATCAACAAATACTATGGGACGACTTACAAAGCATATGCGTCCAACAAAAACATACTAACAAAGTAAAGACATGGGTTCCTAACAGACATGCTGAGATAAATGTGATGGGGTAGGGTCAAAATGATTGATCATGCCCCCTATCCCAGGGTCGAGGTAATCTATTATGCCCCTTGACTCAAAGGTGTCAAGGTGGTGCTCTATGATAGCAGGGTCAGGACTAGGCATTTCGGTATAGGACCAGGAAAAGACATCACGAAACTCTTGGAAAAGTTTTTTGTACTCTCCAATCTCATACTCACTGCAGGAGGCTCCTAATGTAATGATTTCAAGAGCACCAGGTGGGTCAGAGATATCTATGTGGATGACGGGTGAGATGTTGGCCATGTTACCTTCCTCAAAGGCATCAGGAGCGGGAATAGGATCCTTAAACTAGTCGACTTTGGTGGGAAGAAAATATTTGGACTCAACCGCGAATTGGGTGGCTATGGTAGAGGAGGAGTCTTCTAGGAGGAATAGGAACGATGGTGCATGTCGTCCCAGGGATAATCTGGGGCAGTGAGAGCCTCTAGAATCTCCTCATCATTGCAGAAACTTTGAGTTGTCAAATCGGTTGACGAGGGAGTGGTAGTCGAAGAGATCATATAAATGGTGTTAATCTCTCCGGATGGGGGTGATACTGGGGGGTGGATCTCCTCAATTGTGGGGGGTGCCGTCTCAAGGTCCAAATTATTCATCTCGTAGAGAGCTGCTCTGTAATCTGGGAGATCAGGACAGTGATGTGAGTAATGGCCATAAATACCGCATATTGCACAAGGGTGGTTGGTATGCAGTGATTTATCACGAGGCTTAGGGGTTGGATCAAGTTCGACAACCGGGATGTTGGGGTCGTCGTCAAGCATTTGCATGTGTTCCTGTAATGCAGGTAATTGTGGACATTGATGAGTTGGATGGCTTAACTCATCACACAACAAGCATTTGGGAGGAGCATGAAACATGGGGGGGTTTCTAACTATTTTGGGCAGGGCCAAAAAGTGCTCACTACCTCATCTACCCCATTACATGACTCATTTGTCCATATTCCCTACCATAAAAGCCTTCAAAACCTTAAAATCCCATTAAAAAGCCTCCAAAAGGCCACCAAACAATTAAAAAAGCCTCTAAAAGGCCAAAACCCCCCTTTTCCCCCAAAGTAATCCAAAATTCCTCCAAAATAGAAAAAACCCTTAAAAAAGGGAATTAAAAATACAAAAAAAAGAGGAAAAAGAGGAAAAAAAGAGGAAAAAACCCTATATAGCTGACCTAAACCATATGGTTCCCAAAACCATGGGCCAGCACTCCACCACCAAAAAACCTATAAATAGGTGATGGAGACCCTTCATTTCATATCCACAGTCAAATACACCCTTACTCTACCAAAATCACTCCTGAAACCCTAGCTCACCCTTGAGCTATTTTCACATTTGAGTGCCCCTTTGGCCCATTTCCAACCCTTTGGAGAAAGAGAAAGGAGCAAAGCTGGAAGCTTGGAAGCAACCCTCCTGGACTGCTGCAAGAGCTTCACCAACCTCTACACCTGTGGTAATCTTTAATACAAAAAGAGAAATCTTTTGCCATATTTTCATGTTTTGTTATTTATGTTAATGCTCATGCTAGGTTAAATTTCATATTGTTTTATTGCTTTAATTTACTGTTTATTGAACTGCTACTAAGGATTCCCTTCTCCTTAGTAGGTGCTCATTTGCACAAGCTGGGGTGAAAACCCTAGCTACAGTTTTGGCGACTCCCCTTGTGTTCCTTTGAATTTCTGGTTATAGTTTTAAAGTTTTAAACGTTTTCAATTTTCTGCAGTATTTTTCTGTTTTTTCCTTTCGGCTGCCGTAAACCACGTCTTTTGCCCCCTGCAGTTGCATTCCGACCGTGTCTTTCAGGCATTTACCTGTGATCTTACCACGGCTCTCAGACTGTTTCCGGTGACCTACTGGCGGTTTCTAGTCTGTTACCTGCAATTCGACCACGGCTATTAGCTTGTTTCGTGCAGTCCGACAATGGCTGTTAACCCTTTTTCTCGCGTCCAACTTTCGGTTTTCAGCCATTTTTCTGCAACCTGCCTACGTCTTTCGGCCTTTTTCCCGTGTCCCGCTTGCGGCTTTCAGCCATTTTTCTGCAACCCACCTGCGTCTTTCGGCCTTTTTCTCGCGTCTCACTTGCGGCTTTCAACCATTTTCCTGCAACCCACCTACAGCTTTAGACCTATTTCCCGCGGTCCGACTGCGTCTTTTGGCAAAAATCCCACAACCTGTCCACGACTGTTGAGCTGTTTCCTGCGGTCCGACCGCCCAGATTTGCCACATACCCGCGGTTTGTTTTCTGCACTTTTTTCCCTGTTTTGAAGACAGCACTTTGCTGCAATATTTTCTGCACCTGCATAGCCATTTGTCCTATCTGTAGCCATACTTCTCTACAACCTTTTTTCTGCAGTATTATTTTTGTTCCATTTACAAAATATTTTTTAAATTTTAGCATTTTAATTGAAAAAGAGAAAATTTTGCATTTCAAAGTTTAAATTCTATATTGTTAATTTTAGTTAGCAAGTTTCCCACCCCGTGGCACTTTTACTTGGGTTCATCATCTCACACGCACACACTCTGTCACCTAATTCAAGTGAGCCCTACAATACTACTTAACACAACCAACATTCTAACCCCACTTGGGGAACACATAAGAATTTTTTTAGTTAGGTAGGATCGGGGGGATAGGCATCCAAATAACACCCCTCAATTGCTTACACTTGAGACATAGCTATTTTCCATTAGGGAACCAAAATCCCCTAGTATTTTTTGGCACGGTCACAACCAGTTTATCAGAGGGCCTCTCCCCTAGGAGGGTTGAAGTAGCCAGACTAGTTCCAGAGGCCTAAGTGGAATATTGCACTCCATTCAATAACTGAAGGATACCTTTCATAGTTCTCGGTGTATCACCCGTATGGGGATACAACGGTGATAGAACCAAACTACAGATTCACCTTTTCTGGACATGTCATGAATGGGGTATCTTAGTTGTCTTTCTTCTAGGATTGACTACTCGGTGTCCCTCCTGGTAGGGGGATATCTTTAGCCACTTGGCTCTACTATCCATATTGTCTGACTTGGATTTCATCACCTTGCAGATGATATGTCTAGTTGAGTCAAAATACTATTTAGCTAGGTGTTTGCATGCTCCCTTACCTCCTTTTGGTCTAGCGAGTCCAATATTTTTATTTTTTAGGATTTTTTAGGAAACCTGCTGCTTGTTGGTATTCTGACCATTTCTGTTGATACTCCACTTTTTGTAGCACAGCTGTTACAGTAAGTGTTTTGAGTTGGTTGTTAGCTTGAGTGCCATATTTTTTGAGCTCTCCTTCTGCACACTTAGTTGCATTAGGGTTTTTGAGCTATTTTTCACTCAAACACAACCCCCAGATATTTGACACCATCTGTCACCATTGAGTCCCCGAGACATTCTCGACGCCTCCGGGGCGAGCCCCCACAACACGATTCACTTGACACCACCCATCATAGACATAGATCTTCATCACTTGATACAACTCATCCTAGATCTCGAGCTTTGTCACTTGATTCCACTCGTCAACGGCATAGAACTCCGTCACCCGAGCTAGACACCCCTTATTTTACCTCTGATTCTGAGGTAGAGTCCGAGAACCCCATTTACACTGCACCAACCAGCCCCATGGCTGGCGCGACTTCCACCCCTTTCTTTGTAGGGACCATTGGTGGAGCATCCACCACCACACCAGCTACCACACCTACTTTGGGTATGCCCTCAATGGGGCCCACACCTACCGTTCTGATCAGTATACCCATTCCAGTTGCTGGAATGCCTATTCCCACTCCATTAGTGACTCACACTACCCTTGGTGGTGTAGGACCATCCCATACAACTTTCGTTCCTCCACTTGGGGGAAACATCCCAAACCTAGCCCCTCCACTTGGGGGCATTGGCCCCAACATGGTCACACCCACTAGTATGTCACATCCTTCTACTATTTTTCCATTCATGGCTAGTCTCAACCTTCCTGACCTAGCTAGATTGACTAACGACCCCATTAGACATGACCCTGCGTGGCCTCACATGCCCACCAAGCTTCCCTCCGACATCCCTAAGTTTGAGGGCAAGGCAGGTGAGGACCCCCAGAACCATATTATGTCCTTCCATCTATGGTGTTCCTCCAACTCCATAGTGGACGACTTTGTCCACCTCCGTCTATTACAGCGCACCCTCATTGGCTCTGCAGCTAAGTGGTACATCGAGCAGCCCCATGGTACCCATGCCACCTTTACTTCATTTGCCTCGACTTTCCTGTAGTTCTTTCAGTTACCTGTCTGCTATGATGTGGGAGTTGAGATCCTACTGTCTTGCAGACAGAACACGGCTACCCGCATCACTGACCACATTCATGAGTGGCATCGACGCCGTAGCCTCTGCAAAATCAATTTAGACGACCATATCTTCTTAGATTGGTTTCTAAAATCCCTCCTTCCTGTCATTGCCAAGGATGTGGCATCTGAACGACCCTAGTCCGAAGAAGAGGCCATCCTCAAAGCCCAGCAATTTGACCTCATTTATGCCTATTCGGGTTATCTCTATACCATCATACTTGATGCCCCTCGCAGCGATTCCTCCCGACATGATGCACCGGGGGCATCCCATACCGCAGACGGCATCATTGGCCGTGTTGCCTCGCATCCCCAACCCTTTTCCATAGCACCTCCTAGCCATGGCCTCGACCTTTCGCGTGCTACATCTCAATCCGGAGAAACCAATTTGTATGCTCCCATGACACATCACCACCATTCCCACGGACCCTCCTATCCACCTCAGTGCTTTGATCATGCATCCCCCGCTTACGCCCCCCCGGTCACACCTCAGCCATATTACCACCCACAGGCTGCACCCGCTCCTGTGTCCTCTCAAGACCAACCTGCTTATTACCCACCATAGGCAGCCCTTGCGGTAAACCCACAACCCGTTCCGTAGACGTATTAGCAACCCCCATAAGGTTTAGCACCTGTGCAGCCTCCACCTACTTATTATCCACCGCATCCTGCTCCTGCACCTGCATAACCCAAGAACCCACTTGCGGCCCAAGGGCAAGTGTACGCCCAACAAAATATGCAGTAGAACCAAAACAACCAGCACCAACAGGGCCAGCAAAACCGTGGCAAAGGCTGTAACTGTGGGAACAACCCCCCTCCAGACCAAGGCGGTCAACCTCCCAATCCCCCAAACAACAATAATGCAGCACCTGCCAATGAGAACCCTGATCGGCTGCCCAAGAAGGCCAAAAATCCTAATTTGCGAACAAACCATCCTTGTTCTATTTGCAGGGTCTATGGCCACTACACACATGCTTTCCCACATTTGGAGTGAGCTCGGCAACTCTGGACTGATGATGCCCATCACCAAGGGCACGCGACTCCTCAGGTGCCACCCAACCCCCCACCACCTCAGCATCAACCTTTGGTGCTACAAAACCCCTTACCAACCCAAAGCGTAGTGAACAATCAGCCGTTGGCTCCCCCTCAAGGCAATGTGCCACCACAACAATAGATCACTTATGCCGCTCCTGTTCAACCCATGTTAGACTCTGGTACCCACCACTTGTTAATGATGTCATCCGCCGATGTCAACCTCCAAACCCATCGGAACCAATATGATTCCACCCCTGAAGCCTCTCCCACCAACAAAAGCACTCACGCTCATCCCACTGATTAGACATTACGTATACCTCCGGCTCCACTAGATGGCACCTCCAAAGCACCTCGCTTCCCACTTCGTCGCATCAACAATAACCCCAATGCTTGCGCTGCGTCAAATTACAACATTGTACATGACTTAGCCCAGTCTCCTGCAGCCATGTCTGCATTAGAAGTCTTAAAAAACTGTCCTTCATAGTGCAAGACTTTGCTCTCCGCCATTGGTGCTATTGACCCAAATGATTCACAACTGATGGCCTTCGATTTGGACCAGTCTGAACCATGCCTGCCTTCCACTTTAGCGTTCCAAGTTTCTATTACCGTTCGGAATCTTGTCATCCATCGGTGCATTATCAATGAAGGTGCCTCTACATGCATTATGTCCACATTCATTTGGTAGAAGTTGGGATCCCCTACTCTCCAGCAGTCCACCACTGCGTTACGAGCTTACAACGACCGTTCGGCTCAACCCCAAGGTCTCTTAGCTAATGTTCCCGTCCAGTTGGCTGGTAAAACCGTGCTCATTGACATAGAGGTCATCAATGCCCAACTTGATTATAACCTCTTACTTGGCCGTAGCTACATGTATGCCATGCGGGTGGTTGCCTCATCCGTTTTTCATACCATGATGTTCCCCCATGACGGATGCGTGGTCAAGGTCGACCAACTCACCTATTACAATCCCAATGCCCCCACTTCACCTGAAAATGTTCTCCCCATGGTTGAACAACCTATTTGTGGTGCAAATACCTCGTTTTTTTTCCTCTGTGGGACCCAGAATTTACTCAGATACACCGATGACCTCAACATTTCAATCCATTCCTCCCCCGTCACCTGCACCCGAAGTATCAGACCTATGTACCCTTTCCCACAATACACAAACACCCAACAATCAACTTCCCTTGTTACCCAAACCACCATTGGTACCTACTCACATTGGTGTTACACCCATCCACACAATCCCCTTCCTATTCCCTCCCTCGGGCGTAGTAAGTGCCCTAGTTATGGCTACTCTTAGCCTCCCCGGGTTAACCTTGGGATTACCCGTGTGGTATATTTCACCTCCCGATCCCCCGCCGACACCAAAAGTCATCCTACAACCGGTGCAAGCCATTACCACTACAAACCAACCACCTCCCGGTGTCACTACCCCTTCGTCATCTACGAATCCCCCCCTCTTATCAAGCACACTAGGGGTAGAGGCCCACAACCATACACTACTGTACCCTTGCCCAAAGCAGTTAAACCCCCCCGTGTTTCGTGCTCCTCCAAAATTCTCATTATGTGATGAGTTAGGCCATCCAACTCATCAATGTCCACAATTACCTGCATTACAGGAACACATGCAAATGCTTGACGACGACCCCAACATCCCGGTTGCCGAACTTGATCCAACCCCTAAGCCTTCTGATAAATCACTGCATACCAACCACCCTTGTGCAATATGTGGTATTTACGGCCATTACTCACATCACTATCCTAATCTCCCATATTACAGAGCAGCTCTCTACAAGATGAATAATTTGGACCTTGAGACGGCACCCCCCACAATTGAGGAGATCCACCACCCAGTATCGCCCCCATCTGGAGAGATTAACACCATTTATATGATCTCTTCGACTACCACTCCCTCATCAACCGATTTGAAAACTCAAAGTTTCCGCAATGATGAGGAGATTCTAGAGGCTCTCACTGCCCCGGATTATCCTTGGGACGACATGCACCATCATTCCTATTTCCTCCCAAAAGACTCCTCCTCTACCATAACCACCCAATTCGTGGTTGATTCCAAAGATTTTCTTCCCACCAAAGTCGACTGGTTTAAGGATCCTATTCTTGCTCCTGATGTCTTTTGAGGAAGGTAACATGGCCAACATTTCACCCGTCATCCACACAGATATCTCTGACCCACCTGGTGCTCTTGAAATCATTACATTAGGAGCCTCCTGCAGTGAGTATGAGATTGGAGAGTACAAAAAACTTTTCCAAGAGTTCCGTGATGTCTTTGCTTGGTCCTATACCGAAATGCCTGGTCTTGACCATACTATCATAGAGCACCACCTTGACACCTCTGAGTCAAGGGGCATAATAGATTACCTCGACCCTGGGATAGGGGGCATGATCAATCATTTTGACCCTACCCCATCACATTTATCTCAGCATGTCAATGAACCCATCATTCAAACCAACACATATGTGATCCAAAATCACAAACCCTATGCACATAGCATGGGGGCAGGTCATTAACCCTGCTCACTTTTTAACATTTGTGATCTCAACCATTTTTGAGGTCACGTGTCACTTGTATATTTGATTTGATTTGATATGCATAGTTCTTTCCTTTGACCATTCCGGAGTCCTTATGACCTCCATTTTTTGCACCATTTGCACTGCCGAATTCATTTTTTCGCGCTCGTGATGATACTTGAGATCATTTCTCGCTCTCACCAGGACCAATATCAACATTGTGTCCTGACACCTGGTCGCCCCGGTTCGCGTGCCACTTCGGCTGCTCTCCGTTTTTGATATACTTTATATCATCAGATTCATTTTTCCGAGCCCGTGATGATGCTTGAGATCATTTCTTGCTCTCACCCCCAGATTTTTTGGGTATTTTTTCCAAAATGCCCCCCATCACCTCGGTTTGCGTGCCACTTTGGCCGTTCTCCATTTTTGACACTTTTTATATCACCAGATTCATTTTTCTGAGCTCGTGACGATGCTTGAGATCATTTGTCACTCTCACCAGGTATAGTTTCAACATTGTGTCCCAACACCTTGCTGCCTAGGTTTGCGTGCCACATCGGCCACCATCGGATTGTTCCACATTTTTACATGAGCCATTCACTACTGTCATAGTGCAATTATTTCATTATTTTTCCACCATTCATTATCCCACAAGGAGGCCCACCAGTGCTCCCCCCTACCCTCGTTCTTGGTCATCATCAATGTTTCTTGATTGAGCACTTCCTCCTTGCCTGGCCATTCCTTTTGTTCGATATAATTTTATCCCTTTTTCGGGCCGGACAATTCCTTTACGAAAAAGGCACTTAGGGAGTTTATGTTAAGCTCTTTTTCTGACTCATAAAACAATGAAAAAATCGCCGAGCAATCTTGCTTCCTTTCATGCTCGTTAAAGTATCTGAAAGGGCATCTATCTGGTATAAGTTTAACCCTTTTCCAGACCTGGTAGACTAATTACGAAAAAGGAATACTCTAGTCACACCGGCTAGAAGAGTTCTTCATTGCATCCTTTTATGCTTCTTCGGGCCTTGGAGACTAACACATGAAAAAGCAACCCCTGGAGTCTTCTTATCGCTTTCAGACTCTCTAAAATTGAAAGCAACCACGAGCATGAACTTTTCTAGGCTCGTACAAATCCACACGACAGTACCATTCCATTATTTTAGAGTCTTCTTATCGCTTTCAGACTCCTTAAAATTGAAAGCAATCAAGAGCATGAACTATCCTGGGCTCGTATAAATCCACACGACAGTACCATTTTGCACACACTTCTTCTAGTTCTTTCACCCATGAAGAAGTCCCCCCCGTGCCCCTTGGCACTATGATCGATCATCTCGGCAGCACCCCCAATTAAGTCGCCTTTGTTCAGAGTAATAAGCAGTCTCCTACCATTTTACACCAGCTTGAGTATCCCTCATCCCAGTCACTATCCTCGATCTAGTACAGCTATGATCTCTTTCCCACCAGTCAGTTTCATATGCTGCCCAATCGTCCCCACCATCATACTCTGAACAAAGGAATTTTGAGTCCACCCACTCTACTTTCCCAGTTATCCCCCACAGTATGTCAGTCCTACCATCAGTACTCTCACACTTCGGTTCTCCACCTCACGCTTGTATCAAGGAACCATCATTGCCTTAATAGTTGAAGGTCTCCCTTTGTCGACGACAGCCGCTCTATTCCAGAGGATAGACCCAAAGGTCCCTGTGCCTTGGACCCATCACCATCTATGGTGAGTGCCTGCAGACCATTCTGAGAGGAGTCATCATTTCCTCTCCGAGTGGTTGTTTCTCACATGTTCGACTTCAACACCTTGCTCACATCATTGAGAATCGTGCAGGGTTTACATCCCTTCAGTTATTGGTCAAAGTCCCCGGATTTCCCCCGACTCTAGCACATTGGTGAGTCACTTCGGAACACCCAGTTATATGTTCCCATGGATGTTTGGGTTGCGTTAGTGATTATATTCGGAAGCCATCTAGCTATATGCTTCCTTGAGTACCCAGTTCAGTTCTAGTTTAGTGTACCATTGAGGATATGACTCCCCGTCACTATGCTCCAACAGCTCATCAGTTCCTCTGGTACCCCACTCAACAGCACTGTAGTTATTCCAGTGTATCAGTTCTTCAGCTCAGACATGGTCAGCCCAGCAGTATGTCCTAGATTTGTGTCCCCTCTGGACCCTTATGATGTACACAGTGGTTCTCTATGTATCCTACAGGTCCCCCTTTTCGAGCCTCACTGTTATTTTTTATGTATCTTGATACGAGCATGGGTATGCCTGCCTCGTCCATATATTGAGATTCTTCCTCATTCATTATTTGAGGCCATGTATATTTCAGGTCCCCATATTTTGGACTCCATTGTTATTATTATTCTAGATCTTGATACGAGCATGGGAATGCCCGCCTTGTCCATATGTTCAGATTATTCCTCATTCATTATTGAGGTCATGTACTTTCAGTTTTTGCAGTTTGTTCAGGACCATAGTTCCGGGCTCTAGTTTGTTTCTTCTCTTCTCCACACCCCAGGAAAACCATACAAGACTTATGATGTCTATCGGCCATACGATGAGCTCCTGCCCTCACACATCAGGGGGCAATCTTCTAACACCCAAAAAGTGCTCACTACCTCATCTACCCCATTACATGACTCATTTGTCCATATTCCATACCATAAAAGCCTTCAAAACCTTAAAATCCCATTAAAAAGCCTCCAAAAGGCCACCAAACCATTAAAAAAGCCTCTAAAAGGCCAAAAAACCCCTTTTCCCCCAAAATAATCCAAAATTCCTCCAAAATAGCAAAAACCCTCTAAAAAGGGAATAAAAAATACAAAAAAAAAGAGGAAAAAGAGGGGAAAAAGAGGAAAAAACCCTATACAGCTGACCTAAACCATATGGTTCCCAAAACCATGGGCTAGCACCCCACCACCAAAAAACCTATAAATAGGTGATGGAGGCCCCTCATTTCATATCCACAGTCAAATACACCCTTACTCTGCCAAAATCACTCCTGAAACCCTGGCTCACCCTTGAGCTATTTTCACATTTGAGTGCCCCTTTGACCCATTTCCAACCCTTTGGAGAAAGAGAAAGGAGCAAAGGTGGAAGCTTGGAAGCAACCCTCCTGGACTGCTGCAAGAGCTTCACCAACCTCTACACCTGAGGTAATCTTTAATACAAAAAGAGAAATCTTTTGCCATATTTTCATGTTTTGTTATTTATGTTAATGCTCATGCTAGGTTAAATTTCATATTGTTTTATTTCTTTAATTTACTGTTTATTGAACTGCTACTAAGGAGTCCCTTCTCCTTAGTAGGTGCTCATTTGCACAAGCTGGGGTGAAAACCCTAGCTACATGCCTGCATCTCTATTTCAAACAAATGATTGATAGGAGTTGGTCGAGGAGCTGGCGGGATGAGAGGTCGTTGAGAACCCATATTTGGGAAGGGAACAAAAGTGGGTTTGGAGCACTGTTGGGATGCAATCTTGTCTTTTGCCAACTTAGTCAACCCTAGGACTTCCATCATTGTGTTGGGAAAGAACATTTTAACCTCTGACCGGATTTCATCCTTAAGACCACTGATAAAACAACTCCTGTAGAATTCATCATACAATCCTTCTGTGTGATTGGCTAGTTTCTCAAATTCTGTCTGATACTCTCTCAAAGTGCTTCGGTGAAGTCATTAAAAGCACAGGACCAAATTGTTGCAGAAGGAGTTGGCAAAAATCTGTCCATTTTGGCTCGTCATGAGCCTCGATGTACCAACGGTACCATTGAAGGGCTTCTTGTTCCAAATGAAAGGATGCAAGTGGAACTTTTTGGACATCAAAAGTATTATGCAGACTGAAATACTGTTCTTCATGATAGATCCATCCAGTCGGATCAGCACCATTGAAGCGAGGAAATTCAAACTTCGGACCACGAAAATTGCTGGAAGAAAAGAACCCATTGGCTGCAGAAGATTCTTGCTGTCAGTTATTGTTCATGGTTGAATGCTGAAGATGGAGGCTAAGAAATTTTTCATCCAGATCTTGGAGTTTGGTTTGGATGGCTGCAAGTGCTTCCTCCATGGTTTTTTCTCCTGCGCGGCTGACAACCATAAGCAGGATTTTTTTTTTTTGAATGGATAGAAAAACACAAACAAAAGCTTATTTAGTAAAAGGAAATTTGGATTTGGGAAAAAATCGGAGGGGTAATTGGGGTTTGACTAGGTTTTGGACACTTTCTGATGGAGAGGGAAGCAAAAAATGGGGATTTCAGAAGCAGGGTGAAAGAATGAGAAAATTTGTCAAAGAGTGACAAAGAAGCAGAAATAGAGAATGAACACGGTGGCAAAATTTGGAGGCGAGTGGGTGAAAATTGAAGAAGTTATGGAAAACCCTAAAAATAGACAAATATGAGATTTCTGGCTTTGGGAAGTAGAATTTGGGATAGGATCCTCAGGAATGAAATATGCAAAATGGGATTGCAGGGGTGTCCGGGAAGTTTCAAGGGAAATAGAGTTAAAACAAGGGAGATATGGAGCTACAACAGCGTGGAATCGATTAGAACAATTGGATCTGAAATGGAGCGGAAGGAATCGGCAACAGATGGATCTGAAACAACGCCGAATGGATCAAAAACAGCTAGATCTAAAACAGCTTTCAGAATAGATCTGAAATGGCTGGGTCTGGAACGGCGCGGAAGTCATTGTCAACAGTTCAGTTGAAAATAGATATGGACCTCAGGTATGTTCGGCTTCCTGTTGGTTTTCTTTCCTGTTCAAGAGGTTTTCCTATGTAGACCCAGGTACTTCACGGTACGAGATACCAACAAAACCCCTATTCACCGACCCTTTCGGCTACAGACTACAAGCAGTCTAAAGTCTCACCCGAGGAAAAAATAGATGGGGTGGTTGTGGAATCAGGTTTCCACAACCTGGTGATGCGAGTGCTTAACTGACAGTTGCGCAGCTTGGTAATATGCTTCCCTGTGGCGGACAAGGGACTATACGGACTCTGATATCTTGCATCAATGGATCTGCACAACACTATTAGGCTACTGCGGTGAGACATTGCAGTACTTCTTTATGGAACAACACATCCACTAGACGGGGAGGTCAGTCTGTGAGGCCTAATTCCTTCTACTTGGATTTATTGGATATACTTTAATTAGTCCTTATTACATAGATTGGTAAATACCATAACTTATGCAATTTGAACGAGACGCGCAGCGCTATGAACTTTGTTACTACGATTCAACCCTTAACAAGTAACTATGTGCTTATCTCATCGATCCATTCATTCGAAACTTATAGGTGCTTACTGTTTAATACTTCTTCATACATGAACTACTTAGCATCTTATTCCATCCTTTCCTCGATGAATAGAGATCACAGTAAACATATAACAAGCACTAATAATCTCATGCATGTATTGTAAATAATTTAAATCACCAATTAATGACAATCACACATAGAAAACACATAACACAATGATTTAACATGGTTCATCCCCCCAGATGGGAAGCTACGTCCATAAGAACTTTTGTTTATTTATCTTGAAAAGGGGTACAATAGTTCTTTGCTTGCACACTCAGCTGCAGATGCTCTTCTCTCTCTCTCTCAAGATTAGGTCTCTGCGCATCAGCTTGTAGAGCCTTTACAAAATGTCTCTTAATAGAGATCTATTCAATCAACAATGAGAAAAATAACACATTGAAGAGTAACCCTTTCCTATACAAAATTTCCCTATATATAGATCATGCCCTTAGGTCATGTCTTTACATTACAAAGGTGAAACCCTTAGGTTTTACAAAACTGTCATGGTTTTCCCAAAACCGGACTTACTGATATCTGGTGGTGGATCTTCAGTCATATGCACGCCAACCTCAGTGTAGACACGTTGTCATCCGCTCCTCTGTCATGCATGCCAACATCTTGCTTCCGCCAAGCTGTTGCTCCAATCACGGCCTTAGACAATTGGTTCAACTGGTAGTTATTTGGTGGTGTAACCAATTGTCTATCTAGATCTGTACCTACCCATCGCTTGGTAGTTATCGGTGATCTTTGCCAGAAATAGGTCTTCTGTGACCTAACCACATTAACTGCCATCCTCCATCCATGCTCTGCTTAGCTGGATGCCCGTCGTTGTGGCACATCATGGCACCAACCTCGCAGTTCTTCCGCAACTATGCTGCGCGCACCGTCACAGTATACCAAAACTGTGCTGCGCTTCTCCTCGCAGCTTCCAAAACTGTTTTCCACAAAAATTCTCCATCCATGCTGTGCTCGGCTTCGCAGTTCACAAAACTTAATATGTTCAAAATTTGACCTCCTTGGGCTAGGCCCAACATGCTCCTAACACTTACTTGTGGCTTGGCCTTGAGCCACCCGCAACATCTGCATCTTCTACTTGTTCCTCCTCTTGTGGTCCAGTCGATGCAAAGAATTCATTATATTCGACAATTAATTTCTTAATTGCTTCCTTGGTGTCCCTTTTTACTTGCATTACTGTGTCTAGCATCTCAAGTGTTATCTCTTGTCCTTCTTGTTCTTCTACCTGTTGCTGACCATCGCGCAATTCTTTTAGTTTCTCTTTGATCTCTTGTGACATGAAGCTTGCTTTTTCTAGGAAGGGCTGTGTTTTATCCCCAATTGCATCCTCTTTCTCTCTTAAATTATGGACTTCCTTCTATAGCATGTTGACCTCCTTGTATCTGTGGAGTCATTCCTGTGCTGGTAATGCTTTAACTTCTCCAGCCAATTTTTTGAATTCTTCCTGCATTGCTTTTAGTGCATCCTTTGCTTTTAGCCATTCTAGGTCCTCCTGAAGGGTAGCGAATGCTTTAGACACTTATTCTAATAAACTTTCGCATTTGGCTACCTCTCTGGCTATGCTTTCTGCCGCTACTTTTACTTCCTTTGCTCTTATCTCTGTTTCAGTTCGTATTGTCATGTTTTGTAGTTGGCATTTTAATGAATATATCTCAGCTTCATAGGTGACTTCTATATCCTCTTTTTCTTCCTTAAGTTTATTCACCATCTGGCCTATCTTGATGACGGTATCCGCGGCCTCCGCTTGTATTTCAAATTTTGGTATCTCATCCGCAACCGCGGTGATCGTGGATTCTAGCCTTTTCCGATGATCATGTTCATCTTGAAGCTCCATAGCTCTCTGTGAGTTGGCTTCTTCCAACTCTTTGTAGCTTGTTTGCAGTTATGATTTCCCTTTCATTGCATCCGTGGTTCTTTCATGCATTTCTTTAGAAACTTGCAACTGCAAGTAATGTAGAGTCATTAATGTGATCTTCGCAATATCTAGTTCTACATGGTCTACGTCCTTTGTATCCAGGAGTATTTGGTTAGGTAGCGGAAGCCTTATTGCTAATGGTTGTAGATGGAAGATGCGGGACCTTGTTGGTGCCGTCAAAGTCCACTGCGGTGCTTGTATCTGTAAAGTGCCTCCTGACTTTGCCTCTGAGCTTGCGTATTTCTGTACTGGTAATCTTTGTTGTACCTGTTCAAAATTTTCGGTGATCACGTCCAACTTATTAATGTTTTCCTTTAAGGTTTCATGAATTAGCTTCTCCTTCTTTTCCTTCTCGATCAACATGTCTTCCATCTTTTCATTGACAACCTAAGCAATCATTTCATAATCATCCTCTTTTAGTACTGTATCTACTTTTTCCTTATTTGCTTTGGCCTTTTTCCGTGGTCCCTTTTGTTGTAGTGGGCTTTTGGGGTCCTTCCTTTTTGAGCTTTCTTCTATAATGGGACACGGTATTGGGTTGTCCTACCCATTGTCGCTTTGGACGTCAAATATATCGACCCGATACTGCGTAGGCCATTCTTTCATGAGAAGATCAATATCTTCCTCTGTCATGTGATATCATCGCTCAAACCATTCTATGTTCTTCTTTTGTGCCTTTGCTGAAATTTCAATGCACTGCATGTTAGCAAAAAAATTTACTGTTTGAATGTATTTGCTTGTTACCTCTTTTGATATTCGCGGTGTGTTGATGATAACATCGTGGAGTTGATGATAGTAGGTGTGGAACACCTCATTTGTTGCATGCTGCTTCCTCGTATTTATCAATGATCACGCCCACATAGTCCTTTGGTTCCTTTCAACCGACTAACGCCATTAGGACTATCAACCATGTGAAGTGAAAATATGTTCCACTTTCCTATACTTCCAGCAGTTCATCTAGGAATTCATTCAGGAGGTACTGACACCAGTTATACTTTTCTCCTTCTGCGGCACTTGCTCCTAGAAATACAGAACCCACAGTTACTTCTAGTGGCCTACATTTTCTTAGAATTTTTCCTGCTAACAGTTGTGTTACAAACTTTGTTGCTTTGTCGTTTATATCTTCAGATTGATATCCTCTCCTTCCCTTCGCAGTAGGAGTAGTTTGTTTCATTAATGCTACGACTTCTTTATCCTTACTTTTTCCTTGGAAGAATTTCTTTGGGTCTGCACCCCTCTTGCTCAAACCTGTTTTGTGATTAATCAAATCAATGTTGAGGCCGACGTTACGGTCGAGCCACAAGTATCCTTGGTGCATACGTGCCATTAAGGTTTGGACCACTGCATCAACTTTTGGCTACCTATCAAAATGAGGGAGTCGTAATAGATTTAACAGCCCTGACTCTGCAACTCCAGATAACCATCTTTCGGCGACTAAGTTCATGTTGCCTTTTACATCTTTCTTCCAGCACATATACCTATTCGGATGGAACTGTGGGAATCTTGGTTCATTGTCATCCCTCTGTATTTGTAGTAGGTCATGGTCTTCCCATTTGCATTCTTGTATTTTACTGAGGAGATTATTGGCCAACTTCACATGCTTTGAAATTGGTGATAATGGAATATCATATCTTGTGTTGCTTGGTAGCTTTAGTGCTGGCGCATCTACTGCCCTTGGTGAGATATAGTCAAGCATGAATATGAGCGGAACTTCCAATGTCATCTGTGGACCCTTCTGCAATACCGATCTCATCTGTGTTAATTTGAATTTCTGCTATGGTTCTTTTCCTTTGGGCTCCATGGGTACAGTGTGCCTTGGTGACCTTCGGGATGGTTCGGGCTTATTTTTGACAATGTTCTTTATAGGGGTTCTCATTAACCCTTCAATACCTCCGTATTGAAATATCTTTATAGCTTTTGGTAGCATTAATTCGAGTTCTTCTGAGGAATTTTTAGACATTCACCTCGACCTTTCTCAATAGGATACCTTCTAGCTTGTAGAAGAACTCAGAGAATAGTGTCCGCAAGAAATTTTGAATGTTTGGTAACGCCCATGAGATAGAATATGGTGGTATTTGTAGGCGCAGGTATCCTTCCTCCGCTCCTTCTAACGGTTAGATAAGCATTAAATGCTGTAGTCGTTAGCGAAATCTATGCAAGAGATTGATTGTGTCCGTCGTTAACCTGTTCAGAACTGTTATTTTTGATTTAAATGCCCTAGCGGCTTCCAAAAAAGCTCAAATTAACGGCTATTTTTCCAGCCGACACTGTAATGGCTATTTCTCTGAAGTGTTGCGTCAAGCTGTGCAGCAGGTAAAAAATTAGGTCCCGTGCAGTTATTTCATAGTATGTGATTTCTTTTCTCTGGAGGGTTGCCTTTTAAACTTCTCAACTTTGTATTTTTTTTTTTTCTAAACAGCTTCAGTAGTGCTGCGTGGTTTAGAGACCTTTCTTGGTAATTTATATGTATAGACTCAGTAATTTCTGGTGCCTAATTTCAACCGTTTTTGACACTCTAAATTTTCCCTTTCTTCTAATCATGTAGGATTCTGCGAAGTAGGACTATTGCGGTAAAGATTTAGTCTGCTTCCATTTATCAGATTAGGTAATGTATCATCAGCTAAGGTAGCTAATTGAACTACGCCACCATGAGTAACATGTATGACAGTATATGGTCCAAGCCAATGCATTTTGAACTTGCCTGGAAATTTCATGAATTTACTATCGTACTAGAGGACTAGATCACCTACCTGAAAAGACTTATTCTTGATGTGGCGGTCGTGCCATGCTTTTTATCGTTCTTTCTGCACTTGCTAGTGGAATCTTGCAATGAAGCGGTCTTCTTCCAACCCAACCAAGTGTATTAGTCTCTCTTCTAGTGCTGTGTGATCTGCCATTCCTGTAAATGCAGCTATTCTCATGCTGGGAAGAATATATTCCATTGGCATTATTGCTTCTTTCCCATAAGCCAATCTGAAGGGTGTATGTCCAGTTAATTTCTTACATGTCGTTCTGTATGCCCATAATACTGATGGGATGTGCAGGTCCCAGTCATCGCGGTTTACGTTGCATATATTAGTTAGCGCATTCTCAAGTACTTTGTTGAATGCTTCAACAGTTCCATTTGCTTGTGGGTGATAAGGTGTTCTGCGCTGATGATGGATGTAGAATTCTTCAGTCAAGGATTCAATAGTTTTGTTGAGAAAGTGAGTACCCTGATCACTCATTAGAATTTTGGGGCATCCAAACCTTATGATGATATTTTCAAAGATAAATTCGACCGCTGTGGCTGAGCTGCAATTTGTTGGTTTGCTTTCCTGTTCAAGAGGTTTTCCTATGTAGACCCAGGTACTTCGTGGTACAAGATACCAACAAAACCCCTATTCACCAGCCCTTTCGGCAACAAACTGCAAGCAGTCTGAAGTCTCACCTGAGGTGAAAATAGATGGGGTGGTTGCGGAATCAGGTTTCCACAACTTGGTGACGCGAGTGCTTAACTGACAGTTGTGCAGCTTGGTAATATGCTTCCTTGTAGTGGACAAGGGACTATACAGACTCTGATATCTTGTGTCAATGGGTTTGCATGACACTATTAGGCTACTATGGCGAGACAACGCAGTACTTCTTTATGGAACGACACATCCACTAGACGAGGAGGTCAGTCTGTGAGGACTAATTCCTTCTACTTGGATTTATTGGATATACTTTAATCAGTCCTCATTACTTAGATTGGTAAATACCATAACTTATGCAATTTGAATGAGACACGCAACGTTGTGAGCTTTGTTATTGCGATTCAACCCTTAACAAGTAACTATGTGGTTATCTCATCGATCCATTCATTCGAGACTTATAGCTGCTTACTGTTTAATACTTTTTCATACATGAACTACTTAGCATCTTATTCCATCCTTTCCTCGGCGAATATAGATCACAGTAAACATATAATAAGCTCTAATAATCTCATGCATGTATTGTAAATAATTTAAATAGCCAATTAATGACAATCAGACATAGTAAACACATAACACAATGATTTAACGTGGTTCACCCACCTGGATGGGAAGCTACGTCCATGAGAACTGTTGTTTATTTATCTTGGAAAGGGGTACAACAGTTCTTCGCATGTGCACTCAGCTGTAGACACTCTTCTCTCTCTCTCTCTCAAGATTAGGTCTCTGTGCACTCAGCTTGCAGAGCCTTTACAAAATGTCTCTTAACAGAGATCTATTCAATCAACAATGAGAAAAATAACACAATGAAGAGTAACCCTTCCCTATACAAAATTACCCTATATATAGATCATTCCCTTAGGTCATGTATTTACATTACAAAGGCGAAACCCTTAGGTTTTACAAAACTGTCATGGTTTTCCCAAAACTGGACTTACTAATATCTGGTGGCAGATATTCAGTCATATGCACACCAACCTCGGTGTAGACACGTTGTCATACACTCCTTTGTCATGCATGCCAACATATTGCTTCTGCCAAGTTGTTTCTCTAATCACGACTTAGACAATTGGTTCAACTGTTAGTTATCTGGTGGTGTAACCAATTGTCTATCTCGATCTGTACCTACCCACCACTTGGTAGTTATCGGTGATCTTTTCCAGAAATAGGTCTTTTGTGACCTAACCACATTAATTGCCATCCTCCATCCATGCTCTGCTTAGCTAGATGCCCGTCGTCATGGCACATCGTGGCACCGACCTTGCAGTTATTCCGCAACTGCACTGCACGCACTGTCACAGTATACCAAAACTGTGCTGCACTTCTCCTCGCAGCTTCCAAAACTATTTTCCACAAAAATTCTCCATCCATGCTGCGCTCGGCTTCGCAATTCACAAAACTTAATACGTTCAAAATTTGACCTCCTTGGGCCAAGCCCAACACTTCCTAATAGTTCAGGGGTTTCACTTAGCCACCAATGATGTCTGACGACTTGCGTATTGGGGCAGTACCCCTCATTCCATGGCTCAAGTAAAACTGATAACCGCTTTGCCACAAACGACAACTCTTGGTTTACCTCATGGGTGGAAACTAGTCAATCAGGTAGGGGTCATTGCCCTTTTCGCTGGCAGGTCCTCTCAATGGGCCAGCTACTTTTGGGTTCCTGTGGTACTCCTCACAATGAGTTTTAGGGCTTATGCCCAAGTACTTCCCACAGTTAAGCAGATAGGGATTATTCCCAGATCCGAACTTGCAACATATGAAAAAACAAATTTGGCAGAAATTCCACCCAACGAGCCCAAGAAAGTGCTCTGATACTAGATGTGAAGAGCCTACAACAATTAACTAATGAGAATACGCGAGATAGTAGAAATAATAGAACTCATAATCGCTTGTATTGATCGCAGGCCACTTTGAGGGGGCAACCTCCTTTGAGCAAGCTCAATACAAATAACTTCACAGTACCTTCATTGGTCTCAACACAAACTTATATATTAAGTCTAGGCGTCAATACCATGGGTCAATACCATGTGTCAATGCAAACCATGGGCTAATACAAATTGTGGATCAACAATTACTATAGGACGACTTACAAAGCATATGCATCCAACAATAATAAGACAAACTGTGGATCAACAAATACTACGGGATGACTTACAAAGCATATGCATCCAAAAAAAATATACTAACAAAGTAAATAGAAGGGTTGACATGGGTTACTAACAGCAGAGGCATGATGCAGATCAGGTTCGCTGAGAAGGTTGTACTGTCATTTGAAAAATATAATGGACAGATGGATCCAAGGGATCATATTGACATCTGTTCACACACATGGGAGGAGAGACCACAGACAGAATGGGTTCATATGTTTGTACACACATTGGAAGAACAGGTTCCAAAGAATTGGTGCCTAGACACAGAGTTGCGCAAAGGAACTACAGACTGGACTAACCTGACTGCGAACTTTGATAGAAGTTTCAGTTTTGAAGATGAAATAATGAGTATAATGAGCCTTTATAGGTCATTAAAGAAAGAATATTCAGAACATAATGCCCAAGTACAAACAAGGCAGTGGAGGAACTCAAAGAGAGAGTGTTTGAAGATGTAAAAGTACCTTTGAAACTACATCCAGAATGGGAAATAATGATAGAACATGCCCTTGAATGCTATAACCTCACTGAAAATGGTGAAGAAGAAGAATAAAGTGATGAGGAGGATCCATGTAATGTCAATATACCTAAGTCCGAAGGTACATGCGATGTAGAGGGACCTCCCCTGGAAATTACAGACATGAGTGGACATGTTGAAACAACAAAAGTGAACATTGGCACAAGAAAAGCCGCCAAAGTTCACATCAATTGGGGACTACTGGGGTGATCAGACAATCACGGAGATCGCAAACCTGCTACATGAATATCAGGATTTATTTCCAACAAAGTTTATAGAAATGAAAGGTATTTTGGAAAACTTGGGAGTTAGGAAGATACCTCTTAAGCCAGGCGCGAATCCTGTTAAGCAAAGGCCCTATAGACTGAATCCTCAATATAAAGAAAGACTCAAGGCAAAACTTGATAAGATGCTCAATGCAAGGATCATTGAGTCGGTTGAAGAATCAAAGTGGATAAGCCCAATGGTTATCCAGGACAAGAAAAATAAGGGTGGGATCAGGATCAGTGTGGATCTCGGGAAGCTAAATGATGCTTCACTACATGACCCATTTCCCACTCCTTTTACATATGAAGTCTTAGACAATGCTGGAGGGAATGAGGCCTACTCGTTTACTGATGGATTTTATGGATACCATCAGATAAGAATTGATCCCGCAAATAGACATAAGACAACTTTTTCCACTGAATGGGGGTCATTCTAGTATACAGTAATGCCCTTTGGTCTGAAGAATGCACCTGCCATCTTTTCCAGAGTTGTTGTTGTAGCATTTAAATATTTCATGAATAAATTTTTAGAAGCATACTTTGACTATTGGACTGTATTTGTGTTGATGTATTTGTAACTTCGAAAGATATTCATTTGTATATTGTATGTATTACATTTGTACTTTATTTGTATCCCCAATGGAGATGTATTAGTCCTCCAATTGGAAGTGTTGTCATTTGTATTTGCAAGTGTTGCAAGTATTATTGTAAGTGTCGCAACTTATATTTGATGGGTTATTAGACAACCTTGGTGGGGTCAGCCCTATATGAGTTGTGTGGGTCAAAGGGTTATTAGACCACCCTAGTGGGGTCAGCCCAGTCAACATTATGTTAAGTGGTTAAGTTGGGGCCGACCTAGTTAGAGTTAAAAGTCAAGTGAAGTAAAGTATAAATAAAGAGTGTGACTCTCTCATTTATTCATTCACACACTCACTCACTTTGCATTAGTGAGAGAGAGGAGGAATACGCACAAGTGGAGGAGGAGCAGCTGCTAGGAGAATATCTCTTGTTGTGGGGTTTTTCACCTTCTTGGTTTTCTCCAGTGAAATGCTTTGTGTCTCTTGTCTCTTGTGTTTGATATGTTGTACATGTTGTTCTCTCAGTTAAGATCCTAGATCAAATTGAATTAAATGCTAAAAAAATAACATGGTATCAGAGCTAGCCTGAAGGAAGGCATTGTATGGCATTTATGACACTTGTTGCACTTGCAACAAATTAGAAGCTAGGGCTTGGTATAGTAAAAACCAATCATTGTGGAACTTTTGCTATAACTCCATTTTGGTGAAGGTTCAAGATCTGAAACTTGTACAGGTCAAAGATGAAATGTCCATGTACCGTATGTCCGAAGGACAACCTCAAATTCTTTGTACTTTGTGAGTTATGATCCATACAATTTAGGGTTTCTGCCTCTTCCAGAATGCAGTCCTAAATAGGTGACCAAGGAAAAAAGGTCATATCTCGGGCTAGGAAGATCCAAACGGAATTCCATAAAATGTGACAGTTAGGTAACGGACTATATTTTCATAGGTCATGGTTTCGAGAGACCAAATTTGAAACAGTGACATGTGGAATATCTCTCTCTCAGAGAATCCATTAAAGCTTAGATCTATGGGGTTGGAAAGATGACAGATCAGTCTATCATAGGTCAAAGTTTCAGACCCTGAGGATGTCGAATTTCAAAGATACATCAGAAACAATATGGCATATATTTCTGTCCAAATAGAATTGGATTTTGAGCATTTTGATTTTTGGTTTGCCACTGATGCAGGAAATTAGGGTTTCAAAGAAAGTTGGAGTTTCTTGAATATGATACCATGGCAGGATGCTCCTCAGAAAAATCAAAATTTAGAGACCAAGATTGAATTTTTTGCTTGGGTAGAACCTCGCCCCAGGCTCTATCAAACCCTAGTTTGGGATTTTGACCAAACAACTAGAAAACCAGAATTTGACAGAAGCTGCAGATCCGAAACTTTCAAAGTCAATTTTGAGGGGTCAAATTTTGGATATTTCAAAATTGAAGTATACCAGCTTGATAAGCTCAACAAGGCACATTTTTTCATCCAATCAGAAGTTTGAAATTCAAAGTTTGAATTTTTAGGGTTTCTCTGACAAACCCTAGACAACTCCAAATCCAAATTCAACAAATCAAGTGGATTGGGTTAATCCTAGAAGAGAATGATTTGGACACCTACAATAAGTTCCAGTTCCAGAGGGATATGAGGCTAAGGCCTTACAAAAGAAGACTACAAGCAATCCCGATAGGTATGTCTTGAAGAGATATAGGTATGTTTTGAAATCCATTCATGATTAAGTTTATGATATGTTTGTCTTCATATTATTGAGGTTAGTACAATCTTGATTATTTTTAGACTTGTCTTATTGTTAACACCCAAAAAGTGTTCACTACCTCATGTACCTCATTACATGGCTCATTTGTCCATTTTCCTACCATATTTCCCTTGAAAATCCTAAAAATCCCACTAAAAAGCCTCCAAAAGGCCTAAAATGCCTCCAAAAGGCCACAAAACCATCAAAAAAGCCTAAAAAAGGCTAAACAAACCCATTTTTCCTCCAAAAATGTCCAAAATTCCTCTAAAAATAGCAAAACCCCCTAAAAAGGGAAGAAAAATATAAAATAATGAGGAAAAGGAGGGAAAAACCCTATACAGCTGCCCTAAACCATATGGTTCCCAAAACCATGGGTCAGCACTCCACCACCAAAAAACTATAAATAGGTGATGGAGATCCCTTATTTCATATTCAAAATCAAGTATACCCTTACTCTGCCAAAATCTCTCTCGAAACCCTAGTTCACCATTGAACTACTTTCACCTTGAGAGCCTCTTTTGGCCCATTCCCACCATTGGAGAAAGAGAAGGAGCACATTGGAGCTTGGAGCAACTCTCTTGGACATTGCAAAGAGCTTCATCAACCTTCACATTGAAGGTAATATTAATACAAAACCATTGTTTACAAATTGTTGTTTATGTTTCATGCACATGTTTAGAGTAGTTTCTATTTCTGTTTTAGCTTAATTATTTCCATTTACTGAACTGCTACTAAGGAGTCCATTCTCCTTAGTAGGTGCTCATTTGCACAAGCTAGGGGTAAAACCCTAGCTACAGTTTTGGCGACTCCCCTAGGTTTGAATTTCTGGTTTCAAGTTAAAAAAAATTGTTTAGTTTTCTGCAATAATTTCCCATTTTTTCCTTTCGGCTGTCCCTTTCGGTCGTCGTACACCGCGTCTTTTCCCTCTGCAGTCGCGTCCCGACCGCGTCTTTCAAGCCTTTACCCGCGACCCGACCACGGCTCTCAGACTGTTTCCGACACCCTGCCGGTGGATTCAAGTCTGTTACCTGCGATCTGACTGCGGCTAATCAGCCTGTTTGCTGCGATCTGACTGCGCCTGTCGGCCATTTTTCTGCGTCCCGACCACGACTTACAGATCCCTAGCTGCGACCTGACTGCGTCTTTTTCCCTTATTCTCGCGGTCTGACTGCCGATGTTGGCCGAAAAACCGTGACCTTTCCACGCCTGTTTCTCTTAAACCTGCGGTCTGCCTGCTCAGTTTCGCCACCAACCCGCGATCTAATTTCTGCATTTTTTTCCTAATTTGACCACAGCCCCCTTTGCTGCAATATTTTCTGCACAACCATCTGTCCTACCTGCAGCCCTACTTCCTTACAGCCTTTTCTGCAACATAATTTATGTTCCCTTTACAGAATCTTTTTAAAATTTCAGTATTTTTCATTCAGAAAATTTTGCAAGTTAAAGTTTCAATTTCAGTCTTATTGATAGTTAGAAGTTGCCCCCCTTGTGGCACTTCTATTTTGGGTTCATCACCTCATGAGCACACACTCTATCACATAATTCAAGTGAGCCTTAAAACATACCTAGATCAACCAATATTCTAAACCCACTTGGGGAACACAAAAGAATCTTTGTAGTTAGGTAGGATCGGGGGGATAGGCTTCCAATAACACCCCTCGGTTACTTACACTTGAGACATAGTTGTTGTCCAATTAGGGAGCCAAAATCCCCTAGTACTTTTTAGCACGGTCACGACCAGTTTATCAGAGGGCCTCTCCCATAGGAGGGTTGAAGTCGGGAGTCTGGTTCCGGAGGCCTGAGTGGAATACCGCACTCCATTCAGTAACCGAAGGGCTACCTTTCGCAGTTCGCAGGATATCCCTGTATAGGGGTATTGCGGTAAACGGACCAAACGGCAGATTCACCTTTCTGGACGTGTCATGAACGAGGTATCTTAGTTTCCATTCTTCTAGGATTGACTACCCAGTGTCCCTCCCGGTAGGGGGATACCTTAGCCACTTGGCTTTTCTATTCATATTGTCTGACTTGGATTTCATCACCTTGCAGAGGATATGTCTAGTTGAGTCAGAATACTTTTAGTTAGGTGTTTGCATGCTCCCTTACCTCCCTTTGGTCTAGTGAGTCAACCATTTTTTATTTTTAGGAAACCTGCTGCTTGTTGGTATTCTGACCATCTTTGTTGATACTCCACCTATTGTAGCACAGCTATTACAGTGGGTGTTTTGAGTTGGTTGTTGGCCTGAGTGCCTTGTTTTTTGAGCTCTCCTTCTGCACACTCGGTTGCATTAGGGTTTTTGAGCTATTTTTTACTCACCTCAACCCATAGAGATTAGACACCATCTATCACCATTGAGTCCCCGAGACATTCTCGGTGCCTCCAGGGCGAGCCCCCACAGCACGGTTCACTTGACACCACCCATCACCGTCACAGATCATCATCACTTGATACCACTTATCAGCGATCTCAGGCCTTGTCCCTTGACTCCACTCGTCAGCGACATAGGTCTCCATCACCAGATATTGACGCCGCTCACTTTACCTCCGATTCTGAGACAGAGTCTGAGAACCCCATTTACACTGCCCCTACTAGCCCCATGGCTGGCGTGACTTCCACTCCTTTTTTGGTAGGGACCATTGGTGGCACATCCACCACTACACTAGTTACTACACTTGCTTTGGGTATGCCCTCTATGGGACCCCCATCTACCGCTCCCCTCACGGCACCTATTCTCGTAGCAGGCCCCTCCTATACTACCTCCGTTCCCCCACTTGGGGGCACCATCCCAAATCTTGTCCCCCCACTTGGGGGCATTGGCCCCAATTTGGTCCAACCCACTACTGTGTCACATCCTTCTTCCAGTTTGCCATTCATGGCTAGCCTCAACCTACCTGACCTGGCCAGATTGACCAACGACCCTATCCGACATGACCCTGCGTGGCCTCATATGCCTACCAAGCTCCCCTCTGACATCCCTAAGTTCAAGGGCAAGGCAGGTGAGGATCCACAAAACCACATTATGTCTTTCCACCTATGGTGTTCCTCCAACTCCATAGTGGATGACTCTGTTCACCTCCGTCTCTTACAGCGCACCTTCACTGGCTCTGCAGCCAAGTGGTATATCGAGCAACCCCATGGGACCCATGCCACCTTTTCTTCCCTTGCATCGACCTTCCTACAGTTCTTCCAGTTGCCTGTTCGCTATGACGCGGGTGTTGAGATCCTCCTATCCTACAGACAAAACACGGCTACCCACATCACGGACCACATTCATGAGTGGCATCGACACCATAGCTTATGCAAGATCAAATTAGACGACCGCATCTTCCTATATTGGTTCCTCAAGTCCCTTCTCCCTGTCATTGCTAAGGATGTGGCATCAGAAAGACCCCAGTTTGAAGAAGAGGCCATCCTTAAGGCCCAACAGTTCGACCTCATTTATGCCCAATCGAGTTACCTTTATACCATTATACCTGATGCCCCTTGTGGAGATCCCTCCCTGCACGATGCACCGGGGGCATCCCATGCTGCAGACGGCATCATTGGCCGTGTTTCTTCACATCCCCAACCATTTTCCATAGACCGTCCTAACCCTGGCCCCGACCTTTCGCGGGCTACCTCACAGTCTGGAGCAACCAACTCGTATGCTCCCATGACACACCAACACCACCATGGACCCTCATGTCCACCGCAGTGCTTCGGTCATGCGACTCCCGCTTATGCCCCCCCAGTCGCACCTCAACCCTACTACCATCAGCAGGCTACACCAGTTTCTGCACCTTCACAAGCACAACCCGCTTATTATCCGCCACAGGCAGCCCCTGCGGCAAACCCACAACCCGCTCCGTAGCCATATCAGCAACCCCCTCAAGTTGCTGCACCGGCGCAGCCTCCACCTACATATCATCCTCCGCAGCCTGCTCCAGCACCTGTGTAACCTCAGAATCCACTTGCTGCCCAAGGGCAAGTTTACGCCCAACAAAACCCGCAGCAAAACCAGAACAACCAACACAACCAGGGCCAACAAAACTGCGGCAAGGGCCATAATCATGGGAACAACCAACCTACAGACCAAGCTGGTCAACCAACGAATCCCCCCGATAATAATAATGCGGCCCCTGCCAACCAAAACCCTGATCACCCACCCAAGCAGGCTAAAAACCCCAATTTGCGAACAAACCACCCTTGTTCTATTTGCGGGGTCTATGGCCACTACACACATGCTTTCCCACACTTAGAGCGAGCTAGGCAAATCTGGGTTGACGATGCCCATCGCCAAGGGAATGCGGCTCCTCAAGCCCCACCCAACCCCCCACAACCTCAGCAGCCACCTTTGTTTCTACAAAACCCCTTACCAAACCAAGGCGTAGTGAACACTCAACCATTGGCTCCCCCTCAAGCTAACGCACAACCCCAACAACAAATCACATACGCTGCTCCTGATCAACCCATGTTTGATTCAGGTACCCACCACTTGTTGATGATGTCATCCACTGATGTCAACCTTCAGACTCGTCAGAACCAATATGGCTCCACCACTGAAGTACCTCCCACTGATAACCCTACTAACGCTCATCCCACCGATCAAGCGTTACGTATACCTCCGCCTCCACTAGACGGCACTCCTAAAGCACCTCGTTTCCCACTTCTCCATATCAACAATAACCCTAATGCGCGCGCTGTGTCAAACTACAACATTGTAGATGACCTAGCCCAATCTCCCGCAGCCATGTCTGCGTTAGAAGTCTTGAAGAACTGCCCTTCCTAGCGCAAGACTTTACTCTCCGCCATTGGGGGGATTGACCCAAATGATTCGAATTTGATGGCATTTGATTTGGAATAGTCCGAACCTTCCCTGCCTTCCACCCTAGCATTCCAAGTTTCTGTTTCCATTAGGAATCTTGTCATCCATTGGTGCCTCATCGATGAAGGTGCCTCCACATGCATTATGTCTACATTCCTATGGCAGAATTTGGGATCCCCTACTCTCCAGCAGTCCACCACTGCATTACGCGCCTACGACGATCATTCGGCTCAGCCCCAAGGCCTCCTAGCCAATGTCCCCGTCCAGTTAGGTGGCAAAACTGTCCTCACAGACATCGAGGTAATCAATGCCCAATTGGATTATAACCTTTTACTTGGTCGCAGCTACATGTATGCCATGCGGGCGGTTGCCTCTTCCGTCTTTTGCACCATGATGTTCCCCCATGAGGGACGCGTGGTCAAGGTTGACCAACTCACCTACTATGATCCTAGTGCCCCAGCGGCACCCGAAAACGTCCCCCCCATGGTTGAGCAGCCTGTTTCGAGTACAACCACCTTGTTTGTTTCTTCTACGGGGCCCAGAGTTTACTCAGACGCGCCGATGACCTCCACCTTCCAATCCATTCCTCCCCCGGCATCTACACCCGACGTGTCTGACTTATGTACCTTGCCCCACGATAACCAACCTCCTAATAATCAACCACCCTTGTTGCCTAAACCACCATTGGTACCTAGCCACATTGGTGTTACACCTATCCATACAATCCCCTTCCTGGTCCCTCCATCAGGAGTAGTAAGCACCCCGGTTATGGCTACCCTTAGCCTCCCTGGGTTAACCTTGGGATTACCCATCTGGTACCTTTCACCTCCCGTTCCCCCACTGACACCAAGCATTGTCCTCCAACCGGTGCAACCCATGGCTACTACCACTCAACCACCCCCTGGTGTCTCTACCCCTTCGTCCTCCACGAAGCCACCCCCTGGTGTCTCTACCCCTTCATCCTCTGTGAATCCCCCTCCTACTCCCAAATCCACTGGGGGCAGAGTTCCACAACCTTACACTGCTGTACCACCCCCCAAGACAGTCAAAAACCCCCCAGTGTTTCGTGCTCCTCCCAAATGCTCATTGTGCGATGAGTTAGGCCATGCCACTCATCAGTGTCCACAGTTACCAGCATTACAGAAGCACATGCAGATGCTCGATGATGACCCCAACATCCCAACTGTCGAACTAAACCCCACTCCCAAGCCTAAAGACAAATCACTCCGTACCAACCACCCCTGTGCGATATGCGGTGTCTATGGGCATTATTCACATCACTGTCCCGATCTCCCAGATTACAGAGCGGCTCTCTATGAGATGAACAATCTGGATCTTGAGACGGCACCACCCACCATTGAGGAGATCCACCCTCCGGTCTCCTCCCCCTCAGGAGAGGTCAATACCATTTATATGGTCTCTTCTGCCACTACTCCCTCGTTAACCGATCTGACGACACAAACTTTCCGTACTGATGAAGAGATTCTTGAGGCCCTTACTGCCCCAGATTATCCCTGGGATGATATGCACCACCATTCCTATTTCATCCCGGAAGGATCCTCCTCTAGCACAGCCACCCAATTCACGGTTGAATCTAAAGACTTCCTTCCCACCAAGGTCGACTGGTTCAAGGACCCTATTCCTGCTCCTGACGCCTTCGAGGAGGGTAACATGGCCAATATTTCACTTGTCATCCAAATTGATATAGCTTCCCCAGGACGTGCCCCTAAACTCATCACTTTAGGAGCCTTCTGCAGTAAACAAGAGATTGAAGAATATCAAAACCTCTTCCGCGAATTCTGTGATGTCTTTGCCTGGTCCTATACCGAGATGCCCGATCTTGACCCCTCCATTATAGAGCACCACATAGACACATGGCCTGATGCACCCCCCATTCGTCAGAAACAGCACCACCTTGACACCTCTGAGTCAAGGGGCATAATAGATTACCTCGACCCTGGGATAGGGGGGGTGATCAATCATTTTGAACCTTCCCCATCACATCTATCTCAGCACGTCAGTGAACCCATCGTTCAAACCAACACATATGTGATCCACAATCACAAACCCCTTGCACATAGCATGGGGGCAGGTCATTAACCCTGCTCACTTTTTCACCTTTGTGATCTCAACCATTTTTGAGGTCACATATCACTTGTATATTTGATTTTATACACCTAGTTATTTCCTTTGACCATTCCGGAGTCCTTATGACCTCCGTTTCTCACACCATTTGCACTGTCGGATTCATTTTTCCGCGCTCGTGATGATGCTTGAGACCATTTCTCGCTCTCACCAGGACCAATATCAACATTGTGTCCCGACACCTCGTCCCCTCGGTTTGTGTGCCACATTGGCCGTTCTTCGTTTTTCGCATATTTTATATCATCGGATTCATTTTTTCGAGCTCGTGAGGATGCTTGAGATCATTTCTCGCTCTCACCCCCAGATTTTTTGGGCATTTTTTCCAAAACGCCCCTATCACCTCGGTTTGCATGCCACATCGGCCGTTATCCATTTTGACACCCTTTATATCGTCGGATTCATTTTTTCGAGCTCGTGATGATGCTTGAGATCATTTCTCGCTCTCAATCGGTACAATTTCAACATTGTGTCCTAACACCTTGCTGCCTCGATTTGCATGCCACATCGACCGCCATCGGATTGTTCCACGTTTTTACATGAGCCATTCACTCCTGTCATACTGCAAATGTTTCGTTATTTTGCCACCATTTCATCCACCCCGCAAGGAGGCCCACTAGTGTTCCCCCCTACCCTCGTTCTTGGTCATCTTCAATGTTCCTTGATTGAACACTTCCTCCTTGCCTGGCCATTCCTTTTGTTCGGTATAATTTTATCCCTTTTTCGGGCCGGACAAGTCCTTTACGAAAAAGGCACTTAGGGAGTTTCCGTTAAGCTCTTTTCTGACTCCTAAAAGAATGAAAATATCGTCGAGCAATCTTGCTTCCTTTCATGCTCGTTAAAGTACCTGAAAGGGCGTCTATCTGGTATAAGTTTAACCCTTTTCCGGACCTGGTAGACTAATTATGAAAAAGGAATACTCTAGTCACACCGGCTAGAAGAGTTCTTCATTGCATCCTTTTATGCTTCTTTGGGCCTTGGAGACTAAACATACGGAAAAGAAACCCCCTGGAGTCTTCTTATTTTCTTTCAGACTCTCTAAAATTGAAAGCAACCACGAGCATGAACTGTCCTAGGCTCGTATAAATCCACACGACAGTACCATTCCATTACTTCAGAGTCTTCTTATTTGCTTTCAGACTCCTTAAAATTGAAAGCAACCACGAGCATGAACTGTCTTGGGCTCGTATAAATCCACACGACAATATCATTTTACACACAATTCTTCTAGTTCCTTAACCCATGAAGAAGTCCCTTCCCGTGCCTCTTGGCACTATGATCGATCATCTCGGCAGCACCCCCAATCAGGTCACCTTTGTTCAGAGTATTCTGCAATCTCCTGCCATATGATACCATCTTGAGTCTCCCTCAGCCCAGTCACCTTCCCAGATCCAATACAGCTATGATCCCTTTCCCCTTAGTTAGTTTCATATGCTGCTCGATCATCCCTATTATCATACTCTGAACAAAGGAAGTTTGAGTCCACCCACTCTGCTTGCCCAGTTGTCCCCTCCACAGTTTGTCAGTCCTGCCATCAATACTATCACATTTCGGTTCTCCACCTTTCTCTCCTGTCAAGGAAACATCATTGCCTTGATAGTTGCAGGTCTCCCTCTGTCGATGACAACCCCTCTATTCGAGAGGATAGGCCCAGAGGTCCCTACGCCTTGGACTTATCACCATATGTGGTAAGTGCCTACGGATCATTCTGGGAGGATTCATCATTGCCTCTCTAAGTGGTTGTTTCTCACATGCTCGACTTCAGCACCTTGATCGCATTGTCGAGAATCGCGTAGGGTTATATCCCTTCAGTTTTTAGTCGAAGACCCCGTATTTCCCCCGCCTCTAGCACATTGGTGAGTCACTTCGGAATTCCCAGTTATATGTTCCCGTGGATGTCCGGGCTGCGTTGGTGATTGTATTCGAAAGCCATCCAGTTCTATGCTTCCTTGAGTACCCAGTTCCTTCCCAGATCAGTTCCAGTTCAGTGTGCCATTGAGAGTATGACCCTTGTCACTCTGATCCAGCAGCTTCTCAGTTTCTTTGGTACCACATTCAGTAGCACTGCTGTCCTTCCAGTGCACCAGGTTTTTCAGCTCAGACATGGTCAGCCCAGCAGTATGTCCTATGTTTGTGTCCCTCCTGGACCCTTATGATGTACACAGTGGTTTTTTATGTATCTTACAGGTCCCTCTTTTCAGGCCTCACAGTTATTGTTATGTATCTTGATACGAGCATGGGAATGCCCGCCTCGTCCATATGATCAGATGATTCCTCATCCATTATTGAGGTTATGTACTTTTAGTTCTTGCAGTTTGTTCGAGATCGTTGTTCCGGGCTTCAATTTGTTTCTTCTCTTCTCCACTCCCCAGGAAAACCATACATGACTTATGATGTCCATCGGCCATACGATAAGCTCCTGCCCTCGCACATCAGGGGGCAATCTGTTAACACCCAAAAAGTGTTCACTACCTCATCTACCTCATTACATGGCTCATTTGTCCATTTTCCTACCATATTTCCCTTGAAAATCCTAAAACTCCCACCAAAAAGCCTCCAAAAGGCCTAAAATGCCTCCAAAAGGCCACAAAACCATCAAAAAAGCCTAAAAAAGGCTAAACAAACCCATTTTTCCTCCAAAAATGTCCAAAATTCCTCTAAAAATAGCAAAAACCCCCTAAAAAGGGAAGAAAAATATAAAATAATGAGGAAAAGGAGAAAAAAACCCTATACAGCTACCCTAAACCATATGGTTCCCAAAACCATGGGTCAGCACTCCACCACCAAAAAACTATAAATAGGTGATGGAGATCCCTTATTTCATATCCAGAATCAAGTATACCCTTACTTTGCCAAAATCTCTCTCGAAACCCTAGTTCACCATTGAACTACTTTCACCTTGAGAGCCTCTTTTGGCCCATTCCCACCATTGGAGAAAGAGAAGGAGCACATTGGAGCTTGGAGCAACCCTCTTGGACATTGCAAAGAGCTTCATCAACCTTCACATTGAAGGTAATATTAATACAAAACCATTGTTTACAAATTGTTGTTTATGTTTCATGCACATGTTTAGAGTAGTTTCTATTTCTGTTTTAGCTTAATTATTTCCATTTACTGAACTGCTACTAAGGAGTCCATTCTCCTTAGTAGGTGCTCATTTGCACAAGCTAGGGGTAAAACCCTAGCTACACTTATAACCCTAGTAAAAGTATGAATGCAGGTGAATGATAGAATACATTCATTGATTAGGTGTATGACACTTATGATTGTACTAATACATTGTGGTGTTGTAAGAGGATGATGTTGTCCACAAACATGAAGGGTACATCAAGAAAGACAAATCAAGTTCTAGATCAAGAACATATGGCCATGGTGACATGGAGACAAAGACTCATCCATAGTCATGGATCACATAGAAGCTCTACTTATGAGGAAGCAAATATTAAGAGGGATCTCACTCCAGTAGTTCCTACAAGGAAGCAAAGATCGAGAGGGAGCGCACTCCAATAGTTCCTGCAAGGAAGCAAAGATTGAGAGGGAGTCCACCCAACAAGCAAACAAAGATAAGTATTTGAATTGTCATTTCTTATTAATTAAATGATGTTGTTCATTCATGTACATATTTATGTTCCTAGATTTAGGATGTATATTATGCATTTTAGAAAAGTTGCGTTAATGAACAAGATACTACTAATATGGTAAGTGGCCTATGGTACTGTACAACATTCCATTGCTATTTATCTAGAATGAAACCTCTTTGCTGACATGTTGGGAGTTGTGCACACTCTTAACAATGTTCTGGTAGAGATGGAATGCATCTAGAAAGTTACAAGATATGGATAAATGTTGTATTAAAGCATTGGCTAAAGATAATTGCATGATTGTATGACATATGTCTTTATGTGTAAGAATTTGTTTTGAAATCTATGAAATGTTTCTAATCATGCAATTGAACTTGTCTTGTAGGAAAGACCGTGTACCATCACCTACAAGAGAGACTTGTTTCGAAAAACAAGCGATGAAGACTCAACAACAACATTTGTTCCAGCAACGAAGTTCAAGAAAAATACCTATTGAATATATTGAAGAATCTGAAGTTCCCAGGATCTGGGATGCAGTAATGGAAGGATGCCATGATCGAGGAGTACCAGTTGATCATGAAGAATGATGTTTGGGATGTGGTCCCAAGACCAGAAGGGAAGTCTGTTGTGACTTCCAAGTAGATCTACAAGATCAAGCATGCTGCGGATGGTAGCATTGAGAAATACAAGGCACAGTTTGTGGCTCGTGGCTTCTCCCAGAAAGAAGGGATCGATTATGAAGAGACTTTTGCACCTGTAGCCAGATACACTTCCATCAGAATAGTACTTGCTCTAGCTGTAGTGATGAAGTGGAAGATACACCAGATGGATATCAAGATATCTTTCTTGAATGGTGTAGTTGAAGTGGAAGTGTATGTGGAGTAGCCACTCGGTTTCGAGACACATGACAGGGAGTCATATGTGTGCAAATTGAAGAAGGCCTTGTACGGTTTGAAACAAGCACCCAGGACATGGTACGGCAGGATTGACAGCTTCTTGACTAGTTTGGGCTTTACCAAGAGTAAAGCGGATTCCAACCTTTACTACAAGGTTGAGGAAGGAAATCCAATGATACTCCTACTATATGTAGATGACATGTTTGTGACAGGTGAGGATAGGTTGATTGCCGACACAAAGAGGAAGCTTGCTGCCAAGTTCAAGATGAAGGACTTGGGTATGATGCATTACTTTCTAGGTATGTAGGTGTGGAAGAGTGCAGATGGAATCTTCCTAGGACAAGGTAAGTATGCAGTAGATATCCTGAAACGGTTCAGGATGATGGAATGCAAGGCCATGGCCACACCTATGGCATTGAACCTGAAGCTATTGAGTGTTGCTTCATCAAATTCGGTTGATGCCATGATGTATAGAAGATGATTGGGTCCTTGATGTACTTGATCAACACAAGACCAGATATTTGCTTTGTGGTGAACATATTGAGCCAGTTCCTGACGGATCCTAGACATGTTCACCTGATTGCTGTAAAGCATATTCTGAGGTACCTAAAGGGTATGATTGACTATGGGCTCAAGTATGATGCGAATCAAAAGTTTAACCTGGACGATTATGTTGATTCAGATTGGGTAGGAAGTGCTGCATATAGGAAGAGCACTTTGGGGTGCTGCTTTAGTATGGGATCAGGTGTGATCTCTTGGGTTAGCAGGAAGCAATCCTGTGTAGCACTGAGTACAACTGAAGCAGAGTATGTCGTAGCTTGTTCGGCTAGTTGTGAGGAAGCTATTGTCATATTTATTTGATCTCCAGTTGGATGCTACTTGCATCTATTGTGACAACCATAGTTGTGTGAAGTTGTCAGAGAACCCAGTGTTCCATGACAAGTCAAAGCATATCAAGATTGAATATCACTATATCAGGGATATGGTGTAGAGAGGAGTAGTGAAGCTCCTATATGTTGCGACGGATGAGCAAATTGCAGATGTGTTGATCAAACCACTAGCTAGAGTGAAGTTCGAGTACTTCAGAAAGCGGCTTGGTGTACTTCAAATCGAGGTTCCTTCCAAGGGGAATTAATGAGTCCGGAAGACGCAGATGCACATGGGATTTTTTGACATGGTTGTAGATGTGTTCTCCCATGGTCGTGATGTAATTGCTGAGCCATTCTCACATGGTGGTAGATGTGTTCTCCCATGGTGCAGATGTAAGAGATGGAGCCATTCTCACATGGTGGCAGATGTGCTCTCCCATGGTGTAGATGTAAGGGATGAAGCCATTTTTCACATGGTGGTAGATGTGTTCTCCCGTGGTGAAAAAGTAAGGGCTGGAGCCTTCCCTGAATGGTGGTATATGTGTTCTCCCATGTCAGTGGTGTAAGTGCTTTATTATGTGCATCTGGGTTGTGCTCCATGGACAATGAGATGATCTGAAGAGGACAATCATGTGTGATGAGCATCAAGACGATGCTCCAGATGATATGCATCAGGATGATGTTGTGTACATGATCAGGGTTATCATGTGATGACAATGTGCATCAGGATGATGTACTATATGATGATGATCAGTATGATCATGAGGATTAGGAGGATGCTCTGTGCGAGGATGATTAGGTGGATCATGAGTATCAGGTCGATACTCTATGGCCATGGACAGATTATGCAGATAGTATAGAAAGGATCCTGGGAGATCTGATAGTTTGAGCTCGGATACTCTTTCGAGGTTTTGCTATAGGTTGGTCGTGGACAGATTGTGTGGGTAGCATAGAAAATATCATGGGAGATCCGATAGTTTGTGCTCGGATACTCTTTTGAGGTTTTGCTACAGGTTGGCTGTGGACAGATTGTGTAGGTAGCATAGAAAAGATCTTGGGAGATCTAATAGTTTGAGCTTGGATACTCTTTCGAGGTTTTACTACAGGTTGGTCATGGACAGATTGTGCAGGTAGCATAGAAAATATCCTAGGAGATCCGATAGTTTGAGCTCGGATACTCTTTCAAGGTTTTGCTACAGGTAGCATAGAAAAGATCCTGGGAGATCCGATAGTTTGAGCTCGGATGTTCTTTCGAGGTTTTTCTACAGGAGGCATGTAATTAGTCCTAGAGATCCGATAGGTTGAGTTGTGTGCTCATAAAAGTCCTAGGATGCTCTTTAGAGATATTGCAGGTTGCAAGACACTCTTTTAAGGTCTTTCCTAACCACATGTAAAAGATCCTGGGAGATCCGATAGTTTGAGCTCGGATTCTCTTTCGAGGTTTTGTGGTGGTCACATGTAAAAGATCCCGGGAGATCCGATGGGTTGAGCTGTGTGCTCGTAAAAGTCCTGGGATGCTCTTTCAAGGTTTTGTTGACGTACATTCCACAGTATGGCCAGAGATGTTGAATACCTACGAGAGGCTAGGCCTACAACCAGCATGAAAAAGGGTTGGCTCTATAGAACTTCTTATGAAGAGAATAATTGAGAGATAGCACTAGTGATTGAGATGACGAGTGCAGCAGCAGTGACGATGATGCTCCAATGATCCAGTGACAGTATTGAATACTTGTGTCAAGAGAATACCTTCCTAGTTAAGAGGGAGTGTTGATGTATTTGTAACTTCGGAATATATTCACTTGTATATTGTATGTGTTACATTTGTACTTTATTTGTATCCCCAATGGAGATGTATTATTCCTCCGATTGGAAGTGTCGTCATTTGTATTTGCAAGTGTCGCAACTTATATTTGATGGGTTATTAGACCACCTTGGTGGGGTCGGCCCTATATGAGTTGTGTGGGTCAAAGGGTTATTAGACCACCCTAGTGGGGTCGGCCCAGTCAGCATTGTGTTAAGTGGTTAAGTTGGGGCCGACCTAGTTAGAGTTAAAATTCAAGTGAAGTAAAGTATAAATAGAGAGTGTGACTCTCTCATTTATTCATTCACACACTCACTCACTTCGCATTAGTGAGAGAGAGGAGGAATGCGCACAACTGGAGGAGGAGCAACTGCTAGGAGAATATCTCTTGTTGTGGGGTTTGATATTTTTTATCTTTGTATTGATGCTCATTCTATCTCTAAGGAAGTTGCGGGGTTTTTCACCTTCTTGGTTTTCCCCGGTGAAATGCTTTGTGTCTCTTGTCTCTTGTGTTTGATATGCTGTAAATGTTGTTCTCTCAGTTAAGATCCTAGACCAGATTGAATTAAATGCTGAAAAACTAACACTTTGGTCTACTGAAGAATCACTTTGAGAACCTCAGAATGATTTTAGCTAAGTGCACACATAAAGAAGTGTGTTTTATGTGTGCCCTATGGAATTCTGTTGGGACACATTGTGTACAGACAAGGATTGATGGTTGATCCTACGAAGATCGCAGTTATAGTGAACCTTCCAGCACCAAATTTAGTAAAGCAGCTACGCACCACGCTGGGGCATATAGGTTACTACATAAAGTTTATAAAGGGTTATGTGGAGATAACCGCACCGATGGAGAAAATATTGAAGAAAGATGTGCAGTTCATCTGGAACGCAGAATGTGAGAAAGGCTTAGACACATTAAAAGAGAAAATGGTAACTGCGCCGATATTAGTGTTTCCATACTAGGAGAATCCATTTCATGTACATGTTGATGCTTCATGTATAGCATTGGGTGTTGTACTAGCACAACCAGGAGAGGGAGGTATTGACCATACCATTGCATTTTCGAGTAGGAAGCTCTCATCTGTTGAAAAAATTATATGACTACCGAGAGAGAAGGCCTATTTATGGTCTACGCATTGCAGAAATTCAGGCACTATTTGCTCGGTGCGCTCTTCTCCATGTACACTGACCATTCAGTGTTGAAGTAACTGGTCAATAAGCCAGTGTTAGGGGGGGGGATTTGTAGATGGTTATTACTCTTTCAGGAGTACGACTTTGAAATAGTGGCTAAGCTGGGCAGATTGAACTTAGGACCTGACCATCTCTCGAGGATTGAGTCGGGTGAAGAACCTACCAACCTTGAAGACAATCTTCCTGATGCGTAGTTGTTTTCCATTTAGATTGTTGATGACTACTATAAATATATCATAAACATTTTGACTAACAGGATGGAACCCATAGAGTTTACTAGGCAGCAGAAGAAGCAGTTAGTAGTAAGAGCCGCAGACTTCACCATAATCGCGGGACAACTATACAAATTGGGACCAGATAAAGTGTTACGCAGATGTGTGCTGGAACATGAGAAGCCATTCATATTGGTTGAGGCACATGTAGGAGCAGCAGGAGGCCACTACACAGGAAGAGCCACTGCGCAGAAGATATTAAGGGTAGGGCTATGGTGGCCTACTATGCACAAAGATTCGAAAGAACACTACCAGAGCTGCGATCTCTGTCAGAGGACAGGAAGACCATTGCGCAGGGATGAAATGCCATTGAATCCATAGTTGACCCTTCAGGCCTTTGAGAAATGGGCCATTGATTTCGTGGGACCAATCAACCCACCGGGAAAAAGGAGTTGTGCAAGATACATCATCACTGCTACTGATTATCTCACCAAATGGGCAGAAGCAAAGCCAGTAAAGGACTGTAGTGCAGTTACTGCAGCGCAGTTCATTTTTGAAAATGGCCTTACAAGGTTTGGATTCCTGAAGATCTTGATGAGTGATCAGGGAACTCATTTTTTGAACAGAACAATTGAAGCCCTGACTGAAGAATTACATATTCACCATCAGAGGAGTACGCCATATCATCCGCAAGAAAATGGAACTGTGGAATCTTTCAATAAGGTACTGGAGAATGCATTGACAAAAGTATGCAATGTCAATCAGGATGACTGGGAGTTGCGCATTCCAGCTATGTTATGGGCATACAGGACCACCTATAAGAAGTTGACTAGCCATACACCTTTTCGGTTGGCCTATGGACATGAAACAGTGATGCCTATGGAGTATATTGTACCCAGCTTGAGAATAGTTGCATTTACAGGAATGGAAGATCAGGAGGCACTTGAAGAAAGGCTTCTACACTTGGTTGGGTTGGAGGAAGATCGCTTCATTGCAGGATTTCACTAGCAAGTGCAGAAAGATAGAGAAAAAGCATGGCATGATCGCCATATCAAAAACAAGTCCTTTCAGGTAGGTGATCTAGTCCTCCTGTATGACAGCAAATTTATGAAGTTTGCTAGAAAGTTTAAGATGCATTGGCTTGGTCCATATATGGTTGTACATGTTACTTACGGTGTCACAATTCAATTAGCCACGTTAGCTGCAGACAATCTACTTGGATTAGTCAATGGAAGTAGGCTAAAACCCTATCAAGATAGTCCTACTTCATAGAACCCTTTGTAGAGTGAAGCCACGAAAAAAAAAGAGAGAGAAAAGAAAAAGAAAAGAAGAACCACATAGCTCGAAGTTCAGAACGTAGGTGCGCATATCAAGTTGAACAAGCCAACTGTGAAGAATGAGAAACTACAATGTGAGGCATGTGATGGGACTGCAGCTGCGCAACTAAAGACCAAAAAACACACATGCACATGGCACCCTTTGTCAGAACTGCCAGCACATAACAACGGGAAAAAGTGACCATGAAAATTGTCGGTCAGGTAGTAATCCGTTATCCAAACTGGTGGCACCGACAGAATTCCACATTAAAAGAATATCTCATCCAGTCGAGCATAATAAAGAATAGAATGACAAAGATCCTAATGGGATCCACCCAACGGAATTGGTATTTATTTCCCAACTAGGATATCAAACAGCCTGACAGTACCATTCCACCTTGGCAATCAAGGAAAGTTAATCCGACAGGACATAATAAACGGCGGAAAAATCTTTGTTATCTAGCAAGATCTCGTCCAGTGGGACTGGCACTTAATGCCTAAGCTAGCCATTCCCATCACATTCAATGTCACACAAGGTGGAGATCCATCTAAGATCAGATAAGCGGATGTAACATTTAATCTCTCGGTTAACCATCAACGGGAACACAGTCGGGTAAAGGCTCTATAAATAGTAATCAACTCTTACTTATGTGTTTTACCATAGTTTGAAATTTTACTGACTGTAAAGATTGTAAGAACTTAGCAACCAAAAGCACCAGTGCTTGCTGAGTTTATGTCCGAAGAGAAAACGTTGGAAGAGATCATAGGAAACTTCAACCGCTCTAGTTTAAGTGGAGTGATGAATACACCACCAAAGCAGACCACACCAGACCAGGGTGGCTCGTCCAAGAACCTGAAACCAAATCAGCTGTAACAACAAAATAAGTACAAGAATCCAGCCACCATATAGGAAAAACTGAAGACACCAGGAACTTCGAGGCCGGTAGTTCCACAAGGGAATCCACCCACACCTATATGGGTTGTTCTGGAATATGTCAGTCCGAGAAAAAACGATGCCCCAGAAAGGCACCTCGAGAAGAATGCACAATACGACATCCCACTACCACCGATGTCAAAGCATGTGCGAACTAAGGAATATTTGCTCGGTAAAATCCCTGACTGCAAATTTACTGATTATAATCTAATGGATCCTAAGAAATTCCCACACCTGCAGACGGATAGGTACATGTATAGCAAAGATGATGGAACCACAAAGAAAGCAGAGGTTATTCCCATGGACTGGGTGATGCCGCTGTCCCGCGCTGGTCTACTCAACCTGCTGCGAATTCCACACTTCGGATGCAACAACGAATGCAAGGATGTCGTGCGTACGCTGCTCTCTTGCACGCACCGGGGTTACATTTGGCTCAACTTTAAGGTCAACATTACTGTTGACCTGATAGCAAGCATTACTAGCTTGAGCAAGAGGGGTGATGACCCTACTAAAGAATTTTTTGGCAAGAAAGACGATCAAGAATTGGCCGCAAAGATAAAAGCCGAGTTCAATTTGGTAAAAGGGCACAGAGGATATGAAACTGACCCAATTTCAAATGAACCTCTATGGTTCACAATTCAATTGCTGGCAGGAAGTCTTCTGAGGAAAGCAAGGCCAAAGGAATTTTCATCATCAGTAGTAGCCTTAGATTCCAAAGCTATGGATGGACATGAATATAATTGAGAAAATTTTTTGCTAATTTATTTTTTACTGTAGGTACAAGACACTCAGAACAAAGGGTTACCTTTCCACTTAACGACCTGCCGATAGTAGCAGAAGACTGTCGCACAGTTTGATACGTGAACATGTGGGCATCCACAAACCTAGAGAAGCAAAAGCTCAGCAACTTGCAATTCCTAACTTATTTTGAGCAATTATGTGCAGTCATTGAGAAGACCCCATGCATCACACAGGAGGTGACAACCAAATATAATCCAATAATGATTTTTAAGGTTGGATTACATTGTATCTATGATAATATGCAGGGAGCTAGCAACTGTAACAAACTCACAATCTAACTCTCAAGATTATTTGCAAAGAAGAAGAAGCATGCATTCAATAATCACTCATAAACACAGAATAATGGACAATGTCAATATCATACAATGAATAATCAATGTAGAGAATGTGTTACAATAATCAATGATGAGGCATCATATAGGATTCGAATTAGCCAAGTAGGGCATTCAAATATGAGCTCAGAGTCCAGCATGAATAACTATGGAGACATCATCCAGTCGGCAGTATCAATCATAAATGGTAAGAGTCAATCAAGTGTGACCAACTGAGTCTAACAGAACTATCTAGCCATAAATCAAGGAATGGAGACTCCAAGGTGGTGCATGAGGCTGTCTACCTCAAAGTCTAGTTTGGATAACAATGGAGACATCATCCATTCAATAGTATCAGTCATAAATAGTAATAGTCAGTCAAGTGAGTCTAATTGAGTCTAACAGAACCATCTAGGCATAAATGAGGGAATGGAGACTCCAAGGGGGGCGCATGAGGTTGTCAAATAGTCAAGTGGAACTCGAGAACTAGCTAACTAGAAGCTACAAGCAGTCAGTATGAGAAATCAGTGGAAGAACTACTCAATCAATGTACTAACTAAATGATAACTTATGGTAGGTGAGACAAGGCGCCCTAATTGAGTGATAACTGGTGGTAGGTGAGCAAAGGTGCCCAAAATGGTTGTGGTAGGTGGGAAAGGCACACTTTCCATGCAAATAATTCAAAGAGGGTGCATTAGGTAGGTAGGAGGCCAATTGGGGGCTATAGACATGCTCTGGAGAGCTAGAAGCAAGCTGTAGATGCTGGGGAGACAACCATGATGATGACTGGATGCATGTAGTGGCATGCAAAGCATGCAGATTTGCATGCAAGCATGCAAAATAAAAAAATGATGGTGTGAATATTCCAACACCCCCCCCCCCCACAAGCTATACTATGAAGAAATATCTGAAATCTAAAAAGCAAGGCCCTAGTGACTGAGTCCAAAGGCCACCCTGTACAATCAATCTAAATAAACTAAGTGAAGAAAGAGGGAAAACCCAGTGGGAAGAAATCCCTCCCTCAAAATAGAATGAAGGATGCTAATGAAGCATATCATCTCTCACCCCTGAAGGAGGTAAGTGTCCTTCTTTTACGAAGAAGGATCAATCGATCTAAAATGGATCAACAATGTGAGAAGGATGAGACCTTCCATTCTGAAAATATGATCTGGTTCTTCTATGATCATGTGGATCACCAACCAAATCACCGGCAGATCAGAGTGTAGTGGCTTCCCATTGAGGAAGAGGAGGAATATCAGGTGAGATATATTAAGGTTCTTGTGGATCTGGATCTCCCATTCTCTCATCTTCATCATCAGTTGATAGACCTTCAGGTTCTTGTGGATCTGGGTCTAGCATTCTCTCATCATCATCTCCATCTTTAGATTATGAAACTGAAATATCATGTGATGATGCTTCGCTCTCTTGATCATCAATCAAAGGAGGAGGTATATTCCTTTTGGGAAGAATTGGATCATGCTGCAAAAACATAATATGAAGATCATCATGAAGCATGTGATTGGAACCAACTCAGGTAGAATCAAAACCATGAATGTGTAGATAGTTCCTTGATATCTCCTTCGAATTAATATAGGTGAGATCATAACCAAAGAAACTATGACATGATGATAGTAGATCTTCAACAAGATCATTGGTGAATGCAACAGTGGTGGTGGCCCATGAACCAATAGGTGCTAGATCTTTAGGTTCTTGTGGATCTGGATCTAGCATTCTCTCAAAAAACATTATCTTCCTCTTGGGAAGAAATGAATCATGCTCCAAAAACATGTGCTTGAGTTCTCCAACAGTGGATGCAAGCAAATCAGATCCAAGACTTGGAAGATGGTTTATCATGATCTCCTTTGAACCGACAAGGGTGAAATCAAAACCAAAATCACAAGAAGGTGCATGAGTCATGAACCCAAGCGAATGATAGAATCTTCCATCGTCAGTGAAACTCTGAAAACATGTGCTAATGACCAAATAGGAAATCAAAGAAAGCATATGATGAGGAAGAGCGAATGCATTACCTTCCAAATCTGTTTTTTTCTTCAAAAAACTCAGTAGGTCATCATCTTGCACATCAACAGGTACATCAACTCCATGAAAGTGTATGTAGTTCTTTGATATCTTCTTTGAACCACCAGGGGTGAGATCAGAACCAAATGAACCATATAATGGTGATGGATTTAACTTCAAATCAGATCCAAGATTTTGAGGATGGTTCTTTATGATCTTCTTTGAACCAACAGTGGTGAGATCAAAACCAAAATCACAAGGATATGCATGAGACTTGAATTCAAGCAAATGGTAGAGTCTTCTATCTTCGATGAAGTTCTGAAAACATGTGCCAATGACCAAATAGGAGTCCATGGGAAGATTTTGATCAAGGAGAGAAAATGCATTGCCTCCTAAATTTTCCAATATGCTCAATAGGTCATCATTTCGCACATCAGCAAGCTCATGGGAAGTAGAGATTTTAGATATCTCTTCAACTTCTAGAGTAGTAACTTACATCTTTTGCTCAGAAATCAGATCAGAAGATGGAACAAATGAAACCATATGTTGTACTTCAACTTCATCTTGAACAACTTCATCATGGGAGATGATGGAGGCCGAGTCATGAATAGAGAGAGCACTGCAGGAAGTATCACTGGGCTTACTTTCCACATGGATATCATCAACCTCTTCCTCTTGATTTCCAAATAATCTGCCCAATCTAGTCCATAGATCACTTGGATGTTCATCAAGATCAATGCAGTATTCCATATTGGAAAACATAGTAATACATATGCTTCCTGAGGTTCCGTCACAAGAATCAAGCCAATCCTCTTTCTCTCCATCGGAAGAAAAATCTCTCTTAATACCAGTACACACATCAAAAAGACCATGTCTCTTCAGATATGATGCCATATTTGGTTTCCACTCATCATAGTTGAATGGAGTGAGAGAAGGAACTCCTTCCAGATACATAGAAGATGTTGTTCAATTTCGAATCTATTGCTGTAACTGCAAAAACGGTTGCAACTGCAGAAAACTTCGAAACCTGGAAAACAAGAAGATTTTTTTTTCTAATGGAGAATGCTACACTTCGAATGAACACTACCTTTTGAACACTGAGCACATAGACTAATCCTTCACACCTAGCTAGACCTCATTGTATTTATCCAATGAATTCAAGTACTAGCACCAGGATTTGTTGTGGAAACTCAGAGGCTTTTGGTGCACAAGTGAAAGATAGCTGCTCAAAGAAATGCTGCAACTGCTGCTGCTGCAACTGCTGCAATTCGAATAGCTGCTGACTACTTTGATACCGTGTGATAATCTACAGGGATATAGCAACTGTAACAAACTCACATTCTAACTCTCAATATTATTTGCAAAGAATAAGAATCATGCATTCCATAATCACTCATAAACACAGAATAATGGACAATGTCAATATCATACAATGAATAATGAATGTAGAGAATGTGTTACAATAATCAATGATGAGGCATCATATAGGATTCAAATTATCCAATTAAGGCATTCGAATTTGAGCTCAGAGTCCATCATGAATAACTATGGAGACATCATCTAGTTGGAAGTATCAGTCATAAATGGTAAGAGTCAGTCAAGTGTGACCAACTGAGTCTAACAGAACTATCTAGCCATAAACCAAGGAATGGAGACTCCAAGGTGGGTGCATGAGGCTATCTAACTCAAAGTATAGCTTGGATAACAATGGAGACATCATCCAATCAATAGTATCAGTCATAAATGGTATTAGTCAGTCAAGTGAGTCTAACTGAGTCTAATAGAACCATCTAGGCTTAAATCAGGGAATGGAGACTCCAAGGGGGGCGCATGAGGCTGTCAAATAGTCAAGTGGAACTCTAGAACTAGCTAACTAGAAGCAACAAGCAGTCAGTATGAGCAATCAGTGGAAGAACTACTCAATCAATGTACTAACTGAATGATAACTTCCAGTAGGTGAGACAAGGCGCCCTAACTGAGTGATAATTGGTGGTAGGTGAACAAAGGCACCCAAACTGGCTATGGTAGGTGGGAGAGGCACACTTTCCATGTATAGAAGTCAAAGAGGGTGCATTAGGTAGGTAGGAGGCCAATTGGGGGCTATAGACAGGTTCTGTAGAGCTAAAACCAAGCTCTAGGTGCTGGGGAGACAACCATGATGATGACTGGATGCATGTAGTGGCATGCAAAGCACGCAAAGCATGCAGATTTGCATGTAGGCATGCAAAATACAAAAATGATGGTGTGAATATTCCAACAGTATCTACATACAACCACGCATGACAACGAAAACATGGTATGAAGGGAAATATCAGCTGGGTGTGTCGATGATCGAGTTGATTATTGAAGACTAGCCCAAGGACTAGAAGGAAGATGCACCAAAGATTGTTATCACTAAATCCATAGAGGAGGAAGAAGAGGACCAAATGGACAAAAATCTAGAGGTCCAAGGCACACCAAACCGAACACCTTCCCAGCAGGAAAACAAGAAAAGAAAAGAGTCAGATACACAAACACTGAAGAATCCACAAAAGAAGAAGTTGAAAGCAACAAAACCACCACTCGACATAATGCTGCACAATGATGACTATGAGCAGATTGCATCACGGGTGTCAGCAAAAATGGAAGATGTAGTCACATGGAAGAACCAACCCAGACAGAGATCCGGGAAAGCATCGACAAGCTGAACAATCTAGTCTTACAAATGGAGCAAGTCCACCACGACTTGGCTAAGGAACCAGACCATAATGGCCACTTAGGTGAGTCAAGTGGGCTGATGCGTAGGTCACCTACCTATACAACACGGATGCGCATATTCAAGATTGCGCCAATGTCCATTTTGTTCCCGACAGACGAGATGGCAGAGAACGTGAGGATGCTTTCCCAGTTGGAATTTAATGTAGCCATGCTACCTACAGAAGGATTGCACGAGTTGTACACTCAAATAACCGAAGAAATACACGAATGAGACATCATCTCGCACAACCAGCACCACCAACTTGAAGAAAAAAACAAGAAGTTACAAGAAGAATCCGAGCAAAAGGCAAGGGAGCTTCAACACACACAAGAGAAATAACGTAGGATAAAAGGAGCAGTATTAGCTGTCTACACGAAGCGACCCTAAATTGAGGAGGAACCAAATATTGAGGTAGCTATCCCATAGATATGCATTGTTGTGGATAGTTTGCAAGAAAAAATGAAGGGACTAGAAATTTCCCACAATGATAAGATTACAGAGATGGAAGCTTCCCATCAAGCCGAGATTGCTGATCTAGCAGCTCAGCGGCTAGTTGACATAGCACAGTAGGTGGAAGAAGCAAGAACAGAGGCGCTAAGGGCCTCTATGAAGAGCATCAGTGCAGCGATAGCGCACTGCCAAAACCTAGCGGATCATGTTTCGAACATTTGGAGCATATTACAAGAGGAACCGGAATTGCAAAGTATCCACAATGAAATACAACACAAGCAACAAGAAGTGGACTCCATGGATGCGTCTATGAAGGACTTGCCTGTGCGACAGAAGAGGCAGAACTTTATAGAAACCAAGGAACTCAGGAAGGAGCTCGAAGATTTAAGAGTGAAAGAGGATGAAACTTCCTCGAGGTTGCAGCCACTATAAGAAGAGGCACTCACATTGACTGATGAAATTGAAACAAAGTTGCAAGATCTTCAGGCAACAGAAAATAAAGTCAAGGAACGGCTTGTGGAACCTGTCTCAGGAGAAATGCTCAACATGGTAAGAGGATGCCAACACGAGATAAAGGAAGTAGTTGCAAAGCTAAGTGAAAATGCTCAAGACTTTACTGCGCGATCCGGTATCTAAAAAGATGCGCAGATGGAGCAACTGGATTGAAGTGGCTTGGGACGAGCCACAAGTCAGTGTTAGGGGCCTATTGGGCGTGGCCCAAGTAGGCACAATTTTGATAAAATACAATTTTTGGGAGCTATGCAGTTTGGGATGCGAATTCAGAAGGCACAGTTTTGTGGAGTGCGCAGCTTGGAGTGCATATTCAGTTTTGCACAGCTATGCTAGTGCGCAGTGCCAATGCAAAAGCTATTTTTCGTAAGAGAGTATAAGGGAAGGTCAAGCTGTGGAAGCGACCTATTTTGGGTAAGGAGCAAAATAGATAAAGAGGAAACTGACCTGTAAAAGGGAGTAGCGGCAAGCAGTTAAGGAGCTAGGCCACTAAGTCGATGGTGATAGACAAGCTAAAGGGGCGGAAAGTGATAGGCCACAATGCAATGCAACCATTTTGGTGATGACTGCGGCTGTCAGAAGGCCGTTATAGCTGTGAGTGGCCCAGTAAGGCGGCAGAAGCAAGTGGACTAACCTGTCGACGACGATAGGCAGGGTGGCGGGTAACTGCACTAGTTCTAGGAAACCTAAGGGTTTTTTCCTATGCATTGTAAAGACATGACCTACGGGCATGATCTATAAAAGGGTACATTTTGTAAGGGAAAGGGTTAATATTGGGTTTAAATATCATTGTATAATCTCGAGAAAGGCCTATTTTTTAGTTTGTCATTGTAAAGGCTCTGCAAGTTGCGTGCGCAGAGACCTATTGAGAGAGAAGAGAGTCTGCAGTTGAGTGTGCAGACTGGAACTATTGTACCCTTCCCAAAGACTAATATAAAAACAGTTCCTATGGACGTAGCTCCCATCCTAGGGGTGAACCACGTTAAATATTGTGTCGTTTGATTGTTTATGTGTTTGAATTTGTCATCTGTATATTCGCTTATAATGGATGCTTGAGATCTCGTTTATCAGTTATCAATTGATGTGTTTTATTTTTATATGTATTCGCCATAAAGGATGAGATGGGAATAATATGTTAAGTAATGCATATGGATATGAATTTTAGATGCACAAGTATTTCTAAGTCTGTGAATGTATACGTCAATCGAATAAACACTTAAGCCGGTAGAGTTCGTGTCGTGCAGCTCCCTTGAAGCGCAACACCGGAAGTGCGCAAGATATTGGATATTGCCACAATTGCACTAGCTATAAGATTAATAACCTAAGACAACTGTTGAATGGATAAAACACTAAGTATAGCTTTTTGAAGCTGGTTAAGTCTAGAGAGGAAGTGCAATTGTCAGCCACTTTGTCCCGATATCAAACATCCATCAAACTGCGTAGTCCTTGGATGCGCGAGTTGCGCAAGCCTTCTGGATTGTAGAAGTAATGATTGCGAAGGGGTTAAGGTTTACGCAATCATTATTCCACAGCATGAGCTCCACAGCGTGCTACTCATCAGATACGCTATGCACTCATCACCTGGTTGTGGAAACCTGATTCCGGAACTCCCCCATTACTTCGCCTTGGGTGAGACCTCATTCTGTTCATAGACTGTTGCTGAAAGGGACGGTGAAAAGGGGTTTTGTTGGCTCCTTGAACCATGAATAACCTGGGTATTTATAGAAAACCTCAATATAGTTATCTAGGCCAACAAAACCTATGGGACTTCAGTGGACTATGACACCCCAAATGTTGATGGAATGCTACAACATAACAGGAGAACCGAATGATGAGGATGATCCAAGGGCTACGTATATCCCAGAGTTAGAAGGAAGTGACGGAGTGGAGGCACCAGATATTCCTTCTGACAAGTTTTAGCAGCCGCTACAAATCAAGAAAGTGAACATTGGGTCAGAAGAAAATCCCAAGTTCAGGAGCATCGGAGACTACTGGGATGACTCAACTATTGCAAACATGACGGAATTATTACACAAGTTTCAGGACTTGTTTCCGACGAAATTCTCAGAGATGAAAGGAATTTCAAGGGACCTAGGAGAGATGAAGATCCCACTGAAACCTGATGCGAAACCAGTGAAGCAGTGGTCTTACTGATTGAATCCATGGTACAAGGAAAGGGTGAAGGTTGAGATTGAGAGAATGTTGGAAGCAGGAATTATAGAACCAGTAGAGGAATCAAAGTGGATCAGCCTGATGGTGTTCCAAGATAATAAAACTGGCAAAGTCGAGCTTTGGGTTGATCTAAGAGTGCAGCAACTGCATCAGTTGAATATGAGGTCCCCGGAGCGCAACAAGCGTCACCAGGAGCGAATCCAGTGAAGGCCCAATATCGCACCCAAAAAAAAAAAACTGTCATAGGCTCCACTATGAAGCAGCACGCTTCGGCAAGTCAGAAGCTTCCATGATGCAGAGAGGGTCAAATCTAGCCACAAATGCAGCAGTTAAACCTCAATAACCAGCGGAAAAATGGTGCAATTAATGCCTGATGCATGCAACGGATTTGGGAAATTAGTGTTGGATTTGGTCATTATTGCCAAAAATCGGAAGGACGCGGCCAACCCACACTATAAATATGGGGCAGGGGAGCAGGTCGATGCATTGTGTATTCAGCAAGAACCTTCAAAGAAGTGCATGGAAGTGTATATTTTGAGCACAAGTACCGAACGGACAGAACCAACACCAGTTACGCAGGAGCCGCTAGAAGTCATGTCTAGAATAGAAATCAGGAAGAAGAGGGGGCCCAATCATCCTGCAGACAATGGCCAAGTGCCGAATGTTGGTTTAAGATGCTGTTGTAGAGATTTCCAATGTAGAACCAGGTTCTTCACAGTTTCGAGGAACCAACAAAACCCCTTCTCACCGGTCCTTTCAGCAATAGCCTGCGAATAGGCTGAGGCCTCACATGAGGTGTAGCTATGGGGGCACTGCAGAATCAGGTTTCCACAGTAATGTGATGATTTGTTCAGACATAACTACTGCACAGTGCACTGCGAGGCTCGATCTGCGGACTGAAGACTGTGCGATGATAGACTGCGTCGCGGTCCTCGCTTCTACAAGCTAATATGCTTGCACAACTAGCACATCCCGGATGCAAATAATAGGACAACAAAACTGACTTATATGCTTCCTCTTTGGACTTAGCTGATATTGATGACTTTACTTAGTATTTATCCATTCATCTACTGCCTTAGACGATTAGCCTTATAACCAATGTAAACAGATGAAACACACAGTAATTCTTAATACCTTCATAGACTTAGATCACTACGCATTCATCATTCATCCATACATGTAATTCTTAACATATTACTCCCTCTTTCTCCTATGGAAAATACATATAAAATCTTTAACATAACAACTGATAAATGAGAATTCAAGCATCCATTGTAAGCAAACAGACAAGTACAAAACATAAACCATCACATTACATAGGATTTAAGGTGGTTCACCCCCAGGATGGGAGCTATGTCCACAAGAACTGTTGTTGTATTAGTCTTTGGGAAGGGTACAACAATTCTTGTCTGCGCACTTAGCTGCAGACTCTCTTCTCTCTCAATAGGCCTCTGCACACACAGCTTGTAGAGCCTTTACAAAATTATCTCTCAACAGAGATCTATTCAATTAATAACAATGAAGAGTAATAAAAAATGACAATAAAAAATGAGAGATTCAACAACCCAACAACCCTTTCCCATACAAAATATGCCTTATTTATAGATCATGCCCGTAGGTCATGTCTTTACAATTCTCACTTAGGTCTACAAAACTGTCACGGTTTTCAGGTAACCGGACTGGCTGGCTTCTGGTAGCGAATCTTCCACCGTGGCCGCCTTCAGCGCATGCTCACGTCGCTATCAACTGCGCATTCCAACAAGTCTCCTTCATCGAGTCATTCTTCCTCTAACGGTCTTGTGCGACTGGTTCAGGTAGCGGTTCTTTACATGTACGACCAATTGCTTTCTTCTGCTTTGCTCCTTACCCATCGCCTGGCACTCATGGAGCATATTTACCAAAAATACACCACCGATGGTCTAACTGGAATATGTGCCACCTTTCATACAACACTCTGCTTTACCGAATCTCTGTAGACTAGCCACATCGCAACATTGTACTCCTCGCAGCGCTGAACTTCATAGCTCTTCTGACGCTGCGATGTGCACAACTTCACAGCATCCCAAAATCTGACTTTCTCAGAAAGCCGTCAACTGAACCGAGTTTAGCTTCGCAATTCCAAAATATGACTTGCTAAAAAATGGCCCACTTAGACTAGGCCCAACAGGCCCCTAACACTTACATGTGGCTCATCCCCGAGCCACCTTCAACTTCGACTTCTCCTAGCTGTTCCTCTACCTGCGGAACTAGCTTCGCAGCGAACTCGTTGTATGTGACAATCAACTTTTCAACTGCTTCCTTATTGTCTTTCTCAACTTGCTTGATGGTTTCCAACATATCAGGTGTTATTTCATCATCGACTTGTCCTTCCACCTATTCTCGATCACCATGCAACTCCCTTAACTTCTCCTCAATCTCCTGCGAGATTGTGTGGGATGCCTCCAACAAGGATTGTGATTTATCTCCCATTTCAGTCTCTTTTTCTCTTAAGGCTTGAACTTCCTTTTTCAGCGCGCTGACTTCTTGGTACCTCTAGAGTCTTTCTCTTAGTAGAAGTGCTTTAACTTTGGTATCCAATAGTTCTAACGCTTCTTTCTTATATTTCACAGCGTTCTTGACTTCGAGTAACCCTGGATCCTCCTCGAGGGCAGTGAATTACTTCGACGCCTCATCTAACAGACTTTGGCACTTAGCCACCTCGGTGGCTATACTTTTTGCTGTAGCCTTCACTTCCTTTTCTCTTAATTGTTGCTGGTCTGGTGGATTCTGCGAGTTAATTTGTGCCTCCAAGGTGGCAACCTTAGCTTTGTGGCTGACCTCCATATCTTGCATATCTGCCTTAAGACCACTAACCACTTCATCGATCTTAACGACAGTGTCTGCGGGGTCTATCTATATGTCACATTCTGATATATCATTTGCAACTACAGTGATCGTGGACTCTAGTATTTTCCGTCGATCATGCTCATCCTGTAGCTCCATATCTCTCTGCGAGCTAGCTTCTTCCAACTACCTATTAGTTGCTTGCAGCTTTTCTTGCTGGTTCAAAGCATCCATACTTCGCTCATGAATATCCTCAACAACTTGCATATTCAGATTGTGTAGATCGGGCAGTGGTATCTTCACAATATCAAGATCCACATGCTCTACATCCTTTGTGTCCAACATTATTTGTTCTGGAAGTGGCATCCTTACACTTAAGGGATCAGGGTGGACAATGTGGGACTTCACAGGCATGGTCATGGCTAGCTGTGGCATCTTCTGCTGTGAAGTACCTCTTGACTTCCCTTCAGACTCTGAGTCCCGTGGAAAGGGTAATCTTTTGTGTAGTTATTCAATTTTCTTTGTAATGCCCTACAGCATGGTTAGATTTTCCTGCAAGGCTTCTTGAATCACTTTGTCTTTTTTCTCCTTCTCATTCATCAGATCTTCCATCTGTTCTGTGACCTTTGCCGCGTCATGTCAAAATCATCATCATGAAGTATTGCTTCTGAAATGCCTTTAGTGGCTTTCTGCTTCTTCCGCACCCCCTTTGGCTATACAGGACTCTTAGCTTCCTTCCTTTTTCCCGTCTCTTTTTCTTCAATAATGGGACATGGAATGGGATTGTCCTCACCGGAGTCGCTTTGGATATCCACAGTTTCAACTCAAAATTCGGCAGGTCATTCCTTCATGATATTATCAATATCATCTTCATACATATGGTATCTTCCTGTGAACCATTCAGTTTTCTTCATCTATGCTTTGGATGAAATGTGAATGCAATGCATGTCAGCATAAAAATCGACAGTTTGAATATACTTACTCATTACCTGCTTTGTTATCCACAGCGTGAGCATTATGGCTCTGCACAGCTGGTCATAATAGGTGTAGAAGACCTCAGCTGTCACGTGTTGTCTTTGTGAATTCAAATTTTCCCAAAGGTTTGAATAGCAGGCTCCCCTGCAATCGTTGCTATCAATGATTACGCCAACATAATCCTTCGGGTCCTTCCACCCTACGAAGGCGATCAACACTATTAACCATGTGAAATGGAAATTACCGCCATTGATCTGTGTGTCATTTAGTTCCTCCCAAAACTCATTCAACAGGTATTGACACTAGTTGAATTGTCCACCCTCCGCAACTGCGGCACCAAGTAGTACTGCGTCCATAGGTACCTCTAATGGCATCGCTTTTCTGAGAATCTTGTCGGCTAACAGTTGTGTGACAAACCACGTGGCTTTATCATCTATGTCCTCTATTTGAAAGCCTCTCTTGTCTTTGACAACGGTTTGAGTTTTCTTCATCTTTGCGGCCACTTCTTTGTCTTTTCTTTTCCCTTGGAAAAACTACTTCGGATTTTCACCTATTTTTCTCAATCCAATGATCCGGTGGATTAAGTCAATATTTAGGTCGATATTGCAGTCAAGCCACAAATATCCCTAGTGGATGCATGACATTAGAGTGCGCACCACCACATTCAGTTCTAGCGTTCTGTCGAAGTGCGGGAGTCTGAGCAGATTGAGCAATCCTAATTGGATTACTTCGGACGATCAGCTTTCCACAACCAAGGTGAGGTTGCCTTTCACATATTTCTTCCAGCACATGTACTGGTTGGGATGGAATTGTGGGAACCTAGGTTCATTTGGCTCTTTCTGTATCTGAAGCAGATCCTAGTCTTCCCACTTACACTCTGTGATCTTGCCCAACAAATGTTTTTCCACTTCGACATGCTTTGATATCGGCGAGAGGGGAATGTCGTATTTGGCATTCTTCATTAGCTTGAAGACCGGTGCATCCAGTGCATGCGGTGAGATATAGTCAAGGGTGAGCTTCAATGGTATCTCCTTATCATCTATCGACGGCTGTGACACTGTGGAACTCATCTTAGGTTTCTTCACTTTCAGCTCGACTGGTCCTTTGCCTTTGTCTTCCATTATTGTAGCGTGTCTTGGTGATCTTTTGGAAGCTTGACCCTATTCTATGACAACTTTCTTGTTGGGGGTTCTCATCAACCCTTCGATTCCCCCGTACCTGAATCCCTTCGCAGTCTCCTTGACCGTGAAATCTTCCTCAATGGAGGACCTCTCAGACATTCACTGGACAAATCTGGGCAAAGCAACGGAATTGCTGAGAACTTGCTGTAAACAATCACACAATATCACTCGCAAGAAAATTCAAAGGCTTCCGTAATGCCCGCGAGTCCAAATACAGTGATATTTATAGGTGCAGCTAGCCCCCCCTGCACCCTTCAACGGCTAGATAAGGATTAAATGTGGTATCCATTGGCCAAATCCAGTGAAGATTTGGGTCCTTTCATTCATTAATTCATTCAGAACGGCTAATTCTGCATTAAATGCTTGAACGATCGCTGGAAAAGTACTGTATAACGACTATTTTTGTGACTAACATTATAATGACTACTTTCCTAGAGCAGAGTCTCGAACTACGTGGCATACCATCCCCACTCCAGCGTAGTTGCTGTGCAGGTTTTTATATAAGAAATATATATAAACACATTAATAATATATCTTAACATTAATATTAATATTAATAAGTAATTAACAATTAATAATTAATAATTATCAAAGAGTCATGACTTTACGTTGGAAAGTCACGAAGGGACTTATATAAGTCCGACTTATATAAATAAATTGCCCATTTCTAAAATGCTTGTAATGTCAACTGTGGATTCAATGGCATCTCGTCTCTTTGCGATGGCCTTCATGTCCTCTGACAGACATCGCAGCTCTTACAATGCTCCTTTGCATCTTAGTGAATCGTAGGCCACCATAGCACTGCCCACAATATCTTCTGCGTAGTGTCCTCCTATTGCTCTGGAATGTGCATCAGCCAGTATGAATGGTTTCTCGTGCTCTAACACACATCTGCGCAGTACTTCATTCAGCCCCAATTTGTATAACTGTCCGAGAATTATGGTGAAGTCTGTTGCTCTTACTACCAATTGCTTCTTCTGCTGCGTAGTAAACTCTATGGGTGCCAACCCATTAGTCAAAAAGTCTATGATGTCTTTATAATATTCATCATCTATCTGGATAGCTGATGACTATTATAAAGACATGATCAGGTAGATTGTCTTCAAGGTTCGTAGGCTCTTCTCCTGACTCGATCCTTGACAAATGATCAGGTCCTAAGTTCAATCTGCTCAGCTTAACCACAATTTCAAAGTCATACTCCTGAAAGAGTAATAACCATTTACAGATTCACCCCCCTAACATTGGTTTGTTGACCAGGTATTTCAAAGCAGAATTGTCAGTGAACATAAAGAAGTGCTCACCAACCAAATAGTGCCTGAACTTCTGCAATGCATAGACCATAGCGAGTCCTTCTCTCTTAGTAGTGGTATAATTATTCTCTATAGATGAGAGCTTCCTGCTCAAAAATGCAATGGGATGGTCAATACCTACCTCTCCTAGTTGTGCTAATACAACTCCCAATGCTATACATGAAACATCGACATGGACATGGAATGGCTTCTCCTAGTCTGGAAAAACTAGGATCGGCGCAGTTACCATAGTTGTGGTTATCTACGCATAACCCTTTATAAACTTCCTATAGTAACCGGTATGCCCCAATGTAGTGCACAACTGCTTGAATGAATTCGATGTTGGCAAGTTTACAATAACTGCGATCTTCATAGGATCAACCATCAATCCCTGCTTGCACACAATGTGTCCCAACATAATTCCATAGGGTACACAAAAAATACACTTCTTCAGGTTTAATGACATTTGATGTTGTCTACATTTTTCTAACATCAATATGAGATTTGCGCAATGGTCCTTTAGCAACCCAAATACTGTCCAATCATCAAAATAAGCTTCTAAAAACTGATGCATGAAATCCTTGAATGCTGCAACCACAACTCTGGAAAATATGGCAGGTGCATTCTTCAGAATAAACGGCATTACTCTATACTGGAATGACCCCTATTATATGGAAAAAGTGGTCTTGTGTCTATCCACGGGATCAATTCTTATCTGATGATATCCCGAAAATCCATCAGTAAAGGAATATGCCTCATTTCCTCCAACGTTATCAAGTACCTCATCAGTGAAGGGAGTAGGAAATGGGTCATGCATCGAAGCATCGTTCAATTTTCTGAGATCCACACAAATATTGATCTCGCCTTTTTTGTTCTTATCTTGGACAACCATAGGGATTATCCACTCAGACTCTTCAACTAGATCGATGATCCCTATGTCTAGCATTTTATCAAGTTTTGCCCTGACTCGTTCTTTGTATCGCGAGTTCAGTCTATAGGGCCTCTGCTTAATACCTGGCTTAAGAGGTATCTTCATAACCCCTAAATCTCCCAAAATTCCCTTCATCTCTATAAAATTTGTCGGGAATAAATCCTGATACTCATGTAACAGGTTTGCGATCTCCGCGACAGTCTGATCATCCCAAGAGTCTCCAACACTTGCAAGCTTTAGCACTTCGTTGGTGCCAATGTTCACTTTCTACATTTTCACAGGTCCTCTCATGTCTGGAATTTCCAATAGAGGTCCCTCTATGTCACGCGCTCCTTCTGACTCAGGAATTTTTATGTTGCGCGGATCCTCCTCATCATTGTATTCTTTTTCTTCAGCCTCTTCAGCTAGGTTATAACATTCCATGGAATATTCTACCTGTTCCTTCCATTCTGACTGTAGGCTTGCAAGTACGCTGTCAGCTCCAAAGAATTCCTCTAATGTCATGTTTCTATGTGGACATTCTGGTCGAAATATTCTTTCCTTAATAATCTGCAGCGCATAATTTATGTTAGGACTCTCGTCTTCAAAACTAAAGCTCCTCTGGAATTTCACAATGAGGGTAGGACAATCTGTAGTTTCCCTGCGCAACTCCTTACCTAGATACCATTTCTTTGGACTTTCTTCCTCCAACATATGCACAAACAGATGCACCCATTCTGTCTGTGGTCTCTCCTTCCATGCTTGTGAACAGACCTCAATATGTTTCCTTGGATCTGTCTGTCCATTGTATTTCTCAAAGGGTAGTGTAACCTTGTGTTGGAGAAAACTTCCTATGGCTTGGGGTGGACCACAATAGATAGTTGAATGCCAGAAATTAACTCAATTCTCAATGCTATGCTATATAAATGACAATGCTAAGATAATGAAGAGCATAACCAACCTCGATCCAAATGTTTGATGTAGATCCCCATTGGAGCTTTCAATCCATGCACTTGAACCTGCAAGTTAGTCTTGACAACCAATATACAACAAGTGAATATAATATATAAATGACATTAACATCATCAATAGAAATGGTCCATGATAATATAAGTAAATGCAACCCAATGTAATATAACTACATTCACAACATTGATGGACGAGAATATGAGTATTTCTGTTAATAAATAACAAGAAATATAATGTGATACGACCTCTTGTCAGCAACCAATCTAAACCAAGATCCGGGTCAATCCACTTGTGCCTCCACCACTTCAATCCTCCATGGAATGGCAAACTCAAACTATGGTAGGAGTTTGGAAGGTGAACATAAAGGGTTCACAACTACAAGGATCAATGAGTGTAGACTCAAGATAGGGAAAAAATTCACTAGAGTTCTCTTGCTCTCCTTTCTCCTCCCGTCCATAAGCCATATGTGCTCAATATATAGTCCTCTCAAAGGTAGGTGAAATGACACATCGAGGCATTTCTGGGGTAAATGGAGGGCCAAAGGTCACCCTATGACCGCTTTTTGGGAGTAAAAAGTAATTAACTAGTGATTTTTACCATTTTACATGCTACTCGTGGGCTATAGTGATGCAACTCGTGGGTACGCCCACTGTAATGATGTAGCTAGCGTACAAGGGAAAAAATAGGGAAAATAGTGTGTCTGAAGGATATAAAGTGGATCTGAGTCAGTAAAATGGGTCCGCTAGGCCAAAGAGTGATGATACTCACAAGGTGGAAAATTACGTTGTAACAGATGCCCTCTAATGTGTGAGATCAGAGACTGATGCTATGATGGCCCAAATACATTATAAATCTCAGAAGTGTAGTTATGGAGACACAAGTGGAAGGAGTAGCTCACTCATCATAATACAATAGTATCCCAGAGTACATGTCGGTATAGTACAACAATCTGATACAATGGCCATGAATAGGCAGTACATATGTCATAAGTGATCATAGCCATGATCCCTCTACAGTAAGATATGGTCTCCTGCTGAAAAGGAAACAACTAGTGCAAACTAGAGGTACAAACTGCTGATATCTGAGAGGTGATATCTCAGATGTAAATTCATAATCACGAGTAGCATACTGAATGCCACTATCGCCTGGGGTCTTCTACACAAGTCTTCGATGGTGCAAGTCCCATCAAGTGAATAAAGGAGTTTAGGGAGAACTTGATGTGACATCGTTTGAGTACCGATCAATGATGTATACCATTAACAGACGCAAGATAACCCACCAATAATGAAAATGGGCATCAAGGCACATAGCACAATCATCAAATTGCGAATAGATGTGTTGAAGTTGAACACTAGGATGAATCCATCGATTAGGGGACATTGATGTATTCCCAAAACTGTCGATGGCGAGAGAACCTGCCACTAATGACTGCAAACCTCAAGGTACTCAACCGAACTCTAAGCCTCAAGTTCTGGAATAAATGGGTTGAAGTCGACGGAACGAGACTCGCTGGAAGGAGGGCATTAAGGCATCCCCCATCAGCCAGCACGAGGTACCAGCTACGCTGAAAGATTCGGAAGAACTCAGGTGAAATGGACTGACTCAATAAGGATGGTCAACATGCAATAGTTAAGAGATCTAAGGAGTGGTCGACTCTAATTTCAGGACTTCCTTTGAACAAGAGCATGAGCAAATGGATAGACTCAAGCAGCATATACTTAATATAAACTGTGCGATGCAGGAGGCATCACAAAGGGCTCCATAATGACGGGAAGCTTAACCAATCGGTGGAGTAAACTGAGAAACCAGTACAGCTCATAAGGTCCAACTATAGTCCCGACTCATAATGTATGGAGTGGAATGAATGCTCTGTTCAAAGGAGACACAACAACTGCCAACAAAAAGTAGTAACCATAATCCCATCCGGCTTTCTGAAATATTTGATTTTTTTTGGTCTTTTTCATATTTGGAAAATCTTGAAAAAGAATAAAATTGCTTATAGTACAACAAGTGAGGGAATGAGTGTCAAATAGAGAGAAAACTAGTCCCAAGCAGTGGAGCATACCTATGATCAATGCAAGGAAGCATGTGCAGGATGTGGACACTTGGGGGGGGTGTTCCCTCAGGGTCAAAAGGTCATCAAATTGTGAAGGACAAATGGAAGCTCTGCAGCGCTCGACAGGGAAAAGTGCTCAGGAACCAGGATAACAACTGAGTAAGCGGAAGCCAGCACAAGGCTCAAGCAACAAGAAGGATAATGCAATGCAATCACAACTCAACATAAAAGGGGAGTCTTTTTTTGTAAATTTAGTCTCCTCACCCGAAAAAGTGTAAAATAATGAGAGAAGAACTCTTCTAGTCACGTACGAACAGAGTATACCTTTTTCGTAATTAATCCACAAAGATCTGGAAAAGGGGTAAACTTATACCTAAGTGGATATCGCTTCAAATCCTTTAACGAGTTTGAAATGACAAGTATACTCAGCAATCTTGTTTGATTTGAAAAAGTCTAACAAGGGCTTAAAAAAGTCTTTATAAAAATCTTTTCCGTAAAGGTTTAACGAGCCCAAAAAAGTAAACTCATGACCTCCTTACTGTTTTTAATGAGCTCAAAGGAGAGATGGAAGAATGCTCGTAACCTCCTTACTATTTTTAACGAGCTCGAAGTAAAGGGGGAAGAATGCTCATAACCTCCTTACTGTTTTTAAGGAGCTCGAAGTAAAGGTGGAAGAATGCTCATAATGGGAGCAGACGAGTGTCGGGGACATGTGAGACTAGTTCCAAGCGCATGGAACAAAGCTATGCATAATTCAAGGAACATGAGCAAGATAAGGACACTCAGGGGGTTCCTGTGAATTCAAATGGAAAAAGGTTCAAATGCATCATAACAATGGGGAGGCCTAAACCTATATGCAAGGTTCCGAATATGCCTACCATGACCGAAGCAAATGTCAAAAAGAACTAGTAAACAAGTATAAGTCTAGCTAAGAATCCTGTCTCCAAGAAACATAAGTACCAAGATCATCTCTAAAATGTACGTAAAGAAAAATATGATACAAGTCACTGCGGTAGAAAAATTTTCAACTTCACTATTGTTAACCTTAGACATAACGCAAGTAGAGCTAACCACTGAAGGTGCCATAGTACGAATACCTGAGGGATCAAAATGATCATCTTCAAAATGAAGAGCAAAGATGAAGGATGTGAAGGAATCTGCAAGAGAAAATTCATCATCACGGGAGTTGGAAATTCTAGAAATAGAATCAAACTCTTTAGGAGCACCGATTTGCAGATCTATAGGAGAGCTCAAAGACTCATCAGACTCAAATGTCAAATCAGGGCTGGATGAGACTGTGAATGGATCCAAATCCAAATGGATGGAAGGTTGTATTATAGGCTCATCTTGTTCAATAATATCAAGGGGAGGAGGGGAATGAGATATATGATAAATATCTCCCCACGGCTTTTCATCACCACCCATGGCCTCAATAAAAACTTCATCTGAAGGAAAAATACCATCGAGGAAACCATGTGAACAAGATAGGTCGACTATACGCGCGGGCAGCATAACGGGATCTTCCTCTATTGTCCATGAAGAAGAGCGATCTGAATCTGCAATGGCTGGTTGAACATGATGAGCAAGCTTGACTGCAGACAAGGGCATATCCATCCCAATGTGTGAAACGTCTCCAAACGGGCAACTCGTGGAAGGTAGATTCCACGGATCATGAAAGTATGATGTCCAGAAAAGTACATGATTCAACAAGGAAGGAGCATCATCAGAGATGGTTCCTACAAAGGAGATTGGTGTAGGGAAATCATAAGATCCCATCAACAAAGGCTACATAACAACACCCATGTTCCCAGTTGCCGGCTGAGAATCTATAACCTGTAGGACTACTGATGCCGTGGATGCTTCAGGAGGATGATTAACGAAATCCAACTGATCAGTGGTCACAATATTGCCTTCATGTGGAAAGCAAATAATCCTAAATACAGTAAACACAAAAGCTTTCATAGCGTACATCCAATTCCAACCAAGTAAAAGTTTGTAGTCAATGGGTGCATCAACCACTTCGACTTCAATAGGCACAGGTTTACCTCCCAAGCGGACAACAAGGGAAGGGATAATCCCATGTGGCTGAAATGATCGACCGTCAAATGCAAGGAGCATGGTCCTAGATGTGAGTAGAGGAGGAGAGCCAAGAGCTTTCTAACAAGCTAATGACATCACTGACGTAGAAGCGCCTTCGTTAACCACCGTTCTCTTGAAGAAATTCTTAAGGCACTCCACATGGATTTGAAAAGCCATGTGGTAAGGTAAGCGAGGTTGCACATTAGTAGTGTCGAACTTGATGACGTTGGGAATCCCTCTGTTTTGAACTCCTAACGCACACAAAAGGGCATGCCTTTGAGAAGGACACGCCTGTAAAACTTCAAGAGCTGACATAACACACGGAATTTGTCCCAAATCTTCTACAATGGAGTAGTTCTGGGTGGCTTGGGCATTGGGATTATGCGTAGAGCGCTTAAGGACACCTTTCGATATCTACAGCATAATAGAGGGCTTCTCGATATGCAAGGAATTATCAGTAGGAGGGGGAGGCTCATTCCCCATATTAGGTTGTGGTGCACCATAATCATGTTGACAAGTAGCAACACTAACCTCCGATTGGACCATATTCACGCATCCATAACCACTAGTATTGGAAGAAGACGTAGGAGTCTCATTAGGTCCATAACCAACGGCGGGAGCATGTGAAGCCATGTTTTGATGATGATGAGGAAAGGGATCCTTCAATAGAGCTGAGCTCTATGCCAAATGCTTCGATGCTTCTTCGATTCGAGGACACAAGTGAGTAAGATGATCTTCCCCACAAAGCTTATAAGGAAATTTCACCTTACGCCTAGGTTTACGGTCCTCACCAGCATTTCCGCCTTCCCAAGGAGGGTTGGCATTCTCCTTACGAGGGGTATTGTGATTGCTATTATTGTTCCCATTGTTTCCACCCTTACAGTTATTTCTCCCCTTCTTCTTACCACCAGGTTGTTGGTTACCCGATGGTTTAGTCGTTTGCAAAGTGTGTACATCAGACGATGGGGTGGAAGTGGACAAGGTGTGAACCTATCCGAGAGTAGACTGGTTTAGCGACAAATTTTGCATTTGATTAGCCACCAAATCTACAGGGTGAGTACTTGCGTATCCCACAATTCCATCGGCATGCAGTCCAGGAAATGTCTTGGGCTCATGTCTTGTTCGCAGTGCGTCAGGGATGATGTCATATAAAATGCCAGACTGAGAGTATAGTAAATATAACTACTGGACTTTTAAGATGGCTTGTTCCTTAGTCATAATAACATACATCAAAACGTCCTTAGAAATATATGGGAGTAGAGACTTGAGGAACCATTCCAATAGAAACTCTGGAGGAATGTTGGCTTTCACTAGTCGCTTCTGTTGATGCCACTCTTGAACGTGATCAAAAATATGTGTGGCCTTAGTCTGACGGAAAGTAGAAAAAAGTTCAGTACTAGTGTTGTAACAAACCAGCAACTAGAAATGATCCAAGAAAACCAAAACTATCTCATTGAATCCCCTATAAGTGTTCCCAGGCAACTCAACATACCACTTCGCAACTGCCCCCATGAAGGTGCATTGAAATAGTTGTAATCTAACGGAATCGTGATTCAACGAATTGGAAGAGCACCAAAGGTGAAACATCATGACATGATCACCCGGATCCTCACCACCTTTCCCCTCGAACTTAGGAATGTCCGAAGGAATTTTGGTAGGAACCGGAGGCCAACTAGGGTCATGACACACCAGATCATTCGTGAGCTTCGAAATATCCAAAAGATTCAAACGTGCAAGGAATGGGAGCTATGGTTGGAAAGCTTGATTATAAGCTCCCATAAAAGGTTGATTATAAGAACCTGAAGGATAGGAAGGACCAAATGCTTGACCATGAGCATTAAACTGCTAATTATGTGGTCCTGAAAAACCATAAGCATGACCATGGCCGTAAGGTTGATAACCTCCCCTGACCTGACTCGTATGAGAGTAAGTAGGTATATATGTGTTTTGCGCACCATATTGAGGTGGGTTGTACTGATGGCCAACACCGACTGTATTGTAGTAAGGGTTTCCACCATAAGTATGGGGCATATACGTACTATTCATAGCGGGAACCATGTTATAATAACCAGGATTATAGGGTATGTTCCCACCCCCAGCATAAGTGCTAGGATTAGCATAAGCAGTCGTGTGGTGACCATAAGCATGAGATGTATTGCTAGCCCCAACATTGGTGTTACTAGTAGCAAGAATGGTGGCATTATGACCATGTGGATAAGGTATATTCCCACATCCTACATTAGTATTACTAGTAGCAGCAGCGGATGTAAAAGTATGTGGTATATGTCCACCACCATGGTTGGGAGGAGCATTAACATTTTTGAAAGTGGTCATAGGTTGATGAGTAGCGACATGTGTATCAGGTGGTAAATGGAAAGTCAGGTTGCAAACAGTGTTCCTATTAGGTTGGGTAGTCCTAGGAGGCGACCATCTTCCAACATTAGCATTGTTAGGAGGAACACGACCGGTCCCCATACTATGAGTGTGAGTGGACAACGTGGTTCCCATGGCGAGGGTATTACCCCCAATGGGTGTAGTGTGGCTAACACCATGACTAGTGCCAACGTAACTACCAAAAGTAGTGGAAGGATCAACTGTGTTGTAATTAGGAATACCAAAAGAGAATGCGGTAGGGTTGATCATAGGACCTGTGCCATCATGTAACTCTAGCATCCCTTATATATAATTATGCAGAAACGAAGGATCAAATGGGTCATCCTCGGGCGGATTTGGACCAAACAAACTGGGTTGAGTCTAGAGTGGATCCGGACCAAACAAACTAGGATGGGCCTCAGGTGGATCACCCACCCACGCCTCATGAGGAGTAGGGGTGTCTGAAGTGTGCTCGACTCTACCTGATGGAGTCATAGGGATTTCTTCAGTATCAAAGTGTGCAGCAGTCATGATGTCTAGGATGTATGTCTCGTAAGAATCCAAAGACTCATAGGGAGCCCGCTGGCATCCCATAGCAACACGGCGTGAAAGCTCAACCGGTTGTAAACTAGCCAACCAACGAGATTGCAGAGAGTAGGACTCCACGCCACGATATCTACGGAGAGAATATAAAATCACAGCGTCCCCTAATGGCCAAACTATCAATCAAAAAAAGTAAATCAAAATCAAACACCTAGAGAAACTACATCCAAGAGTAGACAAACAGAGTGGCTAAATGAGCTCCCAACACTAGAGCTAGTATGTCTTGCCTAGGAGAGGCTTGAGACTCCCAAACTGTAGCTAGAGGTAACATAATCAGTTATAGAGGCACCCAAGCTTCACTGCGTGCAAAGGGCCGTAATCCTTGGAAAAAAACAACTGTGTTGTCCAACCTCTATTTGACTTAGGACACAAACAGTATAACCACTGCAAGTAACCTATGTAATACCTAGGTAAGGAAACTATGGTCACCGCAGTATAACCAATGCTCAGGGGGACAATCATAGGTGGGATCCGTTGTTTGGGCAGGGTAGCTAAGCCCGAAATTCAAGAGGGTCAAATCCCCCAAGAGTCCCCAGATACGAACAAACCCTAGAAATATCTCCCACGTTTAGCCGGTATTGGAGGGATATATCCGCAACCAACCTCCCGTGACCTCGTGCTTAGCTCTGGTCTGAGTAGATCTTCTTGAGAACACTGATGTATACCATGGATTTCACCACTCCCTGGTCAAACACATAATGTTTCGTCTAGTAGTCTTGGATTGTTTGCTCACAATGATCTATTCCAAGACTCTAAACCTATGCTAGTTGGTGTACCCTATAAATAAAATCGTTCTAATCAATTTTAGATTAAACATTAATTTTAATGGTTGTGGTTACTCAAAGGATATGGTCATGAAATTAGTGATGTATATGACTCAATAGTATGCAAAATCATCAAACTCTAGACTCATCTATCCAATAAAAACAATGCCACTAACATGCAAAATCAATCCAACAGTTTCGAAATAAAAAATGCAACTCTTTTATATTTTCAATGCACAAGCAGAACCTAAATGAAAGCAGCAAGCACTCAATGCAAAATGCAGTACATGAAAGTAATGTTTTTTGTATTTTCACTTATAAACTAAAGGAAAATGCAAAACTGTGTTTTTGTATTTTTCAATATAATGAAATGAAAAATGCAAGCAAAATCCTACTATTCAGTTACAGAAATGCAAGGGAGATCACTAAGACAACCTAGCAGATCCTAAATAGTAAGAATCAACCAATGGAATGAGCTTGCAAATTAAAAATGGGTAAAAACCAATGAGGCTCAAAACCAAGAGAAAAGAGGAGTTCTGGTCACAAACAAGGCTTGGAACAGTCATGAACAAGGCCAAAGAAGACTCGGGAACACTCAGAATCAACCCAGCAACAACCAAAGGTCATGAAACAACCAAAGCCGGAGTTGTATGCTACTGTTGAAGGAAAACCTGCGGATACCCGCGGGCTATAGTTCAGACAGAAGCGGGTAGACGCGGGCAAAGCTAAGCTCACTCGTGGGTAGGGAAAAGAAAATGAGAAACCAAAGAGTCCAATGGCTCATAAAAAGGGTGTTTTGTATAGAGTATCCTAATGGCCAATTAATGACACAAAGCTTCGACAAACAACAACTCTAAATAAGGACTAATGCTCAAAAACCCCCAAAAATGGATGTTCTCCCCAGTGGAATCACCATTTTTGTGTTGGAGAAAACTTCCCATGGCTTGGGGTGGACCACAACAGATAGGTGACTACTAGAAATTAACTCAATTCTCAACACTATGCTATATAAATGACAATGCTAAGATAATGAAGAGCATAACCAACCTTGATCCAAACGTTTGATGTAGATCCCCATTGGAGCTTTCAATCCGTGCACTTGAACCTGCAAATTAGTCTTGACAGCCAATATACAACAAGCGCATATAATATATAAACGACATTAACATCATCAATAGCAATGGTCCATGATATTATAAGTAAATTCAACCCAATGTAATATAAACACATTCACAACATTGATGGACGATAATATGAGTATTTCTATTAATAAATAACAAGAAGTACAATGTGATACGACCTCTTGTCGGCAACCAATCTGAACCAAGATCCGGGTCAATCCACTTGTGCCTCCACCACTTCAATCCTCCATGGAATGGAAAACTCAAACTATGGTAGAAGTTTGGAAGGTGAACATAAAGGGTTCACAACTACAAGGATCAATGAGTGTAGACTCAAGGTAGGGAAAAAATTCACTAGAGTTCTCTTGCTCTCCTTTCTCCTCCCGTCCATAAGCCATATGTGCTCAATATATAGTCCTCTCAAAGGTAGGTGAAAGGACACATTGAGGCGTTTCTGGGGAAAATGGAGGGCCAAAGGTCACCCTATGACCGCATTTTGGGAGTAAAAAGTAATTAACTAGTGATTTTTACCATTTTACATGCTACCCGCTGGCTATAGTGATGCAAACTCACGGGTATGCCCACTGTAATGATGCAGCTAGCGTACAAGGGAAAAAATAGGGATAATAGTGTGCCTGAAGGATATAAAGTGGATCTGAGTCAATAAAATGGATCCTCTAGGACAAAGAGTGCTGATGCTCACAAGGTGAAAAATTACGTTGTAACAAACCATGTCAACAAACCTGATCTGCACTTGATTATGAACTAATCCCATGTGGTCAATGTCTGCTTGTGCGTAGCCCACCATCTGGCGGGTGTCTCACGCAGTGCCATATCTAGTGTTGGTAAGCGATGTTCATATGCAATTGCTACAGTATATTCTTTGATAAAGGAATAAACATTAAATAAACCATCATAGGTGGGAATTGGGCTTACCTCCTTTCCAATCTAGCACAGTGACTTTGTTACCTGTGCACATCTCCTTGTTGATATTTCGTGCATACGAATTTTCCAGTTTTCCAGTCCTCCGTCAAAGTCTGAGATGCAAGAGTTGTCACATCTCCAGCTGAGTGTACCATCCACAGTGGGATTAATGTAATCTTCCTGGTTCGCAGTCATCTTGTAAATTCGGTCCAAATCTTGAGCTCGGGATTCTTCCTGAATCGGATCGCTGTATCTGTCTCCATCTGTAGATTGCAGTGGTACGATGACCCTGAGATGCTTTCCTTCAAATATCATCTTCTGTGTCTTCAATTTTATGAAAGTGAGGTTATCCATAGCCCATTCAATCCCCAACAACGCAGGATAAGGCTAACTATCATCCACAATCTTGATAACCTCGAAATCTGCATAACTTTGCACTCTATCAATGTCAACAACAATGTTGGCTAACTGTCCAAAGGGTATGACCTTCTCCTGGTTGACCATTCTCAACTGGATAGGTGACCATAACAGCTTTGGTCTCCCCATCTGCTACCATGTCTGTTTAGTTAAGACATTTACTTCAGACCCCAGATCAAGCATGATCTCATGCATTTCATAGTCTCCTATCTGTGCACTGAGTCTCATTTCTCTGTCTGTTCTCTTGTGTTTCTTGATCTGGTGAACTACACTATCGGTAGTCTCTGTCTTGCATTGTGGCTAGTATTGATTTAATAGTTTTTGCAACTCCACTATAGCGTCTGCGCTCTTCAACAACTTCATGTAGCTCCTTAGGAACTGTGCAATAAAGGTTCTTGTCTCTGTTGTGGCACTTGTTCTGTCATAAGCCGCTGACATATCTTCTATATGTGGTTTTTTACTACATAGCAGGATTCTTGGTGACCGAGGTGCCGGTTCTTCGAATATATCCCGCGCTTCTTCAAAGACTTCTCTGTTTTTCTCTAAGTAGAAAGCAAGTGCTTTCCCATGAGCTTTTCTTATCCATATTGTTTCAAGAGGAGTCTGCTTAGTATTAAAGTTTCCAGAAGTCAAAGCTTCTGCTCCTCCATCTCTCCTTGTCGTAATACCACTTCACGTCACTACATTAATACTTGGATCCGCATGCCTCCTCTCTGCTGCGATCAACTAGATGTTTGGGTTCGGTGCATCTTGCTGCTTTCTTTTCTACATTTCTACCTCTAACACTTGGCAGTCTTCAATAACGTGATCGAACAATTTACAATAATTGCACATAGTGCATGGGTTGGTACAATCTCTAGATACATGGTCAGCCTGACCATTTTTATAACAGATGACTTGACCTCAGCCTCTTCCTTGCGTCGGGTCGTTATTACTTCCTCTCCTACGATATCCTCCACGGCCTCTGTATGCTCCCTAATCATGTTGTGCATTATCTTGTTTCAGTGGAGTCTCTTCTTGGACTCTATACACTCCTCCATACATATGCTCAATATCTTTCTTCCTTTCCAACATGATCTCATATGCACGGCAGTTGGACTCATCATGCCCAACTGACTTACAGAAATTGCAATATAGGTTTTTAGGTGTTCTTACATATTTTTTTATTAGGTAGCAGTCCTCTGGCTGGTGTCCTTTAGTTCTGCAAATTTCACACCATGGCCCTTGGATCGTATTTAATGGGTTTGGTGCACCCATGTTAAGGAAATATTGGAATAAAGGACAATGATCCTTAGTGTGTCCTTCTCCCTTATAGCGTGTACACTAGACTTCATGTCTCTCTTGTTTTCCTTTCTTGATATCATGTAGTTGTAGTGTCAGGGTTGTTAATTTTTCAGAATTTACTTCAATCTGATCTAGGATCTTAACTGAGAGAACAACATGTACAGCATATCAATCATGGACACAATAATGCAAGCACACAAGAGACACAGAGTTTACTTGGAGAAAACCATAAAGGTGAAAAACCCCAATAACTTCCTCAGAGACAGATAGAGAAATGATACAACCCAAGCATAAGAGATAGACATCTCCTGGCAGCAGCTTCTCCTCCTCCACAAGTGCACCACTCTCTTGAGAGTGTGAGAGAGAATAGAATGATGAAATAGAGTGCCTCCTGCACTCTATTTATACTTGACTTGACTTGCCTAATAACCTTTACTAAGTCGGCCTTAACTTAACCACATAACATAATGCTGACTAGGCCGACACCCAATAGGGTGGTCTAATAACCCTTTGACCCACATGGCCGATCCCCAATAGGGTGGTCTAATAACCCTTCGACCCACATGACTTATACAGGGCCGACCCCAACAAGGTGGTCTAATAACCCATCAAGTATAAGTTACGACACTTACAATATAAATGACAACACTTCCATATAGAGGAATAATAACATCTCTATAGGAATACAAACACTTATGTATAGAGGAATAATACCATCTCTATAGGAGTACAATAATATATGAAATACGTTCTGAAGTTACATATACATCAACACTCCCTCTTAACTAGGAAGGTATTTCTCGACACAGGTCTTCTAGCACAAGTCTTCTTCTCTGGATCATCGTCACTGGATAATCGTTATCGAGACATCGTCATCGTCACTGCTGCTGCTATCTCAATCAATCTTTGAATCTACTTGTCATAGGAAGTTCTACAGAGCTAGTCCTTTTTCATACTAGATGTAGGCCCACCACCTACAGGTCTTCATCATCACTGGCCATACTATGGAAATCTCAGGACTTATTATGTGCGTCACAAAACCTTAAAAGAGTCTCTTGACTAGCAAGAACCCTAAAGAGCATCTGAGCCCTTTTTCATCCTGTCCAGATCTCCAGGACTTATTACATGTGACCCCACCACAAAACCTCGAAAGAGAATCCCAGGACTAATTACGAGCATATGTCTCAACCTATCGGATCTCCTAGGGCACAAATTACATGTGGTCATCACAAAACCTCGAAAGAGCATCCCAGGACTGATTACGAGCACATGGCTCAACCTATCAGATCTCCCAGGGCCCAAATTACATGTGGTCATCACAAAACCTTGAAAGAGCATCCCAGGACTGATTACGAGCACACGGCTCAACCTATCAGATCTCCCAGGGCACAAATTACATGTGGTCATGGCAAAACCTCGAAAGAGCATCCCAGGACTGATTACGACCACACGGCTCAACCTATCGGATCTCCCAGGGCATAAATTACATGCCATAGGACAAAACCTCGAAATAGCATTTGCCAGATATCCCAGGGCACAAATTACATGCCATAGGAAAAACCTCGAAAGAGTATCTGCAAATCTCCCAGGGCACAAATTATATGTCCTCCCAAGCAAAACCTCGAAAGAGCATTTGCCAGATATCCCAAGGTACAAATTACATGCCATAGGCAAAACCTCGAAAGAGTATCTGCAAATCTCCCAGGGCACAAATTATATGCTTATCTGCACAACCTATTCCTCAGCCACAGAGTATCAACCTAATATTCACCATACATCATCCTGATGTACACATGATCATCCTGATCATCATCACTACATCATCCTGATGCATGTCATCTGGAGCAACATCCTGAAGCTCGTCATCCATGATCATCCTGATCATACAATGCATCCACCTGATGCATACACAGTATCTACCTGATACATATCATCATACATGATCTACCTGATCATACAATGTATCCACCTGATACATATACAAATACATGATCCACCTGATCATACCTGATACATATCAACATACATGATTTACCTGATCATACAACATATCCACCTGATACATATACAGATACATGGTCCAAGCATCCAACATGATGCATATACAAAAATACAAATGATCCAACTGATCATATCCAACATCAACATGATGCATACATACATAAATGATCCAACTAATCATATCCATCATCCAACATGATGCATACATACATAAATGATCCAACTGATCATATCCAGCATCCAACATGATGCATACATACATAAATGATCCAACTAGTCATATAGAGTAGAAACTCGAACATCGTACTGATGCTCATCATTCAGCACTTACATCCACAGCCATGGAAGGATCCTCCTGGCACCATGCTCGGAATGGCTCCTGCAAATGTATCCATCACTTCTTCCTCGAAGTGTCATCAATCTGAAGAACACCAAGCCTCTCTCTAAAGTACTCAAACTTCACTCTGGCTAGTGGTTTCATCAACACATCTACAATCTGCTAGTTTGTCGCAACATACATGAGCTTCACTGCTCCTCTCTGCACCATATCCCTGATATAGTGATATTTGATCTCTATGTGTTTCAACCTGTCGTGGAACACCGGGTTCTCAGACAGCTTCACACAGCTCTGGTTGTCACAAAAGATACCAGTAGTCTCCAATGGGAGAACAAATAGCTCAGACAGTAGCTTCCGAAGCCATACTGCCTCACAACTAGCCGAACAAGATGAAACATACTCTACTTTGGCTGTACTCAGTGCTACATAGGACTGCTTCCTGCTAAACCAAGACATCACACCTGATCCCATACTGAAGCAACACCCAGAAGTGCTCTTCCTATCTACAACACTGCCTGCCCAATCTGAATCAACATAACCCTGTAGGTTAAACTTTTGATTCGCATCATACTTGAGCCCATAATCAACTGTACCCTTCAGGTACCTCAGAATATGCTTTACAGAAACTAGGTGAACACTCCTCGGATCCGTCAGGAACTGGCTCAATGTGTTCACCGCAAAGCAAATATCTGGTCTCGTGTTCGTCAGGTACATCAAGGACCCAATCATCTGACGATACATAGGGATATCAACCAGCTTAGATGAAGCATCACACAGAAGCTTCAGGTTTGATTCCATAGGTGTGGCCATGGCCTTGCAGTCCATCATCCCAAACCTCTTCGGGATCTCTACTACATACTTTCCTCATCCAAGGAAGATTCCATCTGCACTCTACCACACCTCCATACCAAGAAAATAGTGCATCATCCACAAGTTCTTCATCTTGAACTTGGCAGGAAGCTTCCGCTGTGTGTCAGAAATCAATCTATCTTCACCTGTAATAAACAGGTCATATATACAAAATTAGTATCACTGGATTGCCTTCCTCAACCTTGTAGTAAAGGTTGGAATCCGCTTTACTCTTGGTAAATCCCAAACTAGATAGAAAGTTGTCTATCCTACCATACCAAGTTCTGCACATATATGAATCCCTGCCATGTGTCTCAGAACCAAGTGGCTGCTCCACATACACTTCTTCTTCAACTACACCATTCAAGAAAGCTATCTTGAAATCCATTTGGTGTATCTTCCATTTCATCACTACAGCCAGAGCAAGTACGGATCTAATGGAAGTGTATCTGGCTACAGGAGCAAAAGTCTCTATGCTACCACCTGCAGCATGCTTGATCTTGTAGATCCTCTTAGAAGTCACTACAGACTCCCCTTCAGGTCTTGGGATTGCATCCCAAACATCTAATGATCGACTGGTACTCCTCGATCATGGCATTCTTCCTAGATCCTAGGAACTTCAATATCTTCAATAGATAACTTTGTTGCTGAACAAATGTTGTAGTCCTTCTTTTGTAGGTGATGGTATATGATCTTTCCTACACAACAAGTTAAATTGCATGATTAGAAAACATCTCATAGTTTTCAGAACAAATTCTTACACATAAAGAAATATGTCATACAGTCATGCAATTATCTTAGCCAATGCTTCAATACAACATTTATCCATATCCCGTAACTTTCTAGATGCCTTCCAATCTCTACTAGAACATTGTTAAGAGTGTGCACAACTCCCAACATGTCAGCAAAGAGGTTTCATTCTAGATAAGTAGCAATGGAATGTTGTACAGTGCCATAGGCCACTTACCCATGTATATTAGTAGTATACTGTTCATCAATGCAACTATTCTAATATGCATAATACACAACCTAATTCTAGGAACATGAGTATATACATTATTGAACAGTATTATTTAAACAATAAAATATGCAAGGAATGATAATTCAAATACTTATCTTTGTTTGTTTGTTGGGTTGACTCCCTCTCCAGTCTTTGCTTTTTTTTCTGCAACTCCATTCTGATGTAGATTGTGAGAAGTGGTCAACTCCCTCTCAATATCTGCATCCTTGCAGAAACTACTGAAGTGTGCTCCTTCTTGATCTTTGCTTTCTTGTAGGAACAACTAGAGTGTGCTCCCTCTTGATCTTTGCTTCCTTGTAGGAACAACTGGAGTGTGCTTCCTCTTGATCTTTGCTTCCTAGATTTTCTATCCTTGAACTTATATCCATCACTATGCAGGCTTATGAGTATCACCATTGTGTTACCCTCGAGGTCTCATACATAATCACACATTCATTAGTATAATCTTAATACTATCAAAACACAATAATCTTAAACATGTATAGTCATGATCATTTCAAACACAGATAATAAACATTAGTATTCAAGGTTTCAGGAAAGTCTTCTTTTACTCATGCATATTCTTATTTAATCATAGGACTCTTCTGGTTAGTTAAATCATCAATCAAGATAAGAGACATAAAATGCATAAACCCTTGATTACTTACATTTCTAACTTTATGAACAAACATAACCAATCATACCAAGTATACATATATAAGGGATTCTAACACAAGGTAGGATTCTAACTTGATATAGGAAAAACATACCTGGATTGGTATGTTAGCTAGTTATGTCTAACATACCCACATGATGTCTTCTTGTTCTCTTCAATGAATTGTGCTAGTAACCTGCATATCTCATAGGTTAACCATTTATAGAACCAAGTTATACATACCTCGCAAAATAGATCTTCTAAGTGATTCATGACAATGGATGAATCTTTGTCCTCATGTCATCATGATCATATGTTCTTGAACTAGAACATGATTTGTCTTTCTTGGTGTACCTTTCATGTTAGCGGACAACATAAACCTCATACAACACCATAATGCATTAGTACAATCATAAGTGTCAACACCCTAATCAATGAATATCTTCTATCAAAAATTCATAATTTTATTAAGGTGATACGACAAGTCTAAATTTAATCAAGATTGTACTAACCGTAATAACATGAAGACAAACATACCATAAAATTAATCATGAACAAATCTCGAAACATACCTGGATGAGTCATACCTGTCGAAATTGCTTGTAATCTTCTTATGTAAGGCCTTAGCCTCATCTCCCTCTGAAACAGGAACTTCTTCACTTATGCAGGTGACCAATCCATTCTCTTCTAGGATTAACCCAATCCACTTGATTTGCAGGAATTGGATCTGGAGCTGGATTAGGGTTTGTCAGAGAAACCCTAAAAATTCAAACTTTGAATTTCAAACTTTCGAAAGGATAGAAATATGCACCTTTATGAGCTTATCAAGCTGGTATACTCATAATTTGAAAGCTGCAAAGTTTCACCCCTCAAATTTGCCTCTGAAACTTTCAGATTCACTAGACATGACCCTGAACTAGGGTTTGATAAATCCCACCCTTTTTCCTAATCAAAATGTTCGATCCAAAGCTCTAAGCTTCTAGTTTTCTGAGGAGCTTCCAGCCTTGGTCACAGATTTCAAAAATTCCCATTTTTGAAGAAGCCCTAATTTTCCACTTTTCCGATCAAAGTCCCGAACTAGGGTCTGATCAAGTTTGGCCTTCTGCCCAACCAAAAATTCTGATCTTGGTCTCTAAATTTTGATTTTGATGATTAGCATTCAGCCGTAGTCTCCAATTACAAAAATTCCAACTTTCTCCGAAACCCTAAATTCCTGAAGCCATGAATGAAGGTGCTAAAAAATAATTCTGTTTTGACAGAAATATGTACCTGATTGTTTCTGGTGTAACTCCAAACTTTTCAATTGATAGGGTCTAAAAAACTTTCCTGTGATAGCCCAGCCTGTCATATTTCCAGCCCCATAGGTCTGACCTCAAATGGATTCTCTAAGAGATATTTATGCCAAGTATCACAATGTGACCTGTTTATGGGATAAAACGGGAGGGCGAACTTGTATGGTGTGCCATGTGTCACTGGTTCCGTTTAGGCCTCTGAAAACGTTACTTGAGAAATTTCAGTCTATGCACTACCTATCACATTTTACTAAATTTCATTTGGAGCTTCCTAGCCCAAGTTATGACCTTTTTTCCAAGGTCACCTGTTTTTGACTGAGATCTGGAAGAGGCAGAAACCTATATTGTACATATCATAAATCATAAAGTATAACGAATTAGAGGTTTTCCTTTGGACACACAGTACATGGGGATATTAGCTTCTCCCTGTAAGATTTTCAGACCTTGAAACCTCGCTGAAATGTATTTATAGTGAAAGTTATACGATGACTAGTTTTTGCTATATCAAGCCCTAGCATCATAAGTGCAACAAGTGTCATACATGCCATACCATGCCTTCTTTCAGGCTAGCTTTGATACCATGTTAATTTTTCATAATTTAATTCAATCTGATCTAGGATCTTAACTGAGAGAACAACATGTACAACATATCTACAACATATCAATCATGGACACAATAATGAAAGCACACAAGAAAGACAGAGTTTAGTTGGGGAAAACCATAAAGGTGAAAAACCCCAATAACTTCCTCAGAGATAGATAGAGCAATGATACAACCCAAGCATAAGAGATAGACATCTCCTAGAAGTAGCTTCTCCTCCTCCACAAGTGTGCCACTCTCCCAAGAGTGTGAGAGAGAATAGAATGATGAAATGGAGTGCCTCCCGCACTCTATTTATACTTGACTTGACTTGCCTAATAACCTTTACTAGGTTGGCCTTAACTTAACCACATGACATAATGTTGACTGGGCCGACACCCAATAGGGTGGTCTAATAACCCGTTGACCCGCATGGCCAACCCCCAATTGGGTGGTCTAATAACCCTTCGACCCACATGACTTATACAGGGCCGACCCCAACAAGGTGGTTTAATAACCCATCAAGTATAAGTTACGACACTTACAATATAAATGATGACACTTTCGTATAGAGGAATAATAACATCTCTATAGGAATAAAAACACTTCCTTATAGAGGAATAATACCATCTCTATAGGAGTACAATATACATATATGAAATACATTCCAAAGTTACATATACATCAACAAGGGTAGCCAACTGGGTATGAATCTGCGATATCCCAGTGCTAGTTTCTCCAATCGTTGAAGCTTCTAACTTCATCATGAAATCCAAGGCTTCTTCCTACGAAGCCACCTTCTGTTGCATCAACGGATGTCTGATATGGGGAAACAGTGTGGCTATAAACCATTCCTTGTGCTGTTGCGATGCTATAACGAAGCTTACTTGGTCCAACAGTGTTTTAAATTTCTGGTAAAATTCCCAGACTGTTTCATTAGGTTTTTGCTTGATCTCTTTTAATTTTGTTATGCACCGTGACTCTGACTTCGGCTTCATAAATTCTGCTAAGGGTGCATCCTTGATTTCTTCCAGGGTTCTATTCTGTCCCTGAGAGTATTTCATGAACCAATGCAAGGATCTATCTCTAAAGGTGGTGACGAGTTGTGCTTGCTTAACAGCATCATCCTATACGTGTTTAACACTCCATACGCATTCACATAGAAACCAATGCTAATCAGGGTCTTCTAGACCCGTTCCTTTGAATATCGACAGCTTGATATCATCAACCATACTTCTTCTAGGTGGTGGAGGTTTCTGCGCAGGCTGCTGAGCAAAAAAAATAAAGGTAGAACTGCGCGGAACGATGGTCTGAGTGCTAGGGATATTCCCAACTAGGGGGTTCTTACCTGGTGGGTTTTGTGCAATGGAAGGCATGGTGTTCACAACTGGTGGATTCTGCGGAGTAATAAGCTGATAGGTGGAAGATAGAGGTGCGGTTTGGATATCAGGTTCAGCTTGTGAATCAATGTCTACGCGGAGTCCAGGTCCACTAGCAGTTTTCTCAGGTGTATATTTATATCTTTTTCCACTTCTCAAATTATGTGTCTCTTCGTCTAACCTACTATAAATGCTATCAACCATTACAGATTCCAAAAATTTCACTGCATTCTAAAAACACCTTTCTCTACCAAAAGCATTTTAATGTATAAACTGAGGTTGTTCAAGTACTTACCTTTGAATCCCTTGAAAAACTCTCTTTCGGCTGCGTTGTAGGACTTTAGCATGTCCACAGCAAACTACTTTACAAAGCTCTGTAATGTAATGTCAACCCAGAAGTCGATTGCTCGTGTGAATGGACTATCTACTTCTTTGAGCCTTTCAATAAGCTCTGGTGTCCACTTGGTCAGTACGTCTCGTGGTGTACAGTTTCTTTGCTCTACGAGCCTTGACAACCACTCGTGTAGCTCATTTCCAAAAGATGCCCAAAAACCTTCATGAACGTCTTTCCACAGGTATTTGTTCAACCACTAGATGTCAGAGAGATGTGGGTGTCTATTCTACTTTCTTGCAAAGTCTCTCTCTATCTTGTCACACCAAGCCCATATTTCTTTCTTGTCTAGATGCCAAAAGTCAATGCCCAACGAAGCTTCTTCTTCATCGCACATCACGGATTCTTAGAGTGGTAACGGAACCATGTTTTGGATTAAGATACTGTTCTAGAGGTTTCCAATGTAGACCTAGGTTATTCACGGTTTCAAGGAACCAACAAAACCCCTTCTCACCGGCCCTTTCGGCAACATCCTATAAACAGGATGAGGTCTCACCCGAGGTGTAGCTATGGGGGTGCTGCGAAATCAGGTTTCCACAGCAATGTGATGAGTTGTTCGGATAGAACTACTACGCAGTGCGCTGTGGGGCTCGCACTGCGGATTGAAGACTGCGCGACGATAGATTGCATCGTGGTCCTTACTTCTACAAGCTAAGATGCTTGTGCAACTAGCGCATCCAGGATGCAAATAATAGGACAATGCAACTGACTTATACACTTCCTCTATGGACTTAGCTGATATTGACGAATTTACTTAGTATTTATCCATTCATCTACTGCCTTAGATAGTTAGCCTTATAACCAATGTAAATAGATGAAACACACAGTACTGCGCACTCCCGATTCTATGTGTCAAAAGAGTTACACAAACCTAACTCTACATACACATGTGATTATTCAATGAAATGATACCTTCATAGACTTAGAACACTATGCATTCATCATTCATCCATACATGTAATACTTAACATATTACTCTCATCTTTCTCCTATAGCGAATACATATAAAAGCATTAACATAACAACTGATAAATGAGAATTCAAGCATCCACTGTAAGCAAACAGACAAGTGCAAAACATAAACCATCACACTACACAAGATTTACATGGTTCACCCCCAGGATGGGAGCTACATCCACAAGAAATGTTGTTGTATTAGTCTTTGGGAAGGGTACAACAGTTCTTGTTTGCGCACTTAGTTGCAAACTCTCTTCTCTCTCAATAGGCCTCTGCGCACACAGCTTGCAGAGCCTTTACAAAATTGTCTCTCAACAGAGATCTATTCAGTTAATAACAATGAAGAATAATAAAAAATGACAATAAAAAATGAGAGATTCAACAACCCATCAACCCTTCCCCATACAAAATATGCCTTATTTATAGATCATGCCCGTAGGTCATGTCTTTACAATTCACACTTAGGTTTACAAAACTATCACGATTTTTAGGTAACCGGACTTGCTAGCTTCTAATAGCGAATCTTCCACCATGGCCACCTTCAGCGCATGCTCACATTGTTATCATCCTTCCTGTCACACGCACGCAAATAGGTCTCCTTCACCAAGCCATTCTTCCTCTAACGGTCTTGTGGGATTGGTTCAGGTAGTGGTTCTTTACATGTGCGACCAATCACTTTCTTCCGCTTTGCTCTTTACCCGTTTCCTGGCACTCATGGAGCATCTTTACCAAAAATAGACCACCCATGGTCTAACCGGAATATGTGCCGCCTTCCATCCACACTCTTCTTTTCTGGATCTCTGTAGATTGGCCACATCGTAGTGTTGTACTTCTTGTAGCGCTCAACTTCACAGCTCTTCCGACGCTGTGCTGCGCACAACTTCACAGCATCCCAAAATATGACTTTCTCAAAAATGCTTCAACTGAACTGTACTCAACTTCACAGTTCCAAAATCTGACTTGCTCAAAAATGCCCCACTTAGGCCAGGCCAAACATCAAATAAAGGAACCCGAACCTCTACACAGTTCACCGAAGAAGATGCAGGCACTTCAAGTGTTTCCCAATAGACAACAGTACCGCAGGAGGGGCACCATGGCCCAACGATACCAAATCATGTTCCTCCATGCTAGAAATGGGCACTAGTGGTGTGGATAAATAAGAACGAACGGTATACTATTGTGATGCCGCCGATACTGCAAGGAGTTCCTCAAGCCGGGAACATTGTGGCAAATTTGACGAAACTACAGTATACCAACCATGACCTTGTGAAATTCCAGGAGAGAACAGAAGGATATGTTGATGTCAACCATGGTGAAGGATTCCCAACCACGAAGGAACCCGTAGGATGGGCGTTGGGATTAGAGAGGTTGGGTCTGTTAGGCCTCACTCAGATACCGCACTTCAGGCGGTTAGCGCAGGTCAATGCATGCGTCAAGAAGCTGCTGGATTGTTTTCATGGTGGGTACCTATGGCTGCATGAGAAGATTCCAGTCATAGTTGACTTGATCACAAGAATCACCAGGATGCCTAAAGACGGAGATGATCCTTCCCAATTTTTCTAGGGGAAGGAGAATGACAAGAAGCTCGCAAAAAGGATGAAGACAAAGTACGGCATGCAGAAAAATTCCAGAGGATACCTAATCCACACAATTAAGAACCAGGCCATCAGGATTGGGGCAAAGATTGCAGGGAAGGAATGTTGGTTGACCCTGCAAAGATTACAATTATTGTCGACCTCCCACCGCCAACAACAGTCAAGAAATTGAGAGCGATGTTGGGACACATGGGATACTACAGGAATTTTATCATAGGGTATGTGGCAATCACAGCATCGATGGAAAATTTGTTGAAGAAAGACGTTGAGTTTGAATGGAATGAAGAGTGCAAGAAGAGTTTAGACATATTGAAAGAAAAGATGGTTGCAGCACCTATACTAGCATTTCCAGATTGGACGAAGGAATTCCACGTTCGCGTTGATGCATCATCGGCCGTAGTAGGAGTCATCTTGGCCCAGGAAAGAGAAGGAACCATAGACCACCTGAGAGAATTCACAAGTAGAAATTTGTCTACTACGGAGAAGAATTATATGACCACAGAAAGGGAAGGGTTGGTGATGGTCTATGCCTTACAAAAATTTCGACACTATCTCTTAGGGGGACATTTTAAAATTTTCACCAAGCATTCAACACTCAAATACCTGCTGAACAAACCTATGTTGGGGGGGGGGGGGGAATATGTCGATGGTTGCTACTCTTTCAAGAATTTGACTTCGAAATAATTGTAAAGACAGGATGACTGAATGCAAGACCAGAACATATGTCACGTATAGAGTCCGGGGAAGAGACAAGGAGCATTGATGAAGGATTTTTGGATGCTTAGTTGTTCAGGGTCGGAATGGTCAACGACCATTATGAACAAATTATTCAATTTTTGGAAATAGGGAAGGCACCGGAGGGATTCACTACCAACTAGAAGAAGAAGCTAGTCGTCAGAGCTGCAGATTTTCAAGTGATTGCAGGGAAACTATATAAGATGGGACCAGATGAGATACTTCGATGCTACGTCCTTACGCATGAATAGGAAAGGATTTTAGCAGAATCTCATGATGGAATCACAGGAGAAAACTATGGATGACATGCCACTGCCAGAAAGATCCTCTGAGCAGGATTATGGTGGCCAACGATGCATGGAGATGTTGTGAACTACGCCAAAAGTTGTGATCTATGTCAAAGGACATGGAAGTCATCACGAAGGGATGAAATGCCATTAGTACCTCAATTGACACTATAGGATTTCGACAAGTGGGTAGTTGACATCATGGGGCCCATCAATCCACATGGAGAAAGAACATGGTCGCACTACATAATCACTACAATAGATTACTTGATGTGATGGGCGAAAGCTGCACCAATAAGGGATTGATCAGCTGCAACTGCAGCAAGATTCCTCTTTGAAAACGTATTCATCGGGTTTGGGTTCCCAAAGATCCTAATCAGTGACCAGGGGACTCATTTTGTTAATCATGTGATCGCAGCGTGTTGTGAGGAAAATGCACCTATAGTTCAGGGGAGAAACTACCAACTTACGGTGATAAAGATAGACTTACAAGCATTTTGCAAGTACAATAAATAAGTGAAGAGATTAGGGTTTAGAGATGTATGCACCTTATTCAGAAGGTTGATCCTAGCTTTTCCTTCCTTGCTCTTCAATGCCATCCAGTATCACAATGCCCACACCTACAAAACAACTTGATACCTTTCTCAAATACATTTGACTACATATATAATACTGATATTCATAACAGAAGAAGACATCAAACTATAATCAAACAGTAATCAAATCTAAGACACATTAATAGGTCATATTTGGAAAGAGAAGAGCATCCAATCTTTATTAATGAATGAAAGCAAGTACATAAAGTTATACCTTCCTTCTAGCTTGGCACTTCATGAAACCTAGATTCAAGGTCTCCTGCTTCTGTTCTCCAAGGATCCCGACCTCTAATCAGCTGTGTTAGGGTTTATGAGAAACTAAGGCACAAGAGAGGGGGATTAGGGTCTCCATTCCTCCAACATAACAATGTTATAGGCTTGGTTCCCTCACATGGCCCTTCTACCTTCCTTATATAGTCAGTGAAGGAGAGGAAAAGAAGATATAACTGAGTAGGAGGTTCCCCAACCAACTTAACGTACCCAAATTTTGAGATTTTGAGTAGTACAAGAATGTGCTCTACTCTGCAGTAGACAAACTAGCGCACATGTGGAGGTGGGTGCTACTTTAATGAAGCAGGGTAGTGCATATGCCCTACTATCGTTCCTGTTGTACCAACGCACATGTGAAAAAATGGCCAAAAATAGGCTTTTCTGCTCATTTTCAGGAGATGGTTTGGTTTGGAAAAATGTTCCTAAGGGTTGTAATCATCAAATGGGTCAAGAATGAGGTAATTTCAACCATTTTCAGTGTCCCAAATGACCCCTCAATCCACAAGTGTCTTTTTGTGTGACTGAACTTGATCTCAAGAAGTGTCGCCATGCGACCAAGGAATGCAAGTGTTGTCATGGATGGAGAGGTGTCATTTTAAGCTATAACAGATGCCCCCTATTGTATGAGGTCAGAGGGAGTGTGGGAAATGATGGCTGAAATACATTATAAATAACAAAGAGTTGAATCATGGAGGAACTGGAGAAACCAAGAATCATAGGCTCAAATGAAGTACCTGAAAGCAAAGAAAATGTCAGACAAACTCATCCTTGGGGTAACTGTCCGTGTTCAAATAGTGGAACATGACCTCCAAGAGGATACAATAATGATCCAAAAACTGATGCATATATCATGGCCACTAAAATGCAAGCATGGATCCATGATGAACATAAGTGTAAACATAGCCACATAAATACAAGGTGGATCTATGTCAAAACTGGAGAACATAGCCATAGAGAACAAGCTGGATCTATGTCTCACCAACAGCCAAAAAGAGTGTGGCTTAGTCTTGCGCAACTTGGGTGATAACATAAATGAGGTGATGCTATCGAGGATCCCAAGGTCTTCATCCAAAAATAACCCAAGGTACAAACCTATCCATGTGAATAAATGAGTTGATGTCGAACATGGGAGGTATCGTTTGATTACCGGTCATTGATGTATACCGTTAACAAATGTGAGGGTGTACACCAATAATGAAAATGGAACCCAAGGTACCTAGTACATTCAAGCAAGTCCGAATAAATGGTCTTGTCATCGAACACTTGAAGAATCCATCGGATAGGAGACATTGATGTATTCCCATCTATCCAATAGCGAGGGAAACTGCCACTAATGACTGCAATCCACAAGGTACTAACAGAAACTCTAAACTTCATTCCCAGAGCACAATGAGTTGAAGTCGATGGGAAGAAGTCCATTGGAAGGGAGGCCTTAATGCATCCTCCATCATCCAACACAAGGGACACTCAACATGTATGAGCTGATTTGGAGTAGGACTGAACACATGATGAAACATACTGACACCAAGGAATGGCCGACGCATGAGGTCAAGGCAACTGCAGAATGGTCAACACAGGTTATATCCTTGAACAGTGAGCACGACACAAGAATGACTTAGGCAGCTTTTAACACAAAGAGACCATGATGCAAATCTGCAATGTAGGAGACATTAACAAATTCTCCATATGATTGGAAGACTAACCAAATGGAGGAGTAAGAACTCTAAGATCAAGTTTATCCTAAGGCCAACACTAGAACCCAATTTGTTTGATAGAATCAAAATAGGTGCTTTGTTCAAGGAGATAGTTGACTTGCTGCCATCATATTGAAAGATATTTTGACATTCTTCCCTTCCCTTTCCTTTTTCATTTTTTAATGAGCTTGACAAAGAACTAAAGCATGCTCGACGGTATTTTCATATTTAAGGAGTCTGAAAAACCTAGAAGAAAACTCCATACACCTATCCATGGATTTTATATCGAGCCCGGATTGGTCTGTGCTCGGTGGTGTTTTCTTGCTTATAGAGTTGAAAAACTTAAACAGTCCTATGGATGCCCCGAAGATCGCAACATCAAGCAGAAAGGGATTCTCCTCGGTAAACCATCCCAATTAGATTGTCCACCATTTGGTATGGGGAATCCGTCCAGTTAGCGGTTCCAGCTACCGTTAGATTTAAAGATTTTTTTTCTTCTACACCGGTTATGGACCGATCCACTGTTCTTTTTTATTTTATTGTTAAGATGATATGCAAGTGCCTAAGCGAATTTAATCTAAATTCAGAACTTGAAACAAATCTGCATCTAAAACTGAAATAAATCTAATATATCCCTGCAAGGAGCAAATTGTAAATATGAGCAATGTACTAAAAGAAACTTCTAAAGATTACATGGATAGCCATTTTAATTCATAAAGAAGCATCTTCTGCAGAAGGTTAAAAAATTTAAAGATAGCTTTAATTCACATTAACACATTCAATTGCTCATGTTAGGAGAAACATCATTACACAGAGAATAGTAAGATCATTCTTTCCATAGAAATAAATTCAGAGCAGCAAAGAAAGATCTCATAGCAGTGTTTGAATGTCACAAGAATAATCCAGCATGCATCCAATCCACATTTCAAGGCAAAAACATCCTCTCCAAGCTCTTATTAGGCAAAATCGCTTTCTTGGAGCAAGTTACAAAATAGTTCGTACAAGCTCAGAAAATTCTTTTCCCTGCCAAAAGTCCTTTTCTCTTCTTCTTAACTTCTATTTATAACTTTACAAAAAGCTCCATGAGCTCACAAGTGTACCCTAATTCTAGAAGCTTCTAATTTGGATTTTGGTGTGTAATTGCCTATTTCCCAGATTCGTGGGACACCTTTCATATAAGACAAAATGATAGCCAACTGTCCTTTTAAAGCATTTATACAAAAGGTAGAAATTCAGCTTCTCCTTTTATTTAAAACAAAGTAAAAATGGTCTATCTATTCCATTGGGGCCTCTGCCTGCTGACTTGAAGACTTGCCTCCACCAATCGACTTGCTTGTAATTATCGGGTCATCTATACCTTGAATGTATGTGGTCCATTGGATGATATCCTTTATGATAATCTTGCTACGTGAAGATATTGTTGCCTAGGATGCTATTTCATGCTTGCGTAGGTCCAATTTGATCAGCGCTTTTCCCTCTGTGGCTTCTTTAGCCATCGCTTCTAGGAAGTGAATATGTACTGCAGGATGGAAAATGAACTGTTGAAATTCATCCTGAGTCAATACTTCTATTTTCTTGATATAATCCAAGACTTCGTCCAACTCGTTCTGTAGCTCAAATAATCGATCTTCTTCCTTTGGGAAATCATAAATGGAGGCAAGAAGAATCAGATGACATTTGCTATGTGATTCCCTGAGTGTGGAGTAGAACAAACAACACTTGCAAATCGTCTTCCTGATTTTTAGACTTAGCTTGGTGCCGCAATCCTTGGCGAATTCAAGGATCCCTATATCCACGTCCAATTCATCTCCTGTAGCAGCGCGTAAGTGTGAAGGGAGTTGATATTTTCCCTTTTTCCACTCAGATTGCCGTTTCAGCTCCTCCACATGATTTTCAAACTTTTCTCGAGTTTTTAGGGCTTTGGTTTCAATTGTTGTCATCTTCTTAATCATATCTTTCACGGTCCAAATATCTTCCGAGATCAGTACTAGCAGCTGATGGATTTTAATCCGCATATCACATATTTTGTTGGTTCTCCACTGACTCTTTGAGATATTTTCCCAATTGTTCATTTTCTTGAATCATCCCTTCATACTCATGTTGGTGGAGATGAATTTGTTGAGCCCTGCTTGCTTCGATTTCCTCCAATTCTGTTATTCGGGCTTTCAGATTATTCAGTTCATCTTCAAAGATAGCCAACTACATTTCTAAGGAGTTCTTCTCATTCTCAAGCTAGAGAACTCCTGAATTTAGCACCAGATGCTCTCCTAACAACTCATTGTATTTCTCTTTTAATTTCTTTTCTTCCAACACCTCCCTCTTTCTATCATCTCTGATCTTAAAGCATTGTTCCCTGTAATGCTTTATCTCACCTTTCAAAAAATCAGTATTGGCTTTAGTTTCCTTAGCTGATGCTACAGTGCATTGGGCTTGGAACGTGGGGTCGACATCAGTTCCTTGGACCGATGTTTTCTCTACTATCCATAATTCATATTCGTCCTCCTCGGTTTCCACATTCTTTGTTCTGCCTTCCATTTTCTTTACCCTCCTATCAATGATGGCCCTTTTCCGCTCATTGAAATATACAGTATCCAGGTCTGCTACTTTTTGCTGATTTCAGGGGTTATATGGGGTCAGTGCTAAGCTCTTTGAATAGGCACCTTCTTCTTGAGCTCCCCCTAGAGTGTATATCAATGGTGGGTCCACCTCCATATCTGTCCGAGTAGATGGCTCTAGCTCAGGAGACTTCTCTGTCTACTCTTTCTCCTTCTCTCCTGCTAACTCTTCTTGTTGTTTCTGTAACCCAGCTACTTCTTCATTCAGGGGCCTTTCTTCTTCCTCGTGCTACTTCTTGGTAGCTTGCTCTTGGGATACCCGATCTTCTTCTTCCTTCTGCATCCTGGCAGCCTCTTCCTGCTGTTTCAACTGAGAGGCTTGCTCCTGTTGCTTCCCTGCAATCTCCTCTTGCTAAAGCTTGGCAGTTAGCTCACCTTGAATTCTTGCTTCTTCTTGGTCCTGCTGCTACTTGAGAGCTTGCTCTTGGAGCACTCTGTCCTGCTCCTGCTTGAGGGTTTTCTCTTGGAGCACTTTGTCTTGCTCTAATTCTAATGGATCCCCTGATTGTGAGGTCGATGCCTCCTGCTCTTTTTGGATCAAACCGACAAGTTTGGGGCTTGGATTTTTCACAACTTTCTTCTTGTAACGCTTCCCTAGCTCAGTTAGGTTGCTAGCACTCCTAAATAATTCCTCGTCTAGGTCCTTAGCATGAGCATATTCAAAGGAGATCTTGAGGTCAAGATAATGCTGGATTACCGCACCGTTGGGGTCATACCTTCTAAAAGGGTCCGAGCCAAAATGGAAAACTTTTAATCCTTGAGTGTAATTTTCCCCGTCTCTTGCTCTCGGGAGGCTGTAAGCTCCAATGGTAAATGGCATGGGAGGATACATTCCCTTCCTCCAGTCTGTTAAGAACTTACTTATTGCGCCAGTGCCGAAGAGTTGTCTCACGGCCTCCTTGTGAATTACAAAATCTATAACATAGCGAGGGAACATAAATGGCTCATGAGTTCCTCCACTCATCCTAATGTATGTGCCTTCTGAACTGTGATAATAGTCCCCGAATTGTTCAATGATAGGCATTGCATTCTTTGACATACAATTTGGTTCTTGTATGAAAATAAGCTGGTACAATGGCATGATAAACCTCTCACAAACCATTTTGTAGTGGTTTGTGTATCTACTTGCCCATGTACACTGATAAGCCATGAAGAGAGTTGTTTCATTTGGCTTCCATGAGCAACCCAAGTCTGGGAACGTATGCTTTCTTAATAGGCATTCAATCAAGTATGAAGACATGATGAAATCTGCCTTCTTTTGGGTTAGTCCTCCCTGGGCTGCTGTCAGCTGCGAGGCCAAACTATCTGAAATTATTTCAGCCCAGTTGAAGATGGTTCCCTTCATGGCTATGTGAAACATTACCGGCACCCATCCAATCTTAAACATATTTCCATTAGGCATGCCGAAGAGCCGACTCAACATCAGGACGATGAGTCTGTAAGGGGTCTTCAGGAGGTTGCTTTCATATTCATTGTTCTGCCTCCTCCTAATCTGCCTGTCGTTTATCGTCATCTTACGGGCAGATTCTAGTGGGTCCATTGGATTTTTTGCTATCCAATCATCGTCTAAACAAGCCCTAGGTGAAGGAAATATGTAGGCAGCAAAGACATGCTCAGGAGGGAAAGATGCCAGGTTCAACCCATTTTTATCATTCATGAGCCTTGTGTCGGTCTGGATGTGGGGAATTAGCCATCCAACAACTTCGAAACAAGGGAACAATTATGGCCGATTTGTTGCCTTATGAAAAAAAGACCTTCGGATGTTGGCATATACCAGAGCATCTTCTATGGAGGTTGTTGTACTGTCTTGAGCCACGATGAATCTGTACAAATCGCCCATTGAAATTCAGGGGTAGAGCTCCCAGGGGATACACCAGTGGTAGCTTGTGTGTCAGCAAACATTGTCTCGAGAGAAGTATCTAATAGGATTTCAACCTCTAAGTCTAAGGTTATTTTCTGCACTGCCTTCTTCTTTGCTGACTTCCTATGCATGGTAATCCTCTGGTGAACAAGGCAATGTCAATAAATACTTTAGTTAGACCACTTCTTCAAGCATTAGCAACACTCTATGGTAGAGCCAAAATATAACATTTTCACAATATAGAGGCTGCCTTAAAAATCATAATTATCTTCATTTCAAGTTTAATCTTAATTCAACAATGCCATTCCATGCTAAAAGTAAAGACAAGGCATCAGGACAGCGAGCAAGATCATCTTTGAATCTGCGCCATTCATTTTCAACGTGCTGGTATCCCCTGAATTGTCACACAAACTTGCGTGAATCTGATGAAGAATTCTGTGCTAGCGCCTAAATAGAGCTTTGTGCCATGCTTGGGATTTTGTGCGCGCTAATATCAATTATCTAATGTGAGCTGGGGTACAAGTGGGATTTTATGCGCTAATACCTAGATGTTTAATGCACACCGGCACCTAAGATTATTTGTGCACCAAGCATAAATGTATTTTCTGCGCTAATGTCCAAAATATTTTGTGCGCTAGCGCCCCAATTTTATCCATGTGCCAAAGCTAAAAACATTCGTGCGCTAGTCCAAACAACTTTGCATGCACTCTCCTAACCTTATTTCTGCGCTAGCGCTTAACATTATGCATGTGATATTTACAATGCGTCAGTGTTTAAACATTTTACGCGACGACAGTTGATAGAGCTAAAGCCTATAGTGTAGTGTGAGCAATGTTGGCTAAACGAGCATATAAATGAGCATATAATAATGTCGCTAGTTGATGCAGTTGACCCAGATAGTAGAGATTGTGTAAAAGATGCAGAAACCCAATAGCTTTTAGCTTCTATGAGTCAGACTTCCGGGCTAGGTTATCAGGGTTCTAAGTGGGCACAATGGGTTGATTGAATATATCCTAAGTCAATTTCAGCTGAGCAGAGTACCTCAGTGCTCAAAGGATGAAACTTTAGCTGCAAGGAACAGGGAGGATTGGTTTTTATGCGCATTAGATGCTTGGCAAGGAGTTTCATTTTGCATGGGATGTCGCGGCTTCTACGGGTTTGAGTGAGAAAACTTTGCAGCCGCTAAGATGCTTCCGGGATGACCCAGGGATATCAAGGTTGGGGAATAAACTTATTCAGGACGCCGAAGACATGACGGTGGGATAGAGCTCATGCTCGCAAACGAGGATAAAACTTTCTGCGTTTCGGTTCGCATAGGGTGACTTTGGATTCTTATTTTCGAGACCAGCAATTATGTTTTCTCTAAACTTCTTGCAAAGAACTTCCTATGGTGTAAAAACAAGTTCACGAAAAAGAAGGGGCATAGAGCCTACCTGTCAGACTGGCAGAGTCCGTCGAGGGTGAACGTTCCAAGGCAGGAGATGAATCTACAGGCACCCGACGAATAGAAAGCCTCGCTCTTGATGAAAATGGGAAACTCTGGTTGCTCGGCGAATATAAAATGTGTTGAAAAAACCCGTTGCCTTTGTTTAAATAAGGGTGGCATTTATGTCACATACGACAATAGGCTGGCGGATTTAATTTCATAGGGATCGAGGTTCGTTGCCATTAAAATGGCACATGGCTCTATTAAAGACCCCACCAAACTCGTCGGTGCACAAGGGTCGAGGAGATTTTCACACCAAGCGTCGAGCAATGATTTAAATTCTGCACTAATGTGGCGATCATATCTTATGCGATTTGCGCTAAGCACAGGTTTGAACATTAAATCTCGCGCTCACACGACGATCCTGCCATTATGGATGCACTCCTAAAACTGTGCCAGAGTTTGGGCTATCGAAAGAGACCAAGCGCAACATTGGAAGTGGGGATGATAAGTATAGCTCCTACGCCATTGGTGCCGATTCTATCATCAAGGCTTGCACTGGGAAGAATGCTCCAACTCTTAATTCTCCCAAGAAGATGAAGTGCACCTCCAAGGCGAGGAAGATTAGTATAGTTCTTGTGCCTTTGGTGGCCGAGGAATGGTTATCATCTGCGTTAAGAATATGCGCGCCGAATAAAAGACTTGAGACTTTGTCCAAAAGGGCGACTGATTTAGAGCCAAGGTACGCGTTAGATGAAGGACTTGTGATTAGAGTTTTACGCCGAGCGGGGAATTTATCTTTTGGAGACGCGCCAAAGTGGCGGAGGATGTAAGAATAAACTTGCGCCACAGCGGGTGAATTAAAACTGAAAAAACGCACTGAAGAGAAAAGACTGATTTTGCCTCAGAAAAATCAATGAGAGAACTCCTTTGGAAACAGGTGATGAAAATCTGTCAAGTTAGAGAAAGAAATAAACTCGAGAGAGAGAGGAAAAACTTGCTACAAAAGCATTGAAAGGAGGGGCCCCAAATATCTTCAAAATTTTGGGGAGGGGTGTTGTGTCAACAACAAGTCCTCTATACACCTACTCGTGGATTTTAATATCGATCCCAAGTAGGTTAATGCTCGCCGGTGTTTCCTTGTTTATAGAGTCTGAAAAACTTAAACAATCCTATTTTTACCCTCTAGTAGATTTCACATCGAGCCCAAGTAGGTGAATGCTCACTTGGTGTTTTCACATTTCGAGAGTCTAAAAACCCTAAAGATGACTCCAAAGGTCCTTTTTCGTAAAGTTAGTCTCCTTCCCCGAAAAAGTGTAAAATAATGAAAGAAGAACTCTTCTAGCGCATACAAGAGTATACCTAGAGTAAACCTTTTCCATAAATTATCGACTAAGGCCCAAAAAAGGGGTAATTCTATACCTAAGTGGATGTCAATTCAGTTATTTTAACAAGCCCGAAAAGACAACTATGCTTGGCAAAATTTTCCTATTTAAGGAGTTTGAAAAGGGCTTAAAAAAAACCATAGGGATCTTTTCCGTAAAGGTTTAACAAGCCCGACAAAGTAAACTCATGACCTCCTTACTGTTTTTAACGAGCTCAAACGAGATACAGAAAAATTGCTCATAACTTCCTTACTATTTTTAATGAGCTCGAAGTGAATATGAAAGAAATGCTCATAGCCTCCTTACTGTTTTTAACGAGATCGAAGGAAAGGTGGAAGACTGATCGTAACCTACTTATTGTTTTTAACAAGCTCGAAGTAAAGGTAGAAGAATGCTTGAGATGGGAGGAGACGAGTGTCAGGGACATGCAAAACTAGCTCCAAGTGCATGGAACAAAGATATGCCTAATGCAAGCAACATGAGCAAGATAAGGACACTCAGGGTGTGTCTCCTCCAGGTAAAAGGTGTCAAATTGCGAAGGCAAAATGATACAGGGCTTAGCGGAAATGAGATCAGATATGGAGGCTTATATAACGAGCTAAAAGCATGGAAGTAGGCTTCAAGCTCATTAGCGCAAGCGGGATCATAATAGATGCATATGCAACTTGAACACAAAGATGGCAGCCTTATCAGGCATGGCCAGAAATATATGAGGAAGAAAGATATGAGGCTTCTTCTCAAAGTCATGGTAAATCTAAAAGGGCTCCCAAGCCTATGAGAAAAACTCAGCATGGGCACCAAAATGGCATAAGGGTGCTGACTAGGGTGACCCATGTTATGTAGGCTCTGCTATTGGACTAGTGCACAATGCATAAAGAGATGGCTAACACACCAATATCCAACAGGTTCGACCTTATGGCAAATTCAGATGGCAAAAGGTTCAAATGCAACATAACAGCGGGGAAGCCTAAACCTATATGCAAGGTTCTGAATATACCTGGCATGCTCACACAAGGTGTCGAAAAGGACCAGTAAGCACATATAAATCCAGCTAAGAATCCTGTCTCCAAGAAACATTAGTACCAGGATCATATCTAAAACATATGTAAAGAAAGACCCGATACAAGTCACTGTGGTAGAAATACTTTCAACTTCTCTATCATCGACAACAGGCATAAACAAGGCAGAATTTTCAAATGAAGACTCTATGGTACCCAAGCCTGAGGACTTACAATCAACAAGATCGACTTCAGGATGAAGATCAAAGTTCAAGGACATGATGGAATCTGCAGAAACAAATTCATCATCACGGGAGTTGAAAATTCTAGAAGCAGAATCAAACTCAGCAGGAACACCGATTTGTGGATCTATAGGAGAGTCTAAAGACTCAACAGTAGGGAGATCAGACTTTAAGGTAAAACCAGGGCTAGACATAAGTGTGAATGGATCAACATCCAAATGAATGGTAGACTGTACTATGGACTCTAGGAAAACTTCATCAGAAGGAAGTATATCATCCTAGATAGAACACATATCTAAACATTCAGATGGAGGTGTCACTTGGTCAAAAGCTGGGACTAAGTCCCGAGAAAGTAAGCATGAACTCAGAGACTCCTTCTCAGTAGCAGTTGAACTCAAAGAACAATATGCCACAAAAGTCCCATGTGACATAGTAGTGCCTAATGATGAGGGATCTTACTGGTCTACAGTTGGGTAATAAGGAGGATCAATGAATGCAAGCTAGTCGATAGTGATGATGCTTTCGTTATGAGGGAAATGCATCACACGAAAGAATGTAGACACCACAGCATGCATAGCATAAACATAATCACGCCCGAGGATCATATCAAAATCCACAGGGTCCTTTAAAACCATAAATTCAACGAAGACTATTTTTCCACCCAAAGTAACAGGTGCCTGACGAAGGAATCCAAACAGTTCACTAGGTCTTCTATCAAAGGTCAACTACCAATTAACAACTGGAATAACATTAGGGAAACCCAAATCTCTCCAAGCATAAGCGGATAAGATACTAACAGAAGCTCCTTCATCAACAATGCATCAATCAACCATATGGTTCCCGATATCAACCTTTATCGGGAAAGGTGTCGAAGAAGTAAGACGAGGCTCGACTAGACTATTCCAATCAAAGGAAACAATATTAGGGCTTGGTAGGGGTTCACATGGCACAAATGAAGTGTCCCTTTTTTTAGAAACATCCAAACTGGTAATGCAGAAGACTTCTGCAGTAGGTGCATCAATCTTGGCAGGACTGATGGGATCGGTCGAAGATTGCATCAATTCAATCACTTCACTCTCTGAAGGAAGAGTGGGGTCGACCAAAGATTGCATTGGTTCAACCAATTTATCAACCAAAGGTTGATTTGAATTTAGGGAATCTATAGAAAACTTAGGAACAGAGATTCCTTCTGACATGGACCACACTTTTCATGCTTCTGGAATGGCAAGGCATCGGTGAGTAAGGTGATCTGCATAACTTACAGAGGCTGGGTGCTTGCCCCCAACATAACTTACAGAGGCTGGGTTGCTGCCCCCTTATTTTGGCATCTTCTTCCTATTCTTCCTCCATCTATTCCTTTTAGACTGTTGGTTACTAGTATTGCTACTTTCGCCACATGAGGTAGAAGGAGGAGGAGAAGATGTTACTGGAAAAGAAGGCCCAAGGTTATGATGCTCTTGATTTGAGGTGCTTACAAAAGAAGTGTCAGGAGCATGCAAGGCATTTGGAGTGGAAACAAACCAAACTGACAGCCCAATAGTGAATCAAGGAAGATTCAGAGTAGCCATTAAGGGAGTACCAATGTTTCCAATGAATGGAACAACACATGGATCCCCTGGAATAGGGGTACCTTGATTGGCACTCGCCGGAATGCTAGACATAGTTTCCTGCTCAAATGAGCAAGAAGTTCTCTAAAGCAAACTAAGACAAGTAGCACAAAGAGCACACCACTAAAAAAGGTCCTAGGTAAATCAAACAAGGCAAACAGATGCCTTCCGGAGAAGAGTCTGTGATGATGAGGGCCCAGAACAGATCAACGAAGGATGATGAACAGTTACCCAAGGTCCACAATATAATGACTAAGGGTGCAAGCGTTGGAATCACCCAACCGACCTCCCAAAGACCTAGAAGGGATTTCCTCCCATGTCTATCCTAGGTACAATAGATATAACCCTTCACCATCACCCATGTATGAACCTATGGTTAGATACTAAGGATACCACCACACCGAAAACTTTTGGGAGAACAGTCTCTAGTTGAATCAGAAGGCGTGGGCAGGGTAACTGAGCCTAAAACTCAAAAGAGTCCCCAAACACGATCCAATCCTGGTATATGCTCAAAACAGAAAGTAGGAGGTGTATTCCCAACAATCTGATCTCACAAGACCTACTGCATAGATCCCAGGCAATCTTTGAATGAAGTGGGTTTACCTTCGATAGTCAAACTATGATTTTTGCGTAATGTGTGATCTTGGGTGGTTTAAGGTGTTTTAAACCCAAGATCCTAACCAAGACTAGTTGGTGTATAGTGTAACCTAGAAAAGAAAATGTTACTAGTACATTTTATTAGGGTTCATTTTAAAGGTTACTTGCTTACTCAAAAAGGTAGTGGGTGTGTGAGAGTGGTTATAACATAAATAGAATACTGAAATGAAATGCTTACCACTAAACAAATCTTTTCTTTTCAATGCAAGTCTTAAAATTACGATCTACAATGCATATGCAAATGCAATTTTTAATCTTTCAAATGCAAAAAAGGTAAAAATAAAGCCTAAATGTACAAAATTAAACTCAAAACCTAAGAATGCAGCTACTCAAGCAAATAGGTATGCAAAAGAAAACTTATTCTTTTTGAATGCAAAGCACTCTTAAATCCTTTCAGCCACTTGCAAGGTACTCTACTCAGAAAATAAATAAATTTTTTTTTATGCTTTTCAATTGTAAGAAACAAAACTGAAACTAACCTACTATCAAAGCAAAAGCAAAGAACTTTCAGGTTTCCTTATTGAAACAGTAAAAGCTACCAATACGATTTTTAGATTCTTATTGATGTAAGCATGCCAACCATTGGGAAAAGAGTACGAAAATGAATTTTAGACCCAAACACAACAAATGACCTACAAAGAAGTATGGTTTGGTAAACTCAGGTTTGCACATAAACAATGCAAACAAGGTCTTGAACAACAGCCAAAACACTTGAGCTTTCACTACAAAAGAAAACTGAAAGCATAAGGGAGGATAAGAAACCAATATAAAAGAGAAATTTCACTCAAATAGGTACAAACAGGGTCAAGAAGACTCAATAGGTTTCAAATCCAGTGGAGATGGAGCAAGCAGGTTCAGTCCAACTCAAATTAGGGTACAAAACACCAAACTGGTCCACAACCCCCCAACTTGGGTCAACAAGCCCCAAAACTTTCGAAACAAGCCCAAATTGATCAAAAGAGGTCCAAATCATGAACATAGGATCAGTACAAGGATAGGAGACCACTTACAGTGGTTTAACTCAAACCTAGGGTCATCGGGGACCCCAAAAATGCAGCCACAACCCCCAAATTTGGGTCCACAACCCAAAAACTCAAAAATGTCAAACCCAGATTGTGTGCGCTACTGTGTATGAAGGAAACCAACACCCAAAACAGGGGAGGGCGCTACTATGCTGAGAAAAACTAGCACATGGGTGCTACTATACTTCACAATAGTAGCGCACAGGTGGGAAAATTTGAAAAAATGGGGCTAAAACCCCCCACACCTGGGTCCACAAGGGTTTACAAGGGCTGGGAAGGGTTTGTAAAAGCCTAGGAGGGTCAAACAGAGCCTAATAACTGATTCTAATCAATAAAATGAACAAATACCATCAAACAAGACTGAAGAAATGACCTTGGATGCCCCTAAGTAGATAGGCTTTCCCCAGCGGAGTCGCCATTCTATTGTGAGGAAAATGCACCTATAGTTCAGGGGAGAAACTACCAACTTATGGTGATAAAGATAGACTTACAAGCATTCTGCAAGTAAAACAAATAAGTGAAGAGATTAGGGTTTAGAGATGTATCCACCTTATTCAGAAGGTTGATCCTAGCTTTGCCTTCCTTGCTCTTCAATGCCATCCAGTATCGCAATGCCCACACCTACAAAACAACTTGATACCTTTCTCAAATACATTTGACTACATATATAAGACTGACATTCATAACAGAAGAATACATCAAACTATAATCAAACAGTAATCAAATATAAGACACATTAATAGGTCATATTTGGAAAGAGAAGAACATCTAATCTTTATTAATGAATGAAAGAAAGTACATAAAGTTATACCTTCCTTCAAGCTTGGCACTTCACGAAACCTAGATTCAAGGTCTCCTGCTTCTGTTCTCCAAGGATCCCAACCTCTAATCAGCTGTGCTAGGGTTTATGAGAAACTAAGGCACAAGAGAGGGGGATGAGGGTCTCCATTCCTCCAGCATAACAATGTTATAGGCTTGGTTCCCTCACATGGCCCTTCTACCCTCCTTATATAGTCAGTGAAGGAGAGGAAAAGAAGTTATAACTGAGTAGGAGGTTCCCCAACTAGCTTAACGTACCCAAATTTTGAGATTTTGACTAGTACAGGAATGTGCTCTACTCTGCAGTAGACAAACTAGTGCACATGTGGAGGTGGGAACTACTTTAATGAAGCAGGGTAGCGCATATGCCCTACTATCATGCATGTGTACCAACGCACATGTGAAAAAATGGCCAAAAACAGGCTTCTCTGCTCATTTTCAGGAGATGGTTTGGTGTGGAAAAATATTCCTAAGGGTTGTAATCATCAAATGGGTCAAGAATGTGGTAATTTCAACCATTTGTAGTGTCCCAAATGACCCCTCAATCCACAAGTGTCCTTTTGTGTGACTAAACTTGATCTCAAGAAGTGTTGTCATGCGACCAAGGAATGCAAGTGTCGTCACGGACGGAGAGGTGTCATTTTAAGCTATAACACAGCGATGATAGAGGAGTTTCAAACTCAACATAAGAAGAGCACCCCATATCATTCACAAGCAAACGAGACAGTTGAGGCATTCAACAAAATCTTGGAGCATGCACTCACGAAGGTATGCAACACAAATCGAGATGATTGGGACTTGAAGTTTCCATCGATACTCTGAGCGTATCGCACAATGTGCAGGTGATTGACTAGCCAGACCCCATTCAAGCTTGTCTACGGGCACAAAGCCGTAATGCTAATGGAGTACATCGTCCCAAGTCTGCACATTGGAGCAACCATAGGAATGAGTGACGACGGAGCATTGGAGGAATGGTTGGCCCAGTTGGTGCATATTGATGAGTATCGGTTCATCATAGGATTTCATCAGAAGGTAGAAAAGGATCAATAGAAGGCTTGGCATGATCGCCATCTTAAACCAAAGCAATTTCAGCGCGGAGACATGGTTCTGTTATACGACAGTAAGTTTGCAAAACACCCAGGTAAGTTATAGATGCATTGGTTAGGTCCATACATCATAAATTTTTTCACTGACAAAGGTGCGATACAACTACAAATTTTAGATGGGGTATTAATGCCCAAGCTAGTAAACGGGAATCGGTTGAAACCCTATCACCATGAGCAGGTGCATAACAGTTGAAGAGCAAGATGAAAAAAAATAAGGCAATTATGACAAAAAGTGGGAGACATGGGCCGACGGGTCGCTCGTTGGCGCTTGACACGTTTAGCACGCGGGAATCCACTCAGCGCATGATTACCGTGGCTAAGAAACACCGAAAGATGGCAGAAGGGTATGATGACACACTTGAGGAAAAAATCGGATGGCTATGGGAAAGATTTCACAAATTAGGTGTCAAGGACATGAGGAGCAAGCATAAATACAAGCGCAGAGATTGACGAATGTAAGTTGAGTAAAGAGAGTCCGTAATTCGGAAGAGGAGAATCAATAAGTTGCATGATGCAAGTCCGTACGGAAAATGCAGAGAGTTAGTAAGTTGAGTGAGAAAGCCCAAGAAAGATGGGGAAAAGGGATGTGAGATAGTTGCAATGGTGCATTTTGTTTCCAGCGGAAGTACTCCAGGTGCACTAAGGGAAAGGACGACGAGTGTCCATGAACAACCAGCAAATAAAGTGGCACAAAAAATAGGGAGGAACAAAGATGAAATCCCACTTGAGATGTCTAAGAGAGTGGTAGTAGTTAGAAGAACCATGGTCCCTGTGACCACCAAAACACCAAGGGAGGAGGTATGCTAGCTCCAACAGCAAACGGTCAAATGTGCGAAACAGATGTGCCAGAGTAGTTGGCTTGTTTCCAAATTTGGTGATGTCAATAAAATTTTCCCCAGTCTGAAATAAGCATGAATCACAAGAGCATGCACAGAAGGGATAGATGATGAAAGTTTCAAGAGACTAGAGGATAAGTTCGATAAGTACATGACAGCGACAAAGAAACTAGAGGATGAGTTCAAGAAGTACATGACAACGAGCTCCAAACGGCAAGAACAGCTTAAGAAGTTTAGCACAATGAAGGATGAGAACGATTGCACCAGAAGTGTCCAGCTAAGGTGGCTTGAGGGCAAGACACAAGTTTGTGTTGGGGGATTATTGGCATGGGATTAGTCCACATGAATTGCGGAAGACGACAGCTGTGAAGAAGGACCATCTGCATAAGAAAGGGTCATTCGCGGAGAACAAGGAAGCGCAATATTAGTTTAGGTTGTTAGAAAGGGTCATTTGGACCATTTTGTAACTGTCATACTTGGCTATAAATAAGAATATGAATGTAAGCCTAAGGGAATCTGAGAATCAATTGGCATGATCATTGTAATTATGCGGTTCGATTGTGTTTTTCTCTATTTTCGTAGTTTTGTATGGATCTGCAATAAGATGTTCTAAACTGTTGATACGAAGGTTATACCGCAGTTTTTTGATGAGTTAATGCATGAAGACATTCGTATCTTTTCTTTTGTCTCTGTTTGTTCTCAATGGTGAATGTTGCATTATGATTTCTATTGTCTTTTCCGTAAGGTTTCATTGATGTGATCTCCAGTATTTCCCTGTCCATGTGAATGGTAATTATATATTGAATATAAAAATTGTGAACACATGGTTAATGTGCGAATGATAAATGTATGAATGTATGTGAATATGAATCTCTGGTTTATGTTGCAATAGAATCGAAGTAGTTGCATGTCCTTTCCCTACTACAGAAACTTGGTTCCTGCAGCCCCCTTAACCATCTTGGGTGAGACTTCACTCGCTTCGTGGGTGTTGCTGGAAAGGGTAAAACCTTTCTGGGTCGGTGTTTAAGGGATTTTTGTTGGTGTTTTTTTATAACAGTGCGAAGTGAACCCCTGTCGACAGAACTGTGTCAATAGTATATAGGTGTAAAGCATCAGCGATGCCAACTTTCAAATCGGAAAAAGTGTTGATTGTTGGAATATTCTCACCATCATTTTTATATTTTGCATTCCTGCATGCAATCCGGATGTTGCATGCATTTTCATGCAGCTGCATGTATCCGGTCATCATCTTGGTGGTCTCCCCAGCACCTAGAGACTATTTTCATCTCCCTAGAGCATATCTTCAACCTCCAGTAGCCCTCCTACCTACTTGATGCGCCCTATTTGACTCTTCTACATGACATGTGCACCTTTTCTCACCTACCACCAGTTATCATTTAGTTAGAGCGCCTTATCTCACCTACCAGGAGTCTAACAGTCAGTTAGTGCATTGATTGAGCAGTTCTTCCACTGATTGCTCATGCTAACTGCCTATAGCTCCTAGTTAGATAGTTCTAGAGTGCCACTTGATCTTATGACAACCTCATGCACCCTCCTTGGAGTCTCCATCCCCTCATTTATGCCTAGATGGTTCTGTTAGACTAAGTTAGACTCACTTGAATGACTATTACCATTTATGACTGATACTACTGACTGGATGATGTCTCCAATGTAGTCCAAGCTAGACTTTGAGCATGATTCGAATGACCTCCTTGGTTAATTCGATTTCTCTACACAATTATTCATTATTCACTGTGCGAGCTCATAGCAGATGCATGATACTGCTATTCTCCAATTTTTGTGTTCATGAGTGATTATTGAGTGCATTCTTCTCTTCTTCTTTGCAACTTCTTGAGAGTTTCTGTGAGGCTTGTTAAAGCTGTTAGATCCTACTACATATTATCACATGGTATCAGAGCAGTCAATAGCTATTCGAATTGCATCCATTGTAGCATTTGCAGTATTTCTTTGAGCAACTATCTTTCCCTGAGCACCAGAAGCCTCTGAGTTTCCACAGCAAATCTTGGTGTTGTTGCCTTGAATTCACTAGAGCAATCCAGTGAGGTTTAGACAGGTGTGAAGCACTTAGTCATATGTGCTCAGGTGTCTTCCGGCAGTGTTCATTCAAAGTGTAGCAAATATCCATCAACAAAACTCTTCTTGTTTTGCAGGTTTATTCACCCATTCGAATTCTTCTTCAATTCGTCCTTCACTGTTCAAATGGATTTAAAACTCACCTCTTCCAACTATGTCGAATGTAAAGCTAATATGGCTCTCTTCATGAGATCCAAGAGCTGCACCAGGATACTAAATGGAACTATAGTCGAACCACTCAGTGCAGTAGATAAATCCAACTACTTGGATAGGCTGGATGAAGCAGTAGGCTTACTTCTTCTCTCAATTTATGAAGATCTTCACTTCCATGTCATCGATCTAACATATCCAAAAGAGGTTTGGGACAAGCTCGAATCCCTCTTTAGATAGAAAGATGATCTGAAAGGTAATAAATTGGAGAATGAACTCATCTCTTTGAGTCCTAAAAGCTTCAAATCCATCAATGCATTCTTAACGAAGTTCAAAAGCTTGATTTCTCAGTTGAAAAGATATAAGACAGTGAAAGAAGACAAACAAGTCATTCTTTCCATTCTCTCTAAATTGGGGCCAAACTTCTCAGTTTTTGTCTCCACATTTCAGTTAGCTAAGATGTCCATTCCAAAATGGAATTTTCCCTCACTTGATGACTTCATCCAATCTCTTTCTCAAGAGGGGGATAAGTTAATCTCCATGGGAATGGTCAAACCAAAGTTGGATTCGTCCCTTACAACTGTTGAGGCCAAAAGAGCGAATGCAAAGGGAAAGCAAAATATTTCTAAAAAGAGAGTGAATGATAGAAAGCCAAAAGATGTTCCATATCAGTCAGATGGGGCTTAAAACCCAAAGAAGATCAAGCAATCTCAGAAAGAGAGATCCAAGTGCACATATTGTCACCGAGGATTTCATCCTGAGAGTTCTTGTATGAAGAAGACTATAGACTTGATGGATCAATTACTTGAGAAGAACAATCTTCCTGTACCTGCATGTGCAAGGAATAAAGATACTGATACTAAACCTAAAGATCTAGCACCTATTAGTTCAACTACTAATAGGTGCTAGATCTTTAGGTTCCATCTTCTGACTATGTTTCAGCTTCTTGATTTTTGTAAGTAATGTCTTGTTATGAATTCTTAGTCAAAATAGTTCTTCAATATTGCTTGCTAATTCGTCCTTAATTTTCTTAATTTCCAACTTGTGCATCTTTTTAGTAGCGTCGTAGGTCTGCTGGAGTTCTTTGTTCTTTTGCTGTTGTTGACCTATGATTGATTCTTGACTTTGTAGCTTCCTCTGAACTTGATTCAATTCATCATCTTTGTCCCTGACAAGCTGGTTTAAACGCTTTATTTCTTCTTCTAAATCATTATTGCTTACATCGGGTGACTTGTTGTCATTTTTTGACTTTCTAATCTAGTCTTCTAGGTTGTGATTATGGATTTTTAAACATGATATTTCTTTATCAAGATCAGATAACATTTTCTTGTTATTTCTTATGGTTCGTTCTAGTTGTCGATTTTGATTCCATAAGCGACGATTATCATCAACTCTCCACTCCGTCAAAAACTTATGTGTCTCAATCTCATCTTGTAGATGTTTACTACTCGCTTCATATTGCTCTAATTCGTTCAGTGCTGCTTGTAGTTTTGACTTATTATGAAATATGTGTTTTCCATTGTTCCTGGCATTTTTGTTGATAGTTGGTTTCCTTTGACTTGATTTCTTGACGATAAGGGTCTTCTTCTGACTTTATATTGCTCTTCAATGATCACGGATCTTCAACTTCTTGATAAGGGAGTCTTCCTTGATTTTTTCCTCTTCCCTTTCGAATTTTGGAAAGAATCCTCCTTGATTTTTATTTTTATTTTTTTTATAACAATTTTCAATATGATTCTTCTTGTAAAAATTATTTGTGTTGATGCTCTTCTAATTTAATTTCCCCTTAATTTTTGTAAAATGGTGTAGAATGGTTGGTTGGGAGGAATGATTGTTACCTTCCCCACCCAAGTTCAAATCTCACTTTTGGTTTGTTGTTAGGGAATAAAACCAAACCCACTTCTCACAAAACCACGTGCACCTTAAAACAATGTGCGGTTTCACTTCCTTTTTTTTCCCTTTTACTTCTTATCACTTCTTTTTTTAATTTACTTTTACTTTTCTTTTTCTCACTCTTTCTTTTCTTTTTCTTTTTATTTGTTTTAGGTCAAAGACCTAATTTGGAGAAACTCCTGAAATTATTTGGCTAAAAGCCAAATCAACGAAATGCCCAAGAAGGGGCTCTGATACCACTGTAACGGTAAAAATCCGTTTACTGGAACTTCTTGAACTTCCACTTTCGAAAATACAAATAATCCATGAATATATATCAAAGTTGATAAAATAGATATGTCTTTTACAAGATAGACTTTCCCATATTTATAATTGTTTAAAGGGTGCCTAATGCAACTCTCCATAAAGAGTTACACCATTTCACTAATTAATTCTATTATTCTATTATTCTTGTTTGTTGTTATTATTATTATTATTGTTAAATTTTGAGCATTAATTCACAATACTCTAGGATCTTCACTGAGAGAATAACATATACAGTATATCAATGCATAACAATCACAATAAGCATGACAAGCATCACAAGAATCAAAAGCATGAGAGACAAGAGACACAGAGTTTCCGTGGGGAAAACCATAAGGTGAAAAACCCCACAACTTCCTCAAAGATAGAGAGAGCAATGGCTCAACCAAAGTACAACCAAAATACACTGAGATAGTCTCCTAGTAGCAGATGATCCTCCTCCTCGCTAGTGCGCCACTTTCTGAGTGAGAGAGATATGACTTTCTGAATGATCTAAATAGAGATCACCTGATCTCTATTTATACTAACCTGTTTGCCCAGTGACCTTATGGGGCAGACTTGTCTAGCTAGGTACATCCACATTATAATATATATATTTCAGGGCTGACCCCACACATGGTGGTCTAATAACCCATTGGCAAGTACACACACTTGCGACACTTGTCAATCCTCATGACGACACTTCCTTATAGAGGAATAACACATCTCTAATAAGGGTACAATAAATATATATGAAATACATAGATGAAATACATTCCAAAGTTACATATACATCAACACTCCCTCTTAACTAGGAAGGTATTTCTCGACATAGATTTGCTAGACAAGCCTTCTTCTCAGGATCATCATCATCAATGCATCATCATCGTCATCGTCTCTGCTGCTGCTATCTCAACCAATCTCTGACTCTACTCGTCATAGGAAGTTCTACAGAGCCAGTCCTTTTTCATATTGGTTGTAGGCCCACCACCTGCAGGTCTTCGTCATCACTGGCCATACTGTGGAATCCTCTGGACTTATTACGTGCATCATAAAACCTCGAAAGAGCATCCTAGGCTGTTACGAGCACACGGCTCTACCTATAGGATCTCCCAGGGCCATATTATATGTGACCTCACCACAAAACCTCGCAAGAGCATCCCAGGCTGTTACGAGCACACAGCTCTACCTATAGGATCTCCCCGGGACAGATTATATGTGGTCACCACAAAACCTCGCAAGAACATCCCAGGCTGTTACGAGCACACAGCTCTACCTATAGGATCTCCTAGGGACAGATTATATGTGGTCATGGAAAAACCTTGCAAGAGCATCCCAGGCTGTTACAATCACATAGCTCTACCTATAGGATCTCCCAAGGACAAATTATATGCCATAGGACAAAACCTTGAAAGAGCATCTACCAGATATCCCAGGGCCAGATTATATGCCATAGGAAAAACCTTGAAAGAGTATCTACAGATCTCCCAGGGCCAAATTATATGTCCTCCCAGAGCAAAACCTCGAAAGAGCATTTTCCAAATATCCCAGGGCCAAATTATATGCCATAGGAAAAACCTCGAAAGATTATCTGCAGATCTCCCAGGGCCAAATTATATGTCCTCCTAGAGAAAAACCTTGAAAGAGCATTTGCCAGATATCCCAGGGCCAAATTATATGCCATAGGCAAAACCTCGAAAGACTATCTGCAAATCTCCCAGGGCCAAATTATATGCTCATCTGCACAACCTGATCCACGGCCATAGAGTATCAACCTGATACTCACCATACATCATCCTGATGTACACATGATCATCCTGATCATCATCACTGCAACATCCTACTGCATGTCATCTGGATCAACATCCTGAAGCTCGTCATCCATGATCATCCTAATCATACAATGCATCTACTTGATGCATACCAAGTATCTACCTGATACATATCATCATACATGATCCACCTGATCATACATGATACATATCAACATACATGATCTACCTGATCATACAATGTATCCACCTGATACATATACAGATACATGGTCCAAGCATCCAACATGATGCATACACAAAATACATACAAATGATCCAACTGATCATATCCAACATCTAACATGATGCGTACATACATATAAATGATCCAACTGATCATATCCAGCATCCAACATGATGCGTACATACATATACATATAAATGATCCAACTGATCATATCCAGCATCCAACATGATGCATATACAGAGCAGTAACTGGAGCATCGTCCTGATGCTCATCATCCAGCGCTCACATCCATAGCCATGTGAAGGATCCTCCTTCCAACATGCTTGGAATGGCTTCTACAAATGTGTCCATCACTTCTTCCTCGAAGTGTCATCAATCTGAAGAACACCAAGCCTCTCTCTGAAGTACTTGAACTTCACCCTGGCTAGTGGCTTCGTCAGCACATTTGCAATTTGCTCATCTGTCGCAACATACAGGAGCTTCATAGCTCCTCTCTGCACCATATCCCTGATATAGTGATATTTGATCTCTATGTGTTTCGACCTGTCATGAAACACTAGGTTCTCATACAGCTTCACACAACTCTAGTTATCATAGAAGATACGAGTAGCATCCAACGAGAGATCAAATAACTCAAACAGTAGCTCCCGTAGCCATACTGCCTCACAACTAACTGAATAGGTTGCAACATACTCTACCTCAGCTATACTCAGTGCTATGCAGGACTGCTTCCTGCTAAACTAAGAGATCACACCTGATCCCATACTGAAGCAGCACCCAGATGTGCTCTTCCTATCTACAGCACTGCCAGCCCAATCTGAATCAACATAACCCTGCAGGTTAAACTTTTGATTCGCTTCATACTTGAGCCCATAATCCACTGTACCCTTCAGGTACCTCAGAACATGCTTTACAGCAACCAGATGAACACTCCTCGGATCTGTCAGGAACTGACTCAATGTGTTCACCGCAAAGCAAATATCCGGTCTCGTGTTTGTCAGGTACATCAAGGACCCAATCATCTGACGATACATAGAGACATCAACTGGCTCAGATGAAGTATCACATAGAAGCTTCAGATTCAATGCCATAGGTGTGGCCATGGCCTTGCAATCCATCATCCCGAATCTCTTCAGGATATCTACTGTGTACTTCCCTTGTCCAAGGAAGATTCCATCTGCACTCTGCCACATCTTGATACCTACAAAGTGGTGCATCATACCCAAGTTCTACACATATATGACTCCTTGTCATGTGTCTCAGAACCAAGTGGCTGCTCCACATACACTTCTTCTTCAACTACACCATTCAAGAAGGCTGTCTTGAAATCCATCTGGTGTATCTTCTATTTCATCACTTTTATATTTCTATATGCTGCCATCTGCAGCATGCTTGATCTTGATAGATCCATATGGAAGTCATAACAAACCTCCCTTCAGGTCTTGGGACTACATCCCAAACATCTTCTTCATGATCGATGGATCATGGCATTCCATTTCTTCATCCCAGATCCTGGGAACTTCATTATCTTCAATAGATATCTTTGTTGCTGGAACAAATGTTGTAGTCCTGTTGTAGGTGAAGATATACGGTATTTCCTACAAAACAAGTTAAATTGCATGATTAGAAACATCTCATAATTTTCAGAACAAATTATTTACACATAAATAAATATGTCATGTAGTCATGCAGTTATCTTAGCCAATGCTTCAATACAACATTTATCCATGTTCCACAACTTTCTAGATGCCTTCCAGTCTCTACCATAACATTGTTAAGAGTTTGCACTACTCCCAACATGTCAGCAAAGAGGTTTCATTCTAGATAAGTAGCACTGGAATGTTGTACAGTGCCATAGGCCACTTACCCATCACATGCATATTAGTAGTATATTGTTCATTAATGCAATCATTCTAATATGCACAATACATCTCCTAAGTCTAGGAACATAAGCATAATTTTATTTAAACAAAAATAGGCATGAAATGATAATTGAAATACTTATCTTTGTTTGTTTGTTGGGTGGACTCCCTCTGAGTCTTTGCTTCCTGAAGTAGCTTCTTCTACACCTTTCTGTTGTGGAATGTAGGAAGATGGTCAACTCCCTCTGAAAATATGCATCCTTGCAGGAGTTGTTGGAGTGTGCTACCTCTTGATCTTTGCTTCATGGATTACCTATCCTTGAACTTATATTCATCCTTGCTGACATCAATCTTCTTGAACCTTGGAAAGTATATTCTGTAAGCCTTCGAGCTTTCACTGTAACCCACAAAGATACCCTTCTTTCCTGAAGGATCTAGTTTGGTCCTCTTTTCCTTTGGGACATGAGTGTATACTGGACAACCAAATATTCTGAGATGGCTGACTTCAAGTTTCTTACCAAAAAAGACTTCTTTTGGAGTTTTGTTGTCCAATATCTTGTGGGGTGTTCTGTTATGTACATATATAGCTGTTCTAGTTGCTTCTGCCCATAGATGCATAGGTAGATCCTAGTCATGTAGCATTGCCCTTGCTGCTTCCAATATTGTTCTGTTCTTCCTTTCTGCAAATCCATTTTGTTGAGGATTATAAGGAGCAATCAACTCCCTCTTAATCCCTGAATCACTACAAAGCTTCTTGAAGTCACCTGAGGTGAATTCTCCACCATTGTCGGATCTGAATGTTTTGATCTTCTTGTCAGTTTGATTCTCCATCAAGGTTTTGAATTCCTTGAATTTACCAAACACCTCATCTTTGTTCTTCAAGAAGTATACCCAAGTATTCCTGGAGAAGTCATCAATAAATGAGACATAGTAAACATACCCACTCAGAGAACTGGATGACATAGGACCACATACATCTGAGTGGATGATTTCCAGGATGTCTTTTGCCTTGCTTTCACTGCTTGGGAAAGCCTTCTTAATGTTCTTACATTTTGCACATCCTTTGTAAACACCTTCATGTTTGGTCTTGATTTCAGGAAGACCCTCTACAGCCTTGCTTGCAATTGGAAGTGCCCTATACTGCATATGAGCAAGTCTTCTATGCCAAAGTTCACTTGGCTCCATGGATTCATGTACCATGGCATGTTCAGGTTGTTCCTTTCAATTTATACAAACCTCCCTCTTGCTCTCCAATCACTACTGCATCATCTATGTTCTTTCCCTTTGGCCACATTAGGACTTGGCCATCCACAAATGCAACCCTCATACCTTTTGCATCCAATGCTGAGATGGAGAGTAAGTTCTTCTTGAGCCCAGGTACATAAAGGACTTCTTTCATCTTCAAATATTTTCCAGAATCTAGGTTGTAGGAGGCTTCACCACTTCCTTTGATTGGGTATTGATAATCATCCCCAAGTTTCACCTTATGGGGTGATTCATGTTCAGATAGATTCACAAAAGATTCCTTAAACCCAGTCATGTGTTTGGAAGCCCCACTGTCAATCAACCAATCATTACAACCATGGGAGATAGTACCTGTGAGAGAAGAAATTAGAAGATATTCTTCTTCACTTGATGAGTCATCATCACTATCACTTTCTACCCTAGCCTTCTTCTTTGGGGGTTCATCATCTTCGGTAGCATGAGCATGATATCTTCTTTTGTTATTCTTCTTCTTCTTATTGAAGTTGTTGTTGTTGTCTTTCCTCTTCTCGGGACAATCTGAAGCAAAGTGTCCCTTCTCATTGCAGTTGAAGCATCTGAGATCTTTCTTATCTTTATGATAATGGTGGTGTGAGAATCTTCTGTTATGAGATGATTCCTTCTTGGACTTTCCTTTCCTAGCATGTGCCATGAGAGCTTGATCTTCATTTCCCATTTTTTTTTCTCGAGCCACAAGCCTGGCTTCTTCTTGAGAGCATTCTTCCCACAATCTGTTGAAGGAGATCAACTTCTTCCTTGCACAAATTCCTTGAATAAAGGAATCCCATGACCTGGGTAGGCCATTTAGAGTGGTCATCACCACTTCACCATTATCCACCGTTTCATCCACTTCTTCTAGTTGTTCCTTGATCTGGGAGACCCTTGAAAAATAAGATTGAATGGTTTCTCCATTCTGAAACTTTACTCCTTTCAATTGGTTCCGCAGGGTCATCTTCGGATTTATGTTCTTCCCTTCAAATAGCTTGGTCAAAGAGTCAAACATCTCCTTGGGTGTATTTAGAGAAGACACATGGGGTATGAGATGGTCTTTGATAGAATCAGCAATGATTCTTGACCAAGTTTTTCTTATGCGATACCTTAGCCTCTTCATCCTCTGGGATAGGGATGTCTTCTTTTACATATGAGTCCAACTCATTCTCTTCCAGGATTAACCCAATCGTATACTTCCAAGCTCGGAAGTTATCAACTCCTTCAAGCTTATCCTCAAGCTTGGTGTGGTGAGACATCTTAAAGAGTACTTCAAATGGAAATAGAAAAGATTTAGGTCTTACCACTTGAAATGCTCAAAACTGGATCTGGTCCCGGATTAGGGTTTGTCAGAAAAACCCTAAAAATTCAAAATGTGAATTTCAATTTTCTGAAAGGATAGAAAGATGCACCTTGATGAACTGATCATCCTGGTGTATTCAGAATTTGAGATCAACAAAGCTTTACCCTTCAGATTTGCCTTTTTGCCCTCTCGGGTTCACTAGGGATTGCCCTGAATTAGGGTTTGAGTTTCCCAGAGATCTACCCAGCCAAAAATATCGATCCAAAGCTCTAAACTTCGCTTTTTGCAAGGAGCTTCCAGCTATGTCTTCAGATTTCAGAAATTCCTATTTTTGTGGAAACCATAATTTTTAGGGCCAAATCTAAAAATGCTCAAAATTGAATTCTGATTGGACAGATAGATGCTCCTTGATGAGTAAAGTCAATCTACTATACTGCTTTTCCAAAATATGTAGAGAGAAACCCAATAAACAAGAAACTCAAGTTTCTGTCACTCCAAAATGTCTTCTTCTCAGGTTAGCTCTGATACCATGTTAAATTTTGAGCATTAATTCACAATACTCTAGGATCTTCACTGAGAGAATAACATATATAGTATATCAATGCATAACAATCACAATAAGCATGACAAGCATCACAAGAATCAAAAGCATGAGAGACAAGAGACACAGAGTTTCCGTGGGGAAAACCCTAAGGTGAAAAACCCCACAACTTCCTCAGAGATAGAGAGAGCAATGGATCAAACAAAGTACAACCAAAATACACTGCAATAGTCTCCTAGTAGCAGATGATCCTCCTCCTCACTAGTGCGCCACTTTCTAAGTGAGAGAGATATGACTTTCCGAATGATCTAAATAGAGATCACCTAATCTCTATTTATACTAACCTATTTGCCCAATGACCTTATGGAGTTGACTTGTCTAGCTAGGTACATCCACATTATAATATATATATTTCAGGGCCGACCCCACACATGGTGGTCTAATAACCCATCGGCAAGTACACACACTTGCGACACTTGTCAATCCTCATGACGACACTTCCTTATAGAGGAATAACACATCTCTAATAAGGGTACAATAAATATATATGAAATACATTCCGAAGTTACATATACATCAACAATTTTTTCTATATATATATATATATGTTGATGTTTATTTTATTATTATTTTATTCATAACAGAGGGAAACAAGAGATGTCATGCCCTCATGGAAAGAGCATCAACAGATTCTTCATTCATCATAGATTTAGGAGAAACAAGACATATATCTTAATCCAAAGATCTCTTCTCCAACTTCGAAAGCTCAGTTGGCCCTTCCATCATGATGGGCAATGATTCTGAAGTCTCCTCTTAGGGGATTGGAAGAATCAATCTTGACCATGGCTACTTTTCTGATGTGCTTTATGTTCCTTCTCTCACAGCAAATATACTTTCAATGTATCAAATGACTCATATTGGAGAGCCCAAAATAGTGATATTTTCTCCAAATGAAGCTGAGATACAACACATGGTTTCAAGGAAAATCACTGCAAAAGGAGTTGCAAATCATAAGACAAAACTCTATGAGTTTTCACACTTCTTACCTCTCTCAAAGGAGTCTTCTCTTCACTCTCATGCAAATTAAGAGAGTAGGCTATCTCATCTCAACTACAAGCATTTGCAAAACTTGCAAGCTCAAAATGTGGTTGAAGGTCTTCCAAATGGCAAAGATTTACCAAAGAAGATTGGGAAAAAGAGGACTCTTGAAGAAGTGCGAATGTTAGATCCAAATCCACAAGAACCTAAAGATCTAGCACCTATTAGTTCAACTCCTATGGAAAAATGAGCCAGCACTACTGCATCCACTAGTGATCTTGTTGGAGATCCATCATCATCAAAGAACTACATGCACATTCTGCAACAATTTCATGATATTCACATTTTTGGATTTGTTTTTCATGTACCAAATTTGGAATTGGGTCACAATGGCCTAATCACATTGGCCATATTCATTAGAGTTTGTAAAATTGATGTTAAGGGTCAAATAATTGCCAAGGAGGAAAATTACTAGTTTCCTAGGTTTGGGGTGGAAGCTTTGGGATTTGGAATAAGGGGGATAATAAATTATGTTTGAACATTAGAATGGAATAAATATTTAATAAAGAAGCTAAATAAATATATACAAGTGAAAATCAAAGTGGCATTTGATCATGAAGACACATGGAGGAAGTGGGACCCACATATGGCTAGATTTCTCCACTACACTTGGCATCATTCTCTCACCAATTCGAATTCAAGGTGAATGGTAACATAATTTGGGGAGTCCAAAAGGTATTATTCATGGCATGACTCATCCAAGGTCTAAATATAAAGGAAGAGTAACTCCCGTGGAAGAGGAAGAGACAATTTGGAGCTAGTGAGACACTTGGGCTAGATTCCCTAGCTCTATGACAACAATAATGAAGATTCCATGACACCTATGACACAAATCAGACATGAAGGATGACATATGACATATATGACATGTCACAGCTAAAACTAGACTCCAAGAGGGTGCTCAAGGGTGTTAGGTCATCTAAGATGCTTCCACATGTGATTTGGTGGAAGTGGGAGACTAGGAATTGTTGTACAAGTGGCGTTCTTTGGAATCTCTTCCCAACTTGAGTTGGCATGAGTCTCTTGGAAGGAATTTGACCCATGGAGTACATTAGAACTTTATAAATATAAATAACAAAGAATGAAACCAACTTTTGATCATTTGTAGAATTTTCAATTGCATTTGTGAAGAGGGAGAGCTAGTGGATGACTAGTTTCTTGCCTTAGCCAATTTCGAGGGTGAAAGATTCCCATCCAAGTTGGTAATTGGAAAGGCCATTCAGAACTTTCATTTGAAGCTTTAATGGAGTCTTTATTTGTAGGTTTAAGCTACAGGGAAGCTCATGGTTTCTTCTATTGCAGCTCACTCCTTCAACCATTTCCAGTTTTGATGGTATATTCTTGATCCTTGAGGGAGGGAATTTTTGGTGAGTTATTTTACTCTTTGGGGGAGCGTCTAATGCCCCATTTATTTTTTAATATGAATTAAATACTATTTTCTTCATCTCCAAAATGTTTCAGGTCGAAATTCTAAGTAGAAATGTGTAAATCACATTTTTAATGAAAGATCAGTGCCATTTCCCCACTACCTTGTTGTGAACCAATGTAATGTTGATGATTTCGAATGAATGGATGATTCTATGATACATTTGTGATTAATATACTTCCATGGATGTATTTTACAATTTTCATGTACTGTACTTGAGCATTTGAAGTATTTTTACTCAGTTTAATTGCATTGGGAGAAGAAATAGTGTCATTTCCCCAAGGGTCGAATGGGTGATTTTTGCAGCTGAATGGGAGAGGGTTGGAACAGATATAATAATAAATTAATGGTTCACATGATACTTTAATAAAATACTTAATACATTTCCTACATCTATTCATAAATTTGAGTGGGTTTGGAGGCATTTGGGAAGCCATTTTCAGTACTTATCCCAGGGGGATTTGAACCCCAAATTACTAGTAAAATTGCATACTTGGTCCAGAATATTAAGAGAGTCTGCAGAGGTCTATTGGTAGCCATATATCATCCCTGAACATCATATTCAAGTCCTAATATCATTCATACACCTTCCTTGAATATTTGAAGGCATTTGGAGTCAATTTGAGACCTAGAGACCAATACTAGTCAAAGGGAAATTACTAGTAAAATTCCCTACATTGTCCAGAATTCAAAGAGGATTTGTAGAAGTATTTTAAAGGTCCAAAAGCATCCCTAAAACACATATTTATGTTCTAAAATCATCCATATACCTTCTTAGAATATTTGGGAGCAATTGGAGCAATTCGGGGACCTAAAGCTCAAAACTAGTCAAAGGTCTAACTAGGGAAAAAAGTGAAAAAATGTCATTTTAATAAAATTCCTAACAAGAGACATTACATTGTTCCACCTTTGAGTGATGATGAGCAAGAGAGCACAACTCCTTCACATGAGATTTCAGATTCATAGTTTGGAAGTGATGATGAGCTAGTTGTACTTGCTTCTTCACATGAGATTTCATATTCAAAGTTTGGAAGCGATGATGAGCCAGTTGTACTTGCTTCTTCACATGAGATTTCAGATTCAGAGTTTGGAAGTGATGATGAGACAATTTCACTTGCTTTTTCACATGATATTTCAGATTCAGAGTTTAATATTGATGATGATCAGGAGAGTGAAGCTTCTTCACATGAGATTTCAGATTCAGAATCTGAAGATGGAGATGATGACGAGGGAATGCTAGATCCAGATCCATAAGAACCTGAAGGGATAGCAACTGATGATGAAGATGAGAGAATGGGAGATCCAGTTACACAAGAATCTGATGATCTCTCACTTGATGATCCTCCTCTTCCTCGATGGGCAGCCATTACACTCCGATCTGCCAGTGATTTGGTTGGTGATCCACATGATCATAGAAGAACCAAATCAAATTTTCAGAATGGAAGGTCTCATCCTTCTCACATTACTAATCTATTTCAAATCGATCAATCCTTCTTCGGAAAAGAAGGACACTTTCCTTCTTCTTGGGGTGAGTGATGATATGCTACATTATCATCCTTCAGTCTATTTTGAGGGAGGGATTTCTTCCCACTGGGTTTTCCCTCTTTCCTCACTTAGTTTATTTAGATTGATTGTATGGGGTGACCTTTGGTCTCAGTCACCAGGGCCCTATATTTTAGTTTTTTAGTTATTACCTCATAGTATAGCTTGCAAGGGGGTGTTGGAATATTCTCACCATCATTTTTATATTTTGCATGCCTACATGCAAATCTACATGCCACATGCATTTGCATGCAGCTGCATGCATCTAGTCATCATCTCGGTGGTCTCCCCAACACCTAGAGCCTATTTTCATCTCCCTAGAGCATGTCTTCAGCCCCTAGTAGCCCTCCTACCTACCTGATGTGCCCTATTTGACTCTTCTGCATGACATGTGTGCCTTTTCTCACCTACCAATTATCATTCAGTTAGAGCGTCTTATCTCACCTACTAGGAGTCTGACAGTCAGTTAGTTCATTGATTGAGCAGTTCTTCCAGTGATTGCTCATGCTAACTACCTGTAGCTCCTAGTTAGCTAGTTCTGGAGTGCCACTTGATATTCTGACAGCCTCATGCACCCTCCTTGGAGTCTCCATCCCCTCATTTATGCCTAGATGGTTATGTTAGACTCAGTTAGACTCACTTGACTGACTGTTGCCATTTATGACTAATACTACTGACTAGATGATGTCTCCAATGTAGTCCAAGCTAGACTTTGAGCATGATTTGAATGACCTCCTTGGTTAATTCGAATTCTCTACAGAGTTATTCATTATTGTATTCATTATTCATTATTGTATTCATTATTCATAATGTCAGCTCATAGCTAATGAATGATACTGCTATTCTCCATTTTCTGTGTTCATGAGTGATTATTGAGTGCATTCTTCTCTTCTTCTTTGCAACTTCTTGAGAGTTTGTGTGAGGCTTGTTACAGCTGTTAGATCCTACTACAGATTATCACACTGATGGCGTAGGATTCTCAGAGGCAGATTGTGCTCAGGATGGACAGGCACACTGGATTCACTACCCAGATGCGTCGGGTGAATAACCCAATGCAAAAAATGAAAAATCTCCAAACAATGAACAAGTAAATGGATTGATAATGGTTCAAACAGACTCAGAGAAGGGCAACAAACTTTTCAAGAAGAAAATATGATGGTGAAAAAGGGATCAGGAGGAAAAGCAATGGCTCATTAAGACATCAAAGAATAACACTTTCAACTTGAAATCAAAACAATGTATTCCCCAGTACGGTCTCCAGATTTGTTATTGGACAATCTACTCGAGCAGACACGAGCATGATCTCCCTAGTCCAAGTGGATCTAGAACAAATGAGAACATAACAAAAAATTACTTTCCTATATCAAATTAGAGATCAAGGTAATTCGATGCCTTACCTTCAAATTCGTATATATTTCTCCTCGTTATTTCTCCAAACTTCGTGGTCGTCAGATCTGTAGCTACAAGACCTGTCAAAGCACATAGAGACAAAAAATGCAGTAAACGTACATCTAAACACTAATTGATCCAAGTAAACAGTTAAGGAAGTGAATTATATACATCATCAATACACAGACATTTATGGAAAGAGATTATATTACTATAAAAAGAGTGAGAAATACATAGTAGAGTGATGATTACAACCCAATCCTTAATGTTGCAATCTTCCTCCAACAAGCCAAGCCAATGCCTCCAAAGGAAATGTATGCCTCCCAAGAGATGGATAGGGATCACCTAGGTTAATTCCACCAGCATGTAAGTGCTATAGACTTCCTCCCTTTGGAATGGAGAGGAGATTTGTATTTATAAGACCAATTGGATAGGGTAGGTTGAGGATCATGGGGAGAGGACTAACAGATCCTCCCTTGAGATTAGGGAACCATAGGACAGCTCACCTAGATGTTAGGGATAGAGATCCACCTCATCCACTTTCTAGAATTCACTCAAAAGCCACCTTTATCCAATTTAACCAACCCGGGTGCAAGATGCATGAGGGAAACCTGTGCCTGAGAGGGAAAGTGAAGGTTACACAAAGGCAACCTAAGCCACTGACGCAGTCTACATATAGACAGTCTGCACCTGACCTAGTTGGGAGCTCCTTGCTAGAAGACAACCTGCGTGGTCCCAACTTGAAATTGTGGACAAAGGGAAACAACTTGCTCTAATTGACTTCTTGATCAGGGAAACTTCAAGGATTAAGTCACTGAGTTGACATGGGTCTCATGATGACGAGATTTAGGTGTAACAATACACTCCTAGAAACTCAGTTAGAAATGGAGCAAAAGCAGCTAGAGCATGAATAATTTTCCGATGTAGTAAAACTTTAGGACAAGACCTTTCAAGAATTTAGAAAGGAAGAAGAATACTGGAGATTAAAATCAAGAATCACCTAGCTAAAATAGGGAGACAAGAACACTTCCTTTTTTCATAGACAAGCAAAGGCACGTCAATCTATAAATCATATAGCACAAATCTGTAAAAACTATGGAGAAATAGCAAAAGGTCAAGACCAAGTCAAGGAAGCAGCACAGGAGAACTTCTATAATTTTTTTACAGAAGACAGAGAAACTAACAAGGAGATCACCAAGGATTTGATAGATCATATTCCAAAGCTGTTTCAACAGTCAGAGAATAAAGAAATCCTTAAACCATTTTCAGAATAAGAAATTATCAATGTAATTTGGGCAATATATCCGAATAAGGCACCTGGACCTGGACCAGACGATTTCACTACCCACTTATACAAGGATTGCGAGCCAATTATTAGAGAGGACCTGCTCGTCATGATTAGAAACTTTCAAAAGAAAGCTAAAATTAGAGGGTGAACTAAATCATCTTTCCTTGCTCTAATTCCTAAGGAAATCAATCCAAGATCATTTTCTCATTTCAGGCCAATCTCCATTTGTAACGTCTCCTACAAAATTTGCACCAAGTTACTGGAAAATTGCATCAAAATCCTTTTGGGCAAGTTTATATCCCTTAACCAAGGAGGCTTTATCAAAGGCCATCAAATACTAGATAACGTCATTCTTGTTCAAGAGGCTATACATACCAGCAAGAATCGGAAAGACAAAGGTATGGAAATAAAAATTGATATGGCTAACGCATTTGACAAAGTGAATCACTCTTTCTTCTTCAGGCTCTTGGAGAAATTTGGATTTAGCAGCAACCTCATTAAGCAAATCAAAGTGTGTATAGGGAACCAGTGGATAGCACCATTGATCAATGGAATACCAACCCACTTCTTCCAAGCCACTCGAGGTATCAGGCACGTATGCCTTCCTATATATTTTAATCGCAGAATCTCTTAGCAGGAAACTACTAGCGGAAAGAAATGATGGAAATCTCCCAGGAATAAAAACTGTACAGGGAGTGCGACCACTGAACCACTCGCTTTTTGAGTATCACTCATTGTTCTTTGGAGGAGCCTCGCTAAATATTTCCAAAGCGTTCAAATAGGTCCTCCAAAAATACTGCGTGGCCTCCAGAGGATTGATAAATGATAACAAAAGCTCAATTTATAGTTGGAATGCAGATCAAATAACACTCTCTCAGATAGAAAGAATCCTTAGAATGAAAGGAATTGATAAATGGAAAAATTTTAAGTATTTGGGGCTCCCAATATCAGCAGGTTATTCCAAAGAAAATCACTGGAATGAAGTCGTTGAAAAAATCCAAGCGAAAATCAGATCCTGGGGAGGCCGTTGGCTAAATACAACCGGAAAATTAATTCTAATTAACTTTGTTCTTACCTCTTTTCCAATATATTAGGCCTTAATTACCTTTGCTCCTAAGTCAATCACTGGAAAAATATCCAAACTAATAAGAGATTTCATGTGGAGAGGAGGAAAATGCAACCAAAATAAAATTGACCTTGTCAATTGGAACGTCGTAAAAAGAACAAAAAAGGAAGGAGGACTACAAATTCGAGATCCTCATCTTGTAAACTTAGTTATGGGATGAAAAATACCTTGGAAAATCATCTCCAATAAAAACCACTGGGTAAGCAAAACTTTGAGAAATAAATATCTAGCAGGACGTGGCTTGAGATGCTTAGAAAAAGAAAATAGCTCAAAAGGAACTTCCCTGTGGAAACTATGCAAAACCAGTTTGCACTTTTTCTTGCCCCACTTTCACTAGATACTTGGTAATGGATAAAATATTCACCTTTGGATTGATAGAATTAGTGGAAATCCTCCACTCAACACCATCCCTAAGCTAGAAAATATCCGGAGATGGACCCTAACAAAAGGAATCAAAATGTTGAAGGATATTTCTAGCTAGAATGAAGACGGATTATGGAAAGACTGGAAGTTGACAGGATTACCTGATAACCTGGAGCAGGAAAAAACTCTCATGCTTGATAAGCTCACAAGGTGTGTTCCCATTCAAATATATTTTAAAGATAAAAGAGGGTGGGGAGACACGGGAGAATACACCTCTGCTCAGGCTATAAACTGATTAAGAATGAGAAAGATCCCTTGACTCAACAGAATCTATGGAAATTTGTTTGAAACCCCTTTGGTTTACCAAAAGTGAACTTCTTTTCTTAGATCCTAGCCCATAGGAAAATCCTTACTGGTGAAAATATGGAAAAAAGAGGCATTCTAGGACCTCATAGATGCCCTCTCTGCTGCTAGTCCCTTGAAACTATTAATCACCTATTCTTGGATTGTTCCTTCTCCGCTCAGGTCTGGCATATATTGTTAAAATATTTAAATATTCCTACCCCTTCAGATACTCCTATCTCCCAGGTTTTCACTAATTGGAAAATTCGGTATCCCCTTCCTCTAAAAGATAAACCAATATGGAACCAAATTTGGATGACTCTTCCAAAATTTACTAGTTGGAAAATTTTGCTTGTGAGGAATAAAGTCATATTCAAGAATCTTAGATTCACACCTCTCCAAGTAGCGGGGTAGGCTAAAGCCCTTCTGTTGTAAGTAATAAAGGTATTCAGTAAGCAGATGGACAAGTCCACCACAAATATGGAAAGAACATGGATTGGACATCTCCCACCTATGGAATTTCCCTATATCCTTTCTCGTCCCAGAAAGAAATAGTAGTGGGAAATCAGACTCTCAATACAAGAATTCAAATGTTGGAGGAAGGAATAGAATAAAATTGGCCTCTTCTTTGATGGAGCATCTAGAGGTAACCCAGGGGTAGCAGGAGCGGGTGGTTCAATCACTTCCCTTGAAGGAAAAAACTGAAATAAGTTACAGTTGGGGATTGGTAAAGAAAACTAATAACCAAGCTAAAGCATTGTCCCTTCTCAAAGGATGTCAACTGGCTATACAAATGGGATTTGATGATATTTAGATATTCGGAGACTCATTGTTTCTTATCAGGATCATATAGAATGAATTGAGTTCCAAAAATGAAAAACTCAACTCTTACTTGGACCGGATAAAAATTCTTTTGACCAAGTTCACTAGCTATCAAATGTTCCATGTACTTCGAGATATAAACGATGAAGCAAACGCAGCAGCAAAGGAAGGAGTCATCCTAGCTCAAAGAATGTTCTCTTCTACGCTTCACCAACATGAAATACAACCCATACCATAAAAAATAAAATAATAATAATATAAATGGCCACAAAGTAGGAATTTGTTGGCAGCCGCGCCCAGGAAAAAGAACTCAGGGAAACGCATTGGAGGAGATCACTGGGCAAGCAAGGAAACATAGACTCACATAGGAAAAATAAAAATAAAAATAAAAAAAATCGGGTTTCCACCTGAGAGAAGGCGTGGAGATAAAAAATCAGCCATCCACCTCAAACGAGAAAAAGCTAATGAAGATTAATGAAGGTAAGGAAATCATTGGAATTCGTATGACATGATGGATCATACATGCTGAAATTATTGGAATTCGTCGGAGCATACATGCTAGATCTATTCTTTTAACTAAGATCGAATGCATGTTTGGTGCTTACATGATGGGTTGATTTCGTTAATGAAGATCGTATGAGGAGAAAGTAACACATTGTGACAAATATTAGTGGAGAGAAGGAAAAATTTGGAGGTTGTAGGATTAGGAGTAAGTAGAATCAAATTCTTTCTATAATAGAAGGACGATTTTGGCATTAGCCACGGCACCCACTTTATAATACAAATTTATCGGTTATTATGAAAAAAAAAATAAGATATGATAATTTTATTAATGTCCAACGAATGACCACAAAAGTAGGTCAATGGGACTAGGTGATACATCCAGTATGAGTACAATGTGGGAGTCCAAATGCAACTCCTAGAAAGTGCCGAAACTAGGATAAAATAATAGAAAATCTTTAAAAAGTGAATATTCCATATCAGGATATATATGTGTGTGTGTGTGTAGTAATATTGTATTTAAATATTCCAATAGAAAAGGTGCATGCAAATCAACATTCCCAAAGATTATTTCATTACTATGAAGCTGAAAAGATAGTTTCAACTTTCTAGCATTTGTCAAACACAAAAGAATGACCATTAAAGGTCCACTTTTCTTCATTTGCTTAATTGACCAGCACAATCACATAGAATATGGTTGAAATACACTGATAGGATCTAGAAATCTGGAATAAAGAGAAACATTAGGACTAGGGGTGGAAGAGAAAATCCATGCAAGAATGGACAACCTCCCATTTAATCTTTCATGAACCTCCTTAATCCAAAATGTTGGGAATTAGTAAGAAGGTCATACGAATTGCCATCAATATCTCTCATCCATCTCCGGTGACAACAATATATTCCCACCCAGGGTCATACAGTCAAATCCCACCATGTTTCTTAAGGACTCCTGTTGATGTATATGTAACTTCGGGATGTATTTCATCTGTATATTATATATATATATTTATTGTACCCTTATAAGAGATGTGTTATTCCTCTATAAGGAAGTGTCGTCATGTGGATTGACAAGTCTCGCAAGTGTCTGTACTTGCTGATGGGTTATTAGACCACCTTATGGGGTCGGCCCTGATTAATATATAATATAATGTGGGTGTATCAAAGTAGACAAGTCGGCCCCAGTAGGTCACTGGGAAAAAAGGTGAGTATAAATAGAGATAGGAGATCTCTATATTACTCACTCGAAAAAGTAACTATCTCTCTCTCTGAAAAGTGGCGCACTAGTGAGGAGGAGGAGGATCATCTGCTAGGAGACTATCTCAGTGTTATTTGGTTGTATTTTGGTTGAGCCATTGCTCTCTCTATCTCTGAGGAAGTTGTGGGGTTTTTCACCTTAGGGTTTTCCCCACGGAAACTCTGTGTCTCTTGTCTCTATGCTTTTGATTCTTGTGATGCTTGTGATGCTTGTCATATTATGATTGTCATGCATTGATATACTGCAGATGTTATTCTCTCAGCAAAGATCCTATAGTATTGTAATTTAATACTAAAAATTTAACATGGTATCAGAGCTTAACTGAGAAGAAGACATTTTGCAGTGACGGAAGCTTGTATTCCTTGTTTATTGGGTTTCTCTCCACAAAGTTTTGAAATTCAGTATAGTAGATTGGATCTACTCATCAAGGTGCATCTATCTATCCAATCAGAATTCAGTTCCGAGCATTTTCAGATTTGGCCCTAAAAATTAGGGTTTCCACAAAAATAGGAATTTCTAGAAACTGAAGGCACAGCTGGAAGCTCCTTGCAAAAATCGAAGGTTAGAGCTTTGGATCGATATTTTTGGCTGAGTAGATCTCTGGGAAACTCAAACCCTAATTCAAGGCTCTCCCGAGTGAACCCGGGAGGACAAAAAGGCAATTTTGAAGGGAAAGACTTTGCTGATCTCAAATTCTGAATGTACTAGGCTGATCAGCTCTCCAAAGCGCATCTTTCTATTCTTCCGGAATTTTGAAATTCACATTTTGAATTTTTAGGGTTTCTCTGACAAACCCTAATCCGGGACCAGATCCAGTTTTCAGCACTTCAAGTGGTAAGTCCTAAATCTTTTCTATTTCCATTTGAAGTACTCTTAAAGATGTCTCTCCACACCAAGCTTGAGGATAAGCTTGAAGGGGCTGATAACTTCCGAGCCTGGAAGTATAGGATTGGGTTAATCCTGGAAGAGAATGAGTTGGACTCATATGTGAAAGAAGACATCCCTGTCCCAGAGGATGAAGAAGCCAAGGAATTGCACAAGAAGAACTTGGTCAAGGCAAAGAGAATCATTGCTGATTCTATCAAATACCATCTCATACCTCATGTGTCTTCTCTTAAGACACCCAAAGAGATGTTTGAATCTTTGACCAAGCTATTTGAAGGAAAGAACATAAATCGGAAGATGACCCTGCGGAACCAATTGAAAGCAGTGAAGTTTCAGAATGGAGAAACCATTCAATCTTACTTTTCAAGGGTCTCCCGGATCAAGGAACAATTAGAAGCAGTAGATGAAATGGTGGAGAATGGTGAAGTGGTGATGACCACTCTAAATGGCCTACCCAGGTCATGGGATTCCTTTATTCAAGGAATTTGTGCAAGGAAGAAGTTGATCTCCTTCAGTAGACTTCGGGAAGAATGCTCTCAATAAAAATCTAGACTTATAGCTCGTGAAGAAAAGATGGGAGGTGAAGATCAAGCTCTTGCAACTCACACCAAAAGAAGTAAAGCCAAGAAGGATCACTCTCGCCACAATAGATCCTATCAAAAGAACAAGAAAGACCTAAGATGCTTCACATGCAATGAGAAGGGTCACTTTGCTTCAGATTGTCCCAAGAACAAAAGGGATAATAACAACAACTCCAGTAAGAAGAAGAAGGGCAGCAAAAGAAGGTTTCATGCTCATGCTACCGAAGATGATGAACCTCCAAAGAAGAAGGCTAGGGCAGAAAGTGATAGTGATGATGACTCATCAAGTGAAGAAGAGTATGTTCTGATCTCTGCTCTCACAGGTACTATTTCTCATGGTTTTAATGATTGGTTGATTGATAGTGGGGCCTCCAAACACATGACTGGGTTCAAGGAATATTTTGTGAACCTTTCTGAACATGAATCACCCCATAAGGTGAAACTTGGGGATGGTTATCAATATCCAATCAAAGGAAGTGGTGAAGCCTCCTACAACCTAGATTCTGGAAAATCATTGAAGATGAAAGAAGTACTTTATGTACCTGGACTCAAGAAGAACTTACTCTCCATCTCTGCATTGGATGCAAAAGGTATGAGGGTTGCATTTGTGGATGGCCAAGTCCTAATGTGGCCAAAGGGAAAGAACATAGATGATGCAATAGTGATTGGAGAGCAAGAGGGAGGCTTGTATAAATTGAAGGGACAACCTGAACATGCCATGGTACATGAATCCATGGAGCCAAGTGAACTTTGGCATAGAAGACTTGCTCATATGCACTATAGGGCACTTCCAATTGCAAGCAAGGCAGTAGAGGGTCTTCCTGAAATCAAGACCAAACATGAAGGTGTTTGCAAAGGATGTGCAAAAGGAAAGAACATTAAGAAGGCTTTCCCAAGCAGTGAAAGAAAGGCAAAAGACATTCTGGAAATCATCCACTCAGATGTATGTGGTCCTATGTCATCCAGTTCCCTAAGTGGGTATGTTTACTATGTATCATTTATTGATGACTTCTCCAGGAAGACTTGGGTATACTTCTTGAAAGGCAAAGATGAGGTGCTTGATAAATTCAAGGAATTCAAAACCTTAATGGAGAATCAAACTAACAAGAAGATCAAAACATTCAGATCCGACAATGGTGGAGAATTCACCTCAAATGACTTCAAGAAGCTTTACAGTGATTCAGGGATTAAGAGGGAGTTGACTGCTCCTTATAATCCTCAACAGAATGGAGTTGCAAAAAGGAAGAACAGAACTATCATGGAAGAAGCAAGGGCAATGTTGCATGACCAAGATCGTCCTATGCATCTATGGGTAGAAGCAGCTAGAACAGCTGTATATGTGCAAAACAGAACACCCCACAAGATATTGGACAACAAGACACCAGAAGAGGTATTTTCTGGTAAGAAACCTGAAGTGAGCCATCTCAGAATATTTGGTTGTCCAGTATATACTCATGTCCCAAAAGAGAAGAGGACTAAACTAGATCCTTCAGGAAAGAAGGGAATATTTGTGGGTTATAGTGAAAGCTCGAAGGCTTACAGAATATACTTTCCAGGGTTCAAGAAGATTGATGTCAGCAGGGATGTAACATTTGATGAAAACTCAGCATTCATCAAATCAAGGAAGGCACCTACCGAATTTTATGAAGAACCTAAGGAAACAAGATTTCAGGACACTACCATGACTGAAGCAGTTCCAGAAGTTGTTCGTGAGTTTGAAGATCCACAAGAACCTGTAGATCCACCCTGTGAGGATAACTCTCACAAGAGGAAACCTGTATGGGCTAGAGAGCTCATTCATGATGCAGAAAGATTTGGCATTTCAGAAGAAGAACACAGAGCAAAGAAGAGAACCAGATCACACACCAGTTATGTTGCTTTACTCTGTGACATTATGAACAAAGAGCCTTTCAGTTATGAAGAGGCAGCAGAAAAGAAAGAATGGAAGGATGCTATGGTTGAGGAATACCAATCAATAATGAAGAATGATGTTTGGGATGTTGTCCCAAGACCTAAAGAGAAGTCTGTTGTGACTTCCAAGTGGATCTACAAAATCAAGCATGCTGCAGATGGCAGTGTAGAAAAATACAAAGCAAGATTCGTAGCTCGTGGTTTCTCTCAGAAAGAAGGAATAGATTATGAAGAAACCTTTGCACCTGTAGCCAGGTATACTTCCATCAGAACAGTACTTGCCCTGGCTGCAGCAATGAAATGGAAAATACACCAGATGGATGTCAAGACTGCTTTCCTGAATGGTGTAGTAGAAGAGGAAGTATATGTGGAACAGCCACTCGGTTTTGAAATACATGACAGGGAGTCATATGTGTGCAGATTGAAGAAAGCCTTGTATGGCTTGAAGCAAGCTCCCAGAACTTGGTATGGTAGGATGGACAGTTTTCTATCTAGCTTGGGCTTTACCAAGAGTAAAGCGGATTCCAACCTTTACTACAAGGTTGAGGAAGGGAATCCTGTGATTCTACTCCTGTATGTGGATGACTTATTTGTAACAGGAGACGACAGACTAATTGCAGATACTAAGAGGAAGCTTGCAGCTGAATTCGATATGAAAGATTTGGGAATGATGCACTATTTCCTAGGTATGGAGGTGTGGCAGAATGCAGGTGGAATCTTCCTTGGTCAAGGGAAGTGCACAGTAGATATCCTGAAGAGATTTGGGATGATGGATTGCAAGGCCATGGCCACACCTATGGCATCGAATCTGAAGCTTCTTGTGATGATTCATCTGAGCCAGTTGATGTCTCTATGTATCGTCAGATGATTGGGTCCTTGATGTACCTGATGAACACGAGACCAGACATTTGCTTTGCTGTGAACACATTGAGCCAGTTCCTGATGAATCCGAGGAGTGTTCACCTGGTTGCTGTAAAGCATGTTCTAAGGTACCTGAAGGGTACAATGGATTATGGGCTCAAGTATGAAGCAAATCAAAAGTTTAACCTACAGGGTTATGTTGATTCAGATTGGGCTGGCAGTGCTGCAGATAGGAAGAGCACATTTGGGTGCTGCTTCAGTATGGGATCAGGTGTGATCTCTTGGTTTAGTAGGAAGCAGTCCTGCGTAGCAATGAGTACAGCTGAGGCAGATTATGTTGCAGCCTGCTCAGCTAGTTGTGAGGCAGTATGGCTACGGAAGCTACTGTCTGAGTTATTTGATCTCCCGTTGGAGGCTACTGGTATCTTCTGTGATAACCAGAGTTGTGTGAAGCTATCCGAGAACCCAGTGTTTCATGACAGGTCGAAACACATAGAGATCAAATATCACTATATCAGGGATATGGTGCAGAGAGGAGCTGTGAATCTCCTGTATGTTGCGACGGACAAGAAGATTGCAGGTGTGCTGACGAAGCCACTAGCCAGAGTGAAGTTCGAGTACTTCAGAGAGAGGCTTGGCGTTCTTCAGATCGAGGACACTTCAAGGAAGAAGTGATGGACACATTTGCTAAAGCCATTCCAAGCATGTTGGAAGGAGGATCCTTCACATGGTTGTGGATGTAAGCGCTAGATGATGAGCATCAGGATGATGTTCTGGTTTCTGCTTGATATGATCAGTTGGATCATTTTTATGTATGTATGTACGCATTATGTTGGATGCTTGATATGATCAGTTGGATCATTTTTATGTATGTATGTACGCATCATGTTGGATGCTGGATATGATCAGTTGGATCATTTTTTATGTATGTATGCATCATGTTGGATGCTGGATATGATCAGTTGGATCATTTATGTATGTATGCATCATGTTGGATGCTGGATATGATCAGTTGGATCATGTGTATGTATTTTGTATATGCATCATGTTGGATGCTTGGACCATGTATCTGTATATGTATCAGGTGGATACATTGTATGATCAGGTGGATCATGTATGGTGATATGTATCATGTATTTGTATTTGTATCAGGTGGATACATTGATGATCAGGAAGATCATGTATGATGATATGTATCAGGTAGATACTTGGTATGCATCAGGTAGATTCATTGATGATCAGGATGATCATAGATGACGAGCTTCAGGATGTTGCTCTAGATGACATGCAGTAGGACGTTGCAGTGATGATGATCAGGATGATCATGGATACATCAGGATGATGTATGGTGAGTATCAAGTTGATACTCTGTGGCCGTGGATCAGGTTGTGCAGATGAGCATGTAATCCAGTGCCCTGGGAGATTTACAGATGGTCTTTTGAGGTTTTTCCTATGGCATGTAATTCGGTGCCCTGGGACATCTGGCAAATGCTCTTTCGAGGTTTTGCTCTGGGAGGACATGTAATTCGGTGCCCTGGGAGATCTGCAGATAGTCTTTCGAGGTTTTTCCTATGGCATGTAATTCGGTTCCCTGGGATATCTGGCAGATGCTCTTTCGAGGTTTTGTCCTATGGCATGTAATTCGTTTCCCTGGGAGATCCGATAGGTTGGGCTGTGTGCCCGTAATCAGTCCTGGGATGCTCTTGCGAGGTTTTTCCATGACCACATGTAATTCGTTGCCCTGGGAGATCCTATAGGTAGAGCTGTGTGCTCGTAATAGCCTGGGATGCTCTTGCGAGGTTTTGTGGTGAGGTCACATGTAATTCGGTGCCCTAGGAGATCCTATAGGTAGATCTGTGTGCTCGTAACAGCCTGGGATGCTCTTTCAAGGTTTTGTGATGCACGTAATAAGTCCTGAGGATTCCACAGCATGGCCAGTGATGATGAAGACCTGCAGGTGGTGGGCCTACATCCAGTATGAAAAAGGACTGGCTCTGTAGAACTTCCTATGACGAGTAGAGTCAGAGATTGGTTGGGATAGTAGTAGCAGTGACGATGATGATGACAATGCATCGATGACGATGATCCAGAGAAGAAGACTTGTCTAGCAGATCTGTGTCGAGAAATACCTTCCTAGTTAAGAGGGAGTGTTGATGTATATGGAACTTCGGAATGTATTTCATCTGTATATTATATATATATTTATTGTACCCTTATAAGATATGTGTTATTCCTCTATAAGGAAGTGTCGTCATGTGGATTGACAAGTGTCGCAAGTGTGTGTACTTTCCAATGGGTTATTAGACCACCTTATGGGGTCGGCCCTTATTAATATATAATATAATGTGGGTGTATCAAAGTAGACAAGTCGGCCCCAGTAGGTCACTGGGAAAAAAGGTGAGTATAAATAGAGATAGGAGATCTCTATTTTACTCACTCAGAAAAGTAACTATCTCTCTCTCTGAAAAGTGGCGCACTAGTGAGGAGGAGGAGGATCATCTGCTAGGAAACTATCTCAGTGTTATTTGGTTGTATTTTGGTTGAGCCATTGCTCTCTCTATCTCTGAGGAAGTTGTGGGGTTTTTCACCTTAGGGTTTTCCCCACGGAAACTCTGTGTCTCTTGTCTCTATGCTTTTGATTCTTGTGATGCTTGTGATTTGTCATATTATGATTGTCATCAATTGATATACTGTAGATGTTATTCTCTCATCAAAGATCCTATAGTATTGTAATTTAATACTAAAAATTTAACAACTCCAACATCGAGCCAATGCCCCAGTTTCTCCCCCCCCCCTTCAATCATCAAGTCCAGGAGATCTTGACATCATCCTCAGATTGATCTCTCTCTTGATCAACATCAAGATGTCCAGTTTTCCAGTCTCAAACTCTCACTTTATATCACCGCACCTATGATATTGTTTATGTATATGCTTCGGTCTTGGTTAGACCTAATGATTAGCTTAGTTAGATACTTATCTTTGCTCCAATTTATCTTGCTTTCAGCATTACCTAGGAGTTGCTTTTGCACCCCACATTGTATTCACACTAGATGTATCTTCTAGTCCCATTAACCTACTTTTGTGGTCATTTATTAGACATTGATTAAAATAATCTTCTCTTTACTTATCTTATATTATATCCAAAATGAAATCAGAACATTAAATGATTATTTAGTGCAGGGAAGCATTGATATAGTATACACATATTGGCATAATTAAAGAACATTGATATTTTGCTAGAAATATGCTTCCGCTAGATTCCATCTTATACATTGAGGCACTGATATATTCCTAGATATCGGTTTGCTTGAATTTTGTCTATGCATTGATGTGTCTAGACCCTAGCCAGCTAGTTACTTCATCGCCAATGGAGGTTACAGAGGCTTTCCCATACATGAAAATATTATCATTTAGGATGCAAACTCGGGTTGCTTCTATTTTTGTGGATGAATATAAAACCTGTAGAATAATGTTTAGGAAATGCCAATACATGCTATAGTTCATTGCACCGATGAATAGTTATGAATGGCTAATCCTGTTATTTGTCTGCTTATGTCAATTTTTTTACTGCCTTGCCAATTTTATAGTGCAAGCATGGGTGAAAACAAACTATGTAAAGGAATTTCCTAGCATAAAAAAATATGCAAAAACATTCTAGAATTGAATGCTGAGCAAGCTCATGTATAAAATTGCATTCAAACAAGAAAAGGATAAAACCCTCAAGTAGATAGTAGAGAATGAAAAGAAATTCAAGCACCTTACCAAAGATATTAATTTCTAATATCACATATATCGGTCTGAAGAAGCCATCAACAAATTGAATAAACCACCATGTGATGTAGAAAGTTATTGCAACCTGAAATAGAACCACACTGCAAAGTTACAATCCGCATATCAAGCTCATATAAACAACTAGATTACACTTCCAATGTAAATGAGCACAAAAGAAACAATAAATGATAGAAATCATTTCTATGCAATGCACTAGATAAGAGAACAGTGTTCTTACCATCCACTCATGAAATATTTTGAAACCCAACTCTGAAGGACAGCATAAAAAGCCTAGTCAATTTGACACCACCTATTAATTGTATATTAATATACTTTTCAAAAGTTTACTAAATTTTCAATAAAAACAATATGGATCAACAAAAAAATCATAAGTAAATATAAGCATCATCAAAATGAAATGGCTAAAAGGCTAGATGGAAAAAACAAGAGTTGGAAAAGGAAATCATAAAGGTTGAAAAGCACAGTTGCAAGCCATTGATGACCAATGTGCTTCTCAAACAACCAGAGAGAGTTGAAATAAATATCCTATATATTTCTTCATCTACCAATTTAGAAAATACAATCCCACGTCATAATCCATAAAATACAAATTAAGATGGACACAAGACCAAAACAACTAATAAGTAATTAGTAACTACATTGATATGCATCCATAATTTCCATGGAAATGCCAGATCAAAAATCTCAAACTGATATGTGTGATTATATAACAATAATAACAACTTAAAGTAATAATTATAGGGAAAATGCCCCATACAGGATGCCAGATATGAGACAAAACCTGATTTGTGAACCTCTTTAGTAGAGGGCATATGAACAATTGTTCCATTAATCATTTTGAGAATAGAGAACTTCAGTTGTTGTTTTTATTCTTATTGGAACCTCCTTACTAAGTGACAATTAGGAATAGCTGACCTAGAGGCCAATTTCTATTTTGATCTCTTAGGACATGCTTGCTTATGATTTTTTCTTTAGTTCAATAATAATCTGGCGTATTCTAGAAAAAATTGTAAAATAGGATGTCAAGATTCCAAGTTGCCCTTTCTGTTTATTATTGAGTTTGGCAGTAAACGAGAAAATGTAGTCATTGAAGTGATCATGTGATAGAGAAGTATTAAGAACCTCAATTATAATTCCTAAAGGTATATAAAACTAAAATAGATAGTGATACTACTCTAAATCTGTATGATGCGCAGCTTGAAAGATGATTCATATCGAATGAACTCAAAACCAAGTTCAGGATTGACCAAGCCAAAAGGAATGTTTTGGAGAAAGTACAATCCTTCACTCCATATTCTATGCAACACATGCTAGGTATCAAGCACCCTGATAACTACTAGAGAAAAAGGTTGGAATGCTTCTTCTTGTACTCTAGAACCTCTGCTAAACAAGGAGAAGAAAAAATTGATGGTATGAGTGGATTAGATTTTAGAAGTTGGTAGTGATTTTAGGATAGGAAGTTTTCTTTTGTCATGGAAACAAGAATAAAAGCAATTTTGAAAACACAACACTATTCCCAAACTTTGTTATATTAATTTTTAACTATCATGTAATTGGTATGTTGGGTTGTGATCTATTGGTTGAGACAGGATGTCATCACCTAATGACCTAGGTTCAAAACCCAACAAACAATGAGCCTAATCATGTGTATGAGTTTTCTAAGTTTGACAGCCCACACAATAAAGTGGACTTTACTACAACAATGCAGAGATGCGGTTCATAGGTCCCCAGTCCCATGGATAAAAAAAAGTGTTCACCCTTACAAAAAAGAATATCACAGAATTGAAGCCAACTGTGTTATCTACAGTCCCAAATTCAAGAGGAGAAGGTCAATTAGGGCTTAAGCACTCTGCTGCATGGGAGTGCTCCCCACCCCCTCGCTTCCCCCTCCTTTTCAAGGTGGGAGTGAAAATGTTAGAAGGGAAAACCCTGAAAAACAATTTAGGTAATCTGATAAGTTAACAATGAACTAATGCTTCAGTGTATAAACCCTGTCTTCTTTATAGTGTCTTTGGGATTTTCAACATTCACTCCCCTTCCCTCCTTTTTTAAGGAAGTGAACTGGGGAAACCCTGTCTTATTTACAGTGTCTTTGGGATTTTGACCATTCACTCCCCTCCCCTCCTTTTTTAAGGAAGTGATTTGTTGGGTATTTCAGCATTCAATATCCTCACCTCCTTTTAAAAGGGGGAGTGGAGTCAACTATTGAGCTTTTCACAATTTAGTCCCCTCCACACTCCTTTTTAAGGGGGTGGTGCCCCAAGTCATGGAATCATATATAGGTTTTCTATGATGTTTGAAAATTCTAATGTATTCTGTGTGGACCTTCCAAGCCACAGTTTTCGAAAGTGGGTGCCCAATAATCATGGAGTTACAATGGAGCCTTGCCTTGAGCCTTACTAGTTCAAAATCAAAAAATTGGATTGAAAAAACAAAACAATAAAAATCCTATGTGCGTTAAGGAGTGGTAAGTGAACAACCTTGTGACTGGACTGGTAAGCATTGGGATAATTGGGAAAACTCTTGGCAGGATCTTCAACGTCTCCTCCGTCGGGAATCAACATGTTCCTGTCTCTGCTCCCGCATGCACACATTGCAGCAGCAACAGCCGAAGGAGCTGCCAACTTCTCCTCACCCATAAAATAACAGACACGCACACAAACTTCTTCTTCTTCCCCGATTTCGGCCCAAATTTAGACCCCCGAGTGTGTTCACCTCCTTTCTTGGAAACAAAGGCTAATTGCTTTACTCAGAATCCCAAATTCCAATTCCAATTCAAGATTCCAAATGGATTGATGGGTTTTGTAAATTCAAATGGATCAACAAATCCACAGACCCGCATTCAATCCCCTCGCCACGCATTGATTAATCAAATTGCATCCACCCTTTTTCCTCGTCTCTTACTTTGCCTTGTTCGGTACATGCTTCCTCTCCTTCCTCCCCCTCTTTGTGTTTGACTCCCGTCAAGCCAAATAAAATCTTTTATTCCGAATCCTATTGCTAATCTTTTTGGTGTCCTAAACTAAGATTTAGAAAGTTCTTTATCATTTTATTACATTGAAAATCAAATAGTTGATATTATATTATAGGGTTTTCAAGAAAAGATTTTAAAATTTTAAAGTAGTTCTCCAATCATGATCTTGGATCCCAGACTTATGGAATAGAATAGAGATTCAATTTGAATGTCTGATTGAGGGCCCATAGTAAATTGACTAATTGTTTGTATTTTTTTGTTTAAAATTTGTAGTTGTTTTTTTATATGTATTGAAAATGTCAAATTTGAATTGAGTGGTTGAGATGGTTTTATCATATAAATAATTTAAATTCAAATTTAATAAATATAATTATTTTTCTATTTAATGGAAGACGTTTTATTATACATTTCAATAATCTAAAAGGTTAGTTTAATTAGTTGTCATTAATGTTGTTAGATATTTAGCTAGGTTTTTTTTGCAAGAAATGTTGATTTCATCATTAAAAACTCATTATAATGAAAAAAAAGTTATAACTAAAAGCTCATTATCATGAAAAAAAATCATTATCCATCTAAATCAATGGAATCTCGGTTGGTTAGTGAAAACGAAGCATTGTTGTTGTCCCACCATATTCAAGTCTCACCAAGGACATACTTGTGCTTATGATTGTGCTTATACGTGTGTCAGCCTTGAGTGCCTTTGGCATAAATGAGAGTCACTTCAATTTGTATATATATAAATTGAAGAATAATAAAAATATTTAGTAGTCATTAATATTTATGTTTTGATGAGAACAAGTGAATCAAATTTCAACACCTACTATAGTTATAATTAGAAAAAACATAATATTCAAGTAAAATGAAATCTTAAAATAAAAATTTACAGTTTAACTAAAAATTATAATTCCAAATTAATAATAACTAAAAAAATCAAATCACTTTAAAATAAAAATATAAAAAAAAATACAACTTCCTGTAAATAAATAAATAAAACATAACATATATAAATAATAAAAAAGGAAACATAACTTGTAAATAAATAAATAAGACATAACATATATAAATAATAAAAAAGGAAACATAACTTCTATAAAAAAATATGTCATTGTAATGAAATAAAAATCTTACCAAAAAATATGTAATGAAAAAAAATCGTACCAAAAAGATATGCCATTGTAATGATTGCTTGTAATAGTAACTTAAAATTCAACTGGTTAACTAAGATTATTAATTGAATTAGTTTTTCTCAACCAACATTATTGGTTAGTATTTCTTTTAGGTCAACATGGTTTTGGCATTGGCATTATTTATATGAGTGTCGTAGGTCACATGGTTTTGATATTATTTATGGTTTTTTAATATATGAAATCCCTTTGTCTTATGTGGTTGGAAGCATCTTCTTTCAAGGCCCATTCAAAAGATTAGGTACGTTGAGCTTAGTTTGCTTGAAAGAGAAGCAAGCTTAATTTGAATATGATGAAGAATGATTGAATATTTAGAGGTAAAGATGGTGCTAATGAACCTTTTGCCTATTATTATGTAAGATGTTTTTTTCAATATTTTTTTTTATAAATTTGATAAAATATAAAAATAAATTTTAATAAAACTATTTTTTTTTTAAATATGGAATTGTTTTGGTTATTTTAATATTTCTTTGGGCTAATATTTGTGATGGGACAAAGACTATAGTTTATAGAGGAACCTTGACCTCGTCCTTATTTTGGCCTTCCACAAAAACACATTGAAATAAAATTAAATCCCATAGTTTTCAATTTTAATGCCAAAATTTTGTTACATATCCCCTTACCTAAACTTCATGGACTCTATATTTACTAACCAAAATATCAAATGTAATAAGCACATGTTCATTAATTTAATCTAGTAATACCAAAAAACTGTGCCAAAAAATAGTTTTTACAATATGGAGATGAGCTGTTAGAAATGTTTATATATTCAAATTACTATGTCATTTTATATAAGTTTGCACCATTTCATTTGTATAAAAATAAAATAGAATGAATTACTTATATTAGAAAATTAGATGCATTCAATTATGAATGAAGCAAAACACAAATAATAGTATTCTATCAACTTCTAATCAGAGTGCATCATGGATGATACATCTAGACAACTCCACTTACCTCAAAGATCATGTGTGCAAATTCACATGTAATAATAATTGAGGAATCCAAAACAATACATACTTCCTAAAAATCACCATATTAACTTTATTTTTATAAAGAAAGAAGATAACCTTATAATACAACTTCAATCGAAAATTACAATTTGTGTTTTTAACGCCTCTACAAAGATCATATTATATAAGTGAACTATTCCTATGAAATAAAATGTCATAATATTGATCATTTTTCAATGATCAATGAAAAAACAAAAAATGATCAATGATCATTTTCAAATTAAATGATTGTAGTTGGGGTTTTAGCCCCTGCTTGTGCAAACGAGCACCTGTTAAGGATTGTGGAATCCTTAACAGCAGTATGGAAGTAAATAACGATAAACTAAGTACAAATGATTGAAGCAGATGATATTAAATAGTAAATCTGAGCTTAAACATGTGTATGGAAATAAAATATAACTTGAAACAATAAACTATATGTTAACACCTAAAAAGTGCTCATTACCTCATCTCCCTCACCACATGACTCATTTGTCTATTTTTCCCACGATCTTTGCCTCCAAAACCTCAAAAAACCATTAAAAAGCCACCAAAAGGCCAAAAAAAACCCCTTTTTCCCCAAAAAATAATTTAAATTTCCTCAAAAGATAGCAAAAACCCTCTAAAAGGGCCCTAAATTTGCAAAAATCAAAATAAAAGAGAATAAAAAATATAAAAAGAGGAAAAAGAGAGAAAAAGGAAGCAAAAACCTTAAACCATTGACCTAAACCATATGGTGCCAAAAACCATAGGTCAATACTCCACCATTAAAAACCTATAAATAGGTGATGGAGGCTCCCCATTTCATATCCACAATCTATCCTAGCCTCACGCTGCTAAAATCACTCTTGAAACCCTAGCTCACCATTTGAGCTAGCTTCCCATTTGAGTCCCCCTTTTGGCCCATTATCCAAACACCTTGGAGAAGGAGAAGGAACCCATTGGAGCACGGAAGAAGCTCTCCTGGACTACTGCAAGAGCTCCACCAACCTCAACATTTGAGGTAAATGTAACTTTGTTCTCATTTTTAATACAAAAGAAAAATTCCCATTATATTATTGTCTTTTCATTTTCTGTTGATGCACATGTTAGCTTAGATTTTACCTTGTTTTACTGTCAAGTTTTACTGTTTTACTGAACTGTTACTAAGGAGGCCCTTCTCCTTAGTAGGTGCTCATTTGCACAAGCTAGGGTTTTCACCCTAGCTACAGTTTTGGCGACTCCACTATTTGCCTTTGAATTTCTGGTTAAAAATTTAAAAGTTTTTATTTTTTGCAAGTATTTTCTGCTTTCCCTGTTTGGCTGTGGCTTCGGCCAGTTGGGTTTTCTGCCGCAGATCGCGGTTCTATTCCTCATAGTCGCAGCCCAGATTGCAGCTTTCAGTTGTTTTTCCGCGATCCGGATCGCAACTTTCTGCCCCTTTCCCATTGCCCAGACCACAACTTCTTGCCGTTTTTTCCGTGACCCGACCGCAGCTTTCTGCCTCTTTCCCACGGCCCAGACCACATCTTTCTACCCCTTTACCATGCTCTAGACCGTGCATTTTGGCCACATACCTGCGATCCGACCGTAGCTTTTTTCCTCTTTCACGCGGCCCAAACCGCATCTTTCTGCCCCTTTGCCACGCTCCAAACCACGCATTTTGGCCACAGAGCCACGATCCGACCGCAGCTTTCTTCCCTTTTGCCGCACCCTAGACCACGCATTTGGGCTATAGACCCATGATCTGACCACAGGGTTCACTCCCACAGCCGCGCTCCAAGCCACACATTTTAGTCACAGACCCACGATCTATTTTTTGCATTTTTACCCTTTTTTGAACCTAGAATTTTTCTGCAATATTTTATGCACCTGCACAGCCTCCTGTTTTTTCTACAGCCACAGTTACCTATAGCTTTTTTATGCAGTTTTCTTTCTGTTCCATTTACATAATTTTTAAGTTCAAGCATTTACATTGAAAAAAGAAAATTTTACATTGCCAGTTAAATTTCTGCATTATTATTGGTTAAAAAAGTTGCCCACGCATGGCACTTTTGATTGGGTTCATTACCTCACACGCACACACTCTGTCACCTAATTCAAGTGAGCCTTAAAACACTACTTAACACAACCAACATTTTAACCCCACTTGGAGAACACATAAGAATATTGTAGTTAGGTAGGATAGGGGGGATAGGAATCCAAATAACACCCCTCGGTCGCTTACACTTGAGACATAATGGTTGTCCTTTAAGGTAAAACCCATAGTATTTTTTGGCACGGTCACCACCAGTTTATCGGAGGGCCTCTCCCTTAGGAGGGTTGAAGTAGCCAGACTAGTTCCGAAGGCCTGAGTGGAATACCGCAATCCACCCAGTAACCGAAGGCTACCTACTCGTTGTCCGCGTGTGGTGTTCCTTTTAGGCCCACACGGTGATAGGACAAGAGCTGCAGATTCACCTTTTATGGACGTGTCATGAACAGGGTATCTTAGTTGCCTTTCTTCTAGGATTGTCTTACCCGATGTCCCTCCCGGTAGGGGGATATCTTTAGCCACTTGGTTCTACTATCCTTATTGTCTGACTTGGGTTCCATCACCTTACAGAGGATATGTTTGGTTGAATCAGAATACTATTTAGCTAGGTGTTTGCATCCTCCCTTACCTCCCTTTGGTTTAGTGAGTCCACCATTTTTATTTTTTAGGCAACCATTTGCTTGTTGGTATTCTGACCATTTTTATGATACTCTGCTTATTGTAGCACAGCTGTTACAGTAAGCATTTTGAGTTGGTTGTTGGCCTGAGTGCCATATTTTTTGCTCTCTCCTTCTGCACACTCAGCTGCATTAGGGTTTTTTATCCTTTTTTCACTCGACACAACCCCCAGATACTTGACACCATCTGTCACCATTGAGTCCCCGAGACACTCTTGGTGCCTTTGGGGCGAGCCCCCGCAGCACGGTTCACTTGACATCACTTGTCATAAAGGTAGAGCTGCATCACTCGACACCACTTGTCATAGACCTAGAGCTTCGTCACTCGACTCCATTCGTCGACACCATAGAGCTCCGTTCCCTGACGCTAACGCTCCTTATTTCACATATGATTCCGAAACAGAGTCAGAAAACCCTACCTACACATCACCAACCATCCCCATGGCTGGCATGACCTCTAACCCCTTCTTTGTAGGCACCATCGGTGGAACGTCCACAACGAACCTAGTGAGCACACTAGCCACAACCACACCTACCTTGGGTATGCCCACGATGGGTCCCACACCTACCATTCATGTTACTATTCCCATTGCAGCGGCTACCATACCCGACCCAACCCCATCTGCAACTCACATTACACTTGGTGGTGCAGGACCCTCCCATACCACCTTTGTTCCTCCATCTAGGGGTAACATCCCCAACATGAACCCATCTCTCACACTTGGGGGCAGCGGTCCCACCATGGCTGCCCCCACTAGTACGTCACATCCTTCTACTAGTTTTCCATTCATGGCCAGTCTCAACCTTCTTGACCTATCCAGATTGACCAACGATCCCATGTGGCCTCACATGCCTACCAAACTCCCATCAGACATCCCCAAGTTTGAGGGAAAAGTAGGTGAAGACCCACAAAATCACATTATGTCCTTCCATCTATGGTGTTCCTCCAACTCCATAGTGGATGACTCTATCTGACTATGTCTATTACGACGAACTCTCACTGGCTCTGTAGCCAAGTGGTACATCGAGCAGCCCCATGGGACCCATGCCACCTTTACTTCCCTCGCCTCGACCTTCCTGCAGTTCTTTCAGTTACCTGTCCGTTATGATGTGGGAGTTGAGATCCTACTGTCTTACAGACAGAATACAGCCGCCCACATCACTGACCACATTCATGAGTGGCATCGATGCCGAAGCCTGTGCAAAATCAAGTTAGATGACTATATCTTCCTAGATTGGTTTCTCAAATCTCTCCTTCCCATCATTGCCAAGGATGTGGCATCCAAGCGACCCCAGTCCGAGGAAGAAGCCATCTTAAAAGCCCAGCAGTTTGACCTTATCTACGCTCAGTCTGGTTACTTATATACCATTATACCCGATGCCCCCCACGGTGATTCCTCCCGAAACGATGCGCCGACGGAATCCCACGCAACCGATGGCATCATTGGCCATGTTGCATCGCATAACCAGCCATTTTCAAAGACACATACTAGTAATTGCCTCGAATTTTCGCAGGCTACATCCCACTCTGGAGCAACCAATTCGTATGCTCCCATGGCGCATAACCGCCATTCCCCCAGACCCTCATGTCCACTTCAGTGCTTCAGCCACGCATCCCTCGCTTACATTCCCCCAATTGCACCTCAACCATATTACCACCCGCAGGTCGTGCACGCTCCTGTATCCTCTCAAGCCCCCCCTGCTTATTATCCGCCACAAGCAGCACCTACGAAAAATCAACCACCCGTCACATAGACGTATCAACAACCCCCAAAAGGTCCAGCACCTGCACCGCCTCCACTCCCACCCACTTATTATCCACCGCAACCTTCTCCCGCACCTGTACAACCCTAGCACCCACCTGTCGCCCAAGGGCAAGTGTACACGCAATAAAATCCGTAGCATAACCAAAATACCCAACGCCAACAAGGCGAACAAAACCGCGGAAAAGGACGTAACTGCGGGAACAACCCCTCTCCAGACCAAGGCATCCAGCCAACTAATCCCCCAAACAATAATAACGCGGCACCTGCCAACCAAAACCCCAACAGGATGCCAAAGCAAGCTAAAAACCCTAAGTTACGAATGAACCACCCTTGTTCTATTTGTGGGGTCTATGGCCATTACACACACGCTTGCCCACATTTGGAGCGAGCATGACAACTCTGGACCGATGATGCCCACTGCCAAGGGCACATAGAACCTTAGGCACCACCTAACCCCCCACCACCTCAAACTCAACCCTTGGTGTTACAAAACCCTTTACCAACCCAAGGAGTGGTGAACACTCAACTGTTAGCTCCCCCGCAAGGAACCGCGCCACCACAACAGCAAGTCACGTACACTGCGCCTGCCCACCCCACTTTAGACTCAAGCACCCATCACTTGTTAATGATGTCATCTGCCGATGTTAACCTTCAAACCCGCCAGAACCAATATGGCTCCACCCCTGAAGCCCCTCCCACCAACAAAACCACCGATGCTCTTCCCACCCATCAACCATTACGCATACCTCCGGCCCCATTAGATGGGGCCCCAAAAGCCCCTCTCTTCCCACTTCGCCGCATCAACAATAACCCCAATGCTCGTACTACGTCTAATTACAACATTGTGGATGACCTAGCTCAGTCCCCCGCAGCCATGTCTGTGTTAGAGGTCTTATAAAACTGTCCTACACAGTGCAAGACTCTATTATCAGCCATTGGTGCTATCGACCTGACTGATTCACGAATGATGACCTTTGATTTGGACCAATATGAACCACGCCTGCCTTCCACATTAGCATTTCAAGTTTCTGTATCCATTCGGAATCTTGTAATCCCTCGGTGCATCATCGATGAGGGTGCCTCTACATGTGTTATGTCCACATTCGTTTGGCAGAAGTTGGGATACCCTACTCTCCATCCGTCCACCACTACGTTGCGAGCCTAGAACGACCATTCGGCTCAACCCCAAGGTCTCTTAGTTAATGTCCAGATCCAGTTGGCTAGTAAAATAGTGCTTATTGACATAGAGGTCATCAACGCCCAACTTGATTATAACCTCTTACTTGGCCGCAGTTACATGTACACCATGCGGGGGGTTTCCTCATCCATTTTTTGTACCATGATGTTTCCCCATGAAGGACGAGTGGTCAAGATTGATCAACTCACCTATTACGATCCCAATGCCCCTGCTGCACCCAAAAACATTATTCCCATGGTTGAACAACCTATTCGCTGTGCATCTACCTCGTTGGTTTCCTCAATTGGACCCGGAGTCTACTCAGATACGCCGATGACTTCCACATTCCAATCCATTCCACCCCCGTCACTAGCGACCGAAATATCTAACTTATGTACCCTCTCCCACAATACACAAACACCCAGCCATCAACCTCCCTTGCTACCCCAACCACCATTGGTACCTAGTCATGTTGGCACCACACCTATCCATACAATCACCTTCCTATTTCCCCGTTCGGGAGTAGTAAGCACTCTGGTGATGGCCACACTAAACCTCCCGGGGTTAACTTTAGGACTACTTGTATGGTACATCACACCTCCCGTTTCCCCTCCGACGCCCAATGTCATCTTACAGCCGGTGCAACCTTATCACCAATGCTAGTCGGCCACCTCTCGGTGTCACCATTCCTTCCTCCTCTACCAACCCACCCCCTCTTTCCAAATACACTGGGGGCAGAGGCCCACAACCTTACCCCACTCTGCTTGTGCCTAAAGCCACTAAGAATCCTCCACCATTTCGTGCTCCTCCCAAATTCTCTTTGTGTGATGAGTTGGGCCATGCTACCCATCAATGTCCACAATTACCCTCATTACAAGAGCACATGCAAATGCTTGATGACAACCCCAACATCCCGGTTGTCCAACTCGACCTTACCCCTAAGCCTTGCGATAAATCACTGCGCACCAATCACCCTTGTGCAATATGCAGTATTTACGGCCATTACTCACATCACTGCCCTGATCTCCCAGATTACAGAGCCACTCTCTACGAGATGAATAACTTGGACCTCAAGACGTCTCCTCCCACCATTGAAGAGATCCACCCCCCAGAATCTCCGATAACAGGAGAGATCAATACCATTTATATGATCTCTACTGCTAGCATCCTCTCGTCAACTGATTTGACTACAAAACATTTCCGCAATGATGAGGAAATTCTCGAGCCTCTTATCGCACCTGAGTACCCCTGGGAGGATATGCACCATCATTCCCATTTTCTCCCGGAGGAGTCCTCCACCACCACATCCAACCAATTTTTGGTTGAGTCCAAAGACTTCCTCCCCACCAAGGTCAATTGGTTTAAAGAGCCCATCCCCGCTCCTGATGCCTTCGAGGAAGGTAACATGGCCAATATCTCACCCACAATCCACATTGATATCTCTTCCCTAGGTGGTGCCCCTAAACTCATTACTTTGAAATCCTCCTGCACCAAGTACGAAGTCGGAAAGCACAAAAAAAAAATTTAGGAGTTCCATGATGTCTTTTCCTGGTCCTACACTGAAATGCCTGGTCTTGACCCCACTATCATAGAGCACCACATTGACACATGGATAGATGTGCCCCCCATTCACCAAAAAACAACATCCCATTCACCCATCAAAGCTCCCCACCGTCAAAGCAGAGATTGAGAAACTTTGCGCAGCAGGTTTCATTTACCCCATCACATGCTTTTCTTGATTCGGCCATTTTGGATCCATACGGAGTCCATTTTCCAAACCATTTCCACCACTAGAATTAGAACAACGAGACCTTCAGAATGGTTGACTCGCTTTCTCGTTTTCTCTAAACCCCGTTTTTGGAATTTTTTCCATGCACCTAGCCATCTCGATTTGTGTGCCACATCGGTCGTTATCAGTTCTTAGCCTTCCTTATACCATCGGATTATGTTTTCTGAGCTCGTGATGATGCTTGAGATCATTTCTCACTCTCACCCCCAGATTTTTCGAGCATTTTTCACCAGCCCCTACTCGTCTCGGTTTGCATGCCACCTCGGTCGTTATCCGTTTTTGACATTTTTTATATCACCGGATTCAGTTTTCCGCATTCGTGATCATGCTTGAGATCATTTCTCGCTGTCACAGTCATCCATTTTTTTGACATTTTTTCTATCCACCATGCAACCGCGGTCTACGAGCCACATCGGCCGCCATCACTTTACACTTGCTTTGACACTACAAGTATATCCATGAACTTTCCACTCCCTTCATACTGCTGTTATTTCGTTATTTTGCCACTATTCACCATCCCACAAGGAGGAACCACCAGTGTTCCCCCCCATCCCTTGTTCTTGGTTCTCATCGATGTCCCTTGATTGAACACTCTCTCCTTGCTTGGCCATTCCTTTTGTTCGGTATAATTTTATCCATTTTTCACGCTGGACAAGTCCTTTACAAAAAAGGCACTTAGGGAGTTTCTGTTAAGCTCTTTTCTAACTCCTAAAAGAATGAAAAGATCGTCGAGCAATCTTGCTTCCTTTCATGCTCGTTAAAGTACCTGAAAGGGTGTCTATCTGGTATAAGTTTAACCCTTTTCCCGGACTTGGTATACTAATTACGAAAAATGAATACTCTAGTCACACTGGCTAGAAGAGTTCTCCATTGCATCCTTTTATGCTTTTTTCGGGCCTTGGAGACTAACACACGAAAAAGAAACCCCCTGGAGTCTTCTTATTGTTTTCAAACTCTCTAAAATTGAAAGCAACCACGAGCATGCACTGTCCTAGGCTCATATAAATCCACACGACGGTACCATTCCATTATTTCAGAGTCTTCTTATCACTTTCAAACTCCTTAAAATTAAAATCAATCACGAACATGAACTATCCTAGGCTCGTATAAATCCACATGACAGTACCATTTTATACATTCTTTGAGCTCCTTAAACCATGAAGAAGGACCCAACGGTGCCTCCTGGCGCCATGACAGATCATATCTCATCCCCACATTATGGAAGCAACCCCAATATGATCGCCTTTGTTCAGAGTATTCTGCGATATGCCACCCTTAAGAGTTTCCGAATCTCATACATTAGTTTGACCCCCTGAGCCTCTCCCATTACAATCATATTCCCCGATCCCTTAAGATATGATCCCTTTCCCTCAAAATTCAATTTCATATGCTTCCAGGCCAACCATGTCATCATACTCTGAATGAAAGAAGTTTGAGTCCCCCCCCTGCAACCCCAATTATTCTCCATCCCCAAAATATGTCAGTCCCACTATCAGAACTATCACCTTCTGGTTGTTCACCTCATGCTCCTATCAAGGAAACATCATTGCCTTGATAGTTGCAAGGTATCCCTCTGTCGATGCCAACTAATCTATTCCATAGGATAGACCCAGAGGTCCCTGTGCCTTGGACTCATCACCATCAGTGGTGAGTGCCTACGGATCATTTCGAAAGGAGTCCTCAATGCCTCTCTAAATGATTATTTCTCACATGCTCAACGTCAACACCTTGATTGCATTGTTGAGACTCATACAGGGTATTAGGCCTTTGAGTTTTTTTTCGAAGACCCCAGACTTCCCCCGACTCTAGCACATTAATGAGTCACTTTGGAACACCCAAGTATATGTTCCCAAGGATATCTGGGTTGCGTTGGCGATAGTTTCGGAGGACACCCACTCAGATGCTTCCTTGAGTACCTAGTATAGCTACAGTCCAGTGTACCATTGAGGGTATGACTCCCTATCATTATGATCCAATAGCTCATTAGTTCCTCTGGTACCACACTCAGCAACACTATTATTATTCCAGTGTATCAGTTCTTTAGCTCAGACATGGTCAAACCGGCAGTATGTCCCATATTTGTGTCCCCTTTGGACCCTTATGATGTACAAATTAGTTCTCCATGTATCTTTCAAGTCCCCTTTTTGGGCCTCATTGTTATTTTATATATCTTGATACGAGGATGGGTATGCCCGCCTTGTCCATATAATGAGATTATGCCTTATTCATTGTTGAGGTCATGTATTTTCAGTTTTTGCAGTTACTTCGGGACCACTGTTCCGGTCTCCAGTCCGTTTCTTCTCTTCTCCACACCTTAGGAAAACCATAAAAGACGTATGATATCTATCAGCCATACGATGAGTTCCTGCCCTCACACATCACGGGGCAATATGTTAACACCTAAAAAGTGCTCATTACCTCATCTCCCTCACCACATGACTCATTTGTCTATTTTTCCCACCATCTTTGCCTCCAAAACCTTCAAAAACTATTAAAAAGCCACCAAAAGGCCAAAAAAACCTCTTCCCCCCCAAAAAAAATAATTTAAATTTCCTCAAAAGATAGCAAAAACCCTCTAAAAGGGCCCTATATTCCCAAAAATCAAAATAAAAGGGAATAAAAAATATAAAAAAGAGGAAAAAGAGGGAAAAAGAAAGCAAAAACCCTAAACCATATGGTGCCAAAAACCATAGGTCAATACTCCACCATTCAAAACCTATAAATAGGTGATGGAGGCTTCCCATTTCATATCCACAATCTATTCTAGCCTCACTCTGCCAAAATCACTCTTGAAACCCTAGCTCACCATTTGAGCTAGCTTCCCATTTGAGTTCCCCTTTTGGCCCATTATCCAAACACCTTGGAGAAAGAGAAGGAACCCATTGGAGCACAGAAGCAGCCCTCCTGGACTACTGCAAGAGCTCCACCAACCTCAACATTTGAGGTAAATGTAACTTTGTTCTCATTTTTAATACAAAAGAAAAATTCCCATTATATTATTGTCTTTTTATTTTCTATTGATGCACATGTTAACTTAGATTTTTCCTTGTTTTACCGTCAAGTTTTACTGTTTTACTGAACTGCTACTAAGGAGGCCCTTCTCCTTAGCAGGTACTCATTTGCACAAGCTAGGATGAAAACCCTAGCTACACAGTACACTTGAAAAAACTATAGAATAAATAATTTTTTTTTATATCATGGGAAAGCGAAGGACTTGCAAAAATACATTTACCTCAAATATGAGGCTGGTGGAGTTCTTGCGGTGTGCTCCGAAGCTCCTTGGTTTGGTACTCTTCTCTCCAATGCTTTGATGGTGGCTAAAATTTTTATCTCAAGGGGAGGCCAAAAGGCACAAAGATGGATGGCTTAAGGCTTTGGAAAAAATTCAGCAGCATGAGGGTAGAGTGAGTGAGGGATATGAAAATGAGGGACCTCCACCCCTTTTTATAAACTTGGATTAGGGTTTTAGGGCTTTTTAGGGTTTGCCCTATTTTCTCTTTTTTTTTTCTTTTGGGTTTTATTCCCTATTTTTTTGTTTTTGGCCCTCTTTTGGGGTTTTAGTATGTTTTTGAGGGAATTTTGGGTATTTTTAATACCTATTTAGGTTTTATGGGGTTTTGGAGGCGAGGTTGGTAGGAAATTTGGTCAACAGAGGTGTATGTCCAAAGGGATGAGCTAATGAGCACTTTTTTGGTGTTAACAGATTGCCCCCTGATGTGTGAGGGCAGGAGCTCATCGTATGGCCGATGGACATCATAAGTACTGTGGTTTTCTTGGGTAACAAGCATTGGGATGGAGAAGAGCATGAACTTGTTGGAGACCGGAACATGGGGTCTTTACTAGCTTCCAAGAACTAAAAATACATATCTTACTGAGGAGTATCTCAACATATGGACGAGGCGGGCATACCCATGCTCGTTGTCAAAATATAATAATGGGGTCCATGAAGGGGGACTAGAACAATACATGAGAAAAATATTGTGTACATCATATTGGTCCAGAGGGGACACAAATCTGGGACATACCCATGGCCTAACCATGGTTGATGTGAAAAACCTGATACACTAGAAAACATTCGTCACTCTGATTGTGGTACCAGAATGACTGATGAAAATGTTGGATCTGAAGGTGTCCAATAACTGTGAGTCAAAGAAGCATGTTACTAGGGTACTTCCATAAAACTATCACCATGCGTAGCCCGGATATCTACAGGAACATGTGACTGGTTGTTTCCTGAAGTAGACTCAGAAATATGCTAGAGTCAGGTGATATCCAGGGTCTTCGAAAGATTACTGAAATGACCGATACCCTGTATGAATCTCAACGATGCGATCAAGGTGTTGATGTTGAGCATGTGAGAAAAAATCATTTGGAGAGGCACTAAGGATTCCTTTCAAAATGATCCGTAGGCACTTACCGCTAATGGCAATGAGTCCAAGGCACAGGGACCTCTAGGTCTATCCTCTAGAATAGATTGGTTGGCGTCGACAGAGGGAGACCTTGCAACTGCCAAGACAATGGTGTTTCTTTGATAGGAGCTTGAGGTGTACAACCGAGATGTGATAGTACTAATGGCGGGATTGACATACTGTGGGGATGGGAAATAACTGGGGTCATGGAGTGGGAGGACTCAAACTTCCTTTATTCAGAGCATGATGACATAGATGACCTGGCAGCATATGAAACTGACTTTAGGTATGGGGATCATAGCTTAAGGGATCAGGGATAAGTACTGTAGCGGGAAAGACTCAGGGGAACATACTTATGGATCATATCTGGAGACTCTCAAGGTGACATTTTGCAGAATGCTCTGAACAAAGGTGACCAAGATGGGAAAGCTGTCATAACAGTGTGATTATATATACTTTGGTATGGTGCAAAGAGGCACCATTGGGGCCTTCTTCATGGTTTAAGGAACTCGAGGAAGGGGTAAAAGTATGCTCGAAAAATGGTACTGTTGTGTGGATTTGTGCTAGCCCAGGACAGTTAATGCTCGTAAGTGCTTTCAATTTTAGGGAGCTTGAAAGCAATAAGAAAACTCTGAAAGGGTGGACATGTACCGTCTTGTGGATTTGTACGAGCCTAGGATGGTGATTGCTCGTGGTTTCTTTCACTTTTAGAGAGTCTAAAAGCAATAAGAGGACTCCAAAGGGGTTCTTTTTCCTGTGTTAGTCTCCAAAGTCTGAAAAAGCGTAAAAGGATGCAGTGAAGAACTCTTCTAGCTAATGTGACTAGAGTATTCCTTTTTCGTAAATAGTCTACAAAGTCCGGAAAAGGGGTAAACTTATACCAGGTAGACACCCTTTTAGATACTTTTAGCGAGCATGAAAGGAAGCAAGATTGCTCGGCAATATTTTCATTGTTTTAGGAGTCATAAAATAGCTTAACAAAAACTCCCTAAGTGCCTTTTTCGTAAAGTAATTGCGTGGCCCGAAAAAGGGATAAACTTATACCGAACAAAAGTGATGGTGAGGCAAGGAGGAAGTGCTCGATCAAGGGATAAATATGGGTATCCAGCAGAGTGATAGGGAGGGAACACTGATGGGGCCTTCTTGCGGATTGATGAATGACAGCAAAACAACGCCATAATTGCAGTATGGATGGAGTGGATGGCTCATGTATAGGTTGTGATGCACGAACTTGTAAAGATTTGGTAGCAACCGATGTGGCACGCAAATTGAGGCGACAACGTGTAGGGACACAATTTCAAAAAAACAAATCAGTGAGGGTGAGAAATGATCTCATGCCTCATCATGAGCACGAAAAACGAAATACGGAGGTATAAAGAACATGGGAAATGGGCGATGGCCGAAGTGGCATGCAAATCGAGGCAACGAGGGAACTGTAAAAAATGCCCAGAAGATTTGGAGGTGAGAGCGAGAAATGATCTCAAGCATCATCATGGGCATGGAAAATTGAATCTGGTGATATAAAGAACATTAGAAACAGGTAATGGTCAAAGTGGTACGCAAACCGAGGTGACGAGAGCAATGTAAAAAAATGACTGAACGATTTAAAGGTGAGAGCGATAAATGGTCTCAAGCATCATCACGAGAACAGAAAACCAAATCCGGTGATATAAAGAATGTCAAAAATGGACAATGGCCGAAGTGGCACGCAAACCGAGGTGACGAGGGACATGTGAAATATGCCCAAAAACAATGCCGATGAAAACTGTAAACTGAATGGACCACCGCAAAGTTGTAGCTGCGTTGAGTGCATTAGTATCAACGGTTTGAGAAATAGGCCTCTGATGATCTCGTAATGGAAAAAGGAGAATAACGCCAATGTCTATAAATAGTAAGTGGTCCCCCATAATAGGTGTCATTTGTGCGTGGTGAGTTTGACAGAGCATTAGAGGAGGTCAGATGTAAAAGTTGAGTTTGTGGGAGATTTCACCTGTGGATTTTTACTCCGGTAGTTGCAGGTAAGAGCCCATGTCCTTAGCTTTGTCATTTAAGATTTTTTGTGTTTGTTCGGGTCTCTGGGGGGTCGTACTGGCCATAAATGGGAACCTACGTGGCATAGCGTGGGTTTCGGATGGTTTGGTGTGGTCTGGACAGCGGCAATCGGGGGGATGGTTGTGCTGCAAAGCGCGGTTTTCTTCACCAAAGGTGCGGTGTAGGCCGCGCTAGGGTATCCGAAAAACTGCGGTGTGCCCCTCGGGTGGACCCATGCTGGTTATGCTCTGAAGTGCGGCTTTCAAAGGGGAAAATGCGCTTCAGGGCGCAACCAGGGGGTGGTTCGGTCTGCGGTGTGTACTGTGGCTTTCTGGGAGGAAAGTGCAGGGAAATGGTTGGTGAATGCATTCTGGAACGCGCATTTCAAGGGAGAAAGTGCTCTCCAGAGGGTTTTTTTTTTTTTTTTAGATGGGGATCTAATGAGTTTCATTGTTGTTATTGGCAGGATGCCAGAGGTTGGATGGCGAGAGCGGGAGATTCCTCCCAAAATCCGGAGGAACATCCGGACAGAACGAGGGGTTCGGGAGGCACCAGCTGATAGTGGGCTCCTGAAGTTTGCACAAATCCTGTATATGTGTTCAGCACCTCTGTTGCTGAACAAGTCAGTTGAGTTCTAGGATTCTGATATCGAGGCTTTCATGATCCAAGGCGAGCGGCTAGATTTGACCTTAGTTGATGTATACTTCCTGATTGGGTTGCCCTGGTTAGGTATGGTTGCTGAGACTCAGCAGAGGAGGCCGGGAAATGTCTCGATGGAGACTTTACTTGAGAGACATTGTTTTCCTGTTGCAGTGGTGAGTGGGTCTTCACTTATGTTATGTGACATAGACAGCCCAGCTATGCAAGCTATTGCAGTGGCAGTGGTACGGGTTTTGGGTTCTCATGGCCCTAACCGGATTACGGGAGGGCGGATGTTGTTGATAGAGAGCATCCTTAACGGGATTTACAATGCATGGGGACAGATGTATTTGACCGTTGATCGGTGAGAGATTAGCAAGGTCCGACACCTAGGGAAGGAGTTGTGTTTCCCATCGTTTCTATGTGCTTTTTTCTTTGAGTGGGTCCAGACGTTGCAGCCTCACCGAGCTGCACGGGTGGTGCCCCCAACCGAGCCACGGATGCAATGATGGGGCGAGATGATGACTCATAGGGGTGGAGGGCTGGTGGGCCATTTTTTTACCGAGGATTTGTTCTTACAGTTGATGCAGATACCGCTATCCATCGAGGATTATCCATATGTCGGGATGGACTTTCGAGGGGATCCAGAGATGCCGAGACCCCCTGGTTAGGCTTGGGGCCCAAATAGTGAGAGCGTTTGATCGAGGGGATGTACCTTATCTTGGGGAGGATGAGGAGAATGAGGAGGAGGATCCTAAGGAGGAGTTGGGAGAGGATGAGGAGGCAGCACGGGAAGCTGTGGCTGCTACTGCTGAGGCAGGGGGGTCAGTGGGGGATGATGATGAGGAGGACTAACAGGAGGAGTCTGACTAGGCAGTTGATAGGGATGCCTCCACTGTGATGATCATGTGGTATTTTTGTATATACGACTAATGATATTTACCGAGGATGTTGTTGGGGCTCCTCACTGTGTTTATATGTATATTTTGGTACAATGGGTAATTATGACATTTTCATGATGATATATATATATATATATATATATATATATTGATGGCACCTGGATGCCTTTTGTGATGCTGTTTTGCTTTCTATGCACGTGGATGCACCTAGCATGATGTTTGTGTTATATGCACGTGGATGCACTTATGGTTGATTTTATTTTTGATATTTTTAAATGATATTGTTATGTACATGTGGATGGTATGTATGATTGGTGCCCTACATATGGTGATTTGTGTGCCAATCTAGAATATTATTAGCCATTTGGTCTGCTACACTATTTTGATTGCGTGGGATATGAGTGAATGTAATGGATTCAAACTATCTAATCATTTGTTTAGTGCGCGGGAACTTTCTAAAAAGGCAGGGATCCCATACCTAGTTACAATTGTTGTGTTGAGCGACAAGCATCTAGGAGTCAAGAAAGACACAAAGGTGACTTATGCTCATATGGAGGGCGGCGATTAGTAGATTGGTCATGGCATCGTACTCAGCTTGGTTGTTGGTAGTAGCACCTGTGGACACTCCATTAAGGTGGATGAGCTCATGTGGGGGAATATAATACCCAAGCTGCAGAGGCAAGGTTCGGGGACCAGCGACTTGTGCCATCGACGAAACCAACGTATGGTAGTGGGAGGGAGCCCATCTGTGATCATGCAGGGTAATCAAAATGTAAGGTCATAGATAAAAAAAGGGTGGGAAAACAAAAAGGGGAATGAAACTGTACAAAAGGGGACTGGTGGGTCCTCAAAAAGGTGTTATGGGTAGAAGCGTTTAAGATACAATCCATTCTGAGGGTTCTGCAAAGGGGTCCCTTCAGAATTGGTGAGGATCTATGACCCATGTCCCAAAGAGGTATGCACGATGTATGGTCCTTGCCACATAGATTCAAATTTTCCTTTCCCGGTCTTATCATGTGCTTGGTCGTATACTAGTACAAGGTCTCCTTCCCTGAATTTGCGTGGGTGAATGTGTTTATCGTAACCCGCTTTGGAGCGGTTTTTTGCAGCTTCAATGGTTTGAAGGGCCGTCTGGTGATCCTCGTTAGCCTGTTCCAAAAGGATTAGGTGTTGTTCAAGTGGGGAGGTGTCGAGAAGGAGTTCTACAGCTCTGTGGAGGGAGGGAATATGGCACTCTATGGGGAGAACCGATTCGATGCCATGGACCAAGTGAAAGGGGGTGAACCCTGTGGCGGTCTTAGTGGAAGTGCGATAAGCCCAAAGTGCTGGAAATAACATGTGATGCCAATTGGACTTATGGCGATCTATGGTACGCTGAAGAATGGTCTTCAGTATTTTATTGATGGCCTTGACCTGATCATTCCCTTGAGGGTAATAGGCGGACGAGTATTGATGCTTGAATTTAAGAAGGATGGACAGTTCCTTCCAGATGGTGTATTCAAAGTGGTTTCCGTGGTCAGACACAAGTTGTTGGGGGACACCAAATCGAGTAATGACATGATTAAAGAAGAAACGAGCTGCGGTGTCGGCTTTGCAGTTGAATGTGGGCATGGATTCGGCTCATTTGGTGAAGTAATCCACAGCGACAATGATATACTTATGACCACCTACTGAGGTTGGGTTGCATTCCATGAAATCGATGGGCCAACAATGATGACTGGGTGGAGGGGGAGGGTGGGGTCCTTGCCTTGGGTGCAAAGAGATGGTTGTTGTGGCAATGTTTTACTGCAGTGATACAGTCGGTGAAAAGGGAGGGTCAAAAATACCCCGCACGGATGACTTTTTGGGTGGTGGCCATCCCTGAAAAATTTCCACCACAAGCTCCGCTATGGCAATCATTAATGACTTGTTCAGCCTCATCGTGGGCGAGGCAGCGTCGTAGAATGGTGTCGATACCGCACTGGTATAACACATCTCCTAAGAGAAGGTAACGTGAAGCGTGATGACATATGCGTAGATGCTCATCGCGGTTGAGATCCGATCGAAATTTCTGAGTGCGAAGGTACACCAAGATATCGCCATACCAAGGGTCATCTGAAGAAATGATAAATAAATGATCATCCGGGAGATTGGTCTGAATGGGGACTAAAATGGATGATGATGGCAAGTCTATCATAAGTTGTGCCATAGCAAGGGCCTTGACGCTCTTTGGTTTTGTAAACGTGAGGTCATATTCTTGTAGAATAACTACCCACTTAGCCACATGGCCTTGAAGTAGACGACGACTTAGTAGGTAAACCATACGATTAGAGTCGGCCACAACAGTAGTTGTGCTCAGCAATATGTAGTGACAGAGCTTCTGTATGGAGAACATGACAGATAGGGCCAACTTCTCTTCTGAAGGGTAACGCAACTGTGGGTCGGACAAGGTTTGACTCACGTAGTAGATTACGTGCTTTTTCTATGCACTATCTTCTTGGATGAGCACCCTAGAGACGGCATATTCAGATGCCGAAATGTACAGGATAAAATCCTTGGAGAAATACAGTGGGGAGATCAAAGGGGAATTAGTTAGGGTTGTTTTAAGGGCTGTAAAGGCTACTTGAGCTTTCTCATCGCAGGCAAAGGGGTTGCAGGTATGGAGTAAGCGGAGGAAGCCGTGGACCGTCGTGGCATATTTAGGAACAAAGTAGCAAAGAAAGTTGGCTCTCCCTTGTAGACTTTGTAGCTGACGTACGGTGCGAGGGGGGGGGGTAGGTCCAAGATGGCTTGGAATTTTAAGGGGTCGACAGTTATCCCTTTCTATGACACGATGAATCCTAACAACCATCCTACAGGAACAAAAAACAAACACTTGAGAGGGTTCAAGTGGATTCTATATTTGTGACAACGGAGGAAGACTTGCCGTAGGTCGTTTAAGTGGTTAGATCGTTCTTTGGAGCAAGCGGTAAGGTCATCTAGGTAAACCAGGATGATATGAGTTAGGCCATGGAAGCAGTATGTCATGGCTCGTTGGAAAGTGGCACCCGCATTCTTTAGACCAAATGGCATGACCTGGTACACAAAGGTTCCCCATGGGGTAGTGAACGCAGTTTTATATTGGCCTTATTTCCGAATATGTATTTGGTTGTACCTAGAAAAGCCATCCATAAAGGAGAGGACTTCATGTTCGGCACAAGCATCAACGAGCTGGTTGATGAAAGGTGTGGGAAAGTTGTCTTTGGGACATGCTTAATTGAGATCTCGAAAATCTGTGCAAACATGGAGAGTTCCCTATTTTTGTTGACAGGGACCGGGTTGGACACCCAGCTGGTGTAAGAGATGGGATAGATGAATTCGGCTTTCCGAAGCTTCTCAATTTTAATTTTGACTGCAGGGAGTTTGGAGGGGTGAATTAGTCTCTGCTTCTGGGGGACAGGTGGGACCTCAGGCCATGTGTCGATGTGGTGTTCGACGATAGTAGGATCTAGGTCGGGCATCTAGGTATAAGACCAAGCAAAGACATCACGGAACTCCTGAAATTTTTTGTTGGCTTCCTCGATTTCATATTCCGTACAAGTGGCCCCTAGGGTGATGATCTCGGGTTGGCCACTCGAGCAAGCAATGTCTACTTGTGTGATGGGAGAAATATTTGCCATGTTTCCTTCCTTGAAGGTGTCAGGGGTGGGAATAGGATTCTTGAACCAATTGACCTTCTCTGGGAGAAATTCTTTTGTTTCAATTGCCAATTGGTTGGTTGCGATAGGGGTGGACTCACCAGGGATGAAATATGATTTATGGTGCATGTCGTCCCATGGGTAGTCTGGTTCCGTAAGGGCTTCGAGGATTTCCTCGTTGCTGCGGAAGTGCTGAGAGATCAAGTCATACGAGGGAAGGGCAGGTGTTGGAGGAGAGTCATTTCTATCAACTGTAGAGATCATATATGTGGTATTGACTTCTTCCAAAGGGGAAGATGTTGGAGGATGAATTTCTTCAATGGTGGGAGGTGATGTTTCTAGGTCAGCATTATTCAACTCGTAGAGGGTTGCTCTGTAATCCAGGAGGTCGGGGAAGTGGTGTGAGTAGTGACCATATATTCCGCAGATGGCTCAAGCGTGATTAGTACGTAATGCCTTGTTGCACTGATGGGTTGGGGGGTTTAGTACGACCATGGAGATGTTGGGGTCGTCATCCAAGGTCTGCATGTGTTTTTGGAGATTGGGTAACTGAGGGAAGTTGTGGGTAGCATGGACGATATCGTCACACAAGGATCACTTAGGGGGTGCTCGAGGGGGTGGTTGGGGTGCCACTAGTTTCTTGTCGGTGGGGCGGTATAGTTTTGTGGGCCTCTGCCCCCAGTGTTTTTTGGTGGTGGTGGGGGAGGTTGTGTAGCAGATGTGGATGCTACACCAGAAGGGGGATAGTTGGGCATGTTTATCACTCCTGGTGGTGGGCAGTTGGAAGTGTTAATAGGTTGAACCGGTTGAAGAACAACTTGTGGTGTTGGTGTAGGATTAGGGGCAGGTAAATACCACATGGGTAGTCTGAGGGTTAATCTAGGGAGGTTCTGTATACCCCATTTTGACCCTTAGGATATATTAGCTTTTAATGTAAATGTTGTATACATGTGATGTATGTTTTCCTAGCATGGAGCTCAAGGCCAAGGCCTCGCTAGTGGAAGCTTGAATTTTATTTAAAGGAAAGTATTAGACATTATGTTGCCCATGTGCTATTTAGCCATGGAACATTGTAAAAATGATGTAAATAAACATCATGCAATAAAATACCAAAACTGGCTATGGAAGCAACGAATGAGAAGGGGCCATGTGTATCCACTAGGGAGTGGTGAGGGGGCTGTGGGATTGAACCATAACCTACCATATGTCACCTTGAGAACCCATTTGACTTCCCTTGCTGACATTTAATTCTGTTGTAAGGAAGTGGTTGAAGAATACAGTCCATGGCTTCAATGGAGCATGGGTAGCCCAGAAATTTGTATGGCATGGTATGGGCTCTGTTTTGCTTGACCCACAAGTCACTCTACCTCTTGGGAATCCTTCCAATCTCATTCCCATTCCATTTTTGATCACCCAGCATCAATTCTCATCACCCACGAATTCCCAGCAGAGAGAAAAACCAGAAATCGCAACTTTGCAAGAACCCACATTTCGAAGAGCAAAAAACGCCCAGATTTGGTATTGGGCAATAAAATCCAATGGGGGATCTATAGGTATGAACCTTGGGGCAAATTTGGGAGCATTAGATACCCTGAAATCCATTGGAAAACCCAATTTTGATAGCCCAGAAACCCAGTGACAGGATTCAATTATTTTGTTTCCAGAATGGTGAGGAATCCAAGTGTGGATGTTTGCATAGAGGATGGGATTGCTTGAATTTAGCTGGAGATGTCTGTAGCTCTATGGTTGAGCTCACTGGCTTAAAATCCTCCTCATTTTCCTTATTCCATGCTTGATAAACCCAGCTGTGTACTGGCTTAGCATGACCGTTTGAGTGAATCCATGGATGTGAGTGAGCCTGTCCAGTTACTCCTTAGTGGATACATAGCCCAGTTCGGGGGTGATCTCTCAGCTGAAAGAATACAGGCTAGACAGAGATCTATGGTTGGGTGGAACATTACTCTCACGTAGTCAATTGTTTGGACATTTGCATTTCAAGATAAGTAATCTCTGTGGATTAATTTATTTGCATTATGTGTTCAACAATGTGTTAATCCTGTATGTTAAGTTACTCATGTTACTTGGATGAAATGATTATCTTAAGTTAGTTGGCATGATGTCTGTGAATATCATGAGAATGTGATTGCTTCCTCGCATTATAATTCATCACCTGTTTTTGAATAGTATGCTGATGCATTCCATTCTAGCTGTGTGTTATTATGTTTAATTCTGTTGTGTAAATGAATTGTGCATCTTATTTTAAATGGCAAAATTTTATCATTATGGCTTGGGGACGAGTTAGACACCCCATGTTTGGTTCACGTTTCCTTCTTTGCACCGGATTGATGGAAGGAGACATGACAGGTTCAAAGTGGCCATCATTGGTGAACTTATCACTCCAAATGGTGGAAATAAAAATGGGATTGTATGGATGGGTGTTGCCCCAATGTAATTTGGTACCAATGGTGGTTGTGGTAGTAAAGGCGGTTGTTGGTTGGGCGTTGTGTGGTTGGAGGAAATTGTGCAAAGATATGATATCTCAGTTATCTTTAGAGGGGGGGGAATGGATTGGAACGTGGAAGTCATGGGTGGCTCCAAGTATAATCTGGGTCCGATTGTGGAAACTAGCGATGTAGGGGCATTGTGCACGAGTTGTTCAATCATGGGGAGAACATTCTCGGGAGCAGTTGGGGCATTGCGATCGTAGTATGTTATTTGGTCAATTTTGACCACACGTCCCTCATGGGGGAACATCATGATGTGGAAGACGGACGAAGCGATGAACTTCATAGCATACATGTAACTACGACCAAGTAAGAGGTTGTAATCAAGCTATGCATTGATAACCTCTATATCGATTAGGACTGTTTTGCCCAATAGCTGAACGGGAACGTTGGTCAAAAGGCCCTGAGGTTGGGCTGCGTGACCATCGTAAGCTCTTAATGCAGTTGTTGATGGATGTAGAGTGGGAGATCCAAGATTCTACCAAAAAAAGTCGACATAACGCAAGTGGAGGCGCCTTCATCGATGATGCATCAATGGATGACTAGGTTTTGAACTGATACAGAGACATGGAAGGCTAGTGTTGAAGGAAAACGTGGTTCGGCTTGGTCTAAGTCAAATGCCATCAGTCGAGAGTCGTTAGGGTCTATCGTGCCAATGGAAGATAACAACAGTTTCCTCTGTGCGGGGCAGTTCTTGAGGACTTCCAATGCAAACATGGCAGCAGGGGACTGTGCTAGATCTTCTACGATATTATAATTTACTGCGGCACAGGCGTTGGGATTGTTGTTGATCCGCCATAGTGGGAAACGAGGGGCTTTAGGGGCCCCATCGTCATGTGGTGGGGGTATGCGTAAGGGCTTATCTGTGGGGGCAACAATATCAATGGGGGGGTTTTTGGGGTTAGGGCCATATTGATTTCGACGCATTTGAATATTAACATCGGTTGATGACATCATGAGGAGATGATGGGTGCCCGAATCCGTCTGTTGGTTTGTGTGTGTATCATATGTGGTTTGCTGAGGTGGTTGTGCAGTTCCTTGAGGAGGAGGTAGTGGTTGGGAATTTACTACTCCTTGCATGGGAAAGGGATTTTCCAGCACAATGGGGGGTGGCTGGGGGTTGGGTTGTGCAGTAGGAGCAGCTTGTCCTTGGCGTTGGGCATCATCTGTCCAGAGTTGACGGGCATGATCTAAATGTGGACAATTGTGCGTATAATGGTCGTATACCCCACATATGGAACAAGGATGGTCTGTTCGTAGGTTGGGATTCTTTCCCTAACGAGGTGGTCTATCAGGATTTTGGTCTAGTGGGGTGGCGTTGTTGTTATTGGGAGGGTTTGATTGTTGACCGCCTTGGTCCTGAGGTTGGTTATTCCTACGGTTTCATCCTCGCCCTCTATTCTGTTGGCCTTGTTGGTTGCGTTGAGTAGGCTGGTTTTGTTGTGGGTGCTGCTAGGCGTAAACTTGCCCTTGGGGGTTGGGAGTATTTGCGGTGTAGTAGGTGGTGAAGGTGCTGGCGGCAAGTAGTAATCGGGATGTGTTTGAGGTTGGGTCGAAGCTCGTGGGGTTAGTTGTGAATGATAAAATGGAGTAACTGGTGTTTGCGCAATTGGGGCTTGCGGGGGGTAGTAATCCTGTTGGACTTGGGGGTGTGAATGGGTGGGCAAAGCTGGGTGTTGATAAAATGCAAGTTGTCCCATAGGAGAATTATAAGGTGGGAGTGCATGGCCATAACACTGCGGTGGGAATGATGGTCCATGGATATGAGGAGGTCTAATGACCGGGGCATATGAAGTAGTCGCTCCAGAATGGGAAGTGGCGTGTGAGAGGTCAGGGCCACTAGTAGCAGGCATAGCTGTGTATGGTTGAGGGCGTGATGCCACATGCTCGATGATACCATCAGCAGCATGGGATGCCCCGGGCGCATCGCTACGGGCTGAGTCAGCACAGGGGGCATCAGGTAAAATAGAATATAGATAACCGGACTGGGCATATATGAGGTCAAACTATTGAGCTTTGAGAATTGCTTCTTCCTCATACTGGGGTCGCTCAGATGCAACATCCTTCGCGATGGTTGGTATGAGAGATTTGAGGAACTAGTCTAAAAAGATTCGGTCATCCAACTTGATCTTGCATAATGTATGTCGTTTACGCCATTCATGGATGTGGTCCGTGATGTGTGTGGTGGTGTTTTGTCTGCAATATAAGAGGATCTCTACACCGGCATTGTAACGAACAGGTAGTTGGAAGAATTGCAGGAAAGTGGAGGCAAGGGATGTGAATGTAGGGTGGGTCCCATGAGGTTGGTCAATATACCACTTGGCTGCAGCTCCAATAAGGGTTCTTTGTAGTAGTCGAAGGCGAATAGAATCGTCCATTATAGATTCAGAGGAACACCATAAGTGGAAAGACATAATATGATTTTGAGGGTCTTCTCCTCCCTTTCCCTCGAATTTGGGTATGTCCGAGGGGATTTTGGTGGGCATAAGAGGCCACGTAGGATCATGTCATATAGGATCATTAGTTAACTTAGCCAAGTTGGGGAGGTTCAAACTAGGCATGAATGGAAAACTAGCGGAAAGGTGCATCGGAGGTGGTGGGGGAAGTGTGTTCGCCGCAGCGGCGATGGTAAGGCCACTGCCCCCAATGTGTGGGGCAATGGTGTGGGCCATAGTGGCCATAGTGGAGGTGCTTCCCCCAATGTGTGGGGAGACGGTGTGGGCCATAGCAACCATGGTGGAGGTGCTTCCCCCAATGTGTGGGGCGACGGTGTGGGCCATAGAAACCATGGTGGAGGTGCTGCCCCCAATGTGTGGAGCGACGATGTGGACCATAGCAACCATGGTGGAGGTGTTGCCCCCAAGCATGATGCTAGTCATTGTTGGTTTTGTAGTAGTAACTAAGAAACAACCCACTGGGATGGATGTAGTGGCGTTAATGGTAGGCGTAGGGCCTGTAGACGGTGTGACTATTGAGGTGGTAGTTGGATGAGTGGTGGATCCTCCACTGACCATCCCATCGAAAAAGGGGTTGGACGTCATGCCAGCTAAGGGGCTAGATGGAGCCGAATGTGTGGTGTGTTATGATTCTGAATTAGATGTGGTATAAGGGGCGTCTGGATTAGGGAGCGAGACTCTACGTCTATGGCAAGGAGAGCCAAGTAGACCATGCTGCGAGGGTTGGCCCCGTTGGCACTGGGACTGTCTTTGGGACTCAATGATGATGATGAGGGTATTTTGAGTGAGGTGTGGTGAGTGAAAAGCTCAAAAATCCTAGTGCAACCATGTGTGCACAAGGAGAGTGTATAAAAAAAGGTGGCACTCAAGCCAACAACAATGCTCAAAATGCATGTTGCAACAGCTGTGTTGCAATCACACAGAGCAGTAAAAAATGGTTAGAATACCAACAGACAAAGGCTCCTAAAAAGAGAGAAAAGGTGTACTCACTAGACTCAAGGGAGGCAAGGGAGCATGCAAACACCTAACTAGAAGGTATGTTGATTCGAACTCGATGTATCCTCTACAGGGTGATGAAATCCCGGTCAGACAATACGAAAAGTGGAACCAAAGGCCAATGATATCCCCCTACAGGGAGGGACACTGGGTAGACAATCCTAGAAGAAAGGAAACTAAGATACCCCGTTCATGACACGTCCAGAAAGGTGAATCTGCGGCTCCAATTCTATCACCATGTGGGCCTAAAAGGAATCACCACACATGGACCAACGAGTAGGTAGCCTTCGGTGACTGAATGGATTGCGGTATTCCACTCAGGCCTCTGGAACCAGTCTTGCCACTTCAACCCTCCTAAGGGAGAGGCCTTTTCGACAAATTGGTCGTAACAGTGTCAAAAAAATACTAAGGGATTTTGGCACACTAGATGACAACAACTATGTCTCAGATGTAAGTGACAAAGGGGTGTTATTTGGATACCTATCCCACTTGCCCTACCTAGCTACCAAATTCTTTTGTGTTCCTTTAAAAGTTGGTTGAGTTAAGTAGTTTTTTAGGGCTCACTTGAGTTAGTTGTCAAAGTGTGTGCAATGATAATGTTGGCAGTTAACTATCAAATAAAAAGATAGTATTTAAATGCTAGAAAAATGGAAACAATACTGGAAATTGGATGTTGATTCAAAGACTTAAAATAAAAATTTTTTTTTTTAAAAACAACTAAAATTAAGAAAAAAGTGGAAATTAGAATGTAGCTAAGGGCGTGCTCAGTGCGGTGTGTAGCGCGACTCTTGCGCTGAAAGCTGCGGTGTGCAGCACAATTTCCAGGAATTTGGGTGCAGTGCAGCGTGGGTATCGATGAGAAACTCGCAGTTTGCAGCGCAAGTTTTGGCTCAGTAGAAGTGGTGTGTAGTGCAAGTTTCGGCTAGGATAATGCGGCATGTAGTACAAGAATTGTGGAGATAAAAGCATGCAGGTGGGGTGGTGGCAGTGCGTAGGTCACTAGGAAAGCTGTGTTTTGCAATGAAATTCACGAGGGTTTTGCTGCAGTGGAAGCTGCACTGGTGGCTGGTATGGCTTGCGGTGAGGACCACATATATGCTGGGTAGTGAGTGGCGCCGCTCTAGTGCGGGGAGGAGGCTACAGGAAGAGTGATGAGAGCAGCGATATGGTCTGCGAGTAGGAGACTAGGTATTACGCGGTGTAGTCCACTTGAAAATGGAAAACAAGCATGGTCGGGACCGCGAGGAAGTAGGACAAAATCGCGTTTTGAGTCGCAGCAAAAGGCTAAGAAGTCGATGTGCAGACCGCGCGAAGGTGGAGAACAATCGTGGTTGGGACCATGAACAGGTAACAAAAACTCACATTTTGAGTCGCAGTAAAAGGATAAGAAGTCGATGTGCAGACCACGCAAAGGTGGAGAACAGTCGCGGTTGGGACCACGAACAAGTAACGAAAACTCGCGTTTTGATTTGCAGCAAAAGGCTAAGAAGCCGATGTGCAAACCGCGCCAAGGTGGAGAACAGTCACGGTTGGGACTGCAGCTGTCAGTGAAAAATACATGGTTTTCTGCCATAATACAAATTGGTTGCAACTGTACATGAAAACACACAGAACTGATAAACTGAACTAGAAAAAAAAAAAACAGAACTGCAAACAGAAATATTTATAAAAACTAAACTTGTCGGAGAGCGGTTCAGCCAGCGGAGTCGCCAAACTATAGCTGGGGTTTTAGCCCCTGCTTGTGCAAATGAGCACCTATTAAGGATTGTGGAATCCTTAATAGCAGTATGGAATTAAATAACGATAAACTAAGTACAAATGATTGAAGCAGATGACATTAAACAGTAAACCTGAGCTTAAACATGTGTGTGGAAATAAAATATAACTTGAAACAATAAACGGTACACTTGAAAAAACTGTAGAATAAAGAATTTTTTTTTTATATCATGGGCAAGCGAAGGACTTGCAAAAATACATTTACCTCAAAGATGAGGCTAGTGGAGTTCTGGCGGTGTGCTTTGGAGCTCCTTGGTTTGGTACTCTTCTCTCCAATGCTTTGATGGTGGCTAAAATTTTTATCTCAAGGGGACGCCAAATGGCACAAAGATGGATGGCTTAAGGCTTTGGAAAAAATTCAGCAGCATGAGGGTAGAGTGAGTGAGGGATATGAAAATGAGGGACCTCCACCCCTTTTTATAAACTTGGATTAGGGTTTTAGGGCTTTTTAGGGTTTGCCCTATTTTCTCTTCTTCTTTTTTTTTCTTTTGGGTTTTATTCCCTATTTTTTGTTTTTGGCCCTCTTTTGGGGTTTTAGTATGTTTTTGAGGGAATTTGGGGTATTTTTAATACCTATTTGGGTTTTATGGGGTTTTGTAGGCGAGGTTGGTAGGAAATTTGGTCAACAGAGGTGTATGTCCAAAGGGATGAGCTAGTGAGCACTTTTTTAATGTTAACAATCATTACTGAGAAGACGTAAATGATCAATGAATAAACATAGGTAAATGACTATTATTTTTTAAATTGGAAACATAATTTTAATAAAAACGTCAAGTATCTTTTAATTGTAAATTAAACTTAAACATTGTTATTGATGGATATTTTTTTAATAACTTAATTTTTGAAGGGTTATATTTTCACCAAAACGTTGTATGATGGGGAAGATAAAATTTCAAAACATCAAAAAAAATTAGATTGAAGGGAAAAAATTAAATTAAATTCCAACACTATTAACGACTTCAAATGAAAAATAAACACAAAAAGGGAGGCAATGGAAAGTGCAGAGTAAACGATCCTAGTCTATGTGACCGTGATTATATCTACCCTACCTATGCTATTCTCCAAAGGTCACTCTAATTCCTTTGTGGTAAAAATAAAAAAAGTTTATTAATGGGTATTTTTCCCACACGCTTTAATAAAGTGAATGTTAAAATAATTTAAAATAATTTACATAATGAATTTTAAAATAAATTTGATATATCTCATCAATATACATAATGTATGTTAAAATAATTAGGATATATTAATCATGTTAAAATAAACTAGATATATCTAAGGCCCGATGGAGTGGTGCAACGGTATATATGGTGGGGTGGGGGCCCATAGGTTATGGGTGTTGCAAAAACAAGATCACAGAACAATAGCATAAAACAAGATACAAGCATCCCCCACCTCAAATCGAACCCCATGTCTACTTTCACATGGTGCCATCGACCTTTGGGCATGTCAAGTACTTTCCATTGAAAAAAAACAATGATAGTTGTCCTCCTCTTTAACTATAAACAATACATTTTTTTAGAAATTTGGGATTGCATTCTCAATTTAGTATAGTTAAAGACTTTTAAATACAAAATGCACTGTAATTAAGTTATAATTAAGTTAAGTTCATAATTAGGGCGATGAGGGACAAGGGAGCTAGGGTTTTTGGTAAAGATGTTTGCATTGAGGTCTAAAAGTTAAAGAGAAATAGTAAGTACAGTGGGTGGTCCATATTTCCATTGTAATAGTGGGGCATTCTTCACTTGGAAACATTCACTCGTATCAACCATGCATTTGCTCCCTGAAATAAATGAGTGTTATTGCTACATCTTTTTATTTTGCAAATGGAAGAGAACAACAATCTTAAAACACAAAACTAAAACCGAGAAAACATAAATTTATGTTGAATAATTCTTTATAATAATAAAAATAATATTTCTTTCTACTGTTACAATCCTATTGTAAGGATAAGAATGTATTGATGATCCTCATAACTGAAGATGAGGTACCAATTGGATTTTTCCATCCTCACTTTCAAGCCAAATTGGTATATGTGTGCTTTTAGGGAAAATGATACCATGTATATAATATGAAACCATACCATGTGAACAATGTGAACAATATAACACCATGTGGTGGCTTTTCCCTTCCATACCATGTGAACAATATCAAACCAAATGATGAAATAATAAATTATAAACAATTATGGTCCACTTTAATTCAAATTTAATGTGATGGTCCACTTTTAACTATAATATCAAGGTTATTTAGTCGTTGTCCCATTGTCAATATGTCAATTGCCATGCATTTTCAATTTAACAAAAAAATATTAAAATCATATTTTTTTAAAATTATTAAAAATTAAAATTATAAAATACAATTGATTTAGGTTTTCAATTTAATAAAAAAAATTGATTTTATTTTAAATTATAGAAATTTAAAATTATAAAACATAAATATTATCAATTTATAGTTATTATAATATATATTATTTTTATATTTTTAATAAAAAAAGCTATAAGGACAATACCCTTTCTGGTTAAAGATAAATTTTATATAAAACTTTTAGATTTTATATAAAAATAAAAATAAATCTTATATAAGGTACACAATTATTGTTATTAATAACTATTATTAGAAAAAAAATTAAATTAAATTAAAAAAAAAAAAAATATATATATATATATATATATATATATATATATATATCATTAAAAATCAACCTAGATAGTCAACCAAGATCCATAAGTGCTATGACATGCATCATCATCATGGACATAGACATTGTCGTCGTTGTCATAGTCAACATCACATGATACATCAACATCATCACCATCATCATCATCATCATCATCATTGTCATCGTCATATTATATAATCATGATAGACATTCATATCATCAACATTGTGATGGAACAAGGCATACTACTACCTTACAAGAATTTTGTAAAGAAGGCTTCCCCTTTCCTAACTAGATTGATGCATATTTATAATTAGTAATTGTCATTAACCTTGTCGTCATCATCGTCATTGTCATCATGGTCATCATCATAGACATCATTGGTAATTTTCATGATCGATGGGTCAACATTATCATACAATACATAAATATCATCATCATCATCATCATCATCACCATATATCATCATGATAATCATTCATGTCATCATCATTGAAGTCATCATATATCGTCATCATAGTCAATGTGGGCATCAATTGTGATCGATATCATCTTATAATTTTCAAATCATTATCAAGTCCACCATAATTGTCATAATGCATCATCATCATGTTGTTAGGGTCAACCATATGCCATTGGGATCTCTCAAATGTTGTTAGAGATACTAGAATGCCATTAGACCCATTTAGGTGAGAATAGGGTCACTCAAATGCCATTACGGTCATTTAGGTGCCATTAGGATCAATCAAAATCCATAAGTTCTATCACATGTATCATCAACATTGGCATTGACATCATCATCCTAATCATCATCAACAACATCATACAATACACCACCATCATTGTCATCGCCATATATCATCGTCATCATAGTCATTCATGTCATCAACATTTTGATAATGAACAAGGCATCCTACTACCTTACAAGAATTTCATAAAGGACTTTTCCCTCTACTAATTGGGTCAATTGGTCTTAATAATTATCAATTACCATGATCCTCATTGTCATCATCACCATCGTCATTATCATTATCACCATCATCCTAGACATTGACATTATCGCCATAGTCATCGTCATTGTCATCATAGTCTATCATCGCAATCCATGTCGTGATTATCATCGTCATGATCATTGTGATGATGAAAAAGGCATCCAAATTCCTATTAATTAAATGGGTTTCTTAAAAGAGGTTTAGAATACATCTGAGAATATAGGCATCAATTATCATCACTACCATCTTATAATCAGATAATCATAAACGCCATCGTCTTTGTCATCATGCATCATCATTGTTGTTTTCATGATGTTAGGGACACTCATATTCCATTAGGGTCTCCTAAATGTTGTTGGGGACACTTGAATGTAATTAGAATCATTTAGGTGACATTAGGGTCACTCAGACTGTTGGTTGTGGAGCCAGATCTTCTAGTCTCATAGATGATATTGTATCAGCTGTGTTTGTACCCCAGTTCTATATGATATGTAGGTGGACTATACACTCACCCCAACGGGGGGGTGTGGGGGGGCATCGCGCCCCCACGGGGTTCCAAGGGGAACCATCCCCCCTGGTTGGGGGGTCCGGGGGCAGCGCCCCCGAGAAATGGGGGTTCGGGGGCAACGCCCCTGAAGAAAATTTTTGGGGCTGTTTTTCGCCAGTTGTTTTGCGGGCCCATGGTTTTGGGTATCCCGTGGTATTTTTCCATTGTATTTCCCTTATAAATAAAGACATTGTAATACGGCTAGGGTTGATTGATGTATTAGGTTTTATGCATTGTAAAGATCTTTGAGATCAGGAGAGAGACTATGAAACAGAGAAGAGGAAGTGCAGCGGTTGTGATGCAGGTTGTATCCCTTCGACTTGCTGGACGGTAATAATAATAAGGACTGGCAAATTCAGTGTGGACGTAGCCCAAGTTGGGTGAACCACAATATATCTGTGTCTCTCTTGTAATGTGTATGTGTGATTATATTTGCATTTCTGTTTATTGTTATTGCTCTGCGATCCTGTTTTTCTAACAATTGGTATCAAAGCCAAAGGTCTATTTGGAAGTTAAACCCGCAGGAAGCTAGGGTTTCCGGTTCGAGTGGGAGCAATGGCAGAAGAAGGAAAGTTTAAGTTCGAGAAGTTTAACGACCAAAACTTAGGGTTATGGAAGATGCAAATGGAGGACTATCTGTACCAGAAGGATCTATTCCTACCGTTGGGAGGAAAAGCAAAGCAGCCGACGACTATGAAGGATGAAGAATGGGTGGTTCTTGACAGAAAGGCTCTGGGAACAATACGGTTGAGCCTGGCTTTGTCAGTGGCTTTCAATATCTCAAAAGAAACGACAACAGAGGGTTTGATGAAAGCATTGGGTAATATGTATGAAAAACCCTCGGCTTCCAACAAGGTATTTCTAATGAAGCGTTTATTTAATATGAAGATGTCTGAAGGTGGATCTGTTACTGATCATTTAAATGAGTTTAATACGGTTACAAATCAGCTAAGTTCTGTAAGTGTGAACTTTGATGATGAGGTTAGGGCTCTTCTAATCTTGTGATCATTGCCAGAAAGCTGGAATAGCTTGGTCATGGCTGTAAGTAACTCTGTCTCTAGTTCAAACACCTTGAAATTTGATGATGTTATTGGTGTTATTCTTAGCGAGGAAATGCGAAGAAAAAGCACAGGTGAGACATCAGGTAATGCGTTGACCATGGAGAGCAGAGGAAGACAAAAGGAGAGAGGAAAGAGCCAAGGTAATCATGGAAAGTCTAAAACGGGAAGATCCAAGTCCAGACTGGGAAAGATAGAGTGCTGGAACTGTGGAAAGAAAGGACATCTGAAGAAAGACTGCAAATCTCTAAAGAAGAAAGGAGATGCACAGAAGGAAACTACCCAGGAAGCAAATGTAGTAGGTGATGTGTTACAAGATGCTTTGATTCTTGCATTAGATAATACTAGTGATTATTGGGTAGTAGATTCAGGAGCTTCATGTCATGCTACACCCCATAGGAAATACTTTCATGAGTATGTTCCTGGCGATTTTGGACATGTTTTATTGGGTGATGATGAGCCATGTAAAATTGTTGGAATGGGTAAGGTATGGATAAAAGTTAAGAATGGAACTGATTGGTTGTTGAAATATGTTAGGCATATTCCTGCTATGAAAAGAAATCTAATCTCAACAGGGCAGTTGGGAGATGGCGGCTGTCTATCTACATTCGGAGAAAAGTGGTGGAAGATCACTAAAGGATCAATGGTGATAGAAAAAGGAGACAGAGTAGGTACATTGTATTTATGTCCTCATAATACTGACCATTCCATCTCTTTAGCTTCCACAGGAACAGATACAGCATTATGGCATCATAGGCTTGGCCACATGAGTGAGAAGGGGATGCAGATTCTCCACTCAAGGAAGTTGCTGCCGGATTTGAAGCAGGTAAGTTTGCAATTTTGTGAAAACTGTGTTTATGGAAAACAGAAGAGAGTCAGATTTCTCAGGGTTGGGAAACAGAAGAAGAATGAAAAATTAGAGCTTGTGCATATAGATGTATGGGGACCGGCTCAGGTACAATCTCTTGGTGGCTCTAATTACTATGTTACATTTATTGATGATGCAACTAGAAAAACTTGGGTTTATTGCATTAGATAGAAATCTGATGTGTTTGCTACTTTTAAGAAGTGGAAAGCTTTGGTTGAGAATGAGACAGGAAAAAGATTGAAGTGTCTCAGATCTGATAATGGAGGTGAGTACTGCGGCAAGGAGTTTGATAGTTACTGTTCATACCATGGGATTCGTAGAGAGAAGACAGCCCCAGGAACACCACGGGAAAATGGTGTGTCAGAAAGGATGAACCGAACGATCATGGAGCATGCAAGGTGTATGAGACTGCATGCAGGGTTGCCCTTACAGTTTTGGGCGGATGCTGTAAATACTGCTGTTTATTTAATAAACAGAGGACCTTCAAGTGCTTTGGATGGTGGTATTCCAGAGGAAGCATGGACAGATAAAAAGGTAAACTACTCATTTCTGAGAACGTTTGGTTGTGAAGCATTTGTCCATATTGATAAAGAAAATAGAACAAAGCTTGAAGCTAAATCTAAGAAATGTACCTTTATTGGATATGGGGTCGATGAATTTGGTTATCGTTTATGGGATTATGAAAATAACAAAATCATCAGGAGTAGAGATGTGATATTCAATGAAAAGGTCATGTATAAAGATCAGTTGCAGGGAAAGAAACAGGAAAAGGAAAGCACAAAGTACATAGTGCTTGATGAAGTTAAAGAAAATGAAGTTCCGAAGGTGCCAGAAAATCAAGAGCAGCAGCAAGTACTTGAAACTCCTGCAACTGTAAGAAGATCTACCAGCTTAAGTAGATTCCCTGAACGATACTCTCATTCAATGTATTATTTATTGATGACTGATTCTGGTGAACCAGAATGTTATGAAGAAGTAATGCAGGTGGAAACTAGAAAGAAGTGGGAGCAAGGCATGAATGAGGAGATGGACTCATTCGTAGGAAACCAGACTTGGGATTTGGTTAAGTTGCCTGCTGGTAAAAGAGCATTGCAAAACAAATGGATTTACAGGTTGAAGGAAGAAGAAGGAGGTAAGAAGCGGTACAAGGCCAGACTTGTTGTAAAGGGGTTTGCACAGAAGAAAGGTATAGATTTTGATGAAATATTTTCTCCTGTTGTAAAGATGACTTCAATTAGGACTATCTTAAGTCTAGTGGCGGTAGAAGATTTGCATCTTGAACAGTTAGATGTAAAAACAGCCTTCCTCCATGGGGATTTAGAGGAAGAAATATACATGCAGCAGCCACAAGGGTATGAGGTCAAAGGTAAGGAGGATCTGGTATGCAGGTTGAAAAAGAGCTTGTATGGCTTGAAGCAAGCTCCAAGGCAGTGGTATCTAAAGTTTGACAGGTTTATGACAGAACAAGGTTATAGTAGATGTCATTCTGACCACTGTGTTTATTTCAAGAAGCTAGACAATGGAAGATATATCATCTTGTTATTGTATGTGGATGACATGCTTGTTGCAGGGTCTGACATGCAGGATATAAATGTACTCAAAAGGAAGCTAGCTAATTCATTTGCGATGAAGGATTTGGGTGCTGCAAAGCAAATCCTTGGTATGAGAATAATGAGAGACAGGAAAAATCACAAATTGACATTGTCTCAAAGTGAGTACATACAAAAGGTGTTGGAGAGGTTCAGAATGCAGAATTCAAAACCTGTAAGTACACCTTTGGCTAGCCATTTCAGTCTAAGTAAGGAAATGTGTCCCAAGACACAAGAAGAGATATATTACATGTCCAAGGTTCCCTATCAATCAGCAGTTGGCAGCTTGATGTATGCCATGGTGTGCACAAGACCAGATATTGCACATGCAGTGGGAGTTGTGAGCAGATATATGAACAATCCAGGTAAAGAACATTGGAAGGAAGTACAGTGGATTCTCAGGTATTTGAGAGGTACTACCACTGAGGCATTATGTTTTGGAGGTTCAGACACTGTTCTACAGGGATATGTTGATGCAGATATGGCATGTGACAAGGATAGCAGGAGGAGTACCACAGGGTATGTGTTTACTGTAGGTGGAACAGCAGTAAGCTGGATTTCGAAACTACAGAAGGTTGTTGCACTTTCAACAACAGAAGTAGAGTATGTTGCCATTACAGAGGCTAGTAAAGAGATGATTTGGTTACAGAGGTTTATGGAGGAAGTGGGTAAGAAGCAGAAGGATAGCATATTGTATAGTGACAGCCAGAGTGCCATTCACCTTGCAAAGAACTCAGCATTCCATTCCAGGACTAAACATATACAGCTCAAGTACCATTTCATACACTCTGTTCTGGAAGATGAATTGTTAAAGTTGGAAAAGATACATACTATCCAGAATCCTGCAGACATGTTCACAAAGGTAGTGACCAGAGAGAAACTGAGTTCGTGCTCGGTTTCAGTTGGCCTTCTAGCATGAAGGTGAAGAGGAGAAATTTTCCAAGTCCAAGTCCAGCAAGTGCAGCAGCGGTGGAGTTGTTGTGATCAGTCTCCAAGTGGGAGATTGTTGGTTGTGGAGCCAGATCTTCTAGTCTCATAGATGATATTGTATCAGCCGTGTTTGTACCCCAGTTCTATATGATATGTAGGCGGACTATACACTCCCCCCAACGGGGGGGTGTGGGGGGGCATCTCCCCCCCACGGGGTTCCAGGGGGGACCATCACCCCTGGATGGGTGGTCCGGGGGCCAATGGTCCCTCGGTGGGGGTTCGGGGGCAACGCCCTCGAAGAAAATTTTTGGGGCTGTTTTTCGCCAGCTGTTTTGCGGGCCCACGGTTTTGGGTATCCCGTGGTATTTTCCCATTGTATTTCCCTTATAAATAAAGACATTGTAATGCGGCTAGGGTTGATTGATGTATTAGGTTTTATGCATTGTAAAGATCTTTGAGATCAGGAGAGAGACTGTGAAACAGAGAAGAGGAAGTGCAGCGGTTGTGCTGCAGGTTGTATCCCTTCGACTTGCTAGACGGTAATAATAATCAGGACTAGCAAATTCAGTGTGGACGTAGCCCAAGTTGGGTGAACCATGATATATCTGTGTCTCTCTTGTAATGTGTATGTGTGATTATATTTGCATTTCTATTTATTGTTATTGCTCTACGATCCTGTTTTTCTAACATAGACACCATTATAGTCATTTAGATGCCATCGGGATTAATCAGAATCCAGCAGTGCTATCACATGCATCATCATCGTGTAAATCGATGTTGACATCATTTTAAACATCATATGGTACATCAACATCAACATCAACATCAACATCAACATCATCATCATCATCATCGTCGTCATCATCATCATCAAGGACGTCATTAACAACATAAGGGTTTATGGATTCAATATGCAAAAGAGCAGCGTAAGGGTGTTTTTCAATCTTCTCTCGCATGGCATGCTTCCTCTTGCCTCTTGTACACTTTTGGGGAGGAAATTAGGGAAGTTCCATTATTTTTTATGGGAAAAGGATGATTGAATTACCATGAAATTGTTTTCACATTTCCTGAAATTTATTTTTACTTTTTACCTTCAAAATAGCAGGGATGCGGGCTAGACACTACAGAGTCGCATGGGCGTGGGCTAGCCATGTATAGGTCATGTCCATGTATAAAATTGGGATTTTTTGAAGGTTTAATTGATAATGGATATGTGAATTGAACCGTAACAAGATAAGGGAGTCGGCAATGATGTAAATAAGCTAACAAAAAGGCATGTTATAGAGATGTGGTCAATCATGCTATAACAAATACCTTACAAGAATTTCTTAAATGATTTTTTCCCTCGCCTAACTAGTTTTATGGGTCTTAATCATTATTAGTTGTCATCATCCTTGTATTCATCGCCATCATTGTCGATATCATCATCGTCATCGCCGTAGATGATCATCATCAGTATCATCAACATTAACACCATAATCATCATCATTGTCATCATCATATATGATCATCATAGTCAATATGATGATCATCATTGTGATAATGATAACGACGTCAAACCATCTAATCACATGAGTTTCATAAAAGATATTTCGGCTCTAACTTGGAATGTAGGCATCAATTTTGATAGATATCATCTTATAATTATCAAATCATCATCAAGTCCATCATAATTGTCATAATGCATCATTTCCATGTTGTTAGGGTCAATCAGATCCTCTCTCAAATGTTTTCAAGGACCCTCAAATGCCATTAGATCTATTTCGGTGACATTAGGGTCATTTAGGTTCCATTAGGATCAATCAAGATCCATAAGTGCTATCACATGTTGTTAACACCTAAAAAGTGCTCATTACCTCATCTCCCTCACCACATGACTCATTTGTCTATTTTTCCCACCATATTTGCCTCCAAAACCTCAAAAACCATTAAATGGCCACTAAAAGGCCAAAAAACCCCTTTTTTCCCCCTCCAAATAATTAAATTTCCTCAAAAGATAGCAAAAACCCTTTAAAAATGATCTAAATTCCCAAAAATCAAGTAAAAGGGAATAAAAAATATAAAAAAGAAGAAAAAGAGGGAAAAAGGAAGCAAAAACCCTAAACATATGGCCTAAACCATATGGTGCCAAAAACCATGGGTCAACACTCCACCACTAAAAAACCTATTGTTAACACCCAAAAAGTGGTCACTACCTCATCTCCCTCATTACATGACTCATTTGTCCATATTTCCTACCATATTTGCCTCCAAAACCTTAAAAACCCATTAAAAAGCCTCCAAAAGGCCAAAAAAAAACCCATTAAAAAGCCTCCAAAAGGCCAAAAAACCATTAAAAAGTCTCCAAAAGGCCAAAAACCCCCTTTTTCCCCCAAAATAATGTAAATTCCTCCAAAAATAGAAAAAACCCTCTAAAAAGGGAATAAAAAAGAGGAAAAAGAGGGAAAAAAGGAAGCAAAAACCCTATACAGTTGACCTAAACCATATGGTGCCCAAAACCATGGGTTAGCACTCCACCACTAAAAACCTATAAATAGGTGATGGAGGCTCCCCATTTTTCATCCACAATCATCCCTATCCTTACGCTGCTGAAAATTCCCTTGAAACCCTAGCTCTCTACTTGGAGCTAATTCTTGAGAACCCTTTTGGCCCCATTTCCAAAACACCTTTGGGAGAAAGAGAAGGAACAACACTGGAGCTTCGAAGCAACCCTCTTGGACTGCTGCAAAGGCTCCACCAATCTCTACATCTGAGGTAATTTTTAATACAAAAAGAGAGATCTTCACCATATTTTCATTTTTTATTATTTATGTTAATGCTCATGCTAGGTTAAATTTCATACTGTTTTACTGCTTTTATTTATTGTTTATTGAACTGCTACTAAGGAGGCCCTTCTCCTTAGTAGGTGCTCATTTGCACAAGCTAGGGTGAAAACCCTAGCTATAGTTTTGGTGAATCCCCTAGTGTTCCTTTGAATTTTTGGTTATAGTTTTAAACGTTTTTAATTTTCTGCAATATTTTTATGTTTTTTCCTTTCGGCTGTCGTAAACTGTGTCTTTTGTCCCCACAGTTGCGATCCGACCACGTCTTTCAGACTATTACCTGTGATCCGACCACGGCTCTCAGACTGTTTCTAGCAATCTACCGATGTTTTTTCAGTCTATTACCTGCGATCTGACCGTGGCTCTCGAGCTGTTTCATGCGGTCCGACCGCTGCTATTCACCCCTTTTCCCGTGATCCGCCTGCGGCTTTCAGCCATTTTCCTGCTATCTTCCTGTGACTTTCACCCTTTTCCCATGGTCCACCTACGGCTTTCAACCATTTTCCTACTATCCGCCTGCGACTTTTGGCCTTCTTCCCGAAGTCTGCCTACGTCTTTCATCCATATTCCCGCAACTGTAGACCTGTTTCCCACGGTTCGACCGCGCATATTTGCCATAGACCCATGGTCTATTTTCTGCAATTTTTCCCTGTTTGAACCCAGTACTTTGCTGCAATATTTTCTACACCTGCACAGCCATCTGTCCTATCTACAGCCTTACCTCCCTACAGCCTGTTTTCTGCAGTATTATTTCTGTTCCATTTACAGAATTTTTTAAATTTCAACATTTTAATTGAAAAGAGAAAATTTTGCATTTAAAAATTTAATTTCTGCATTGATATTTTTAGTTAGAAAGTTTCCCACCCCATGGCACTTTTACTTGGGTTCATCAACTCACACGCACACACTCTATCACCTAATTCAAGTGAGCCCTAAAATACTACTTAACACAACCAACATTCTAACCCCACTTGGGAAACACATAAGAATCTTGTAGTTAGGTAGGATCGGGGAGATAGGCATCCAAATAACACCCCTCAGTTGCTTACACTTGAGACATAGTTGTTGTCCATTAGGGAACCAAAATCCCCTAGTAATTTTTGGCACGGTCACAACCAGTTTATCAGAGGGCCTCTCCCCTATGAGGGTTGAAGTAGCCAGACTGGTTCCGGAGGCCTGAGTGGAATACCGCACTCCATTCAGTAACCGAAGGATACCTTTCGTAGTTCTCGGTGTATCACCCGTATGGGGATATAGCGGCGATAGAACCAAACTGTAGATTCACCTTTTCTGGACATGTCATGAACAGGGTATCTTAGTTTCCTTTCTTGTAGGATTGACTACCCGGTGTCCCTCCCGATAGGGGGATATCTTTAGCCAGTTGGCTCTACTATCCATATTGTCTGACTTGGATTTCATCACCTTGCAGAGGATATGTCTGGTTGAGTCAGAATACTATTTAGCTAGGTGTTTGCATGCTCCCTTACCTCCTTTTGGTCTAGTGAGTCCACTGTTTTTTATTTTTTAGAAAACCTGCTTCTTGTTGGTATTCTGACCATTTCTGTTGATACTTCGCTTATTGTAGCACAGCTATTACAGTAAGTGTTTTGAGTTGGTTGTTGGCCTGAGTTCCATATTCTTTGCGCGCTCCTTCTACACACTCGGTTGCATTAGGGTTTTTGAGCTGTTTTTCACTCAACACAACCCCCATATAGTTGACACCATCTGTCACCATTAAGTCCCTGAGACATTCTCGGCGCCTCCAGGGCGAGCCCCCGCAGCATAGTTCACTTGAAATCACCCATCATAGATGTAGATCTTCATCACTTGATACCACTCATCATAGATCTCGAGCTTCATCACTTGACTCCACTCATCACAGACACAAAGCTCCATCCCCCAATACTGACACCCCTTATTTCACCTATGATTATGAGGCAAAGTCCAAGAACCCCACTTACACTGCACCAACCAGCCCCATGGCTGGCATGACTTCCAACCATTTCTTTGTAGGGACCATTGGTGGAGCATCCACCACCACACCAGCTACCACACCTGCTTTGGGTATGCCCTTGAATATGCCCACATCTACCATTTCGATCACTGTACCCATTCCAGTAGCTTGCATACCCATCCCAACTCCATCAGTGACTCACACTACCCTTGGCGGTGTAGGACTGTCCCATGCCACTTTCGTTCCTCCACCTAGGGGAAACATCCCAAACGCAGCCCTTCCACTCGGGGGCATTGGCCCCAACATGGTCACAACCACTAGTATGTCACATCCTTCTACTAGTTTTCCATTCATGGCTAGTCTCAACCTTCCTGGCCTGGCTAGACTGACTAACGATCCCATCAGACACGACCCTGCGTGGCCTCACATGCCCACCAAGATCCCCTCCGACATCCCTATGTTTGAGGGCAAGGTAGGTGAGGACCCCCAAAACCATATTATGTCTTTCCATCTATGGTGTTCCTCCACCTCCATAGTGGACAACTCTGTCCACCTTTGTCTGTTACAGCGCACCCTCACTAGCTCTGCAGCTAAGTGGTACATCGAGCAGCCCTATGGGACCCATGCCACCTTTACTTCCCTTTCCTCGACTTTCCTGCAGTTCTTTCAGTTACCTGTCCACTATGATGCGGGGGTTGAGATCCTACTATCTTGCAGACAGAACATGGCTACCCACATCACCGACCACATTCATGAGTGGCGTCGACGCCGCAGCCTCTACAAAATCAAGTTAGATGACCGTATCTTCTTAGATTGGTTTCTAAAATCTCTCCTTCCTGTCATTGCCATGGATGTGGCATCCAAGCGACCCTAGTTCGAAGAAGAGGCCATCCTCAAAGCCCAGCAATTTAACCTTATTTACGCCCAGTCTAGTTATCTATATCCCATCATACCTGACGCCCCCCATGGCGATTCCTCCCAACACGATGCACTGGGGGCATCCCATGCCACAAATGGAATCATTGGCCGTATTGCCTCACATAACCAACCCTTTTCCATAGCACATCCTAGCCATGGCCCCGATCTTTTGTAGGCTACATCTCAGTCCGGAGCAACCAATTCCTATGCTCCCATGGCACATTACCACCATTCCCATGGACCCTCATGTCCACCTCAGTGATTTTGTCATGCATCCCCCGCTTACACCCCCCCGGTTGCACCTCACCCATATTACCACCCACAAGTTGCACTAGCTCCTGTATCCTCTCAAGCCTAACCTGCTTATTACCCACCATAGGAAACCCCTGCGGCAAACCCACAACCCGTTCCGCAGACATATCAACAACCCCCACAAGGTTCAGCACCTGCACCGCCTCCACCTACTTATTATCCATCGCAGCCTGCTCCCGTACCTGCACAACCCCATAACCCACTTGCTGCCCCAGGGAAAGTGTATGCCCAACAGAATCCGCAGCAAAACAAAAATAACCAGGGCCAGCAGGGCCAGCAAAACCGCGGCAAAGGTCGTAACCATGGGAACAACCCCCCTCCAGACCAAGGCGGTCAACCTCCCAATCCCCCAAACAATAATAACGCGGCACCTGCCAACCAGAACCCTGATCGACCACCCAAACAAGCCAAAAATCCTAATTTGCGAACAAATCATCCTTGTTCTATTTGCGGGGTCTATTGCCACTACACACATGCTTTCCCACATTTGGAGAGAGCTCGGCAACTCTGGACCGATGATGCCCACCACCAAGGGTACGCGCCTCCTCATGCGCCACCCAACCCCCCACCACCACAAAATCAACCCTTGGTGTTACAAAACCATTTACCGACCCAAAGCATAGTAAACACTCAGCCGTTGGTTCCTCCTCAAGGAAATGCGCCACCACAACAGCAAATCACTTATGCCGCTCCTGATCAACCCATGTTAGACTGAGGTACCCATCACTTGTTAATGATGTCATCCACTGATGTCAACCTTCAAACCCGTCGGAACCAATAAGGCTCCACCCCTGAAGCCCCTCCCGCCGACAAAAACGCTAACGCTCATCCCACTGATCAGTCGTTACATATACCTCTAGATCCACTAGATGGCACCTCCAAAGCACCTCGCTTCCCACTTCGTCACATCAACAATAATCCCAATGCTCGCGCTACGTATAATTACAACATTGTAGATGACTTAGCCCAGTCCCCCGCAGCCATGTCTGCGTTAGAGGTCTTAAAAAAAGTCCTTCATAGAAAAATACTTTGCTCTCCGCCATTGGTGCTATTGACCCAAATGATTCACGACTGATGGCCTTCGATTTGGACCAATCCGAACCACGCCTGCCTTCCACTTTAGCGTTCCAAGTTTCTGTATCTGTTCGGAATCTTTTCATCCATCGGTTCATTATAGATGAAGGTGCCTCTACATGCATTATGTCCACATTTGTTTGGCAGAAGTTGGGATCCCCTACTCTCCAACAATCCACCACTGCGTTGCGAGCCTATGACAGTTGTTCGGCTCAACCCCAAGGTCTCTTAGCTAATGTCCCCGTCCATTTAGCTAGTAAAACAGTGCTCATTGACATAGAGGTCGTCAACGCCCAACTTGATTATAACCTCTCACTTGGCCGCAGTTACATGTATGCCATGCGGGCAGTTGCCTCATCCATTTTTCATACCATGATGTTCCCCCATGACGGACGTGTGGTCAAGGTCAATCAACTCACCTATTACGATCCCAATGCCCCCACTGCACCCGAAAATGTTCTCCCCATGGTTGAACAACCTGTTTGTGGTGCATCTACCTCATTGGTTTCCTTCATGGGACCCAGAGTTTACTCAGATATGTCGATGACCTCAACATTCCAATCCATTCCACCCCCATCACCAGCAACCGAAATATATGACCTATGTACCCTTTTCCACAATGCACAAACACCCAACACTCAACTGCCCTTGTTACCCAAACCACCATTGGTACCTAGTCATATTGGTGTTACACCCATCCACACAATCCCCTTCCTATTCCCTCCCTCAGGAGTAGTAAGCGCCCCGATTATGGCTACTCTCAGCCTCCCTGAGTTAACCTTAGGAATACCCATGTGGTATATTTCACCTCCCATTCCCCCACCGACACCGAATGTTGTCCTACAACTGGTGCAACCCATCGCCACTACTAGTCAACCACCCCCCGGTGTCTCTACTCCTTCCTCATCCACCAATCCACCCCCCATTGTTAAGAACACTGGAGGCAAAGGCCCACAACCATACATTGTTGTACCCCCACCCAAAAAAGTTACAAACCCCCCCCCCCCCCCCCGTGTTTCATGCTCCTCCTAAATGCTCGTTGTGCGATGAGTTAGGCCATCCTACCCATCAATGCCCACAATTACCTACATTACAAGAGCACATACAAATGCTTGACGACGACCCCAACATCCCGGTTGTCCAACTTGATCCAGTCTCTAAGCCTCGTGATAAATCACTGCGTACCAACCACCCTTGTGCAATATGCGGTATTTACGGCCATTACTCACATCACTGTCTTGATCTCCCAGATTACAGAGCAGCTCTCTACGAGATGAATAATTTGGACCTTGAGACGGCACCACCCACAATTGAGGAGATCTACCCCCCACTATCCCTCTCATCCGGTGAGATTAATACCATCTATATGGTCTCTTCTACTACCACTCCCTCATCAACCAATTTCACAACTCAAAGTTTCCACAATGATGAGGAGATTCTAGAGGCTCTCACTGCCCCGGATTACCCCTGGGAAGACATGCACCATCGTTCCTACTTCCTCCCAGAAGAGTCCTCCTCCACCACAGCCACCCAATTTGCGGTTGAGTCCAAAGATATCCTTCCCACCAAAGTTGACTAGTTTAAGGATTCCATTCCCGCTCCTGATGCCTTTGAGGAAGGTAACATGGCCAACATCTCACCCGTCATCCACATCGATATCTCTGACCCACCTGGTGCTCTTGAAATCATTACATTAGGAGCCTCCTGTAGTGAGTATGAGATCGGAGAATACAAAAAACTTTTCCAATAGTTCTGTGATGTCTTTGCCTGGTCCTACATCGAAATGCCTAGTCTTGACCCCACTATTATAGAACACCACATTGACACATGGCCAGATGTACCCCCTGTTCTCCAGAAACAGTGCCCCATTCATCCCTCAAAGCTCCCCACCATTAAAGTAGAGATTGAGAAACTTCGCAAAGTAGGATTCATTTATCCTATTGCATATACCACTTGGGTTTCTAACCCCGTCCCTGTTAACAAGAAACAAGTCACCATTAGAGTATGTACTGACTTCCACGATTTAAACCGATCCTGTCCCAAAGACAACTTCCCCACGCCATTTATTGACCAACTTATCAATGCGTGTGCGGGGCATGAAGTCCTATCTTTCATGGACGGTTTTTCCGGATACAACTAGATTCAGATCCGCAAGGAAGATCAGTACAAGACTGCCTGTACCACCCCATGGGGCACCTTTTCCTATCGCGTCATGCCTTTTGGCCTTAAAAATGCTGGTGCCACCTTCTAGCAGGCCATGACCTATTGTTTTCACGACTTGGTCCATATCCTCCTAGTCTATCTTGACGATCTTATAATTTGTTCTCGGAAACGATCAGACCACCTTAACGACCTCTAGCAAGTCTTTCTGTGTTGTCGCAAATATCAAATCCACTTGAACCCACTCAAGTGTGTCTTTTGCATTCCGGCAGGCCGGTTGTTGGGTTTCATTGTTTCCCATAAAGGAATCATTGTTGATCCCCTGAAAGTCCAAGCCATCATAGACCTTCCCGCTCCTCGCATGCTTCGGCATCTCCAGAGTCTGTAGGGAAAATCTAATTTTCTCCGACGCTTCGTTCCTGATTATGCCACCACCATTCATGGTTTCTTATGCCTGTTTTGTACCCACATACCCTTTGTTTGGGATGATCAGGCGCAAGCTGCATTCAAAGCCCTTAAGAAAGCTCTCACATAAGCCCCTTTGATCTCCCCTCCGGATTTCTCTGAGGACTTCATCCTTTACGTCTCGGCATCCAACCATGCCGTGTCAGGAGTTCTAGTTCAAGAAGACGCTGCTCGCAAGGAGCATGTTATTTATTACGTCAGCCAAACATTACCTGGACCACCCCTACGTTACCCATACGAGGAAAGACTGGCTCTTGCCGTCATCCATAATCCCATCATTCAAACCAACACATATGTGCTCCACAATCACAAACCCCATGCACATAGCATGGGTGCAGGTAATTAACCTTGCTCACTTTTTCACATTTGTGATCTCAACCATTTTTGAGGTCACATATCACTTGTATTTTTTATTTTATACACCTAGTTATTTCCTTTGACCATTCCAGAGTCCTTATGACCTCTATTTTTCGCACCATTTGCACCACCGGATTCATATTTCCGTGTCCGTGATGATGCTTGAGATCATTTCTTGCTCTCACCAAAAACTTTTGGGCATTTTTTCCATGCCCCATGCCATCTCAATTTATGTGCCACATCGTCCGTTGTCCATTTTTAGCATTCCTTATATCATCAAATTCATTTTTTTGAGCCCGTGATGACGCTTGAGATCATTTCTTGCTCTCACCCCCAGATTTTTCAGGTATTTTTTCCAAAATGCCCCCTGTCACCTTGGTTTGCATGCCACCTCGGCCTTTCTCCATTTCTGACACTTTTTATATCACCGGATTCAGTTTTTCGAGCATGTGATGATGCTTGAGATCATTTCTCGCTCTCACTAGGTACAATTTCAACATTGTGTCCCAACACCTTGCTGCCTCGATTTACGTGCCACATCGGCCGCCATCGGATTGTTCCACATTTTTACATGAGCCATTCACTCCATTCATACTGCAATTATTTCGTTATTTTTCCAGCATTCATCACCCCGCAAGGAGGCCCACTAGTGTTCCCCTGTCATGTCCCAAATTTGGAATTGGGTCACAATGGCCTAATCACATTGGCCATATTCATTAGAGTTTGTAAAATTGATGTTAAAGGTCAAATAATTGCCAAGGAGGAAAATTACTAGTTTCCTAGGTTTGGGGTGGAAGCTTTGGGATTTGGAATAATGGGGATAATAAATGATGTTTGAACATTAGAGTGGCATAAATATTTAATAAAGGATCTAAATAAATATATACAAGTGAAAATCAAAGTGGCATTTGATCATGAAGACACATGGAGGAAGTGGGACCCACATATGGCTAGATTTCCCCACTACACTTGGCATCATTCTCTCACCAATTCGAATTCAAGGTGAATGGTAACATACTTGGGAAAGTCCAAAAGGTATTATTCATTGCATGACTCATCCAAGGTCGAAATATAGAGGAAGAGTAACTCCCATGGAAGAGGAAGAGGCAATTTGGAGCTAGTGAGACACTTGGGCTAGATTCCCTAGCTCTATGACAACAATGATGAAGATGCTATGACACGTATGACAAAAATCAGACCTGAAGGCTGACATATGACATATATGACATGTCAGGGCTAAAAATAGACTCCAAGAGGGCTCTCAAGGGTGTTAGGGCGGCTAAGATGCTTCCACATGTGATTTGGTGGAAGTGGGAAACTAGGAATTGTTGTACAAGTGGCGTTCTTTGGAATCTCTTCCCAACTTGAGTTGGCATGAGTCTCTTGGAAGGAATTCGACCCATGGAGCACATTAGAACTTTATAAATGTCAATAACAAAGAATGAAAGCATCTTTTGATCATTTGTAGAATTTGCAATTGCATTTGTGAAGAGGGAGAGCTAGTGGATGACTAGTTTCTTGCCTTAGCCAATTTCGAGGGTGAAAGATTCCCATCCAAGTTGGCAATTGGAAAGGCCATTCAGACCTTTCATTTGGAGCTTTAATGGATTCTTTATTTGCAGGTGTAAGCTACATGGAATCTCATGGTTTCTTCTATTGCAGCTCGCTCCTTCAACCATTTCCAGTTTTGATGGCATATTCTTGATCCTTGAGGGAGGGCGTTTTTGGTGAGCTATTGTACTCTTTGGGGGAGCTTCTAATGCCCCATTTATTTTTTAATATGAATTAAATACTCTGTTATTCATCTCCAAAAAGTTTCAGGTCGAAATTCCAAGTAGAAATGTATAAATCTCATTTTTAATGGAAGAACAATGCCACTTCCCCACTACCTTGTTGTGAGCCAATGTATTGATGATGATTTCGAATGAATGGATGATTCTCTGATATATTTGTGATAAATATACTGCCATGTATGTCTTATGCAAGTTTCATGTACTGTACTTGAGCATTTGAAGCATTTTTACTCAGTTTAATTGCATTGGGAGAAGAAATAGTGCCATTTCCCCAAGGGTCGAATTGGGGATTTTTGCAGTTGAATGGGAGAGGGTGAGAACAGTTGTAATAAATCATTAATGGTGCATATGAGACCTTAATAACATACTTAACACATTACATACCTCTGTTCATAAATTTGAGTGGGTTTGGAGGCATTTGGGAAGCCATTTTCAGTACTTACCTTAGGGGGATTTGAACCCCAAATTACTAGTAAAATTGCATACTTGGTCCAGAATCTTAAGAGAGTTTGCAGAGGTCTTTTGGTGGCCATATGTTATCTCTGAACATCATATTCAATTCCTAATATCATTCATAAACCTTCCTTGAAGATTTGAAGGCATTTGGAGTCAATTTGAGACCTAGAGACCAATACTAGTCAAAGGGAAATCACTAGTAAAGTTACCTACATTGACCAGAATTGAAAGAGTATTTGCAGAAGTGTTTTAAAGGTACAAAGGCATCCATGAAACACATATTTATGTTCTAATATCATTCTTATACCTTCTCAGAAGATTTGGGATCATTTGGAGCAAATTTGGGACCTAGAGATCGAAACTAGTCAAAGGTCGAACCAAGGAAAAAAGTGGAAAATTGCAATTTTAATAAAATTCCTAACAAGGGACATTACATCCCCCCCACCCTCATTCTTGGTTCTCATCGATGTTCCTTTATTAAGCACTTCCTCCTTTCCTAACCATTCTTTTTGTTCGGTATAATTTTATCTCTTTTTCAGGCCAGACAAGTCCTTTACGAAAAAGGCACTTAGGTAGTTTATGCTAAGCTCTTTTCTGACTCCTAAAACAATGAAAAGATTGCTGAGCAATCTTGCTTCCTTTCATGCTTGTTAAAGTACCTAAAAGGATGTCTATCTGGTATATGTTTAACCCTTTTCCGGACCTGGTAGACTAATTATGAAAAAGGAATACTCTAGTCACACCAACTAGAAGAGTTCTTCATTACATCCTTTTATGCTTCTTCGGGCCTTGGAGACTAACACACGAAAAAGAAACCCCCTGGAGTCTTCTTATCGCTTTCAGACTCTATAAAATTGAAAGCAACCACGAGCATGAACTGTCCTGGGCTCGTACAAATCCACACGACAGTACCATTCCATTATTTCAAAGTCTTCTTATCGCTTTCAGACTCCTTAAAATTGAAAGCAATCCCGAGCATGAACTATCCTAGGCTCGTATAAATCCACATGACAATACCATTTTGAACACACTTCTTCTAGTTCCTTAACCCAGGAAGAAGTACCCCCAGTGCCTCTCAGCACCATGATCGATCATCTCGACAGCATCCCCAATAAGGTTTCCTTTGTTCAGAATATTCTGCAGTCTCCTACCATCTTACACTAACTTGAGTATCACTCATCCCAGTCACCATCCCTGGTCCATTACAGCTATGATCCCTTTCCCACCAATCAGATTCATATGCTACCTGATCAGCCCCGCCATCATACTCTGAACAAAGGATGTTTGAGTCCACCCACTCTACTTGCCCAGTTATTCCCTACCCCCAAAGTATGTCAGTCCTACCATCAGTACTCTCACACTCTGGTTCTCCACCTCGTGCTCCTATGAAGTAAAAATCATTGCCTTGCTAGTTGCAAGTCTCCCTCTGTCGACGACAGCCCATCTATTCCAGAGGATAGACCCAGAGGTCCCTGCACCTTAGACTCATCACCATTTGTGGTGCGTGCCTATGAACCATTTTGAGAAGAGTCATCAATGTCTCTCCAAGTGGTTGTTTCTCACATGCTCGGCTTCAACACCTTGATCACATCGTTGAGAATCACGTAGGGTATCTATCCCTTCAGTTATTGGTCAAAGACCCCGGATCTCCCCCGACTCTAGCACATTGGTGAGTCCCCTCGGAATGCCTGATTATATGTTCCCATGGATTTCTGGGTTGCGTAGGCGATTGTATTCGGAAGCCATGCAGTTATATGCTTCCTTGAGTACCCAGTTCAGTTCCAGTTCAGTGTACCATTGAAGGTATGACTCCCCGTCACTATGATCCAGTAGCTCATCAGTTCTTCTGGTACCACACTCAACAGCACTATTGTTATTTCAATGTATCAGTTCTTCAGCTTAGACATGGTCAGCCTAGCAGTATGTCCCAGATTTGTGTCCCCTCTGGACCCTTATGATGTACACCGTGGTTCTCCATGTATCCTTCAGGCCCCCACTTTTGGGCCTCATTGTTATTTTTTATATATATCTAGATATGAGCATGGGTATACCCGCCTCATCCATATATTGAGATTCTTTTTCATTTGAGGCCATGTATATTTCAAGTCCCCATTTTTTGGACCCCTTGTTATTGTTCTATATCTTGATACGAGCATGGGAATGCCCGCCGTGTTGGTTGTGGAGCCATATCTTCTAGTCTCATAGATGATATTGTATCAGCCATGTTTGTACCCCAGTTTTATATGATATGTAGGTGGACTGTACACTCACCCCAGCGGGGGGGCATTTCTCCCCCATGGGGTTCCAAGGGGGACCATCCCCCCTGGTTGGGGGGTCCGGGGGCCAGCGGTCCCCCGGCGGGGGTTCGGGGGCAACGCCCCAGAAGAAAATTTTTGGGGCTATTTTCGCTAGCTGTTTTGCGAGCCCATGGTTTTGGGTATCCCGTGGTATTTTCCCATTGTATTTCCCCTATAAAATAAATACATTGTAATACTGTTAGAGAAGAGGATGATGTATTAGGTTTTATGCATTGTAAAGATCTTTGAGATCAGGAGAGAGACTGTGAAACAGAGAAGAGGAAGTGCAGCGGTTGTGCTGCAGGTTGTATCCCTTCACCTTGCTGGACGGTAATAATAATAAGGACTGGCAAATTCAGTGTGGACGTAGCCCAAGTTGGGTGAACCACGATATATCTGTGTTTCTCTTGTAATGTGTATGTGTGATTATATTTGCATTTCTGTTTATTGTTATTTCTCTGCGATCCTGTTTTTCTAACACGCCTCGTCCATATGTTCAGATTATTCCTCATTCATTATTGAGGTCATGTACTTTCAGTTTTTGTAGTTTGTTTGGGACCGTTATTCTGGGCTCTAGTTCGTTTCTTCTCCTCTCCACATTCCAGGAAAACCATAAAAGACTTATAATGTCTATCGGTCATACGATGAGCTCCTGCCCTCACACATCAGGGGGCAATCTGTTAACACCCAAAAAGTGCTCACTACCTCATCTCCCTCATTACATGACTCATTTGTCCATATTTCCTACCATATTTTCCTCCAAAACCTTAAAAACCCATTAAAAAGCCTCCAAAAGGCCAAAAAACCATTAAAAAGCCTCCAAAAGGCCAAAACCCCCCTTTTTCCCCCAAAATAATGTAAATTCCTCCAAAAATAGCAAAAACCCTCTAAAAAGGGAATAAAAAATACAAAAAGAGGAAAAAGAGGGAAAAAAGGAAGCAAAAACCCTATATAGCTGACCTAAACCATATGGTGCCCAAAACCATGGGTCAGCACTCCACTAAAAATCTATAAATAGGTGATGGAGGCTCCCCATTTTTCATCCGCAATCATCCCTATCCTTACGCTGCTGAAAATTCCCTTGAAACCCTATCTCTCCACTTGGAGCTAATTCTTGAGAACCCTTTTGGCCCCATTTCCAAAACACCTTTGGGAGAAGGAGAAGGAACAACACTGGAGCTTGGAAGCAACCCTTTTGGACTGCTGCAAAGGCTCCACCAACCTCTACATCTGAGGTAATTTTGAATACAAAAGACAGATCTTCACCATATTTTCATGTTTTATTATTTATGTTAATGCTCATGCTAGGTTAAATTTCATACTGTTTTATTGCTTTTATTTACTGTTTATTGAACTGCTACTAAGTAGGGCCTTCTCCTTAGTAGGTGCTCATTTGCACAAGCTAGGGTGAAAACCCTAGCTACACCTATAAATAGGTGATGGAGGCTCCCCATTTCATATCCACAATCTATCATAGCCTCACTCTACCAAAATCACTCTTGAAACCCTAGCTCACCATTTGAGCTAGCTTCCCATTTGAGTGCCCCTTTTGGCCCATTATCCAAACACCTTGGAGAAGGAGAAGGAACCCATTGGAGCATGGAAGTAGCCCTCCTAGACTACTGCAAGAGCTCCACCAACCTCAACATTCGAGGTAAATGTAACTTTGTTCTCATTTTTAATACAAAAGAAAAATTCTCATTATATTATTGTCTTTTTATTTTCTGTTGATGCACATGTTAGCTTAGATTTTACCTTGTTTTACTGTCAAGTTTTACTATTTTACTGAACTGCTACTAAGGAGGCCCTTCTCCTTAGTAGGTACTCATTTGCACAAGCTAGGGTGAAAACTCTAGCTACACATGCATCATGAACATTGGCATCAACATCGTCATCATCATCATCATCATCATCATCCCAATCATCATCATGAACATCATACAATACATCACTATCATCGTCATCACTTTCATCGTCATATATCATTGTGATGGCATAGTCATTCATGTCAAACACATTGTGATGATGGACAAGAAATCTTACTACCTTTCAAGAAGTTCATAAAGGACATTTTCCCTCGCCTAACTGATTGATGGGTCTTAATAATTAGTAATTTTCATGATCCTCACTATCGTCATCATCACAGTTGTTATCATCATTTCCATTGTCGTAGACATCGAAATTACCACCATATTCATAACCAATGTCATCATCATATATCATCACAGTCAATGTCATGATTATAGTTGTCATGATCATTGTGATGATGAAAAAGGCATCCAACCACCTATTAATCAAATGAGTTTCATAGAAGAGATTTTTCCTCTGATGTAAGCATCAATTGTCATCGTTATCATCTTATAATCAAATCATCATAAACACCATCATATTTTTCATCGTGCATCATCATCATCATCATCGTCGTCGTCGTCATGATGTTAGGGTCACTCAAATGCCATTAAGATTGCTCAATTATTTTTAGGGACACTTAGATGCCTTCAGGGTCATTTAAGTGACATTAGGGTCACTCAAGATCCATTAGAGTCATTTAGGTTCCATTAGGATCAATCAAGATCTGATAGTGCTATCACATGCATCGTCATCATTGACATTGACATCATCCTGATCCTCATTGTCATCGTTATCACTGTCGTTATCCATCATCATGGATATCAACATTATCACCATAGTCATCGTCATTGTCTTTATCAATGTAGTGATAATAATTGTCATTGTTATCATCTTGTAATCAAATCATCATCAATGCCATCATCATTGTCATCAACATCAGCCTCATGTTGTTAGGGTGACTCAAGTTCCATTAGGTCACTCAAATGTTGTTAGGGACAATCAGATGCCATTGGGGTCATTTAGGTGCTATTAGGGTCACTTAGATGCAATTAGGGTCATTTAGGTTCCAATAGGATTATTCAAGATCAAATAGTGCCATAATCTCCTACATCATCGTTATTGACATTGACATCATTGTAATCATCAACATCCTAGTCAACATAGTACATATCATCAATGCTAATATTTATCATTTTCAGGATGCAACGACATCATCATCAACATGCCGTTAGAGTCACTCAAATGTCATAGGGACACTCATATGCCATCGGGGTCATTTAGGATTAATTATTGTCTCTTAGTTTCCAAAAGGGCCACTTAGGTTCCATTAGGGTCACTCAAGGTCAAATAATGCAATAACATGCATCGTCCTCATCATCATCATTATCATCGACATCTCATCATCGTCCTTATCGTCGTCATTATCATCATAGACATCAATATCAATGTCTAACACAACCTTCCCAAATCTAACCCTAAACTCCAATAACCAATAACCTATATCCCATCAATTAAGTAACTCATATGTTGAACTAGGCTCAATTCTAGGAGGAAAACTAGGTGCTATTTTGGGAGCAAATTTAGGCACAATACTGGGAGCAAAAACATGGTGGTACATTGGAAGCAAAACTAGATGCTATATTAGACATTATTGTAGATGCAAAACTTGGTGCTAAACCTACCAAAAATTAGGAAGATAAATTAGGCGCTAAAAATGATGCTAATCTTGGCTTGAATCTTGGTGCAACTTAGGGAGCTGAACTAGGAACAATTAATTGCTTAAATACTGGCACAAAATAGGAAGCTAAACTTGGCGCTAAGCTTGGCACTATGGAGGACGCTATTTTTGGCACTAATGGAAGCAAAACTAGGCTCTATTGAGGGTGTTATGCCTGGCATTATTACTGGGGTTAAAGTGGACGATAAAGTGGATGCAATTAGCATCAAGTTTAGTGCTTAATTTCAAAAAAGGATGCAAAAAATGCTAGGAAAAGCGCCATCTCATGAAGTAGCACCAACTTTTCCTAGAAAATGAAAAAAATACACTAAAATTGTTAGTGGATTCCAAAAAGGGAGCTAAAAGAAATGCTAATCATAGGGTTTTGTTTTAGTTTCTACTTCCATTGTTGAAAGTGCAACAACCTTTTGCAGTTTCGAAATCCAACTTACTGTTGTTCCACTTACAGTAAATACATACCTTGTAATGCTCCTCCTGTTATATTTATCACCTGCCATATTTGCATCAACATATCCCTGTAGAACAATTTATGAGCCTCCAAAACATAATACATGAGTAGTAGTACCTCTCAAATACCTGAGAATCCATTATACTGCCTTCCAATCTTCTTTTCTGGATTGTTCATATACCTTCTCACAACTCCCACTGTATGTGCAATATCTGGTCTTGTGCACACCATGGAATACATCAAGCTACCAACTACTAATGAATAAGGGAACTTGGACATGTAGTCTATCTCTTCATGTGTCTTGGAAAACATCTCCTTACTTATTTTGAAATGGTTGGCCAAAGGTGTACTAACTAGTTTTTCATTCTGCACTCTAAACCTCTCCAACACCTTTTCTATGTACTCACCCTGAGACAATGTCAATTTGTGATTTTTCCTGTCTCTTGTTATTCTCATACCAAGAATTTTTTTTGCAGCACCCAAATCCTTCATCACAAATGAATTAGATAACTTCCTTTTGAGCACATTTATATCCTACATGTTGTTACACAAAATTTTTGTCATCGTGAGTTATGTGTCCTCCATATGCCCTGATTCCTAAAGTACCTGAGCTAAAATGCCAAAAGAGAAGTTGATGTTCATCCCTTTAACTTTTTGTTGTCACCCCATGTAGCTAGGGTTTTACACCTAGCTTGTGCAAATGAGCACCTACTAAGGAGAAGGGACTCCTTAGTAGCAGTTCAGTAAATGTAAATTATTAAGCTAAAACAGAAATGTAAACTACTCTAAAACATGTGCATGAAACATAAACAACAAGATGTAAATAATGGTTTTTGTATTAATATTACCTCCAATGTGAAGGTTGGTGAAGCTCTTGCAATGATCCAAGAGGGTTTCTCCAAGCTCCAATGTGCTCCTTCTCTTTCTCCAATGGTGGAAATGGGCCAAAAGAGGCTCTCAAGGTGAAAGTAGTTCAATGGTGAACGAGGGTTTCAAGAGAGATTTTGGCAGAGTAAGGGTATACTTGATTGTGGATATCGAATAAGGGATCTCCATCACCTATTTATAGTTTTTTGGTGATGGAGTGCTGACCCATGGTTTTGGGAACTGTTGGCTGCTTTACTGGGCAGACCCGGGTTTTAATGAAGCGCAGCAACAAAACCCCTTGGCGCACTGGCCCTCTCGGCAACGAGCTGCGCGGCAGCTCGAGGTCTCACCCGAAGTGGCTATGGGGGGGTTAAGGAATCAGGTTTCCTTAACCTGGGTGACGCGGAGATAGCTCTTCCTTTAATGGTTCCTGCGAAATCGGCGGTCGGACCTTCCCACAGGCCGCTCGGCGCAGCTGCGTGGATTCCTTCCTTGGCAGGCCTACTGCGCAGTTTCTCCTTTCTCACGCAGCAGGAAACTATCCCTTGCGTCGACGTGCTAAATACTTCCTCACCCTTCACATCCAGCGCAGTAACGCAGTCTGCTCTCGCAGCAGCGACCGCGCGTTACTACCTCTTTAGTACTTAAAACACTTATAGCTATCAAGGGATCTTCCCAACTCACTCAAACAGTCACAAAGATAAGACAGGAGTCTTGCATACACAAATAATGAACTCTAAATAGTTATCATTCACGCAAACATTATAACAAGAAGATATAAGTGACCTCATCTCCTCGAGGAAAACCACGTCCACGGGAGTGTTATATTAACCAGAAAATGATAGAGTTATACAATATGCTGCGCACACAGCTGCAGCCTTAGATCTTTCCAGGAAACTCCACGCACACAGCTGGGAGCCCTTCTCTCAATCTAGTCTCCTCTCTATGGAGATTACAAAGGCGCAGACGTCACACAGACTGTCTGGCAACTCAGGGATTAGCTCCTCGGCTATCCGATTTCCTCTCTAGTTCTACACTCTGGGTAGAAAATACAGAAGGATAATCAACACATGATCTATCCTTTAGACTGGCTATCTAACAGTCTAACATCTAGCTCTCTCTAACTCTCTAACCCAACATCTATCCATTACAATTATTCATATATATAGGTGGCCATGACGGTCACACCTTTACAAAACTGTGGGCCTTTCCCAACAGTGATTCCCAAAAACCCTAACCACGCACATGGCTAGGTGTACTGTAGGCGCCGCTTGCAGTCACGTCGCCGCTTCCTGCAGGCTCCATGAATTCCGGCGCAGATTGTGGGTATGGGCGATCGTCCTTCGCCTTCAATGCTCTGGTCCGTTGCTCCTCCTTGATCCGAGCAACCATAACTTCTGTACTTGAGCCTTTAAATGAGGGTAGCTGAGACCTCTACTCCATCGCCTTATTTATTATGGTAGCTGAGCCACCTTCATTCTTCGATGACGTGCGTGCGAGCTCCGCAATTTTCGGTCCGTGATCTGCGCTGAGATCATCCATCTGGCACCGTACTGAGCACCGTCTCCTTCTTACCCAAAACTTAGTGCTTGTCCCAAAATTAGCACTTTCCTTCCATACTCGTGCTTTTTCCCAAAATTCGCAGCTTTTACTATAGCTGCGACCTTGGCCCCAACAGGCCCCCAACACTCACTTGTGGCTCGCCCTCGAGCCACTCGCACTAGCGCGTGGTCGTTTGATTTGCGCATCTGCTTTTGCTTGAATCTCCGCGAATGTTTTCTGCCACTTTGCAATAGCGGAGTCCAATTCCTCAATACACTGATCAGCTGTTTGCACTGTTTCTGCGGTCGCTTCGCCTTTAGTGAGTGTATCAATGATCTCCTGAGACTCGGCAACCTCTTTGATTTTTGTCTCAACCTGGCCAACGATTTCAGCATACTCATCCATGAATGGCTGAATGCTGTTGGTAAGCTTCTCATCTTCAGTTCTGAGCTTGTGCAGTTGCTGCTGCATTTTGCGCACTTCGCCCATTTTCTTCATTTTTGGTAGGCCTGTTACGGCCTTAGCTTCTTCATTGAGAACAGTGAGAGACTGTTCTGCAGCGTGCACCTATTCTGACAGTCCAACTTTAAAAGGGAGGTTCACAAGCTCTGACCAAGCTTCCATAGCCTGGTCCATCAGGTTCTTGGCTTCCTGTACTCGATCTTTCATCCGTGTGGAAGCTCTGCTCAGTGCTTCAAATTGTACCTGCGCATCATCCGTAAGATGCGCAGCAACGCGAGCTTCTAGCTCAGCAATCTGGGTTCTATGGCCTTCTGGGAGAAGCTAATGCTTTCGGTGCCTGAATTAAATGCAAATCCTTCGGAGATTAAGCCGAATCCGTCAGAACGGCTAGACTTAAATAGCGGCCTTATCCTTCATTTATTCAAACGCGGCTACATAACTGCTTGAATTCAAAATTTCCGGCGGGTCATTTCAACTTAGGAAACTGTGCCTCTATGGGTCCACAACAAAAACTTTTTCAAGCGGCAAATTATCAAAGGGAACTCCGCAAGAGCGATAGTTCGACGGTCCAAAAACAAAAGTTCGCCAGAGCGCACCGATAAGCGCTCTTTTAGCAATTTTTATTCAGGATGCGCGGATATTTCAAGGAACTGCGCAGGAAGCTGGAAACTGAAGGTGTGTCGCAGCTTCCGTGTAGACTGGATGCGATGTCTCTTTCAACTACACCGGACATCTGCACTCTTGAGCAATATATTATGTCGACAGGGCGGAGTGGCCGTCGCAATAAAGCTTAAGCCGACTCCCGTTTATCATTGTAGGTAGGAATTTTCCATCCAGCTTCGCAAGCTGAACTGCGCCTCCGTCTGTTATTTTTATTACCTGAAAAGGGCCTAACCAATGCACGCGAAACTTTCCTGGAAACTTGATGAATTTACTATCATAAAGGAGTACCAAGTCTCCTTCTTCAAAGTGCTTATGCTTAATGTGCCTGTCGTGCCAAGCTTTCTGTCTTGCCTTCTGTACCTGTTGATGAAATCCGGCCAAAAGTCTGTCTTCTTCTAAGGCAAGCAGTTGCGAAAGTCTCTCATTCATAGTATCAGGATCTGCCATTTCTGTAATTTGCGCAATTCGGAGACTGGGAACAATGTATTCCATGGGCATAACTGCTTCTTGTCCATACACCAAGCTGAAAGGTGTGTGACCTGTTAGTTTCTTGCAAGTGGTTCTGTAAGCCCATAATACAGCTGTGACTCTAAGGTCCCAATCATCTCTTTGTTGATTACAGATTTTTGTCAGGGCATTCTCAAGAATCTTATTGAATGCTTCCACCGTACCATTAGCTTGAGGATGGTAGGGTGTAGTCTTATGGTGATTAATTTGAAATTCTTCAGTAAGGGCCTCTATAGTCTCATTGAGGAAATGTGTACCTTGATCACTCATGAGGATCACTGGGCATCCAAACCTAGTGATAATGTTCTCGAAAATGAACTGCGCGGCAGTAGTAGCGTCGCAGTTCTTAACTGGCTTCGCCTCAGCCCATCTGGTGAGGTATTCAGTAGCTGTAATGATATATCTTGCGCCAGTTCTTTTTCCTGGTGGGTTAATAGGTCCTGCAAAGTCAATGGCCCATTTATCAAAAGCACGCAGTGTGATCTGGGGTCTTAGCGGCATTTCATCTCTCCGTGAGGGTTTTCCTGTGCGCTGGCACACATCACAACATTTACAGAATTCCTTAGTTTCCTTGTGCAATGTCGGCCACCAAAGACCTGCGGCTAATATCTTTTGCGCAGTCGGCTTTCCTGCGAAATGGCCTCCTGCGGTACCTGAATGCGCTTCTGCGATGATAGAGCTCTTTTCATGTGGTAAGATACATCTGCGCAAAATTTCGTCAGGGCCCAACTTATAAAGCTGGCCTGCTATCAAAGTGAAGTCTGCGGCTCTAACAACAAGTTGCTTTTTCTGCTGGATTGTAAGCTCAGCCGGCGCTTGTCCGGTAGTGAGAAACTCAAGAATATCAGAATAATATTCGTCTGCTGCTTGGATAGAAAACAACTGTGCGTCAGGCAGATTGTCCTCCAGACTCGTAGGTTCCTCTCCTGACTCTATTCTGGATAGATGGTCAGGCCCTGCATTCAGTCTGCCTGGCTTTACAATAACCTCAAAATCATACTCTTGAAAGAGCAGTAGCCATCTGCAAATTCTTCCTCCTAAAACTGGTTTATTGACCAAATATTTTAAGGCAGAATGGTCAGTATACATTTTAAAGTGAGCTCCTAACAGGTAGTGTCTGAATTTCTGTAGGGCATACACCATAGCTAATCCTTCCCTTTCTGTAGTGGTGTAATTCTTCTCAGCTGTAGATAGCTTTCTGCTGGAGTAAGCAATTGGGTGGTCAATACTTCCTTCTCCAGACTGTGTAAGCACGATTCCTAATGCTATGGAAGAAGCATCAACATGAACATGAAAAGGTTTTCTCCAGTCCGGGAAAACTAGAATAGGCGCTGTGACCATCTTTTCTTTAAGTGTGTCCAAGCTCTGTTGGCATTCTTCTGTCCAGTGGAACTTCGAATCCTTCTTCAGCAATCTTTCCATAGGTGCTGTGATCCTTGCATATCCTTTGATGAATTTTCTGTAGTATCCTGTATGTCCTAATGTAGTGCGCAATTGCTTAACTGAGTTGGGCGCAGGTAAGTTAGCAATGATGGCAACCTTCGCAGGATCCATCAGAAGTCCTTGTCTGCATACAATATGTCCCAACAAAATACCAAAGGGCGCACAAAATATACATTTTTTCAAGTTAAGGGAAATCTGATGCTGTCTACATTTTTCTAGCATCATGCGCAGATTCGCAATATGGTTCTTTAGTAAACCAAACACAGTCCAGTCATCAAAATAGACTTCTAAAAACTTGTGGATAAATTCTTTAAAAACAGCAACAACAACTCTAGAGAAGATAGCAGGTGCGTTTTTAAGACCAAAGGGCATTACCGTATACTGGAATGAGCCCCATTCAGTTGCAAAAGTAGTCTTGTGGCGGTCGTCCGGATGGATTCTGATCTGATGATATCCCGAGAAACCATCAGTGAAGGAGTAAGCCTCTTGTCCTCCAACATTATCAAGTACTTCATCTGTGAAAGGAGTGGGAAATGGATCGTGCGCTGATGCATCATTGAGTTTGCGCAAGTCGACGCAAATTCTTATTTCACCTTTCGTTTTCTTTTCTTGGACCACCATAGGACTAATCCAATCGCTTTCCTCTACTGGCTCAATAATTCCTGCTGCAAACATCTTATCAATTTCTTCTTTGACTTTTTCTTTGTAGCGCGGGTTCAACCTGTATGGGCGCTGCTTTACTGGCTTGGCATCTGGTTTCAGAGGTATGCGCATCACTCCTAAGTCTCCTAGGATGCCTTTCATTTCTGTGAACTTGGTAGGAAAGATATCCTGGTAGTCACGTAATAAATCTGAAACATGCGCAACAGTTTCATCATCCCAATAATCTCCTATAGAAGCAAACTTTGGGTCAGCTTCTGTGCCAATGTTAACTTTCTTGAGCTTGACGTGTTCTGTGATGGCAGGGATATCAAGCTCAGGACCTTCAATATTGCGCGTCCCTTCTGATTCTGGGATATTGATGTTGCGAGGATCGTCCTCCTCATCTTCAGCGGTGAAGTTATAACATTCCAGGGCATGTTCTATCTGGACAGCCCAATCTGGTGGGGAATACTCTGTTACTGGATAGTGTTCAAATACCTTCTTTCTAATACACTTCAAAGCCTGATCAATGCTTGGATGTTCTGACTCAAAGCTGAAGGTAAGTTGAAAGCTTTCTATCATAAGAGCCCAAGTAAGAGTGCCTTTCCGCAATTCTGTTTCAGTATACCAATTCCTTGGAATTGTATCCAATGTGTGAATGAATTGGTGAACCCATTCATCTTTCGGAATATCTGACCATTGCTGAATACATGCTTCAATGTGTGACCTAGGGTCACTCTGTCCTTCATATTTGTGTAGCGCTTCGGCTGTGGTGTCCTGAAATCTGCGCAGTATCAATCTGCGACAGTCTTTCCATGTATGAATATTCTCCTTGTGCGCAATCCACCATCTTGCGGGTGTAGCGTGCAATGCTACGTCCAGTGCCTGTATGCGCTATGGTTCTGAAAGCTTTTGTTCATATTCCTCTATGAATTTAGTTACTTCGGTTAGACCATCAAAAGTTGGAGTGTCATTTAATTCTGTGCCAATCCATCGAATGGATTTAGTTATCATGGCGCAACGTCTTGCAGAAACCTCATGTAGACGATTCTGCCAGTTTTCCAATCCTGCATCTGAATCTGATGTGCACGAGCTATCACATCGCCAGCTGATATGGCCGTCTGCTGTGGGGTTGACATAGTCACTGTGGTTAGTGGTCATCTGGTACAAACTTTCCATGTGGCGCGCTTCCTCTTCTGCGCGAATGGGTTCTATATATCTTGGTCCTTGAATAGGATCAAGAGGTGCGATGACCCTGATCTGGTCATCCTCAAAGGTCATCTGTCTTTTCTTCAGGTTAATGACAGCCAAATTATCAAATGCCCAGTCTATTCCTAACAGCGCTGGGTATGGTCTACTATCATCCATAATTTTGATTACTTCAAAATCTGCAGAGCTTCTTACTCCTTCAATATCAATAGGTACATTGGGTAATCTGCCCAATGGAGAGACTCGTTGCTGATTTGCGAGTCTTAGCTGGATAGGGGATCTTGTAAGCTGAGGGCTTCCCATCTGTTCCCATGTCTGCATAGTGAGAACATTGGCTTCGGAGCCCAAATCTAACATGACTTCATCCATTTCAAATGCTCCAATCTGCGCTGTGAGCCTCATCTCTTTTCCAGTTCTAATGTGACTCCTGATCTGGTGAACAGCACACTGCGGTGTGTTCGTCGAAGCAGAGTGTTGGCACTGATCCAACAGGTGTTGGAGTTCTAGAGTTGCCTTTTCATTGCGCAACAGTTTTAAACATTGTCGCAGGAACGCATGAACACTGCCTAGTGCATGCTCCTCATCGTCATCAGGCCTTCCAGCTGTAGTGGCTTGTTCTTGTACCAGGTTGTCTTGTCTTAGCACTTGCGATCTACTAATGTTCTGCGGAATTGCGGCAGAACTTGAAGTTCTCGGATCTGAGAAATACTCTTGAGCTTGCTTGAATGCTTCTTTTTGCTTCTGCAGGTTAAGTGGGGCTGGTTTAATGTTAGCGCGGCGCACCCATTGCGTCGCTTGCTTTCCCGTTCCCATCTCTTGTGCACCAGTGGTTGCTCCACTGCGTGTCACTATATTAACTGTAGGGTCTGGTTCTTTTTTTTCTGCTCCAATCAACTGGATATTCTGATTGACCTGTGGTGTCTTTGCTTGCATCTTAGCCTGTAACTGAGGGCATTCTTCAATAATATGGTCAGAAGATTTACAATACCTGCAGAGGGTTGTAGGATTTTGGCAATCCCTAGAAAAATGACCTTGTGTTCCGCAATTATAACAAGTGATCTGTCCTCTTCCGCGACCAAAATTTGTTGTGCGTCCGCGTCCTCTGTAATTTGCTGCTCGGGCGTCCCGAGTTTGGTCATAAGGTGGACCTGCTGTGGGTCCTTGTGTCTCTGCTTGTACCCTATAAACATCATGCTTTCTTTCTATCATAAGATCATATGCTCTACAATTGTTCTCATCATGACCTACTGATTTACAGAAATTACAATATAGATTCTTTGGGGTTTGCACATATTTCTGGAGTAAGTGACATTCTTGTGGTCTATGACCTCTAGTTCTACAGATTTCACACCAAGGCCCTTGTGCCTGTGGTAAAGGATTAGGTGCTCCAGTTGCAATATAGTCTATGAAAACGGGACAATGGTCCTTTGAATGACCTTGGACTTTACATTTTGTACACCAAATTTCTTCCTTAATCTCCTTGCCTTTCTTAATATCATGCACTTGCAAGGTTAAGTTTGCTAATTGGTTCTGTAAATGCGCAACATCGTTGCTTGTTCCTGCAATTGGCGAAGCTTCTAGTTTCATAGCCATTTCTAGAGCTTGTTCCTGAGTATTGAGATTCTGTTGCATAAGAGGAAGTCTAATGTGTGGGAGCAGCGCAGCAATGAACCATTCTTTATGTTGCTGTGGTGCAAAATCGAAGCTTACTTGATCTATCAAGGCTTTGAACTTCTGGTCAAAGTCCCATACTGATTCTGTAGGTAACTGTTTGATGTCTTTGAGCTCTGTTATACACTGTGATTCTGATTTAGGTTTCTTAAATTCCCGAATCATAGCATTTCTTACCTCAGCAAGCGTCCTATTCTGTGCTGCTGAGTATTTCATAAACCAAGTCAAGGCTCTTTCTCTTAGTGTGGTTGCTAACTGGACCAGTTTAACAGCATCGTCATTAATTTGCTTAATTGTCCAAATGGCTTCACATAAGAACCAGTGCTGCTCAGGGTCTTCTATCCCTGTTCCTCTAAAAGTTGGTAGCTTCATGTCATCACCCATCCTTGTTGCGCGGGTTTGAGGTGGAGGTACTGCAGCAGTGCCTCCGGGATGGTTAAACAAAGGTGGTACAGAGGTGCTAGAAGTACCGTGTGGGCTACTAGAAGGTGTTACTGTAGGATTATACTGAGCTCCGTCTGGTTTTTGTGGTGTAAAGGGGTAATAAGGGATATGAGCACTCCCTTGTCTTTCTATATGGCTTGCTCTAGGGACTTGGCTATCGTCTGGGCTAGACTCAAAAGAATATTGGTCAAGGCCTACTTTATATCGTTTTCCACTACGAGTGCAACCAATAACTTCAGGATCACTATCAGAATCTACGGACATTACTTGTCTATGCTATTCATCAGAAGCAATACATAGCTTTCCTTTTTCATACAAAAGCATTTTAATCCATAAGTTCAGAGAATTTAAGAACTTACCTCTGTGTACTTGGAAGAAACTCCTCTCAGCTTCACTGAAACTCTTTCTTGTATCGACTGCAAATTCGGTAATGAAACCTTCCAGTAGACTATTCAACCAAAAGTCTACTGCGCGGGAAACAGAATTGTCGATCCGCTTCACAATACTGACTAGCTCGGGCGTCCACGTGACGGGTCGATCAACATGCAGCGTAGGTGTAGAATCTGCTAACTTGGCTATCCAAGCGTGTAACTCCAATGCAAACGTAACAAAGAAAATTTCGTAGAGGTCAGCATAAATATACTTCTGTAACCAGTCTTCTGTTTGAAACGTAAGGCTTCTATTTTCTTGTTCAGCAAACTCTTTAGCCTTTAAATCAAACCAATCTCCAATTTCTTTAGCTGTAGGATTCCAGTAGCACATTTGTTAACTGAGCAAGTCTCAGTGTAACAGAACCTTATGTCGTCTTCAGCAACAATCTCAGATGTCGCGTCAGTCTTACAGCAACAAGTTGCAAGGCAAAGGAATCATTTGTTGGCTTGCTTTATCTCGCGCGTCGCCAAAATAACAAGTCTCACAACAACAAGTCGCAAGGCAACGGAACCATTTGTTGGTTGCTTTATATCGCGCGTCGCCAAAATAACAAGTCTCACAACAACAAGTCGCAAGGCAACGGAACCATTTGTTGCCTCAATCAACAGGGTTCAAAGCCATGGAAGTAATGTGATCAAAAAGTCATAAGGCAACGGAACCATTTGTTGGCTCAATCAACAGGGTTCAAAGCCATGGAAGTAATGTGATCAAAAAGTCATAAGGCAACGGAACCATTTGTTGGCTGCTTTACTGGGCAGACCCGGGTTTTAATGAAGCGCAGCAACAAAACCCCTTGGCGCACTGGCCCTCTCGGCAACGAGCTGCGCGGCAGCTCGAGGTCTCACCCGAAGTGGCTATGGGGGGGTTAAGGAATAAGGTTTCCTTAACCTGGGTGACGCGGAGATAGCTCTTCCTTTAATGGTTCCTGCGAAATCGGCGGTCGGACCTTCCCGCAGGCCGCTCGGCGCAGCTGCGTGGATTCCTTCCTTGGCAGGCCTACTGCGCAGTTTCTCCTCTCTCACGCAGCAGGAAACTATCCCTTGCGTCGACGTGCTAAATACTTCCTCACCCTTCACATCCAGCGCAGTAACGCAGTCTGCTCTCGCAGCAGCGACCGCGCGTTACTACCTCTTTAGTACTTAAAACACTTATAGCTATCAAGGGATCTTCCCAACTCACTCAAACAGTCACAAAGATAAGACAGGAGTCTTGCATACACAAATAATGAACTCTAAATAGTTATCATTCACGCAAACATTATAACAAGAAGATATAAGTGACCTCATCTCCTCGAGGAAAACCACGTCCACGGGAGTGTTATATTAACCAGAAAATGATAGAGTTATACAATATGCTGCGCACACAGCTGCAGCCTTAGATCTTTCCAGGAAACTCCACGCACACAGCTGGGAGCCCTTCTCTCAATCTAGTCTCCTCTCTATGGAGATTACAAAGGCGCAGACGTCACACAGACTGTCTGGCAACTCAGGGATTAGCTCCTCGGCTATCCGATTTCCTCTCTAGTTCTACACTCTGGGTAGAAAATACAGAAGGATAATCAACACATGATCTATCCTTTAGACTGGCTATCTAACAGTCTAACATCTAGCTCTCTCTAACTCTCTAACCCAACATCTATCCATTACAATTATTCATATATATAGGTGGCCATGACGGTCACACCTTTACAAAACTGTGGGCCTTTCCCAACAGTGATTCCCAAAAACCCTAACCACGCACATGGCTAGGTGTACTGTAGGCGCCGCTTGCAGTCACGTCGACGCTTCCTGCAGGCTCCATGAATTCCGGCGCAGATTGTGGGTATGGGCGATCGTCCTTCGCCTTCAATGCTCTGGTCCGTTGCTCCTCCTTGATCCGAGCAACCATAACTTCTGTACTTGAGCCTTTAAATGAGGGTAGCTGAGCCCTCTACTCCATCGCCTTATTTATTATGGTAGCTGAGCCACCTTCATTCTTCGATGACGTGCGTGCGAGCTCCGCAATTTTCGATCCGTGATCTGCGCTGAGATCATCCATCTGGCACCGTACTGCGCACCGTCTCCTTCTTACCCAAAACTTAGTGCTTGTCCCAAAATTAGCACTTTCCTTCCATACTCGTGCTTTTTCCCAAAATTCGCAGCTTTTACTATAGCTGCGACCTTGGCCCCAACAGGAACCATATGGTTTAGGGCAGCTGTATAGGGTTTTTTCCTCCATTTCCTCATTATTTTATATTTTATATTCCCTTTTTAGGGGCTTTTTGCTATTTTTAGAGGAATTTTGGATATTTTTGGAGGAAAAGGGGGTTTTTTAGCCTTTTTGAGGCTATTTTGATGGTTTTGTGGCCTTTTGGAGGCATTTTAGGCCTTTTGGAGGCTTTTTAGTGGGATTTTTTGGGTTTTTAAGGGAAATATGGTAGGAAAATGGACAAATGAGCCATGTAATGAGGTAGATAAGGTAGTGAACACTTTTTGGGTGTTAACACCCCAATGCGCCCTAATCTCTGGAATGGAGCGTCAGACTTAAGGTGATGCGCTTTGTACCTTAGCAGAGTGTGTCGGTGACGCTTTATGCCCTTACACAAGGTGCATCTCCCTTCCATTGGCGTGAGTTGTCCTTGTGTAAAGTGCGTCGTTGTTGGTTAAAATGGATAAAGAGAATATTCAGGCGACTTCTTGAAGCTTGGATGGCATGGAGACTTATCCCTACATATCTGGAAAGGTGGCATTCAATCCCCTTACCTAGTGAGATGATCCCTTAAACCTCTCCCCTAAATACTCAACCTCGCATATCCCTTTAGCCCTATATATATGAAACCCCTCTCCATTGTTAAGGAAGGAAGGATAGAGTACCTACATGCTGGTGGAATTTTGCTAGGAGATCCTCTTCATCCATAGGAGGCTAAGAATTTGATCTTGGAGGATAGGATTGTTGGAAGGAGGTTATGACATCAAAGAATCAGTTGTAACACCTCTCTCTTTGTACTTCTTATTATTACATTTAATACAGATTCTTTCCATAAACTTGTTGCGTTAATAATGTTTAGGATTGACCTCTTTGAATATTGATCTAAAATGATTCACAATCATGTGCTTTCACTACTTCTTTGTTTCCACATTTTTTGTCTTTTTTGCACCTAAGGATATGAAGATCAAGGACTTAGATCAAGCAAGGAGAAAGGAATTGCATCCATAAAGTAAGTTATCTCTTCACCTATTTTTCATTTCAATCAATCTAGGAAAGCTATTTGTGTTATGTACTTGTTTTGTTCTAGATCTAAACCATTCAGACTAGGGAGATCCGTTTATGTCCTCCCTTACTGATTTTTTGCAAACAAAATTGGTGACCGTACTAGGGAGAGTAATCCATAGTTTTGATTTGATTGTATTTTTTGTTTCTTTAATTTATTTCAAAATTATCCTCTAGCATCTAAGTTGCCTCTTCTCTTTGGATTTGACCATCAGAGAGTTTCTGGGCCATCCAGACTCTGTTTAGGATCTTTATTGAGCCTTCTATCTTTTTATTCTTTGAGATTTTTTTATTTTTATTGTTTGGATCCTACCTGATGCACCTGGGAATTTCGTTGACTACGTCTCTGTAATTCTGACGTGATTTTCCTTGAAGCAAGTTGCGTCATTTACGCTTTCTGTCGGTTTGCGACCTGCATCACTGACGCACTTCCCAAGTGAGAAGAGCACGTCGTCGGGGCTCCCAACGCTCTGGTGTATATTTGTAGATTGTGTCTCCCTTCATTACTTGGTACACAAGTGTAAAAAAAATCCCAAATTGATTTTTGGCTTGATTTTTTATTTCTGTGTGTTGCTTTTCATAGTGATAAAACCTCCTAGACACAACATACTTCATCCTTGGCTTATTCTTTGAAGTTTAAGTATTGATTAGAGTCCTATCTAGTCAAGAGGGAGTATTACTTGTAGTGGGAAATTTACATCCCTCACGATCAAATTCGGTCTTGTGACTCCTTATCATACCATCCGATATGTTCGATCTAACTTCTAAGCCCTCCAATACTTGGCTGTTGTGATTTTTTGCTCCATTTTGTGTGTTTTGTGTGTTTTTGAGATTTTCAATGATTGCATTTTTTCGAGAATTTCCAATGAATTAAAGTCTGCATAGCATACATTCTCTTATTATCTGAATATAGGTTGCAAAAGTGGTATAATTCTCAGATCTATTGGGTATATTGGCTAGAAAATCAAAGCTTTTGATTATCTTCATTTCAATCTTGTTTCTTGAAATTGTTGTAAAGAGTATTTATGCTTTGGAATGAGTGCTAAAAAGATCTTTGAAAAAGATTTAAAGATTGTTATTTGCTTGCATTTTCTTGGTTTTGAAAATTCATTGATCATTTCCTTAAAAATTTAAGTACATCTTGGATTTATCAAAGTGTTTCAAATGTAGTAATAATTCTTGCATTTATATTTTCTTCCCACTTTTTTATTCTTATTTCAGAATTAGGATTTATTGCATTCAAAAACTGAAATTCATCTTTTCATTTTTTTGTAAATTCGCTTAAGTTGAAGAGAAAAAAAGAAAAAATATTTGGATTCGGTGTGTTATTCTCATTTTTGTTGGATTGTTGAAAAGAGTGATTTTTATTCTTTTGGTTGATTTCACAAGTATAGAGGTACTTTGTTCATTTCATTATCAGAAAACAAAAAAAAAATTATCCTTACCTTAACTAGTCTTCATTGAAAATAAAAAGAAAGACTTGCATTTTCATATAGGTCATATTGCATCTTGTTTAAATTCCAAGTCTTCACTTCATGGATTCACCTAACCGTACAACTTAAAATCAAGTGGTAGCCTAGGTTAAAATTGTATAGAAACTCATGTGATAGGTTAGAGACGTGTTCCAGCGTATTTAAGTGTGGCAGCCGTCGTTATTTTCCTGCATTGCATCAAGAGGGATTGTAGTTCTTCCACGTACCAGTCAGTATATCGAACGACGTTTCATGTACCTTTGGGTATATAGAAAGGTACTTCATGTACTCGACAGTATATCAGAAAGCTCTTGTCGTGCAGTTGTGCATTAGACAGCACCACTATGGATTGGAGCTCCCATGTACCTTGCGTATATCGTGAGACCCCACTAGGATTCTTGAAACCATCCAAGTTAACCATTGGCCTTCTTGGTGTGAAAATACACTGAGAACAACACTCGAGGAGATACTATGCACATACTACCAGGTATTCAGGTTATACGGTTAAGGGTACGGTCCTAATCCTCCCTAGTTAGTGCTCTAAAATATTAGGTTGAGTATAACTATTGGACCCTGTAGTATATCGCGAGTTGTGATGCCTTGATAATCCTAAGAGTTTCCATAATTTTGAATCCCATCTATCACAGTTTTGCATGTGGATTTAGCTTGAGTAGGTCTTGAAGTGTATTTTTGTTTTATTTAGGATACTTTTAGGAGAATTTTTGCTTCAGCCATCTTGGTTGACCGACCTATAATAATATCCTGCAGGATATTAAACTTGCCACCCGAATATCCCCTTAACCAGGAGGAGAACTAGGGATAAACTATGGATCAAACCACAACATCTATGTCACATGAATAAGGCACTTCTACCTTAGAATTGGGAGTGAACTATTCTCCTCTCTTAAACCCACCTATCACCAATCCTACAGGACCTTTGATTGTGGAACAACCTCCTCCACATGACACAACTTTTCATCATTTGATGGAAGGAAATCCCAGAGCCACGGAATAGATTTTCAGTTGGCCCTAGAACGACCCGATATCAATGGATTTTGGTCCAACTGCATCATTTTGGGACACTTCTTTAGGTCAACATGTTTCTAATTTTGGTTTGCTTCCGATGGTGGAAACTCCACCTCGTCGGTTTCCTCCATGGATTCTTGATTAAATATTTCTCGCACCAATTTATGAGACTATGGAATGTTTACAAACATTCGGTAACCAGCTTAGACGCTAGAGTTTCCCCCTATGCCCAATCCGAAAGTACAATTTTTTGAAAAATTGTCCCAATTCGTGTAAGACCTTGTTTTCTGAAATAGGAGCTATAGATCTTGATTCCTCATGATAACAGTATTTAGTGCAGGGTTGTGTCTACACTAGCTTAACTATTTTTCTAAGAGATGGTGAGTCTCTATGTCAGATATGAAGCAATTATTACAAATTTCTTAAGATCTAAGTTCATTCATTAAGCATTCATTAAGATCTAAGAACATTTCAAAATTAAAATCATGCAAGATAAGCAAACATTCAACAGTAAAATTGTATAAACTTGAATTACTTCATATTAAAGCAAGGAAGAAGTACATCCTTACCAATGATCTTAGTGTGAATCCCTCCTCCATTGCCATGATCTTCTCTTCCTTCACCCTTGCTTTTGAAGAATTTGAGCTCTTCTCCTTCCTTCAGAATCTCCTCAGCATGCCTTTGCTTTTTTGATCTCCCTTTACCATGCCTCCCATGCCTTTCTTATATAGCATTGGGAAATGATCTTTAAGCCTTTCTTCTCCATGTGGCATTGTTTATTTTCTTTATTTTTTATTATTTTCAACTGAAAAACCCACTTTTCAATAGTTTTTAGGTTTTTTGCACGACTTAGAATGATTTTAAGCACAATTAATGCATTTTAATGCATTTCTCAAAGAGGATTCGTCTCTGAATGAACTTGTGTCATAACTTCCTAGTGCGGGTACATGATAAATATATGTTTATCCTATCACATGATCAGGGGTGTCAATTTGATTGTTAACAGATTCCCCCTAATGTGTGAGGTACGAAGCAGAGCTAAGGGTCGAAATACATTACTGAAATTTATACTCGGTATACTAATACTCTTTCTATTGATACTCTTTGTACTGATACTCTTTATCATTCAAAGCAAGGATAAGGGAAGGAAAAATCACGAGCGCAGGATTGAGGATCACACCTACAAAACATAGCAATTTCTCAAATATATAATATCTTCCTGAGGCGGGCATACCCATGCTCAGCAGTAAACAAGCATGGTCACAAACAATACATAGTGGATCCATGTCAAAAGCAAATTTTCCTAAAATGTAAACATGCACTTTGATGAGTGCGAGAACAAAGTATTTATTGAACTTCTGACATGGCAATCTAATCTTGCGCAACTCGGGAAGTGCATCGATGAGTGATACAACTGTTTTTCCCGAGGTCTTCAATACAAATAGATGATAGTACAAGTTTATATCATGCAAATAAGTGATATGACGCCGAGCATAATAAAACACCATCTGATTATCAGTCATTGATGTATACAGTTAACAGATGCGAAGAGACCCACCGATAATGATGATGGACTCTAAGGTATTGAGTACAAACTAACAAGTGTGAATAGATGTTCTGAAGTCGAACACTTGTAGAATCAAACAATCAGAGGTCATTGATTTATACCCACTGTCATTTGCGAGGAAACCTGCCACTAATGACTGCAAGATCCAAGGTACTCTTGGGTTTCTAGATCCATGTCCTAGATGATGATTTGATGTCGATAGGAATAGATCCATAGGAAGGAGGGCATTGATGCATCCCACATCAACCGATACGAAACAAAGATCAATATTATGATATAATTTGGTAGAACTGCAAGATCCAAAATTGTATACTGACACAAGGAAGGCCGACATGATTGGTCAAGAATATTTGAGGAATGGTGTTCGGGTACACAGGGTACTACCAAAGGACCGAACACCAAGAGAAACCACTTCACACAAACAGATCACAGATCAACACACCGATGTTTTGACGTGGTTTAAACCCTCTTGAGGGAAACACTCCACAGCTCCGGCCAAATAGCTTCTACGGGACAATTTATTATGCAAAGAAAGAAAGTTACAAATGAGCTTTTCATAATCGATCAACTAAACAATGACCCTCCATGCTCTTTAAATAGAGATCATGGACCAATCGGGTGTTAAGCCACAGATCAAGGTTAGGTTTGATCTAAGAGAAGTTGAGCCGTCGGATCACTCTATGTCGGAAACATATCGTGACTGTCGGATTAAGCATTTACAAATGCATACTAATGCATACTAAAGAAACACACTATCCCTAATGGATATATTACACAAGTTGATCTTAACTAACTCCTAAATGTCTAAATATCCTAACATCCCCCCTTAAGAACAACTTGGGATAGGATTGAAGGATTTACAAAAATGACACTATTAGGAGAAGGAAGGAGGCATTAGAGCCTATCCCCCCTTAATGACAAGTTCCTGAACTCCTAACATAGATCGAAGTTTAGAAAACTTCACTTCTGTAAGAGACTTGGTGAAGATGTCTGCAACTTGATCATCTGTAGGGAAAAAGAGCACTTCAAGAACCCGATCATGAACAAGATTTTTGATGAAGTGCATATGTAGCTCAATGTGTTTGCTGCGTTGGTGTAGAACTGGATCTTTGGCAAGCTTGATGGCACTTTGATTGTCGCACCAAAGTGGAGTAGACTGCTGCTGCTCGAATCCAAACTCGGAAAGGATCTGTCGAAGCCATAAAGCTTCCTGACTGGCATTGACGGCTGCTCGATATTCTGCCTCTGATGAAGAAAGAGCAAGAGCTTGTTGTTTCTTACAAGCCCAAGTAATAGGTCCAGATCCCAGACTAAAAACATAACCTGCAGTAGACTTTCGATCATCAGGATCGCCGGCCCAATCTGAATCAATGAAACCAACTAACAAAGGTTTTCCCTCTGTACTGTAATGAATCCCAAACTGAACTGTACCTCGAATATATCGAAGTATTCTTTTAGCTACTTTCTAGTGACTTTCATGAGGTGTCTGCATATAACGAGCAACTCGACCAACGACAAAGGAAAGGTTAGGACGGGAATGAGTCAAGTATAAGACACTACCAACAAGCTGACGATACAAGGTGGCATCGACTTCAGGTGAAGTACAAGTGGCAGAAAGTTTGACTCCAGATTGGAAGGGAGAAGGGGCTAGTGTACAATCTTCCATGTGAAAGAAACGAAGAAGGTCACAAGCATACTTAGACTGAGAAAGAAAGATTCCCTCTTTGGTTTGCAGGACTTGGAGACCAAGAAAATAATGCAAATGTCCTAAGTCTGACATTTCAAAATTTTGTTTAAGACTGGATTTCACATGGGTTATAAGCTTAGGGTCACTACCAGTAAGAATAAGGTCATCAACATATAGAACAAGTATGATGAGATGGTTTCCTACTTTCTTGGTATAGACATTGGGGTCAGAATGGCATCTAGAAAAACCAGTGTCAAGGAGAAAGTTATCCATTTTGACATACCAAGCTCTAGGAGCTTGCTTAAGGCCATATAAGGATTTCTTAAGGCGGCATACAAGGCTAGAGTTATTCTGAACATAGCCAGGATGTTGTTCCATGTAAATTTCCTCCTGTAAATCACCATGTAAGAAGGTAGACTTGACATCCATTTGATGGACTTCCCAGTTGTGTAAGGCTGCAAGGGAAAGAACAAGGAGGATGGAGTTCATTTTTGCGACAGGAGCAAAGGTTTCATTGTAGTCAATCCTTTAAACTTGGGAAAAACCTTTGGCAACTAACCTTGCCTTAAGTCTTTCAACACTTCCATCTAATGCATACTTAGTTCTGTAGAACCATTTACATCTGACAAGTTTTCTTCCTTTTGGAAGAGCTACAAGATCCCAAGTATCGTTCGCCATTAAGGAACGATATTCTTCATCCATGGCTGCATCACAATCTAGATTCCATGAAGCTTCTGCAAAAGTTTCTGGATCATGATTCTCGGAAACTTGAGCCAAAAGAGAAGAGGCTCGCTGAAACTGAGAACGTGTTCGACGTTGATCTCTAGGATAACCAGCAAGATCACCAGCTGCTTCGCATGTTGAATGGACCCATCAAGGAAGCACTTGTGCTAGTGCAACTGGAGGAACATGAGCAGGCAGAGGTGGATTTTCATCCTCACTGTCATCATCAGAAACTGGAGTTGGAAACCTGTCAAGGAAGTTGGAAGAAGAAGGAGGAGGCACAAACGCCGAATCAGGCTCGCAGGCCAAAGATGGCACAATCGCCGAGTTAGGCTCGCAGGCCAAGTGATTTTCATCAAATTTAACATCTCTTATAATGATTATAGCATGAGAATGTGGTTGAAGAAGTCGATAACCTTTTACATCTTCAAAATATCCAACAAATATGCACTTTTCACTTTTGGGCTGCAATGCTTTCCGTTTTTCATCCAGAATGTGAGCCCATGCTTCACTACCAAACACACGGAAGTGACTTACATCAAGTTTAGTTTTACTCCATGCTTCTTCCGGTGTTATACCTTGTAATGATTTAGTGGGGATGCGATTAACTATGTAATTTGCACAATTAATGGCTTCAGCCCAAAATTGAAGACTTAGTCCCTTAGATTGGATCATACAATTAGCCATTTCTTTTAAAGTACTGTTCTTCCGCTCAGCTACACCATTTTGTTGTGGTGTATATAGAACAGTGTGCTGTTGTTGGATGCCTTGTTCAGTGCAGAAAGTAGTGAACTATTTGTTAACATATTCTCCTCCATTGTCAGATCTTAACTTAATAATTTGATGACCAGATTGTTTTTCGACAAGGGCCTTGTAGGCCAAGAACATGTTAAATACTTCGCTCTTAAGTTTTAGGAAATAAACTCAAGTGCGTCTGGTGTAATCATCAATGAAAGTTAAGAAATATTTGAAACCAAAAAAGGAAGCAGATGGAAGAGGACCACACAAGTCACTATGCATAAGCTCCAAGGGAACCGAGGCGTGCCAAGAGGCACGTTTGTCAAAACTATCCCGATGATGTTTTCCAAGTACACAACCAGAGCAAACACCATCTCTGCAAGATCCCATCGGAAGACCTATCACCATATTTTCTTTACATAGTTGTTGCAATGAGCGATAATTTAAATGACCAAATCGCTCATGCCAAAGTTTGCACAAGGTATCACTATGAGCAACAAAAACTGAAGGGAAAGGTGATGACCCAAAGTTGTTAAACGTGTACAACCTGGTAATATCATCAACAATTTCGGTAGCTAGGACCTGTTGAGGATCTTTAAAATCCTTGATTACAACTTGGTGAGGTGTAAAGGTCGCAGTTTTACCTTCACCAGAATGAGTGATCTGATAGACTGATAACAAATTGCAGGAAATTCTTGGAACACATAGTACATCACTAAAATGACCATTATCTACTGGAACTGTTCCAGCTCCTACAACACTTAGAGATCTATCATCACCAACAAATATTTGTTTGGTGTTACATTCATGCATAGTAGAAAAGATGGCTTGATCCTTAGCCATATGATAAGATGCTCTAGAATCAATGAGCCATTCATTTGAAGTAGAAGAAGAAGATGCATTATAAGAATAACCAGAAGCACAAAGTGCATGTCCATGAGAGGCAGATTCTAAAGGCGAATCTAGGCTGATGTGGTTCTTCTTCATTGTTGCTTTCAAGGCTGCCATCTTCTTGAAACACTTAGATTCATCATGATTATCTTTTCCGCAATAGTTGCAATGACGCTCAGTCTTCTTGCCTTTTGGCTTGGATCCTTTGTCATTTTTTAAAGAAGGAGTTGACTGAGAGGGTTTTGGACCCTTGTTTGACTTATTATTGTGAAAATTTTGTTTCTTGGGAGGCTTGGACTTTTCTTTCTGTTGGGACAATAAGGCTTTCCCAGATGTATCTGCATTGTTGATTATTCCAAGATGAATGAGTTTATCTTGTTCTCTAATCAAGGAATCACAAAAAGATTCAAGACTAGGCTCTTGATAGCTAGCTACATTCAAGGATGCTTTCATGGAGTAAAATGTAGATACAAAAACAGAATATGCAGGTCCAAGTTTGGAAAGAATATGATAAATGCATTGTTTGTCTTCCCTCTCAATCTTACATTCTGCACATAAGAGCTTAAGAGTTTTGTACTTAGATAAATAATCTTGAATGCATGAAAAGTCACTTGGATTTAAATAAATCAACTCGTTTTCGAGTTGGTGACCTTGAATTTCATTGTGTTTACCAAACACAGATTCCAACTTGTCCCAAGCAGCATTAGGTTCATCAATTCCAGATATGTGGAATTGCAAATCAGTAGAGATTGACATCCCAATCAATCCACGAGCTTCATCACATCTGTTTGCCCATTTTATTTTCTTATCATCATTAGTGGGTTCTTTTTCTTTCCCTGTGGTAATTCTGAAAAGTCCCCTACTTCGTAGAACATCCTCCATACGAGATTTCCATGAGAAATAGTTGGAACTGTTAAGTAGAATATCACAATGGGCGGCCATATTTGTAAATTAATGGCTGTAAAAGTATAAACCAATAGTATGGATGTGAAGAGCTCAAAAAAATAGGCGGTTTCAAAAAAAACGGCACTGAAAACGGACTTTGTATGATGAAGTTATGCTTGAACAAAGAAATTGTTGAAGATGTCCCCAATAGTGACGTGGCAGCTAGAGAATGTCTAACAAAAAAAAGAACCCCCCTCTTCCCAAGAAGAACCTTTTGACAATCACTTTACAAGAAAGTTGCTTTAAGTGAACCACTTTTGTAAAATAAGTGATTTCACTTTTACAATGATATTACTTTTAAATAGTGCAACAATAAAAAAACTTAAGTGACTCACTTGTATTTTTATTTTTTATTATTTAAGTGAGATGCACTTTTACCATAAAGTAACTTGAAAATAGAAATTGCATGCACTTTTTCTTTTAAAAGTAACTTCCTAAGACTTGAAATCAAGACCTATTAAGGAATAAAGCAACTTTGAACCAAGTGAGCTAGATTAAAAGGTATATAAAATATGGGAATGAGGAAGGGGGCTTTTTTTTTTTAACTCTTCTTGCTCGGTTTGCGTGCTTGCCCTTTTTCCTGCAAAACAAACCACAAATCGAAACAAAAAAACTTTTCCACACTTGTGGAGTTAGATCTTGTTACCTTTCCCAGAAAGTCTACGTTTTCTCTCTGTTTCTTATTTTCCGAGATCGCGCAAGGTGCACGGCAAAGAGCATACGCAACCAAGAAAAACCCTTTCCCTTTCTGTTTCTGATTAGCCGAGATCGCTCAAGGTGCACGGAAAAGAGCATACGCAGACAGGAAAGCAACAATCTGAACCCAAAAAAAATCTAACCGTAAAAAAAGATGAAATATGAGATTTTTTCTTTTTAAAAAATGAAATAAAAAAATGCGTCACTGTAACATTATACCTTCAGATCTGCTGAAATACGCATTTCTGGAGCAACCTGGAACTGTTTTCGATCAAACGAAAACTATTTCCCTATGGAAACGACGCTCCGGACGCAATGGAACACCTACCACAACCCAGAAATGCACAAAAATACCAAAACTAGAAACCCTTTCGAGTTTCGGCAACAATAGTTAAAGATCTAGATCATAACCGGAAGCGACACTTCATAAAAGCTCTGATACCATGTTCGGGTACACAGGGTACTACCAAAGGACCAAACACCAAAAGAAACCACTTCACACAAATAGATCATAGATCAACACATTGATATTTTGACGTGGTTTAAACCCTCTTGAGGGAAACACTCCACGGCCCCGGCCAAATAGCTTTTGCGGGACAATTTATTATGCAAAGAAAGAAAGTTACAAATGAGCTTCTCATAATCGATCAACTAAACAATGACCCTCCATGCTCTTTAAATAGAGATCATGGACCAATCGGGTGTTAAGCCACGGATCAAGGTTAGGTTTGATCTAAGAGAAGTTGAGCCATCGGATCACTCTATGTCAGAAACATATCATGATCGTCGGATTAAGTATTTACAAATGCATACTAAAGAAACACACTATCCCTAACGGATATATTACACAAGTTGATCTTAACTAACTCCTAAGTGTCTAAATATCCTAACAAATGGCTGATTCGGTTTGGACTTCCCTTGAACACATAACACAATGCAAAATGGACACTTGGAAACATAAGACTTTGAGTAACTGACCTTAATGAAATCTGCTAATGCCAGATGCATTAACGAAAGCTCCATTGGTGACGGGAAGGATAACCCATCGGTGGAGATCTGTTCAAAACACGGGTACAATTTCCTAAGGCAAATGCAGATGGTGTACTGACCACGGATACAATATTATGTGTCATGTTCAAGGGCTACAAGGACTGATTGTTGTTGTTTTCTTCAGAGTTTATAATATGAAGTGATTCAAGTCTCTCCCTTTTTGGATTTTTGTGTTTTCAAATTTTTTTAACCTTTTTCATTTATTAGCTTGAAAAAAGAATAAAGCATGCTATGCTACATTAAAGGAAACAAGTGTCTCAAGGGCATGTGCTAAATGTCAAGGGCATGGGTCAGGCCAAGGCAAAGATCCGTATTGCAAACAAGGGCTGAGCTAGTTATGTACACTCTTACAGATGTTTCCTCTATGGATATGGGTCAAATATACATAAGCAGTGGTTTATAGGCATCTTGTAACAAAAAGTGACTATACAGGCAAATAAGCAACATAAGAAATAAGCAACAAAGTAGTTTGCATAGATGTTAAAGTGGATATTTTAATGCAAGCTTATGTAAAATGACAAAAAATTGGGAGCCCATCAAGATATAGTTAGAAATGAATGAAAGATAAATATGTGGTCTCAAACTCCAAGTCATGATGGGACTAATAGGGCTCCCGGGCCTATAAGAATAACTCAGCATGGGCACCAAAATTGAAATGGGGTGCTGACTAGGGTGTCCCATGTTCGGTAGGCTCTGCTGTCTGAATGGTGGAAAATACATATATGAAGGGTTGACCCACCAATTTCCAACAGATTCGACCCTATGGTAAGTTTGGGTTACAAAAGGTTCAAATGCATCTTCACAAAGGGATGGCCTAAACCTATATGCAAGTTTCCAAATATACCAGATAAGATCGAGGAACATGCAGATCATGCTCCTATACTTGGGTAGATTTATATCAAGTATGCTCCCAGTGGCCCCACAAAAGATGTCCTTAGGTGGGTACAACCAAATGTTTACAACTTCAGGGATATCTTCATTTGATGATAAGATGTAATCCAAGGAGTCATGTGAGCTAGGATATCCCACATCCCAAATGGGCCAAGTAACCGAATCATATTCCTCCCTCAAGGGAAGATTTTGATCTGAATCTACCAAAGTTATTTGAGTAGCTTGGTATGGAACTTCTATGACAGATAGGGGTGATCCAAATGCTTTCCAACATGTAAATGACATTACACAAGCTGAGGTCCCTTCATCCACTATGGTTAGACAGATGTTCTTACCATGAGTTGTTACTTTAAGCTGAAAAGAAACTTTGGGAAAGATCCTACATATTGAATGGTCTATGTCTGATGTGATCAAAGTCTCATCGGATGGATCAACAGCACCAATGGTAGACAATAGTTCCTTTCTTTGCACAGAATGATATTGCAATACCTCCAAGGCTGACATGGCACATGGTACTTGAGCTAGGTCCTCAAGAACATTACCATTCTGAGCAACTCACGTGTTAGGATTATGCATTGTTCTAAGTAGAACACCTTTGGGGGGGTATGGTACTGAGTCTATGGTTGGTTTCTTAATGTAGAGCACTTGGCTGTGATTCTAATTGATCCAATGTACTAGGAGAGACATCATAAGAATCAATTCTTGTTTGAATGTTCACCTAAGGATCACACATGAAGACATTGGCATTAGGATCATTGCCCCCTTGCAGGGGGGTTGGTTGGTTTCCCCCTCGCAGAGGTACCGGTGTCAAAATAGTGGGTTGTTGTTGCCCACGGCATTGAAGCACAGTTGGTGCATCTCCCTTCCCAAAGTTAGCATCTTGCTTACTCTTATGCTTCTTCTTCTTTCATCTAAGGTCTATGGATGATACTATGAGGATGTTAGAATTGTTGGAAGGATTGGCAGGTTCCTGCATTGCCTAGCCAGCTGTGGGTTGCGAATTCTGAATAGAAACTTGTCCCGGGTGTGGGGTAATATGTTCAAGATGGTTGACGAAATCCATCATACCATTGACATGAGGTTCATGTGGAAGCCTAGCTGGATCAAACGTAGGTCTTACAGGTTGGTTCCAAAAAGATTGGTTATTTTCTAGAACCTGACCACTCCATGGCGGAATGGGGTTAATGGTTGGATTTCCCCCTTACGGGGTTAGGCCCGAAAACGATTGGTTAATTTCTAGAACCTGACCACTCCATTGATGTGGTCCTTGGGTGTGATAAGAATTCCAAGGTGGGTTTCCCCTTTGCGGAGGCTGACCCCAAGAAGTTTGGATACTTCCTGAAACATGACCAATGGGTGGATTGCCTCCATGCAAAGGTGGGACCCAAGAAGATTGGTTACTTCCTAGATCCCAACCACACCATGGCAGTTGAACTTGGTATTTAAAATCATTCCAAGGTTGACTTCCTCCTTGTGGAGGTGGCATCCAAAAATATTGGTTACTTGGTGGAACTCTACCATTCCATTGCGGGATATGATTAAAGGGTGGATTGCTCCCTTGCAGGGGTATGTTCCATTGAGATTGGTTACTTGGTGGAACACTACCACTCCATTGTTGGTTGGGTTGCATGGGTGGATTTTCGTTAGGCATTGTGCTAGGATAATTCGAAGGATAATCCCTCGGGGCATTTCCACTAATCTAAGGAGCATAGTCCCAATTGACATAAATGTTCCATGGTTCACTGCTTCTGCCAGGAATATTACCATTCCATGGTGAAGGGTTGCCCTCGGAAGTAGAATTTGGACAAGTGTTTTGTATACCATTAGGACTCTGGTTTACTCCTTGTGTGTGTTGACCCTGATTAGTCAATCCATATGGAAAACCAATGTTTGAGAAAGCCACGGGGTCCCTTGTTGATTTGTGCATGTCATTCAAACTTTCAGAAAGAGGTTTGATATCACCCAGTGACTCATGCATAGTAAGTGCAACTGGTTCTGAAAGACTCTTCAAAAGAGGAATTTCATGAGCATGTGTGTGATGTTTCAATGTTTCAATTTCAACTAGAGTAAGATTATCAACTACGTCTGTATTCAGTTCGTGATGTGATGATGAATTCTCAGTGTTGATTTGATGTTGTTCTTCTCGAGTAATGTTAATTGAATTGAAAATCAGTTCTGTTTCCAAGTCATTAGAATGTGGTTTTTGTGTCTGCCTCTGCAATGTAGCAGGGCCTTCAATTTTTGGTGACTCACCTCGCTGCCACCCTGATTGGTGGATCGGGAGAGTAGCCACTTCTAAAAAGTTGACAAAAGGATGTGTTTAAAATGAGTTTGAATCAAACAATCCTAAGGCAATCTAGACTCAAAAATGAAAAGTGTCCACACAGTAAAAATTCCCTAGAGATTTCAAGCAAGCAAACTACTCTTCCAAAGAACCAAAGCTCAGTGAAAAGCTGGATTAGAGGGCCTTCCGAAACTAGTAGTTGTTGAGGGATCTCAAGCCTCAAACAATTGCGAGCAATGAAGGTATGAGAAATAGTTACAATAAACTTTAATCGCCAAAGGGGTGCAAGTGTTGGTCCCTGACCAATCACCCTCCCAAGGAGTAAAAGTTCCAAAGTATGTCTCAGGTATTGCAAGTGTGTCCCACTCACAACAGCCTATGTGATATCCTAAGAATAGCCACTAAAGTTACCACTTCACAATCGATGGTCGGGTGGAACAGCTGTAAGTCGAGGACAACTCTCATTACCAGAAACTCTAGAAACAGTGATGTCACCCCAAGGACTTGTCACTAAACATAGAATCCCTTCGATGATCTCATGTCCCACTAAATAAGCAAGAATTATTGAAACACGCAGATTTCTTTAGAATTCTGCAAGGTTTCTTTTTTTGTAATTTAAAATTAAAGGTTTGAATTATTGAAAGTTTTGAATGTTTTTTAATCAAATGAAGAAAAAAAATTCAAAATTACCCAAAATTTCAAAAAGGGCGCTCAAGTTCATTCATTGGAATATCAAACATGATTTCAAAATTATCCAAAATGCTTTCACCACAAAGCATTTACCAAAACCAAAACCACTTCACCAAAACGCATTAAAATTCAGATCTGAGTTTACTATGGTTTCAACATTACCAAAAATTATTTATCAAAATGCATTGACCAAAAGGAAAATTCAAAATTGGTTCAAGTTTAATGAGTCAATTTAAAAAATGAAAATTCCCAGATTTAATGATCTAATGTATGCAACGCTTATGTAGTTGTTGAACTCAGCCTTTATGCAACGTTTTCCACATTTATTTTGGTACTAAAACTTGAAATCCAGGTAGGAAAGGGTCCACTTAGACGATTATCAAAAACACTTCATGGAACTCCAGGACTGCGGAATAGTACCGGTAAGGAGATTGCTTTGAAATGTCATATTTTTCATCTTGTGGAGACTGTCAAACTCTGGAGGCAAGGTACCATGCATTTTAGCATTGTGAAGGTTCATATATTCAAGATTCGTCAATTTGTTGAGTTCAATGGGAATAGTGCTATTAAGAACATTGCCCCATATTGATAAGACTATCAGATTAGTAAGATTTCTTATCTTAACAGGGATTCGCCTAATGAAGGAGTAGTTGCCCAAATACAAGGATCCGAGTGAAGATAGTTTCCAAATTCCAAAAGGAAGTGATCCTGAGGACTGATTATTACTATCAATCCTCTTCGATTCAGGAAAGCCTATCATGAAATCTGTCAAGGACGGTCTTCAAAGATGCATTCAAACAATGGGCAGAGATCATTCACGTAGATGTTGAAAGAAAATTACCACGCAGAGTATGGGTCAACAAGGCAAAGTTCTCAAAAAGATTCATGAAAAGATGTAAAGGTTTGTTTAAAGAGATGCTTGTTGTAGGGTTCAAGAACTTCCAGGGAGAGTTGAACACGCTGAGGGCTTTCAATGATGCATCATTCACGCAGGGGTGTCAATAGCTATCACACCTTCACGCAAAGTTGGACAAAAAACTCACGCAGACAATTGAAAAGACTCACGCAGGGCTGGGAGTTTCAAGATCCACGTCGATATTCATTGGGGGCATATGTACGCAGAGGTTAAAAGATCTCAAGATCCACTCATGGATTTAAAGGTTTCAACTCATGGCAGAGGTTTTAAGAAATGGCGTAGAGCTTCACAGTGTCAAGATCTTTGTAGGGTTCCAGAGACAGATTTTTAAAGAAATCTTTCAAAAGAAGATGAATGACAGAGCTCTAACATTTATGGTGAATGACGGATCTTTAAGAATGACAGAGGTAGTGGCGATGTAATTAAAGATCTTTAAACATTCACGTAGAGATTTCGTACCTGCAAGTAAATCTTAAGAGTACAGAGTTTTGAAGATATCCTCAACGCTGAGGTCGTGGAAGGATTGGAAACCGTGACAGAGTTGAACGCAGAGTGTTGAAGATCATGGTATGAAATCACCATAGCAGGGTTCATTCAACGCATCACATTCAGCATTTCATGACAAAGGTTAAAGAAATCACGCTACGAGCTCTCAAAAACCAAGAAATTCAAAATTCCAGACATTAAACAAATCAAGAAACTCAGATCTGAGTGCCAATTGAGATGGTTTGATGAATTAAAGGTGTTGTTAGGCTAATTTTGAGCTTCTCAAGTTGGATCTGAGGGTTTGTAATGGATCTTTAAGCTACAAAAGAGTAGATCTGAAGGAAGAACACCAAAAAATGAAGAAAAATCAAGAAATTTCAACTCAGTATGGTCACCATTCTGATAACAGTATTTAGTGCAGGGTTGTGTCTACACTAGATTAACTATTTTGCTAAGAGATGGTGAGTCTCTACATCAGAGATGAAGCAATTATTACAAATTTCTTAAGATATAAGTTCATTTATTAAACATTCATTAAGATCTAAGAACATTTCAGAATTAAAATCATGCAAGATAAGCAAACATTCAACACTAAAATTGTAGAAACTTGAATTACTTCATATTAAAACAAGGAAGAAGTACATCCTTACCAATGATCTTGGTGTGAATCCCTCCTCCATTGCCATGAGCTTCTCTTCCTTCACCCTTGATTTTGAAGAATTTGAGCTCTTCTCCTTCTTTCAGAATCTCCTCAACATACCTTTGTTTTTTTTATCTCCCTTTACCATGCCTCCCATTCCTTTCTTATATAGCATTGGGAAATGAGCTTTAAGCCTTTCTTCTCCATGTGGGATTGTTTATTTTCTTTATTTTTTATTATTTTCAACCGAAAACCCACTTTTAAATAGTTTTTAGGCTTTTTGCACCACTTAGAATGATTTTAAGCACAATTAATGCATTTTAATGCATTTCTCAAAGAGGATTTGTCTCTGAATGAACTTGTGTCATAACTTCCTGGTGTGGGTACATGGTAAACATATGTTGCTCCTATCACATGATTAGGGGTGTCAATTTGATTGTTAACACCTCCAACACCATCATGTTCAAACTAGAGTATTTTAAGCCGAGGCTTTCCCACCAAGTCTTGTTTCAAATTGTACTAACGTTTATGGGAAAAGCATCCATCGTACTGTCTTAGACGAAGGAGAATCTACCTTGGTTATGTTGTTATCATGTTAGCGAGCCATTGGCTCTCCCAAGTTGAAGCATTCCCCCACTACATTGAAAGCATTTGACGGATGTGGATTTCAACCCCATGGGTTGTTACAATATTTGATCGTAGATTTGGTTTGTAAGACCATTTCCATTAACGTGGAATTCATCATCGCCCCATTGGATTATAACTTATTACTTGGTTGAAAATGGTTCTGTGCCATGATCATGGTTGCATCATCTGTCTTCCGCATCGTTAAATTTCGCCACGAAGGGAGAATTGTCACTATCGACCAGTTATATTTCTATACACCTGACACCACTACTCATCCTGTGGATAATGTCCCTCTTTTAGGACACTCTACGCATATATATGAGAGCGTGGGGGTAGGACTCCTTAAATATTCATCCCTTATGGGATTCTTTCCAACACCAGATCCCCCTGCCCATGTTTCCATGGTGAACATGATTTCATCTATGATCCCATCGTCTTCCAACTTGAATTACCAACGGGTTGTTCCTAATATTGATCATTTGGATTTGATTGGAGATTTGATGCCTCTCATCCTCACAAAATCTACTTATGAGGTTGTCCAATCAACACTCGATCTACCGGATCTCCACTCTTTAGTGGCATCTACCTCATACTCTCTTCCATTACAGGGGACTTCATCCCTACCAGATCCTCTACTCCATAATTTTCATTATGATGATTCAATCGTGGATATTATGAGCGTGGATGAACCCCCATGGGAAGAGCTTCATAATCGATTGTCCTTCCTTCCGTGTGAGGAACCTGCAACAATTAATTGATAAAATGCACGATATATTAGATCACGGAATATTTTTATTGTGTTGGTTGTGGAGCCTGATCTTCCAGTCTCATAGATGATGTTTTTTTAGTCGTGTTTGTACCCAAGTATTGGTTATGATCTCGGCACGTGCAACGGGGGGTTCGGGGGGGGGGGGGGGGGGGGGGATTTTGTTATGGGCTGCTTTTGCACCAACAGATTACGGGCCCATGGTTTTGGGTATCCTGTGGTATTTTCCATGGTATTTCCCCTTTAAAAGGAAGACATTGTAATACGGCTGTGTAATGTATTGCAGCATTGTAAATATCTATGAGGTCATGTAAGAGAGAGTGAAGAGGAAGTTGCGACAGATGTGTTGCAGGTTGTATCCCTTCATTTTGTTGGATAGTATAATAATAAGAACTGGAAATTTCTGTGTGGACGTAGCCCATATTGGGTGAACCACTATATATTGGTGTCTCTCTTGTAATGTGTTTGTGTAATTTTTATTTGCATCTTGTTTATTGTTATTGCTCTGCGATCCTTTTTTTCTAACATATTGGTCGCAGGCCACTTCGAGGGGGCAAGCTCAATACAAATAACTTCACGGTGCCTCCATTTGCCTCAACACAAACTTCTATACTAATTCTAGGCGCCAATACTCACCCAATATTATGGGTCAATACCATGGGACATATAATACTATGGGACGACTTACAAGGCATATGCGTACAACAACAATATACTAACAAAGTAAAGAGAAGGGTTGACATGGGTTCCTAACATCCCCTCCCCCTTAGAAAAATCTTTGTCCTCAAAGATTTAGATGTGGAAATTGTTGTTGAATCTGAAGGAGTGGTTCCCATGTAGCATCCTCTAGTTGCTTTCTGTGCCACTAAATTAAGACCTCTATGATAAAGTGAGAGTGAAGCTAACGAGTGTGCCTATTGAGGACGGCCTCTGGCTCCAAAAGGATGGATCCTTCATTATCCAGTTCTGGTAAAATAGTTTGTCCTCTGATGTTGGTGCCAAGAAATTTCATCAAACAAGAGACATGAAGTACAAGATGAATGCAGGAAGAAGGAGGAAGTTCCAATTTATAAGCAACGGACCCAATATTCTGAAGAACCTTATAGGGCCCACAAAAATTTGGAGCGATCTTATGACGCCCTTTGAGTTTCAGGGAGGATGGATGAAGAAAAACCATATCACCTACTTGAAAAGTGTGCTCATTTTTTATGTATTTGTAACTTCGGAATGTATTCACTTGTATATTTTATATTTTATTTGTATTTTATTATTGTACCTCCAACGGAGATGTTTATTCCTCTGGTCAAAGAAGTCATTATTGTACTTGGGTCATGTAAATTCATTGAGTTCAATCCTCCCATGTAAGTTGGGGCATTAGTTCTCCTAGATTCATTTGTATTGGGGTGTTTAAGTCCCCTAAAGGATTCGGCCCAGTCAACTTTAGTTGAGGCCGACTTGTCAAGTGGTAAAGGTAAAGTATAAATAGAGAGCTAGGCTCTCTATTTATTCACTCACTCACTCATTCGTACAAGTGAGAGAGAGACAAGTTCGCACAAGTGGAGGAGGAGGAAGCTACTGGAGACCATCTCTTTGTTTTGGGGTTTTGTATTATTGCTCATTCTATCTCTAAGTAAGTTGCAGGGTTTTCTCCTTTATGGTTTCCCCGATGAAATGCTTTGTGTATCCTGTCTCTTGTGTTTGATATGTTGTGCTTGTTGTTCTCTCAGATAAGATCCTAGATCATATTGAATTAAATGATAAAAAACTAACATGGTTTCATAGCTAGCGTGAAGGAAGGCAATGTATGGCATTTACGACACTTGTTTCACTTGCGACAATTTGAAATCTTGGGCTTTGTATAGAAAAACCTAGTCATCATGGACCTTTTGCTATAAATCAATTTTGGAGAAGTTTCAGGATCTAAAACTTGGACAGGATGAAGATGAAATTTTCCTGTACCTTGTGTCCGAGTTTCTACCTCTGATTCGTTGTACTTTCTGAGATATGATCCGTACAAGTTAGGGCTTCTGCCTCTTCCAGATTGAATCCCTAAATAGGTGAACTAGGTAAAAATGTCATATCTCAGGCTAGGAAGCTCCAAATGGAATTCCATAAAAAGTGACAGTTAGGGAACGGACTATAGTTTCACAGGTCTGAGTTTCAAAGGCTGAAGTTGAAATAGTGACACGTGGAACTCCATACAAGTTCGTTATGTTGTTTCATCCCTTAAACAGGTCATGTTGGGAAACTGAGCATATCTCTCTGATGGAGAATCCAATGAAGCTCAAGCCTATGGGGTTGTAAATATGACAGATCTGAATACCATAGGTCGAAGTTTCAGACCTTGCAGATCCGAAATTTCAGAGATACACCAGAAACAATACGGCACATATGAAATGGCTCAATGGAGGAAATCAAAGAAGAGGAGGAAGAAACTCTCACTTAGGGTTTTCAGTTCTTAGGTATGGCATGACCTGATACAATGTTGGAGACACCTGATGAAACATTGGAAACTAATAAAATGGATTTGGAATTCATTCATCATAGATATTAATCCTCCATCAAAATGTTGTGGGAGGAAGGAGATTGAAGATTAGGGTTTCCAAGTAAGAAAAAACCCTAGCAAAGTTGGGATACTCATAGGGAAGCAATGAACAAGGTTTAAGTGGCACTGATATTCTATCATCCTAGCACCATGAACCTATATAATATGTTTACAAGTGATCTACCTTGGATTATTAGGGTTTTACCCTTATAGAGAAGACTACAAGCAATCTCGACAGGTATGACTTGAGGAAATGCAGGTATGTTTTGAAATTTGTTTCATTTATCTGATGATTAAGTTCTTGATATGTTTGTCTTCATATTATTGAGGTTAGTACAATCTTGATTAATTTTAGACTTGTCTGATCACCTTAGTAAAAATATGAATGCATGTGAATGATAGAAGACATTCATTGATTAGGGTTATGACACTTATGATTGTACTAATGGACTATGGTGTTGTATGAGGATGATGTTGTATGCTAACAAGAAAGGTACATCAACAAAGACAAATCAAGTTTTAGATCAATAATATATGACCATGGTGACATGAAGAAAAATACTCATCCATAGTCATTGATCACATAGAAGCTCTACTTACAAGGTATGTATAATTTGGTTCTACAATGCTTAACTTATGAGATATGCAGATTACTAGCACAAGGTCTCTAAATCATTGAAGAGAACAAAGAAGACATTGTTTGGGTATGTTAGACATAACTAGCAAGCATGATAATCTAGGTATGTTTTCCTATATCGAGTTAGAATCATACTTTGTGTTAGGATCTCATATAACTATACTTTTGTATGATTGATAATGATTATTCATGAAGTTATAAGTTTGAGTAATCATGGGTTTATGCATATTATGCTTCTTAGTTTGATTATTGATATGACAGACTACAAGAGTCCTGTGGTCAAATAAGAATATGCATGAGTAAAAGAAGTACTCCCTGAAGCCTTGAATACTAACGCTTGTGATAAATTACCTCTGTATGAAATGATCATGACCATACATGTTTAATATTATTTAGAATCATAATGTTTTGATAGTATTGAGATTATACTAATGAATGTATGATTATGTATGATATCTTGAGGATGACACAATGATGAAACTAGTGAACACTTAAGCATGCATAGTGGTCCAGGATGGATAGAAGCTCAAAGACATATAATCATGATGCTATCACAAAGGGGAAAATAGAGATCAAGAGGGAGCACACTCCAGTAGTTCCTGCAAGGAAGCAAAGATTGAGAGGGAGTCCACCCAACAACCAAACAAAGATAAGTATTTGAATTGTCATTTCTTGTATATATGATTACTTAAATGATGTTGTTTAGTCATGTACATACTTATGTTCCTAGATTTAGGATGTATATTATGCATGTTAGAAAAGTTGCATTAATGAACAAGATACTACTAATATGCAATTAATGGGTAAGTGCCCTATGGTACTATACAACACTCCATTGCTACTTATCTAGATTGAAACCTCTTTGCTGAAATGTTGGAGTAGTGCACACTCTTAACAATGTTCCGATAGAGATGGAAGGCATCTAGAAAGTTACGGGATATGGATAAATGTTGTATTGAAGCATTGGTTAAGATAATTGCATGACTGTATGACTTATGTTTTTATGCGTAAGAATTTGTTCTGAAAACTATGAGATGTTTCTAATCATGCAATTGAACTTGACTTGTAGGAAATATCGTATGCATAATAGGTTATCATTGAAATGTCAACATGATTTGATAATTATGAAGTGTTACTAATCATGTAATTAAATTTGATTTGTAGGAAAGATCGTGTGCTATGATCTACAAAAGAAGGATGATGAACACTTGTTCCGAAGAACAAGTGATGACTGTTCAACAATAAGACTTACAAATCAAGCATACTATAGAAGTAGAAAGGAAGGATCATGGCTAAAGGATTCTCTTAGAAAGAGGGAGAGGATCATGGAGAAATGTTTGATCTAGTGGCTAGACACACTTACAGAGATAGATTACACCCATAGATGACAAGACCGTTCTCTTGAATGGTGTAAATGAAGAAGAAGTGCGTATCTAGCAAACTCCCAGGATTCGATAGAGAATCACATGATTGAAGAAGGCTTTGTACGGGTTCAATAGATACCCAGGATCGATAGTCATTTGATGATCTTGATGATCACCACAGGTGATGTGGATTTCAACCTTTTCTACAAGGTTGAAGATGGTTTCTATATACAGATGGATGCAAGAAGGAACTCACCATAGAGTTCGAGTGAGCTTGAGGCTCATATCAGTAGACCCATCTGACGGGAGATGACATGGATAGATATGAAGAAGATCACTCAATGCAGAGTGTGAATGATGTTCAGTCATAGAGGGAGGACAATAATCAGATATAGAAAACTCCACTTCAAAGGGAGTAGATCTCCGAGTTATAGAATCTTGGCATGATTCTTGTGATTAGATATGTGGCTGAGATCATATGAGATTTTTCCTTTGTCAAGGAAATTGTGAAGTAGAGATCTGGGTATGAAGAACTATTTTCTAAGCATGGAGATGTGGCAAAGTGAGGATGGAATATTCCTTGGGCAAGGGAAGTACGCAGTAGAGATCCTGAAGCGGTTCAGAATGATGGACTGCAAGGCCATGGCCACACCTATGGCATCGAACCTGAAGCTATTGAGTGATGCTTCATCAGAGTTGGTTGATGCCACGATGTATCGTGAGCTGATTGGTTCCTTGATGTACCTGACGAATACGAGACCAAATATTTCCTTTGCTGTGAACACATTGAGCCAGTTCCTAATGGATCCGAGATATGTTCACTTGATTGCTAAAAAGCATATTCTAAGGTACCTGAAGGGTACATTTGATTATGGGCTCAAGTATGATGCAAATCAGAAGATTAACCTAGAGGGTTATGTTGATTCGGATTGGGAAGGTAGTGCCATTGATAGGAAGAGCACTTCGGGGTGCTCCTTCAATGTGGGATCAGGTGTGATCTCTTGGTTTAGTAGGAAGCAGTCTTGCGTGGCACTGAGTACAGCCGAAGCAGAGTATGTTTCATATTGTTCGGCTAGTTGTGAGGCAGTATGGCTAAGGAAGCTACTGTCTGATTTGTTTGATCTCTAGTTGGACATGACTTGTATACATTGCGACAACCAGAGTTGTGTGAAGTTGTCTGAGAACCCAGTGTTCCATGACAAGTCGAAGCACATTGATATCAAGTACCACTATATAAGGGATATGGTGTAGAGAGGAGCAGTGATGCTCCAGTATGTTGCGATGTACGAGCAGATAGCCAATGTATTGACCAAGTCACTGGCCATAGTGAAGTTTGAATACTTCAGAGAGAAGCTTGGTGTACTTCAGATCGAGGTTCCTTCCAAGGGGAAGTGATGAGTCCGGAAAATGCATATGCACATGGGATTTTCCGACGTGGTGATAGGTTCATCCTCCCATGGTCATTGATGTAATTGTCAGTATTTTCAGACATGGTGGTAGGTTCATCCTCCCATGGTCGTTGATGTAATTACTGAAGCTTTTTCGACATGGTGGTAGGTTCGTCCTCCCATGGTCGTTGATGTAATTGTTGAGCCTTTCATGGATGGTGCTCGGTTAGTCCTCCCATGTCGATGATTGTAAGTGTTGTGTTATGTGCATCTAGGATGTGCTCCATTGATGATGAGATGATCTGAAGATGATGACGTGATAGTAGGGTACACAGGTTTTGCATAGGCATATAATCAGTCATGGGATGCTCCTTCAGGTTTTGCAGTGGAATATAATCGGTCCTAGGAGATCTTGCAGGTTTTGCAAGTGGCATATAATCAGTCCTGGGATGCTCCTTCAGGTTTTGTAGTAGCATATAATCAGTCATAGGAGATCTTGCAGGTTTTGCAGAGGCATATAATAAGTCCTGAGATGTACCTACTGGATGGCTTGCTCGCAGAGATAATGAATGCCTACATGGAGGCTAGGCCTACATCCAGCAGGAAAAAGGGTTGGCTCAGTAGAACTTCCTATGAAGAATAGATTGGAGATTGATGGTCGAGATAGCGGCAGCAGTGAAGATGATGATCCAGCTTTGATGACGATCCAGTGACGAAGACTTGTGCTAATGAACAGTGTCAAGAGAGTACCTTCCTGGTTAAGAGGGAGTGTTGATGTATTTGTAACTTCAGAATGTATTCACTTGTATATTTTATATTGTATTTGTATTTGAATTTTATTATTGTACCTCCGACGAAGATGTTTATTCCTCTGGTCGGAGAAGTCATTATTGTACTTGGGTCATGTAAAGTCATTGAGGTCTGTTAAATTTTGAGCATTAATTCACAATACTCTAGGACCTTCACTGAGAGAATAACATATATAGTATATCAATGCATGACAATGACAATAAGCATCACAAGAATCAAAAGCATGAGAGACAGGAGACACAGAGTTTCCGTGGGGAAAACCCTAAGGTGAAAAACCCCACAGCTTCCTCAAAGATAGAGAGAGCAATGGCTCAACCAAAGTACAACCAAAATACACTGAGATAGTCTCCTAGTAGCGGATGATCCTCCTCCTCACTAGTGCGCCACTTTCTGAGTGAGAGAGATGTACTTTTCCGAATGATCTAAATAGAGATCACCTGATCTCTATTTATACTAACCTGTTTTCCCAGTGACCTTATGAGGCCGACTTGTCTATCTAGATACATCCACAATATAATATATATTCCAGGGCCGACCCCACACTTGGTGGTCTAATAACCCATCGGCAAGTACACACACTTGCGACACTTGTCAATCCACATGACGACACTTCCTTATAGAGGAATAACACATCTCTAATAAGGGTACAATAAATATATATGAAATACATAGATGAAATACATTCCGAACTTACATAACAAGGTCAATCCTCCCATGAAAGTGTTATCGGACAATCCACTCGAGCGGACGCGAGCCGGATCTCCCTAGCTCAAAGTGAGTCTAGAACAAATAAAACAGACTACTAATGCATTTCCTATATCTACTTAAGGATCGAGTACTAGATGCTGTTAAGTTTAAACCAAATAGACAAGCAAGATCACTGAAAGAAACATAATCACAAGATAGACACAGAATATACCCTGAGAAACCCTCATGGGGTAGAAAACCCAGCAAAGCTTTCCTCAATAAGATGATCAACCAAAATACAAGATGTGCTCCTTCCTTCTTTGTCTCCTTAGCAGATCTCCCAGACAAGTGCGCACTCTTCCACAAGTGAGTGAATGATCTAATGAGGAGTTCACCTCTCTTATTTATACTGACCCCCAACTGACTAAAAGACCTAATGGGGCCAACCTCTCCTGGAGAAGTCTAATAACCCCAAAAATATAACCACAGGGCCGACCCCCACATGGTGGGTCTAATAACCCTAGTTAATACAAACCCTCGGAGGAATAAACATCTCCGGATACATAATAGGGTTACCTCGGAGGGATGAAACATCTCCGGAATAATAAAGTACAAATATAATATTCTTTGAAGTTACAATATTCAACACTCCCCCTTAAGGAGAAGGATATTATAACAGCATCTGCAGGAGCAAGGAGTCACTATACATGATACATCTATAAATCATCGGAAGCTTTCTTCAATTTGTCTTCATCAGTAACTCAAACAGTTACTGGTACATCAATGTCAACATCAACATCAACATTACGATCATCAGCATCGTCATCACACGATCAGCAGCATCGTCATCACACGATCATCAGCATCGTCATCACACGATCAGCAGCATCGTCATCACACGATCAGCAGCATCGTCATCACACGATCATCAGCATTGGCATCACACGATCATCAGCAGTACAAGTATTCATGCCAATACAAGTGACTATATCAACAATACGAGTATCCTACCGATACAAGTAGCCACATCATCAATACAAGTATCCATACCGATACAAGTAATCACATCATCAATACAAGTATCCTACCGATACAAGTAACCACATCATCAATACAAGTATCCTACCGATACAAGTAACCACATCATCAATACAAGTATCCTACCGATACAAGTAACCACATCATCAATACAAGTATCCTACCAATACAAGTAACCACATCAAAAATCACTTTCTCGGAGACCATACGTCTACGGATCAATTCAGGGACCGAAGTCCGGGGATGATACAATCCCCACTTCTCGGATACCATACGTCTATGGATCAATTCAGGGACCGAAGTCCGGGGATGATACAATCCCCACTTCTCGGAGACCACATGTCTACGGATCAATTCAGGGACCGAAGTTCGGGGATGATACAATCCCCACTTCTCGGAGACCTCATGTCTACGGATCAAGTCAGGGACCGAAGTCCGGGGATGATACAATCCCCACTTCTCGGAGACCTCACGTCTATGGATCAATTCAGGGACCGCAGTCCGGGGATCATACAATCCCCACTTCTCGGAGACCTCACGTCTATGCCTCTCTTTAGGACTGAAAGTCCAGGGATGATCCAATCCCCTCAACTGTCCACTAAGGACTTCATTCTCGGAGACCTCATGTCTACGGCTCTCTTTAGGACTGAAAGTCCAGGGATGATCCAATCCCCTCAACTGTCCACTAAGGACTTCATTCTCGGAGACCTCACGTCTACGGCTCTCTTTAGGACTGAAAGTCCAAGGATGATCCAATCCCCTCAACTATCCACTAAGGACTTCATTCTCAGAGACCTCACGTCTACGGCTCTCTTTAGGACTGAAAGTCCAGGGATGATCCAATCCCCTCAACTGTCCATTAAGGACTTCATTCTCGGAGACCTCACGTCTACGGCTCTCTTTAGGACTGAAAGTCCAGGGATGATCCAATCCCCTCAACTGTCCACTAAGGACTTCATTCTCGGAGACCTCACGTCTACGGCTCTCTTTAGGACTGAAAGTCCAGGGATGATCCAATCCCCTCAACTGTCCACTAAGGACTTCATTCTCGGAGACCTCACGTATACGGCTCTCTTTAGGACTGAAAGTCCAGGGATGATCCAATCCCCTCAACTGTCCATTAAGGACTTCATTCTCGGAGACCTCACGTCTACAGTTCTCTTTAGGACTGAAAGTCCAAGGATGATCCAATCCCCATCTGTATTCTCACCTATATAGGTACAAGTATCCAAGAGCATGTATCACATCAAAACATGTATACATCATTAATCAAAACATGTATACATCACACCAAAACATGTATACATCATTAATCAAAACATGTATACATCACACCAAAACATGTATACATCTAGCATGTATTCTCACTAATACATCTAATCATCAAAACATGTATACATCACATCAAAACATGTATACATCTAGCATGTATTCTTACTAATACATCTATCATCAAAACATGTATACATCACACTAAAACATGTATACATCTAGCATGTATCAAAACATGTATCCATAAAAAAATAGAAGATATATAAGAGTTCTAAATCTAAATAATTGTAAGTAGCTAAGTGCAACAAAACAAAATTGTTATCAAATACTATACTACTCCCCCTTTCGAGGAGGGTCCTTCTGGACTATACCAAGCATGTCTCGGAAGTATTCAAACTTTACTCGAGACAAAGGTTTAGTCAGGATATCGGCAATCTGATCCTCAATGCTTATATACTCGAGCTTGATGGCTCCTCTCTGCACCATGTCTCGTATATAGAAGTAACGGATCTCAATGTGTTTTGACTTATCATGGAACACAGGATTTTCAGTCATCTTAATGCAGCTTTGATTATCACACATAATCACAGTGGGATCCATTTCTAAGTCAAAAATTCCAGATAGAAGTTTCTGAAGCCACACTGCTTCACAGCTGGCAAAGCAAGCGGCTATATATTCTGCTTCAGCAGTACTGAGGGCCACACTAGATTGTTTCTTGCTGAACCAGGAGATCATGGCAGATCCAAGACCATAACATCCGCCTGAAGTACTTTTTCTGTCTGAGACATTACCTGCCCAATCAGAATCTAAGTAACCATGTAACTTGAGTTCATTACCTCCAAGATAGTATAGGCCAAAGTCCACTGTACCTTTTAGGTACCTCATTATATGCTTTGCAGCTATAAGGTGAACCTTTCTAGGTTCTACTAGATACTGACTTAGGGTATTTACGGCAAAGCATATATCCGTCCTAGTATTTTTCAAATACATCAATGATCCAATAATTTGTCTATATAGGGTTATGTCCACTAGTTCTGATGAATCATTAACTAATAGTTTCAGGTTGGAGTCCATGGGAGTGGCCATGGCTTTACACTCCAACATATCAAATCTTTTGAGAATCTCCACAGTATACTTACCTTGATTTAGAAAGATTCCTTTTGGCTCTTGCCACACTTCTAGGCCTAAGAAGTAGTGCATTAACCCGAGATCTTTCATTTCGAATTCTGAAGAAAGCTTCTTCTTGCTTTCAATAAATTGATTCTCATTTTCGGTTAGAAATAGATCATCTACATATAATAGCAATATGACAGGTTCATCATCCATCACTTTAAGATAAAGATTGGGGTCAGCTTTACTTTTGGTAAATCCCATGCTTGTTAAGAAACTATCAATCCTTCTGTACCAAGCCCTGGGAGCTTGCTTCAACCCATATAATTCCTTTTTCAGTTTGCATACATGGGTCCTTCTGTCTTTGACCTCAAAACCTTGAGGTTGTTCTATGTATACTTCTTCTTCAATTACACCATTCAGAAAAGCTGTCTTAACATCCATTTGATGCAATTTCCATTTCATCATGGATGCAAGTGCCATGATAGTTCTAATTGAAGTATACCTAGCAACAGGTGCAAATGTTTCTTCATAGTCAATTCCCTCCTTTTGAGAGAATCCTCTGGCTACAAACCTTGCCTTGTATTTTTCAATGCTACCATCTGCAGCATGTTTTATCTTGAAAATCCATTTGGAAGAAACCACACTTTTATCTCTTGGTTTGGGGACTATATCCCAAACATCATTTTTCATTATCGACTGATATTCTTCTGTCATTGCTTCTACCCATTCTTTCTTTTGAGCTGCCTCTTCATAGCTAGTAGGTAGTTGATCCACAAGATCACACATCAAGGCCATATAGTTGGACACTAGCTTTGGTTTCTTTCTTTCTCTAATGGAGCCTTCAGGAGCACCATATTTTTCAGCCCCTTGGATAATATCTCTAGCCCATGCTGGCCTTCTTTTCTTTGATAAATCTGAGATAGGAGGTTCTTGTGTTTCCAACATGTCATGATCCTCCGGTGGATTGTCTTCAGGGATTTGAACAGCCTCTGAGTTTCTAGAAGAAGTATCTTCTTCATAGACTTCTTCAAGTTGGCATTTTCTTGATTTCTTGAGAGCTGCTTCTTCATCAAAAGTTACATCTCTACTGATTTCTATATGATGAAAGCCTGGTATGTAAATCCTGAAAGCTTTGGATGATTCACAGTAACCAACAAATATTCCTTTCTTACCAGAAGGATCCAACTTGGTTCTCTTTTCTTTTGGAATGTGGATGTACACAGGACACCCAAATATTTTAAGATGGCTTACCTCGGGCTTCTTTCCAGTAAACTCTTCTTCTGGAGTTTTGAAATCAAGAGCACTATGAGATAATCTGTTTTGAACATATACTGCTGTCTTGGCTGCTTCAACCCATAGATACATGGGAAGATCCTGGTCATGTATCATTGTCTTCACAGCTTCCATGATGGTTCTATTTTTTCTTTCTGCAACCCCATTTTGTTGGGGATTGTAGGGAGTGGTTAGTTCTCTCTTGATTCCAACTTCTTTACAAAATTCTTCAAACTCTTTTGAAGTATATTCTCCACCATTGTCTGTTTTGAGAATCTTGATTTTCTTTTCTGAGAGATTTTCTATTAGAGCCTTGAACTCTTTGAACTTTCCAAAAACTTCATTCTTACCTTTTAGAAAGTATATCCAGGTTTTCCTTGAATGATCATCAATGAAAGAGAGATAGTATTCAAATCCACTCAGAGAGGTGGTGGGCATTGGACCACATACATCTGAGTGTATTAACTCCAAGATACCCTTAGTTTTTGTTTCACTCTTTGGAAAGGGGTTCTTGATATTCTTCCCTTTCTTACATCCTTTACATGAGCCATCATGATCAACCTTCAAATCTGGTAGTCCTATGACCACCTTGCTTACATAGGGTAAGGCTTTGTAGTTAATGTGAGCTAGTCTTCTATGCCATAGCTCACTGGGACTAGAGGTTTCATGAACAAAGGCAACTTCTGGATGAACCTTAAGTTTATACAAACCTCCTTCCTCTTCACCAATAACAATTGCATCCTTAATAGATTTGCCTTTGGACCACATTAACACTTGTCCATCAATGAATGCAACTCTATACCCTTTCTTGTCTAATGCTGAGATTGAAAGCAAATTCTTCTTCAATCCTGGAACATACAAAACTTCCTTCATCTTCATGGGGGTTCCAGAATCGAGTTTGTAGTTTTCTTCACCAATTCCCTTAATGGGATATTGATAGTCATCTCCTAGAGATACCTTTTGGGGAGAAGTCTTTTCTTCAAGATTTGAGAGAGTCCTTTTCTGACCTGTCATGTGCTTTGAAGCACCACTGTCAATAAGCCATGTACCTTCTCCAGGGGTTATAGATCCAGAGAGTGCAGAGAAGAGAACATATTCTTCTCCATCTTCTTCTGTATTTCTCTTTGACCTTCTTTTGAAGAAGGTCCTTTCTTCTTCTTCCTCTTCATTTCTAGGTCTTTTATTGTGAGACCTTTCTTCCTCTACTTCTTCTTCTTCACTATCATCTTCTGCAAGATGTGCTTGGTGTCTTTTGTAGTGAGTACCCTTTTTCTTCTGTAGAGGGCAATGTCTAGCAATGTGTCCTATTTTGTGACAAGAAAAGCATTGGAAAGAAGAGTAATCTCTTCTTTGAGTAGTTCCTCTTTTCTTTTGAAATCTGTGTGGAGGATGAGACTCCTTGTGACTACCCTTTTTAGTGTAGGATTGATTCCTTCTTCTTTTAGTGTGGGTGGCCAAAGCTTGGTCATCCTCTTTGAGTAGGGCTTCTCGATTTGCAACCCTAGCCTCCTCTTGTGCACAATCCTCCCAAACTACATCAAACTTCATACTTTCTTTTCTGGCACACATAGTTTGAATGAATGACTCTCAAGGTCTAGTGAGACCATTTAGAGCTGTCATCACAAGTTCATCTTCATCAAGAGTATCACCAATGGCATCTAGTTGCTCCTTGATTAGAGAGACTCTTGAGAAGTAGTCTTGAATGGATTCTCCTTTGTGCATCTTGGTACTCTTCAACTGAGTCCTTAGATTCATCTTCCTATTGATGTTCTTTCCTTCATACATTCTTCCTAGGGCATCATACATTTCCTTTGGAGTCTTCTTGGAAGCCACTTGGGGAATCAAGTGGTCTTTAATAGAATCAACTATGATTCTCTTTTCCCTAATCAAATCCTTCCTGTGTTTTTCTTTGGCTTCATCTTCTTCTGGTTCTGCAACTTCCTCCTTGATATAATGAGCAAGATCATTCTCCTCAAGAATGAGACCAATTCTGTATTTCCATGCCCGAAAATTTTCTATACCTTCTAGCTTGTCTTCAAGCTTAGTGTTTGGAGCCATCTTCTCTTGGGGGAGTCCAAGAGACAGAGTAGACTTACCAAGAAATTTACTTTTCACTTTTTCGGAATCTGGAACAGAATTTTATTGTACTTTTGGTAGAATTAGGGTTTGACTTTCCCGGAGTTCTACCCAACCAAAAAGTTCGATCTATAGCTCAAAAGAATGCTCTTGAGAAGGGCTATCCAGCCATGTAATCAGAATTCAAAAATTCCAACTTTTTCTGAAACCAAAATCTGACGTATTGCACTTTTGGTAGAATTAGGGTTTGGATTTCCCAGAGTTCTACCCAACCAAAAAGTTGGATCTATAGCTCAAAAGAAAGGTATTGAAAAGAGCTATCCAGCCATGCAACCAAAAATCAATAATACCAACTTTGGGCTGAAACCCTAACTTCACCGGAGAGAGAGAGAGAGGTATTCTTACCTTGTGAAAGATGTCCTATTCAGTCTGGCTCTGATACCATGTTAAGTTTAAACCAAATAGACAAGCAAGATCACTGAAAGAAACATAATCACAAGATAGACACAGAATATACCTTGAGAAACCCTCATGGGGTAGAAAACCCAGCAAAGCTTTCCTCAATAAGATGATCAACCAAAATACAAGATGTGCTCCTTCCTTCTTTGTCTCCTTAGCAGATCTCCCAGACAAGTGCGCACTCTTCCACAAGTGAGTGAATGATCTAATGAGGAGTTCACCTCTCTTATTTATACTGACCCCCAACTGACTAAAAGACCTAATGGGGCCGACCTCACCTGGAGAAGTCTAATAACCCCAAAAATATAACCACAGGGCCGACCCCCACATGGTGGGTCTAATAACCCTAGTTAATACAAACCCTCGGAGGAATAAACATCTCCGGATACATAATAGGGTTACCTTGGAGGGATGAAACATCTCCGGAATAATAAAGTACAAATATAATATTCTTTGAAGTTACAATATTCAACAGATGCCTTACCTTTCACTCCGCAATCCTTTCTCCTAAATGTTGCTCCACGTCTCATGGTCATCAGATCCAAGCTGCAAGACCTGTCAAGACAAGAAACAATAGAAACCAGTAAAAGACATCTATACAATAAGAGATCTAAGTAAATAGTTAAGCAGGTAAACTACTCAATATCATTGCACACATGAACAATATTGGTGGAAAGCATTTGTATTACTGCAAATAGAGGAGTACATAATAGAGATATAGAACTACAACCAAGGCTTAACACTGTAGCCCTTCTCCGACAAAGCCAATTTCCATATCCTTCCAAGGAAGTATGAGTTATCCAATAGGTGAGTGGAGATGTTCTAAGAGTGATTTCACCAGCATGTAGATACCATAGCCTTCCTCTCTTTGGGATGGGAGTGATCTTCATTTATATAGGACTAAATGGATAGGGTATGGATAGGACAGGTTGAGAGATGGTAGGGGAGGCTTAAGGGATCTCTCCAAAGGTTTAGGAATCGAGTTCCAACTCTTCCAAGAGGTCAGGGATAGGGTCCCAAGTCAGCAAGCTTCGAGATGGACCTCGAAGAAGCTATTTTTTCCATCTAACTGACTTCGTCGCACCCTGTAATGGGGCAAGGTGTGACGTCGCATGTTGCTAGTGTGCAGCCTGCGATGACCCTTCAAAATTTAGCACAATTGGGTACAAATCCTCTCAGGATGATTACTTAGTCCAGGTATCTTCAGGGGTGTATACACTGAATCTTATGATGAGTAGATTTTGGGTGTAACAGAATGCCCCCCAAAGCATGAAGCTGTTGAAGATAGAAAGGTGAAGTGCTTTGATAGAAGTAATGGAAATAGACTCGTCGAATGAAGGACACTACTGCAGTACAACTAACTCTGAACTGACAATCTCATATGAAGTACAACATGGCTGCCGACCAATACATTGCAGATCCATGGTAGTAAAGACCGATTGAACACAATCATGGCTACTAGACACAAGCGTAGATACATGATGAGATGATAACACAGCCATGACCAATACAAGTGTGGATCCGTGTGATATAACTCAATACAAACTCCATCACAACCTGGGTAAACCATGACTCCCCCAGGTCTTCAAGATGAACCCGCAATGATACGAATCTATCCATGTGATTACAAATGTCTTGATGTCGAACATGGTAGAAACCACTTGATTACTGGCCATTGATGTAAACCGTTAACAAGTGTGAGGGAGATCACCATTGATGTCAATGATTCCCAAGGTATAACAATACATATCATCAAGCGCGAATAAATGAGTTGAAGTCGAGTGCAAGATGAAATCTTTCAATCAAGAGTCAATGATGTAAACTCATGATGAAAGCGAGGTAACCTGCCATTGAGGCATGTAGGGCCAAGGTACTTGATTGGTTTCTAGATTCAATCCTTGGATGATGTGTTGAAGTCGACAAGGATGAATCCGTCGAAGGAAGGCCATGATGAATCCCCCATCAATCGACACAAAACATGACAAAAATGTATAGGGTAGATCGGATGGTACAGTAACATGCAAGATTGACCCAGAGTAGACCGACGTAATGGTGGGTGTACTGACTACAAATGATAAATGATAAACATATTCTTGAACATGGGCATGGCATGACTTGGCAGTATTGACACGACGAGTGTGACACAAATTCTCAAAGTGAATGATGATGGAAGCTTTTCTTCGAATGACTCAAAGGAGCAACAAGACTCAAGGAATAATTGGAACTCGAGGACAAACGGATGATCCAAGTGTTGTATGCAAATGCAGATGAGTGCCATGTTCAAGAACGACTACATACTGCCACTAATAAGGTATGTAACACAAACGCTTTCCTTCTTCCCCATCATGAATGATGAGTGCCTCATGTGTTTTTTACAAGCTTGATGAGGGTAACCAGATGCTCGGTATAGCTCATCTCATAGATGAGTCCAATCCCAAATATTTTTTGAACCTAAGATAGGAGGGGTTCGTCCCATGACGGGTCCTTCAATGTGAAAATTTTAACGAGTCCATAGAAGGCAAACTCGGTCGTCATTTCATGTTTAGAGAGTCTGAAAAGAACTAAATAAGACTCCAACGGTCCTTTTTCGTAAAGTTAGCCTCATCGCCCGAAAAAGGGTAAAACAACGCGGGAGAGGACTCTTCCAGTCATGATTGGCTGGAGTATACCTTTTTCATAATTAGTGCCTCCTGGTCCGAAAAAGGGGTAAACTATCACTGGGAAGACGACCATTCAAATGCTTTAACAAGCATGAACGTGACAAGTTCGCTTGGCAATCTTTTCATTTTTTGAGAGCCTGAAAAGAGCTTAACGGTAGACTCTGGGGGGTGTCCTTTTCCATGGGAGTTTAACGAGCCCGGAAAAGAGATAAATCATAACTCGGTACTTGTTCTCATAATTTCATGAGTACGAGAACAAATGAAGAGTAAACTTGTCATCACGCAATAATAACAAACTAACCGTTGCAAAAATAACGACAAAACATTCAAGGGATTGTTCATACCTGCGATGACCGTTGTGATACGAGGAACAGCACAAAAGACCGCTTACAACTCCTGCACACTAGAAAATGTGTCAAATAGCCTCAAATATGACAAAAATGGTCGAAAACTATGATAAATGGCCCAAGAGCATCAAAATATTTGAAAAGGAATATTCCATTCTATTTATAAATAGAAAAATGGGCCAAAAATAGATTTCATTGTTTCATTTGCCAATTTGAGAGGAGAAGTACCAATTTGGATCCAAAACTTCTTTTGCCGATTCCAGGAGCTACAATCTGCCATTTCACCCACCATCAGGAGCAGGTAAGCCTAAACTTCATCCAGCAACTTTCCAGTGGATTAGATTTTGTTTTTGGGTTCAATTTTTGGGTTTTTTTATGAATTCATGGAGGGTTACTACGCTCTCAGCTCGTCGCAGTTGGCCCTTTCGGGAACTGCGATGAGACCAACTCGACGCAAGTCCCAAATGGGTGAAGTGCAACGACATCGCACTGTACACAAAATTATAGTGCGATGACGGAGTTGCATTTCCCAAACATCAAAATGAACTCAAAAAAAGAACTTGTTTTGGTTGAAGTAGGCTCTAACAGTGTTTAAATGTCCCTTTTGGCAGGTTGCTAGCAAGCCAACATGGTTTTAGAGTGGTGGGAGCGAGAACACGAAGTAGAAGATGAACAAGCTACCAATGATCCACAATGCATGGATTCCTTGAGGAACTGTGGTTTGCTCAAGTTCTTTGAGATCCAAGGGATGAGATCCCAAATCCCATTGCTATCGCACATGCTCCAGAGTTGGGATGCGGCCCAACAATATTTTGTGATTGGTGAGCACATCCTCATAATAGATGTTGAGGACATTTATTTCCTTACTGGTTTGTCCCAGAGAGGGGACCCACTAGCTCTTATTAGAACACAAGCCAGTGATGGTATAGTCGATGACATGGTGTCACAGCATTGTACTACTCTTGCTCGGTCTTCCAGTGGGAAGATCCTTATTAGGGATGTGGTGAGCCTCCCACTACGTACCATATTGTTTACTATTACTAGAGAAGCGGGTAGCCAAGCCACACACATGGCTACTTTGACTCAAATGCTTTATGCAGAGGACTGCATGTCCCCCATGGTTTTCAACTAGTGCGAGGGTCTCCTCGCAAACCTCTGAGCTCAACTGACTAAGTGTCGGTGGGGAGAGCTCAAGAAGTTTGGTTATGGATTGATCGTGGTATCATTCCTCTTGGAGCGGATCCCTCTCTTGCATCCACAGGTAGTACTAGATGACAGGGAGCCTAGAGATCCCCACATGCCCAAATGGGTTGAGGTGATGACTCGTCATGGTGGAGGACCTATCACCAGTTTTGGTCCCGATTTCTTCAGCTAGCTGGAAGGCCAGTTACTCATGGTTGAGGACTTCCCGTACAATGGTACGGATTTCAGAGAGGATCCTAACTTGGTGCTGCCCGAGGATGCAGCATGGGGTGACATAGGTAAGAACAAAAACCCTTGTACTTTTAATTTTGCATATTTATCATTTTTTTGATGCAGTGCTTACAAGTATATAACATGTGTGTGCAGATGTGGGGCCCGTACGACCGACAGGACTTTCCCTCCTTGCGAGGAGAGATAGAGGCGGGGAAGCAGTTGTGCCCCCAGGTGCTCATGCTGCCATCGAGGAGATGGAGGAGGTATACAGGAACTTGTCCAAGTTGACCGTGGAGGTTCCTGAGCCAGTGATAGATGACCTGCCGAGACCTATGCAGAGGTTTGGGGTTGGAGCATCCATACGCTTCAATGCCCTACTCCGCAAGGTAGCAAGGACCGTGGATTGCTTCCTCACTTAGTGACAGTAGGATGTCCGTGCTAGGGGTGGTGTACGGGTCAAGCGTCAGGCCTGATGACACTATTATACTTGTACTGAGAGCTTAGATGCCTCAGATTTTGTACTACTGAAAGCTACGATGCTTCAGATTTTGTAGAGACTCAGTGAAAGCCATCGTGCTTCAAATTTTGTACCAGCACTACTTTTGAGATATATATATATATATACAGACATTCTCGGCGATTTATACATTATGTGTTTTAAAATGATGAGTGACGTGATCTTGTTTACATATTTTCTTTTATACATTGCATTATTTACATGTTGTGAATGCTTTTACATATTATGAATATTATGTGTGTGTGAAGTACCAATCCAAAATGAAGTTGGCCATCGAGTCATCAACTGTGTTTAACTCTCATGGAATGTACAGGTACTAAACGGATTCAAATGACCTTTCCAGGAGATGTACTCGTCTGAAGAGACAGAGTAAGGTGGGATCACGGATGGCGTAAACCCGGTTAAGATGGGAAACCACTAATTGAGAATCCATGTGGATGACAATGTGGTTCATACCAAAGGAAATGGAATTAGCTAGGGTTCTGATTATGTCCTGATACTCTGCGACATTGTTGGTCTCAAACCCTAGGAAACTTCCTCCTGAGCTAATGAGCTCATATATTGGGGAATATAGTACCCAGGATGCCGAAGCAAGGTTATGGGTATGCCGGTTGGAGCCATCCACGAATCCATAGCACGTTGCCATCTGCACATGCAAACAAAACATGGTATAAGGAGCGGAAACAAGATCTAAAGACACTCAAAAATAAAAGGATCACAACACACAAAAACACAAAAAACATGCCATGTACAGTATATACAAGAAAGTCTAAGCGTGACGAGTTTAGGAATAGTATCCCTTCAGGTAAATCCCATTGCGGGGTTCACCCAAAGAGATTCCATCATAGTCTTCAAGCTCGTAAGATCCCTTTTCCAAAACATGTTTGACAATGTAAGGTCCATGCCACATGGATTCGAACTTTCCTGCTCCTAATTTGTCGTGCTTCTGGTCATAAGTGAGGACCAGGTCACCCTTGTTAAATATACGAGGTTCAACTGACTTGTCGTATTGGGATTTGATGCATTTTGTGTGCGCTTCATTGGCAAGAGTGGCATCTTGGCGGGACTCGTCAAGTTTTGCTAAGTGCAGGAGACGTTCTTCTTTGGCAGTAGTATTAGGAAGAAGTTCGATAGCGAGTTATAGAGATGGAATTTCGCACTCTATAGGTAGGACAGCCTCCAATCCATAGACCAATTGGAAAGGAGTGAAACCTATGGCGGTTTTAACGGAGGTTCTATAGGCCCATAACGCTGAAAAGAGCATGTTATGCCAATTGGATTTCTACGTACCTACCATCCTTTGGACCATAGTTTTCAAGACTTTGTTAATGGCCTCGACCTATCCATTGGACTGCGGGTAGTAGACTTTGTGACGTATCTTACGACGGTCGTCGCGAGACAGTTGAAGGTTGAAGCATTGGGTTTGAAGATATAATGAGATATCTCCATACCATGGATCATTCGTACTGATGAGAAACAATGATTCATCCGGAAAAGAGTCATTGTGCTCAAATTCTGCATCAGGATGGGAAAGGTCATAGATCAGCTCGGCAAACACCAAAGACTTTTTCGACTTGGCTTTCTCAAAAAGAAGATCAAATTCTTGCAGTATCACGATCCAGCATGAATACTTGCCCCCAAGCACTTGACGTGTCAGGACGTGGTACATGGAGTTCAAGTCTGCAATGACAGTGGTGGTGCGGAGCAAGATATAGTGCCGGAACTTCTGGACGGCGATGACCGCCACGAATGCGAGTTTTTTGACATGTGAATATCTAGTTTCAACATCAGCAAGACCCTTACTTGCATAGTATATTACATGTTCCTGAGCGTTTTGATCCTCCTATACCAAAACCATGGCGATAGTGGTAGTAGAAGCGGCAAGATATAAGATATAATCTCGATAATAATTGGACAGTTGGAGCACGGGGGCATGTGTGATGGCATGTTTGATATTGTCGAAGGACTTTTGAGCTTGGTTGTCCCAAATGAATGGGACATCCTTCTTGAGCAATCGCATGTACCCCTGAGTCTTCTCCGTGAAATTGCAAACAAAACATCTTAAATAAGTCGCCTTCCCTTGGAGACTTTGAAGTTTCGCCACATCAGTCGGGGGTGGCAGGTTGATGATGGCCTCCACCTTTAAGGGATCAATGCGGATCCCATCCTTCGAAATGATAAATCCTAAGAGGCATCCGGACTCAATGCAAAAGATACACTTATGAGGATTCAGACGAATATTGAACTGTTTGCATCTGAGGAAAATGGTTGTCAGATGATCAATGTGGAACTCGCACTGCTTTGAATGAGCAGGGAGATCGTTCAGGTAAGGTTCGACAAAGTCCTTAATATCATGGAAGGCATACGACATAGCCCGTTGAAACGTGACGCCAGTAGTTTTAAGGCCAAACGGGAGTTTATGGTATGCAAACATTCCCCATGGGCAGATGAAATCCATCTTATGTTCGTCGGTGGGGTTGATCTCAATCTGGTTGTAACCAAAAAATCCATCCATAAATGAGAAGATGACGATTCCAGCACAATTGTTGATAATCTGGTCGATGAAGGGGGTTGGATAGTTGTCTTTCAGACAAGCCCGGTTAAGGTCCCGATAATCAACACAGACGCGAATGGTACCCTGCTTTTTGTTCACAGGGATGACGTTTGAGACCCAATCCGTCAATGGGACAGGATAAATAAAACCAGCCTTTAAGAGCTTTTGAATCTCTTCCTTGATTGCTTCCGTCTTCTGGGGGTGTACCAGTCGCAACTTTTGGCATACAGGTTTGATGTCGGGATAGGTTTTTATTTCATGAGAAACAATTACGGGGTCTATCCCAGGCATCTCCTCATAGGAACAGGAAAATACGTCTTGAAATTGCTTGAATAAGGCCATGCCAGTAGCTATTTCTTCAGGGAACACTTCTGGCCTATGCAAATGTGTTCCACTATACCAGGTTTCACCGAGATGTCTACCGGAGTGGTTGGCTCAATGTTGGCCAAGTTTCCCTCCATGTCCGTAAGACATGTAAGAATGGGGGAATGAGGGAATGGGTAGATGTCTGGTGAAAAGAGGGTGTGGATGTTGTCCTCTATGTACTCCAAAGGAGGAAGAAAAGATGACCTATGGTAGAGATCATCCCACGGACTGTCGTCAACATTCATAACTTCCATGATGGACTCATCTGAATGAAAACTCTGAAGTAAGAGATCAGGTAGAGATGACGTCCGTCGTAGAGAACAGGATGGAGAGGCCACGGTTAAATGGTCCTCTAGTGCTAATTGGATAGCCTCGTAAATACGTTCAATGGGTGAAAGAGGCATTATATCTCCAAGTAGGTGTGTTGTGGCTTCATCCGGTACAATCCAAGCATCGATAGAGTGAGATAAAATCTCTGTGGAGATCATGTTCACCGTAGCGACATGATTAGGGGGGTCCGTTACCGAAAAAATGCCCATGAGAGATGAATCTTTCAAAAGGCCAACCCCTATACTCTCATACTGTTTTGACATTTGTCTAATGGAAGGAACATGGTCACCAAGATGAGTAGTAGCGTCTGGTGCGCAAAAATCTAATTGGTCGATAGTAACAATTCGTCCTTGATGGGAAAATTGTACTATGCGGAAGACTAAAGAGGCTACCTCCTGCATGGCGTAAAACCAATTGCGACCAAGCAAGATATTATAATCTATTGGGGCCGAGACCACTTCCACATTAACGGTTACGGTCTTTCTGCCCAACTCAACTGCAAGATCTTGTAAGAGCCCATGAAGTTGAAAGCCACACTCATCGAATTCTTTCAACGTGGTGGGAGAACTATTCAATTCGGGGGAGCCAATGGCTCTCCAACAGGCGATCAACATGACAGAAGTGGAGCCGCCTTCGTCTAAAAGGGTACGATGGACAATTTTCCCAGTAATGTTCATAGAAACTTGGAATGCGAGATGGTGGGAGAGCCTCGGCTTTAAGTGGTCAAGTCGGAACATGATGGTATTCAAGGAATCGGGGTCAACTGCACCGATGGCTGCAAGGAGAGTTTTGCGTTGATTAGGAAAATTTTGCAAAACTTCCAGGGTAGACATGGTGCAAGGAGCTTGTGCCAAGTCTTCTACGATATTGTAATTTTGTGTCGCCCGAGCATTGGGATTGAAAATAGATTTTCGAATTGTACTCTTGGGAGGTCGCAATATCGAGTCTAAAGATGGATTCTCAATGGTGAGAGAAGTTGATGGTACAGTGACATCAGTTAAGGAGTCGGAATCTTTTTCAACATTACTTCCTGTGGATTCCTTCAAAGGGACCAGTTCATAAGATCGCGAGCGAGTGTTCAAATTGATCATGTTGTTACGCACCATGAGAACATGAGCGGTATTGGATGGTTCCCCCTAGGCTAGGGGGGGTTGAGAAATCATCTAGTGGTTCTGAGTAGGAAACAGGTCATTAAGGACTGCGGGAGTTGTTTTACCCCTAACAAACTTTTGTACTTCATCTCTATGGGGACATTCTTTGGAGAAATGGTCATCTCCACACAGTAAAAAAGGATACTTTAGTTTCCGTTTCTGCTTGGTATCGTTAGGAGTGCTCTTTTTTCCCTGCTGGGTGGAAGACTTTTTGGGTTTCCCCTTGTTCTTCTTTTTACTGCCAGACTTCTGAGATGAAGTTGATTGGACAGAATTCACCTCTTCAGTTTGAGCAGGAGTGGTGGATTGGGTGGTGCTATGGACATCCTGAGTCGGTAATGGGGAGGAACCATGAAGGTTGGATGCTCCAACTATGCTAGGAGCAGGCTGGGTGTTAAGGGAACCAATGATTCCATCAGTTTGGAGTCCCTTATGTGGTTTTGCAGGGTCATTAACGTCACAGGGTTCGTCAGGCAGAATATCAAACAAAGTGTTGGATTGAGTGTAGACTAGGTCTAGTACATGGGCACTTGCGATGGCTTGTTCTTCGGTGACAGCAGCTTGCATGGAAACATCTCTTGCTATGGTAGGGATGAGGGATTTTGTAAACCAGTCTACTAGGAACTGATCTGGAATAGGAGCTTTAATGAGATGTCATCTCCTTCTCCATTCATGGATATGATCCGAAATATGAGTGGCAGTATTCTGACGGCGCGAGGTTAAAAGCTCGGTACCAGTTTCATACCGTATGGGCAGCTGTAAATGTGTCAAAAGTTCATGGCAAGAGAACCAAAATCAGGAAAAGAGTGGAGTGGCAACTCAATGTACCACTTGGCACCCAAATCAGTGAGAGTCCTTTGAAACAATCTAAGACGGATTGAATCATCCATTAAGGAATTAGATGAACACCATAAGTGGTATGTCATCACGTGGTTTTTAGGGTCTTCACCGGGCTTGCCGTCAAATTTGGGGATATCAGACGGAAGTTTCACCAGAATTGGTGGCCAGTTAGATCCATGGTAAATAGGATCATTGGTTAAACGAGATAGGTCAAGAAGGTCCAAAGTAGCCAGGAAGGGCAATTGTGGGTTAGGTTGCATGTAATGATAATACGGATAAGGCATGTATGGACCAAACTGACTGTAAGGTGTACCAGGATGAAACTAGCCATAGGGGGTGTGCTGCCCGGACCATAAGGGGGTCCGCCACCATAAGGTGGTCCATTCCAATAAGGTGGGGGTCCACCTCCACCACCAGGAGGGGATGGAGGTCCGCCGCCACCACCGGGAGGAGGTGGGGGTCCATAACCGTAATAAGGCAGCCCACCACCGCCTCCGCCTAGAGGGGGTGGTGGACCACTTCCACCGCCAGAAGGATGGGGGCCCCCACCACCTCCGCTGCCGGAAGGATGAGGGTCTCCACCACCACCGCCACCACCATAGTAATTAGGTCCCCAGTATGGTCGCCAGATTTTTTATCGGACAATCCACTTGAGCAGACGCGATCCAAATCTCCCTAGCTCAAAGTGAGTCTAGAACAAATAGAACAGACAACTAATGCATTTCCTAGATCTACTTAAGGATTGAGTGCTAGATACCTTACCTTTCACTTCACAATCCTTTCTCTTGAATACTGCTCCACGTCTCACGGTCGTCAGATCCAAGCTGCAAGACCTATCAAGACAAGAAACAAGAAAAACCAATAAAAGACATCTATACAATAAGAGATCTAAGTAAACAGTTAAGCAGGTAAACTACTCAATATCATTGCACACATGAACAATATTGGTGGAAAGCATTTGTATTACTGCAAATAGGGGATTACATAATAGAGATATAGAACTACAACCAAGGCTTAACGTTGTAGCCCTTCTCCGACAAAGCCAATTGCCATATCCTTCCAAGGAAGTATGCGTTCTCCAATAGGTGAGTGGAGATGTTCTAAGAGTGATTTCACCAGCATATAGATACCATAGCCTTCCTCCCTTTGGGATGGGAGTGATCTTCATTTATATAGGACTAAATGGATAGGGTATGGATAATATAGGTTGAGAGATGGTAGGAGAGGCTTAAGGGATCTCTCCAAAGGTTTAGGAACCGAGTGCTAACTCTTCCAAGAGGTCACGGATAGGGTCCCAAGTCAGCAAGCTTTGAGATGGACCTCGAAGAAGCTATTTTTTCCATCTAACTGACTTTGTTGCACCCTATATGGGGCAAGGTGCGATGTCGCATGTTTCTAGTGTGTAGCCTGCGACGACCCTTCAAAATTTAGCACAATTGGGTACAAATCCTCCTAGGATGATTACTTAGTCCAGGTATCTTCAGGGGTGTATACACTGAATCTTATGATGAGTAGATTTTGGGTGTAACAGTAAGTTGGGGCATTAGTTCCCCTAGAGTCATTTGTATTGTGGTGTTTAAGTCCCCTAAAGGAGTTGGCCAGGTCAACTTTAGTTGAGGCCAACTTGTCAAGTGGTAAAGGTAAAGTGAAAGGTAAAGTATAAATAGAGAGCTAGGCTCTCTATTTATTCACTCACTCACTCATTCGTACAAGTGAGAGAGAGACAAGTTCGCACAGGTGGAGGAGGAGGAAGTTGTTGTAGACCATCTCTTTGTTTTGGGGTTTTGTATTGTTTCTCATTCTATCTCTGAGGAAGTGTAGGGGTTTTCTCCTTTATGGTTTCCCCGGTGAAATGCTTTGTGTCTCTTGTCTCTTGTGTTTGATATGTTGTGCATGTTGTTCTCTCATATAACATCCTAGATCATATTGAATTAAATGATGAAAAAATAACACTCATAATGGTGCTGATCGGTTTGTTGTTGCAGTCGAATTCTTGCCATGTGAAGATTATCCTGCAAAATGCAAATAAGATCATCGCAGTTTCAAAGAACCAAATCAATTTCCTGAACTGGTGAACTGATGAGGGTGTAGGGAAGAAGAACTGGTGGCGCCTGACCATAGATTGCTTCATATGGAGTCATTTTAGATGCAGTATTGTATCACCAGAGCCCTTCAAGGAAATCCATAGAAATATTTGTCCAAATATGTGTAGGGATGGGAAAGGGTTTGAGCAATCCCAGAAGGAGTGTCCTTGCACCCTTGTTGACCTGGAAAGTATCACATACAACCACCATCTGTTGAATTGTCATGTTCATTTCTTGCCAAAAGAAGTTACACTATGCTCGCTCATATGTTTTGAGGAACGCAGAGTGACTTGCGATGGAGAAGCATGGAGTTCATAGAAGACATAGCCCTATTGAACAGATTGCAACCAAATAGGCATAGAAATAGATGAAAGAGAAACTTGGTCATCAAATGTGCGAGAAAGAGAATCCGCCACCAGATTGTCCTTACCCTTCTTGTAAGTGATCTCATAGGAATAACCCATGAGTTTGCAAACCCATTTCAGTTGTGTTGGGGAGGAGACCCATTGTTCCAGGAAATTTTTCAAACTATGGTGATCAGTCTTGATGCAGAAATAATTCCCTAGTAGGTATGGTTGCCACTACTGTACTGCTAGCAAAATAGCCATCATTTCCTTCTCAGATGTAGAGGCGACGAAATTCTTACCGTAAGGGTCGCTGGAAGGAGGCAATCCCACTGATTCAGCAAAGACACCTACATATCTATCCAAAATGTGTTGTAGAGCCAAAAGAGTAGTGGAGACTATTGATGGGTGCATCTGAATGGAATGGATTTGAGCGATGACACCATGTGAATTCTTCTTAAGGGTCTTTTCCAGGCGATGTGAACTGATGATGCGGAGAGACCCTGGTTGTAATCCCGTTAATGTGTGTTTTTTCCCATTGATTGAAAACTGCATCCAAAGTTCAGAAAATACCATAATATGGGGCCAAGTGTGCATAACCATTGAGTGCACAAAACCACATCACATCCACCTAAGTACAGGGAAAACATGTCAGAGCGAGTTATAATATTCCATAGAGATACGCACATTGCAACACTTCCCCTTGAAAGGTAAGGTGCCCCCATTGGCAATCATGACTTCAAAATTGGAGCAAGGATGGAAAAACCAATCATCTTGTTTGGCGATCCGAGGGTCAATGAAGTTATGACTGCTACTAGAATCGATGAGGATTGTAAGAGGGAGCTTCTTGAAGTAACCCATGACCCGCATTTTTTGTGGGGTGGCAACTCCGGCAAAATCATGGAGAGATATCTCTGGGTGATAGTTTGGAGATGGATGGTCAACAAGCAGTTGTTGAATGTCGACCTGATCATCTAGGGTATCTGGAGCTTCTTCACCAAGTTTAGAGGCAGGCGTAGAATCCACATCCAAGAGATAGAGTTGTTGCTCAACATATCTATGACCCCGAGTGAATTTCTCATCACAATTATAACAAATCCCATTTTCTCTGCATGCCCTCATATATTCTTCAGATAAATGCTTAATAGGATTTGGTTGAGGAGTTGGCATGATGGGAGGTCGTTGGGAAACCATATTTTTTAATGGAACAAAAGTGGATTTGGAGTGTTGTTGGGTTGTGATCTTGTCCTCCACTAACTTAGCAAATCCTAGGACTTCCATCATTGTGGTGGGACAGAACATTTTAACCTCTGAACAAATTTCATCCTTGAGACCACTGATAAAACAACTCCTGTAGAATTCATCAGACAAGCCTTTTGTGTGATTGGTCAATTTCTCAAAAAAAATTTGATACTCTTTCATAGTGCCAATTTGGTGAAGTTTAGTGAGTGCTCTTGTGAATTCATCAAAATCACTAGGACCAAATCGTTGCAAAAGGAGTTGACAAAAAAATTTCCAGTTTGGCACATCATGAGCTTTGATGTACCAACGGTACCATTAAAGGGTGGCTTATCCCAAATGAAAGGATGAAAGTGGAACTTTGGGGACATCAAAAGTATTATGTAAACTGAAATATTGTTTTACCTGGTATATCCATCCAGTCGGATTAGTACCATTGAAGCGAGGAAAATCAAGCTTCGTCCCTCAAAAATTGTTGGAAGAAGAGAACCCAGTGGTTGCAAAATATTTTGGTTGTTGTTTATTGTTCATGATCGAATGCTGAAGATGGAGGCTGAGAAAAGTTTCATCCAGATCTTGGCTTTTGGTTTTGAGGGCTGCAAGTTATTCATCCATGATTTGTGCTCCTGCGCGGGTGACAACCATAACCAGGAGTTTCTTTTTTTTTGTGAATGGGTAGAAAAACAAAAACAAAAGCTTATTTAGTAAAGGGAAATTTTGATTTGAGAAAAAATATGATGGGTAATTGGGGTTTGACTAGGTTTTGGACACTTTCTAATGTACAGGGAAGTAGAAAATGGGGATTTCAGAAGTGGGGTGAAAGAATGAGAAAAAATTTCAGAGAGGGACAAAGAAGCAGAAATAGGAAATGAACACTGTGGCAAATTTTGAGGGCGACTGGGTGAAAATTGAAGAAGTTATGACAAACCCTAAAAATAGACAAATGTTGGATTTCAGGCTTCAGGAATTTGAATTTGAGATAGGGTCCTCAGGAATGAAATATGCAGAATGGGAGTGCAGAATGAAACAACTGGATCTAAAACGACTTTCGGAATGAATCTGAAATGGCTTGGAATGGATCTAAAATGATGGGATCTGAAACGGATTTCGGAATGGATCTAAAATGGCTTGGAATTGATCTACAACAGCTCTAGACAAATGTAATCTGCGATTTATCAGCTGGAAATAGATATGGACCCCAGGTATGTTCGGCTTCCTGATGGTTCAAGGGATTCACTCAGCCACCAATGTTGTCTGACGGCTTGCGTATTGGGGCAGTACCCCTCACTCCACAACTCAAGTAAAACTGATAACCACTTTTCCACAAATGACAGCTCTTGGTTTACCTCATGGGTGGGATCTAGTCAATCAGGTAGGGGTCGTTTCCCTTTTCGCTGGAAGGTCCTCTCAATAGGTCAACTACTTCGGGGTTCCTGTGGTAGTCCTCACAATGAGTTTTAGGACTTATTCCCAAGTACTTCCCACAGTTAAGAGGATAGGGATTATTCCCGGATACGAACCTACAATTGATAGGAACAAATACAGATCCGAAAAAAAAATTGGCAGAAATTCCACCCAACGAGCCCAAGAAATTGCTCTGATACCAGATGTCAGGAACCTGCAACAATTAATTGATAAAATGCATGATATATTAGATCACAGAATATTTTTATTGATCATGAGCCACTTCGAGGGGGAAACCTCCTTTGAGCAATCTCAATAAAACTAACTTCACGATGCCTTCATTGGTCTCAACACAAACTTATATACTAATTATAGGCGCCAATACTATGGGACATATAATACTACAGGATGGCTTACAAAGCATATGCGTCCAATACTATGGATCAATACTATGGGATAATACAAACTATGGATCAACATATAATACTACGGGATGACTTACAAGGTGTATGTGTCCAACATCAATATACTGACAAAGTAAAGAGAAGGGTTCACATGGGTTCCTAAGATTCTGTCGTTAGATATGGTAAATAACGCCATTGAAACTATTGTTTCACCAGATTTCTTTCCTTACCCTCAATCTCCTATTCTTACATATGATATGGTAACTAAGGGAAACCTGGAAAACATCATGCCTACCTTTACGATTGACATCTCAGTAAAACCTGGAGTCGTGGAACACATTCACATAAGCCAAACTTGTTCCCCAGAAGAAGTCACCATTTTTATGGCCTTGTTTAAAAAAGTATGCGACTTCTTTGCATGGATCTACGAGGAAATTCCCTGTATTGTTATTTCTATTTTCATGCACGAGATTCAAACATATCCTGACGCAAAACTTGTACGGCAAAAACTTTGTCCCGTGCACCCTAGGAAGATTGTGGCTATTAAGGAAAAGATAGAAAATTTGTTAAAGGCTAGGTTCATTTATCTTGTTACCTTAACATATTGGGTCTCTAATGTCATCCTGGTTACAAAAAAAAGGGAACCATCAGAGTTTTTGTTTGTTATGTTGGAACATTTAAAAACTCATTCCATACTTAGGATATATTTTATTAATCATCTAGATTAATCTTCCTAGGTGAAGAATATGCAGTTGGCTTATTTTTATCTTTTATGCCTTCATATTCCATCCTAAGTCACAAAAAATAATTTGGATAGATTATGGATAATATTTCCTTGGATTATGTCTTATTTTATTTCATTCTTGAATTAGAAAGACTCTTTCCTAATTTAGACAGCTTTATCCTGTTTTTTTTACTTTCTAGTGGATAAGGTAAAGCTAGTTGACTTGGAAACTCTCTCCATTTGGACAATTCAACCTCCACCACTTTATTCTCTCATAAAGTCATCATTACATTCCATTTACATCACTCATGAGCTTCCATACCATATTCATCCAATTCATGATCCTTTAGAGTGTTTAGGAAAGTGCTTTTGACACTTATGGGGTTTTTATGCTTTTAGTAAGCATTACTTTGTTGTGCTTTACAAATTTCCTTTAAGGAATTCTATTTTCTCTCTTGATATGTATTATATATTGTATTCATATTGATTGATAATATATTAGATGATATTTCCATCAATTGAGTTCCTTCTCTTATGTTTCTGTCTCAATATTTCTTCTTTTTATTCTTGCATATCTTTGAATAATTCTTGTGAGGACTTGTTTGCGTTAAGATTCTTGACTATTATAAGTATTTCATGGTATGCAACCTATATATAATTATCACATGGTATCAGAGGGTTGGGATCTCTTTATTAAATTAGTCTTCCAGTATAATATTTCAAAGAGTTTGTTTTGCAGGTACTGAAGATCAAATTGCAGAAATTTCTTCAATACATACAGTTGTTGAAGATGAAGAATTCCATCTCTCTCTCTTGTTCTCACATAAGTATTCTATTCTAAATTATGAGAAAGATAATCCAGTTTATGCTCTAGAATATGAATAGTTTCTTGAATCCTCTCTTTCACATGAGTCTGTCGGTGTGCAAAATGATGATCTTCTGAATGTTTTGGAGTTTAGATCAGAATTTGGATGTGATGCATTCGAAATACTTGATCATATACTTATTATGTACTTCTATATGATCATTGGCACATGTTCTCGTAGTTTCACTGAATATTGAGGGCACTACCATTTGCTTGGGTTCAAGTCTCGGGCATATTTTGGTGATTTTGGTTATGATCCCACCCCTGCCAATTCAAAGGAGATCTCAAGGAACCTTATATCAACTCTTGGAGATGATATAATTTTCCACTGATAAGAAGTTCAAGTTTCAAGAGAAATCAGATATGATTGGAGCTGATCCTACCTCAATTGCTTAGAATTTCAAGTTCCAGAATGGTCTGCATATTCATGGACATGTCCTCTTCAAGAGCAAGTTCATAGAGCCTCCAGTTTAGCTTGCATCCACTGCTAAATAATTCAAGCACATATTTTTGGAGCATGATCCACTTATTCCCAAGAATAAGATTCCTCCAAACATTTGATCAAGTTCACACCTACTTGAGTTTGGAGTAGCAGGAATGTTGGTGTGCACGTGTCCATTTTTGAGGGAGGGTTTTATTCCCATGAGGTTTTCCATGTTTCCTCAATTTACATGGGCATAATAATTGTAATGGGGTGACCATAAGTCTTGTTGCTTGGGATCTATATTTATGATATTTTACTCACATGCAGTCAAGATTAAGGGGGGTGTTGGTTGTGGAGCCAGATCTTCTAGTCTCATAGATGATATTGTATCAGTTGTGTTTGTACCTCAGTTTTATATGATATGTAGGTGGACTGTACACTCACCCCAACGGGGGGTTGTGGGGGGGCATCGCCCCCCCCATGGGGTTCCAGGGGGGACCATCCCCCTTGGTTGGGGGGTCCGGAGGCCAGTGGTCCCTTGGCAGGGGTTCGGGGGCAGCGCCCCCGAAGAAAATTTTTGGGGTTGTTTTCACCAGCTGTTTTGCGGGCCCATGGTTTTGGGTATCCCGTGGTATTTTCCCATTGTATTTTCCTTATAAAATAAAGACATTGTAATATGGCTAAGGATGATGTATTAGGTTTTATGCATTGTAAAGATCTCTGAGATCAGGAGAGAGAGACTGTGAAACAGAGAAGAGGAAGTGCAGCGGTTGTGTTGCAGGTTGTATCCCTTCACCTTGCTGGACGGTAATAATAATAAGGACTGGAAAATTCAGTGTGGACGTAGCCCAAGTTGGGCGAACCACGATATATCTGTGTCTCTCTTGTAATGTGTATGTGTGATTATATTTGCATTTCTGTTTATTGTTGTTGCTCTATGATCCTGTTTTTCTAATAGGGGGGTGTTGGAAAATTTAAAAACTCATTCCATACTTAGGATATATTTTATTAGTCATCTATATTAATCTTCCTAGTTGTAGAATATGTAGTTGGCCTAATTTTGTCTTTTATGCCTCCATATTCCATCCTAATTCACAAAAAAGAATTTGGATAGATTCTGGATAATATTTCCTTGGAATATGTCTGATTGTATTCCATTCCTGAATTCGAAAGACACTTTCCTGACTTAGACAGCTTTATCCTATTTTTTATACTTTCTAGTGGATAAGGAAAACTAGTTGACTTGGAAACTCTCTCCACTTGGCCAATTCGACCTCCACCACTTTATTCTCTAATAAAGACATAATTACATTCCTTTTACATCACTCATGAGCTTCCATACCATATTCAACCAATTCATGATCCTTTAGAGTGTTTTGGAAAGTGCTTTTGACACCTAGTTGGTTTTTATGATTTTAGTAAGCCTTACTTTTTGTGCTTTACAACTTGCCTTTAAGGAATTCTATTTTATCTCTTGAGATGTATTATATATTGTATTCATATTGAGTAATAATATATGATATGATATTTCCATCAATTGAGTTCCTTCTCTTATGTTTCTGTCTCAATATTTCTTCTTCTTATTCTTGCATATCTTTGAATAATTCTTGTGAGGACTTCTTTGATTCAATATTCTTGGCTATTAGAATTATTTCATGGTATTCAACCTATATAGAATTCTCCTAGATTATAGGGATTTTAATAAGTCTTTTCCAAAGGTTAATTATCCTACTATGTTTATTAACCAAATTATTGACAACTGCACCGAAAGTGTCATCTTCCCATTCATGGATGGATTTTCTGACTATAATCAGATTGAGATCCACCCAGCTGACCAACACAAGACTGCTTTCATCTACCCATGGAGTACGTTCACATATCGCAAACTCCCCTTTGGACTTAAAAATGTTGGTTCCACCTTCCAGCGAGCTATGTCGCATTCTTTCCATGATGTGAAGGATTTTGTGGAACCTTACCTAGACAATCTCCCTGCTCATTCGAATCATCGTGATTTCCAAATCGATCATCTGATGGATTTATTCCTCATATGTCGACGGTATAATATCTGTCTAAATCCTCACAAGTGCATTTTATGTGTAGACTCCAAACGCCTCTTAGGATTCATCATTTCAAAGGATGGGATTCGCATCGATCCCCTCAAGGTGGAGGCCATTGTTTCCCTACCACCACCCACATATATTACGGAACTTCAAAGTTTGTAAGGGAAGGAAAACTACCTGCATTGTTTTGTGTGTAATTTTGCCGAGAAAACACAGGGATACATGCAGTTGTTAAAAAAGGACATCCCGTTCATTTGGGATGACTATGCTCTAAAAACCTTTAACAACCTCAAACATGAAATCACTCATGCGCCTGTGTTGCAACCTCTGGATTACACCAGGGATTACATCCTTTATCTTGTTTCCTCTACTTCAACTATCGCTATGGTTTTAGTACAAGAAGATAGTCATGCGAATGAACATGTGATATACTACCTTAGTAAGGGTCTCATTGACTCTGAAACCCAGTATTCGCATATAAATAAGTTAGCTCTAGCAGTGTTCATCGATGTTCAGAAGTTCCGTCACTACATCCTACTCCATACTCCTACCATTATCGCCGACTCTAAACCCATGTACCACGTTCTCACGCGACGGGTACTAGGGGTCAAATATTCATGTTGGATTGTGTGATTCTCCAGGAATTCGATCTCCAGTTTGATAAGGCCAAATCAAAGAAGTCTTTGGTTTTTGTGGAACTTATTTGCGAAATTCCCCGTACTGATCAGGAAACTAATCCCATGGACTCTCTCCCTGACGAGTCCTTGTTTCTCATCAATAATTATGACAGTGGTATGGAGACATTGTAATGTACCCTCCCACGGACCCAATTCGAGGAAGGGAACATGCTAACAATCTATGGGGCTTTTCATAAACTCAGCCCACTCATTAGAATCATATAAATAAAACATTTGTGTGCAGATGTGAATCAAGCAAGTAAGCACAGCGGATTTAAACAACATCCACACACAATTCATGCTCATCCAGCATATCAAAATAATCATCAAATTAAACATTGCAAAAGTAAATACATAGATAGAAAAACACTTATCTTCATTGTGCAGTTGTCCCGACAAATAGCTATGTCGTTGCAACGTTCCATCCAGCCATAGGCTAGTTGTGTTCATCAATCTCTCAACACAACTGCCACCCTTGAGCTAAGCATGATTCTTACAAGTAAAAGGCGACATTCAAGCTCATGCACAGCCCAATTAATCATCTCATCTTAGCCAAGCCAGTACACAGCTAGGTTTATCAGGATACATTTGAACCCTAGATGCTTGTACTCAAGCTCAAGCCAAAACAATGGATTTCCATAACCCATACCCAACATACTCTATCTACATACAGCAAGCACAAACATTGGGCATGGAAACACATGTTTAACAATGGGATTTACAAACAGATGGCCATGGGCTTTCCCCAAATCGTTTCCAACCAAAAACGAGTTGTGGGATGGGGAAAAACATGCACAGGGAGGAAAACGAATTCTCTCCCAACTCACTAGTCATTCAACAACCCAAACTGTCTCTATGGAACCCCAATTCCATTGCCCTTCTTCCCCCCTGGTATGTAACACAAAAATGCTCTTCCTAGCTAGGAGAATGAAGGCAGACACAGCAAAACCATGGAGGAAAATGCCCAGGTGGCTCCAAACTCCTGGGGGAGCGAAACCGGTTCCTGGATAATGGCTTGGGGAGCAATTCATGGCTCTTTTTTTGCCCAAGAAGCAAAACACGATTTCCCATGCAGGGTGGCTTGCCCATACCCGAATTTTGGATAGCCATACCTCTCATTCCCTAAGGCATTAACTACCTCAACCAACTCTTGGGAGAAATCAATGATTGGGTACAAAAGTCAACATGGGTAGTTGAGGGTTTGATTGGTTCTCTCATTGAAACTTGGCTTGACTTGATTGGCTCCAAGGGTTTGAATGTTTTCCCTCCCAATTCCTTGTAAAATCATGCCCCCATCTCTTTGTTGCATTGCATAGCTATTTGTGGGTATTTTATTAAAAATGCATATTTACATGATGTTGAAATTCCAATGTGTCTGGCTAGCACGCAAACCGTATGCATCAATAAATCAATGGCAGGGCCTTGGCCTTGATCTCCTCACCACGCTTTTATAACAATATTACATCATTTACATTTTTAATGCAATGGGGTCAAACTGAGGACGTTACAGACATCACATTGTATTTCCAAACCCAATGCTTTGGTCCTCAATTATCTCATGATGAACATCATCGTTTCCATCACCAAGCCATATATTACCTCATCATTGGTGATACATTATATCTTCGTGGTATTTATTCCATTCTCTAACGTTGTTTAACTCATTAGGAAGTTGAGCATGTTATGAATGATTGTCACTCGAGGGCATGTGGCGGTCATCTTTCTGGGATGGCTGCAGCTCAGAAAATTTTACATGTTGGATACTATTGGCCTTCAATCTTCAAATATTGTATCAAATTAGCCAAGAAGTGTCCTCCTTGCCATCTTTTTCATTATAAAAAGCGTTCACATCCAGCCCCATTACATCAGTTATCGTCATTGGTCTCTTGCCAAATGGGGCGTCGACTTCATGCATTGTAATCCTAACTCGGACCGGGTGCATGGTTATGTTATTGTCACAATTGACTACTTCACCAAGTGGGCCGAGGCTATTCCTACATACAAGGAAGACGACTAAACTTCCACACTCTTTATGTTTAACCATATCATTGTGAGATTCGTATTTCCTCAAGCCATCATCACCGATCACAAATCACATTTTCAAAACAAGATGGTGGACAAATTAAGCACCAAATTGGTTTTTCAACATGAAAAATAAACTCCCTACTATCCTCAATCAAATGGACAAGTAGAGGCCATTAAAAAGGTCTTGAAAACCATGATTCATCATATGGTGGGAACACACAAGTCCAATTGGCATGTGATTATTTTTTCATCCATTTGGGCATACAGGACTTCCGTTAAAACTACCACTAGTTTCACACCCTTTCAGTTGGTCTATGGACTAGAGGCAATATTACCTATCGAGTGCGAGATTCCGTCGCTAAAACTTGCTATCGAAATTTTAATTAACACCACTGCCAAGGAAGAATGATTTCTATACTTAGAAAAACTTGATGAAACCCGTCGGGATGCAGATCTAGCTAACGAAGCACATAAGAAGCGCATCAAGGCCCAGTACGATAAATCAATAAAACCTCGTATCTTCAATGATAGTGATTTGGTCCTTACTTATGACCAAAAACACGATAAGCTAGGGGCAGGAAAACTCGAGTCCATGTGGCATGGTCCATATGTGGTAAAACATGTTTTGGAAAAGGGAGCCTATGAATTAGTAGATTATGACAGGATATATTTGGGGGATCCTAGCAATGGGCTCTACCTAAAGCGGTACTATTTCTAAATCATTATGCATTAGTACTTTTTATATATTTTGCATGACATGTGTTTCTACTTGGTGTGACATTTTATTTTAGTGTGCTAGGATCTTATTTAGATTGGATCTTATACCATGTTCTGCCTGGATGTGCAGATGGAAACTTGATTTGGATTCGGAGACAACACTAGCCGGCATACCCACAACCTCGCTTCAGCGGCATGGGTACTTTATTCCAATACTTGTGAGCTGATAAGCTCAGTAGGAACTTGCCTAGGTTTTGCAACTAACAACGTCGTCGAGTATCATGTGGTGATTTGATTATTGACCAATGCTTTTTCCTTGGGTGTGGACCACCTTGTTATCTACCTCGATTAACAGTCAGTGGTCTCTCATCTGAACGGTGTCTACGCTATCCGCGACCTCATATTACTCCGCTTATTTCGGCGATTATGTATCTTGGAGAGCTCCTTTGAGTCCATTCAATACCTACACATTCCAAGAAACATGAACACAGTTGTTGATTCTCTAGCTAATTTCATATTAGATTGATATATTGCACATTCATAAACATTTTTATCAAAAAGATGCATAAAATGACATAACATGTAATCTACTCATAGTGTGTAGGAAAACATCCATAAGATCCCAATTCATCATAGAAGACACGGTATATAAAACTGCTAAATAGTGTTTTGTATATATATCATCATGTCCGGTAAAATACAAAAAATGGTACTGATACAAAAATCTGAAGCTCATAAGCTTTCAGTAGATCCTGTCTACAAAATCTAAATTATATGGATTTCAATACATATATCATACAAATAGCTATCCCTGAGGATGCTCATGATAACAGATAATGACCCAAGCCACTCGACGGAGCAGCCGACCAAAACATCCTGAAACCCTAGCTATATGGCGCTGGTAATGGCGAGGCAAGTCATCGATGGATATGTCAGGAACATCCAATGTCAATATCTGGAGGTTCTCCTCCAACTCATCTAACTCTTCTCTTGCATCCTTCTCAGTGGATGTCATCTCTCGCACCACTCCTCTCCTCTCGATCGGAGAGGAACCTACTAGTCGATACGAGCCAACATCTGCATGAAACATGTGTGAACTATCAGTACTACACAAAAACATTAAAAAACTATAAAATACATCAAAACAACAAGAGTTTTTGTTCTTACCAATACATCGCCACTAATCCCCCTCTGGAAGAGATAGATTCAGATCTCCTCTAAAGTTAGTACCTGCATACGCGTAATCCTCAATCATGAGGAGTTGTCCGCGGAGCCACCTAAAGAAGGTTGGCCCATAACTAATTATAGGTCCTATGCCTCCATGGCAGGCCATCACCTCTAACCATCAGACCATATGTGGATCTCACGGATCGAGATCATATAACTCTACCTGTGGTGGCAGTAGTGGAACTCACTCTAAGAAGAATGAAACCACGATAGATCCATAGCCAAACTGCTTCAACTCACCCCTTCTGCACTTGGTGAGCCGATCTTTAATATTCGTGAGGCATCCCTTGCACCAGTTGAATACTGTCGGTGCCATACACTCAATGGCATATAACATGTGGGATTTTTTGTCCTTATGAGAAGTCCTATTGCCCGCCACCATCTCAATAGTGAAGAGTATAGTTCTTAGGGGTTGATCTCGTATGTTATTGATGGGAATTTTACCAGCAAGCATCTGTGTCCCTAGCATACAGAACTGTTCCACCAGACTCTCTGTTGACTAATCACTACCCTGAGGACCAGATAGTGAAATGGGGGCTCCCTATCTCGATAACCTTGTCAGGAAATAAATATATTCCACATCCAATGTGAGGATGTGGGCACCTACTCTGAAATGATATTGATCTGGGTCCCATAGCCTAATCAGGTAGTCGAGCAGAGTTGTACTTGGGATCGCATGCCCTGTATGTGGAATAATTTTAGGAGTCCACACCTTTGCAAAGCATTCATAGAGTGTGGGTCATTTGTCTCTTGGGAATCTTCGAGTTCATGCTCTCTTTCTTTCCACTGGACCATTGTATTGGCCAAAGTTTGCATAAACATGAATTAAACCATCATTAGATCCTTTTCATTCCATTGGTTTGGGTCTCTTGGGCCCCATTTTTTAATTTTGATTATGAAACTACGTCGACGCACCCCTCTTTTGCATACAGTGTGCCAGCGACGCGCTTCTCCCATTGGGAAAGTGCGCCAGATCCCGTGCGACGCACTTCCCTCAAGGGGAAAGATTGTCGCCCAAGGAGCGCGCAATTCCCTTCATTTTGAGCCCAAAAAACCCTAAAAATCATATTGAAATCAAAATCTAATCCACTGAAAAGGTAAAGCATAGGATTAAAGCCTACCTGCAACTTACAAGGCATGAATCGGCTAATCATAGTGTCTGCAATCAGTGTCAGAAAAACGAGCTCCAAAGAGGTGTTTTCACTATTCGAACTTGGTAAAAAACAATTGGTAAATAATTATTTACTATTCAACTTTTTATATAAAAGAAATGGAATATTCCTTTATTAATATTTATTTTATGGGTTTTTTGCTATAGTTGGTGTCTTTTTTACATTTTAAAACCTCATTATAGATTCTCACTTAGTTCCTGGAGTTTACAGATGAAGTAAAGTGGTGTTTTGACTTTATTGGCGACCATCGTAGACGTTTCATACTTTTTATCAAGTATGAACGAGTCTTTGATCATTTTTTATGTTATCATCATGCTCATTAAAATTAAGTATTAACGGCATCGAGCTCACTTTTTGTTCCTTCTCGTGCTCATAAAACTATGAGAATAAGTCACCAAGTTACATTTTATCTCTTTTTTAGGCTGGTAAAACTCTCACGAAAAAGGAACCCCTCGGAGTTCCTCTTTAAGATCTTTTTGGACTCCCTAAATAGGAAAAGATCGCCAAGTGAACTTGATTCTTTCACGATTTTAAAATTATTCGAAAGGTCGTCTTTCTGGTGATAGTTTACCCCTTTTTCGGACCAGGAGGACTATTTACGAAAAAGGAGCACTCCGGTTAATCATGACTGGAAGAGTTCTCTGTCATGTTTTTTTATCCTTTTTCGGATGAGGAGACTAAATTTTACGAAAAATAACAATTTGGAGTCTTCTTTAGTTATTTTCAGACTCTCTAAATATGAAATGATGTCAATTTTTCCTTCTCTGGACTCGTTAAAATATGACATTGAAGGGACCTTTTGGGACGAACCCCTCCTATCTCAGGTTCATAAAACATATGAGATCGGACTCGACCGAAGGATGAGCTATACTGATCATATGTTACCATACTCAAGCTTGTTAAAAAAAAAAAGAGGTACTCATCAATAATGATGGGGATAAGGAAAGAGTTTGTGTTCCATTGTAATTATGACAGAACTTAGTCACTCTTGAACATGGCACTCGTTTGCATATGCATTCAAACACTTGGATAATATGTTTGTCTTCGATTCCCACCAGTTCCATGAGTCGTTCCACTCCTTTGATTCATTCAAATAATTCTTCCAGCATCAATTTCATTAGGGTTCGGTGTCATTCTCGACATGTCAATGTTTCCAAGTCACGCCATTCCCACGTTCAAGATATTTTTGTTCATCGAATCAATATTTGCAGTCATTATACCTTCTATCATGTCAGTCACTTCTGAGTCAGTCTCAAACATTTTCTCTGCAATCTAATCTACTCTAAAAATATTTTATCTTGTTTCGTGTCGATTATGGGGTAAAATCATAGCCCTCCTTCGACCAGTTTATCCTTGTCGACTTCAAGACATCATCCGAGGATTAAACCTAGAAACTACTCAAGTACCTTGGGCCTACATGCCTTAATGGCAGGTTACCTCGCTTTCAACAGTAAGTTCACGTCATTGACTTCTCATTGAAAGATTCCATTGATTGTTCGACCTCAACTCATTGATTCACATTCAGTGGCATGTACTATGGTACCTTGGGGATCTTGACATCAATGGTGATTTACCTTGCACTTGTTAACAGTATACATCAATGACCATTAATCAAGTGGTTTATACCATGTTCGAATTCAAAACATTGTAATCACATAGTTAGATTCGTATCATTGCGGGTTCGGCTTGAAGACCCTGGGTTAACTCATGTATCTTACCCAGGTTGCAATGGATATTTTTTTATTCATATTACATGGATCCACTTTTGTATTTGTAGTGGCTATGTTATCATCTTGTCATGGATCTACGATTGTGTCTAGTAGCCATGATTATGTTCATTCGGTCTTTATTATCATGGATCTGCAATGTATTGGTCAACATCCGTTTTATGAGTCAATTAATATATATATCTCATAGTCAGTTGTATTGCAGGAAGTCTTTGTTCGTCACTCCAACCGACAATCCTTTCCTTGATTTTTTCCTATTACAAACCATTTCACCTACCCTATTTTTCGAGCTTCATGCTTTGGGGGGCATTATGTTACACCAAAATCTTGTTATCGTGAGTTATGTGTCCTCTATATGCCCTGATTCCTAAATTACCTCAACTAAAATTCCAAAAGAGAATTTGATGTTCATCCCTTTAACTCGGTGTTGTCACCCTGACATGCCCTGATCTCTGGCAAGGAGCGTCAGACTTAAGGTGACGCGCTATGCACCTTAGCAGAGTGCATCAGTGACACTTTGTGCCCTTACACAAGGTGCGTCTCCATCCCATTAGCGTGATTTGTCCTTGTTCAAAGTGCGTCACTATTGGTTAAAATGGATAAAGAGAAGCTTTGGGCGACTTCTTGAAGCTTGGATGGCATGGAGCCTTATCCCTACATATATGGAAAGGTGGTATTCGATCCTCATACCTAGTGGGATGACCCCTTAAGCCTCTCCCCTAAATACTCAACCTCTCCTATCCCTTTATCCCTATGTATATTAACTCCCTCTCCATTGTTAAGGAAGTAAGGATAGAGTACCTACGTGATGGTGGAATTTTGCTAGGAGATCCTCCTCATCCATAGGAGGCTAAGCATTTGATCTTGGAAGCTAGAATTGTTGGAAGTAGGTTATGACATCAAAGCATCGGTCATAACACCTCTCTCTTTGTACTTATTATTATTACATTTAATACAAATTATTTCCATAAACTTGTTGCGTTAATAATGTTTAGGATTGACCTCTTTAACTATTGATCTAGATTGATTCACAATCATGTGCTTTCACTACTTGTTTGTTTCCACATGTTTTGTCTTGTTTTGCAGCTAAGGATCTAAATTTCAAGGACTTAGATCAAGCAAGGAGAAAGGAATTGCATCCATAAAGTAAGTTATATCTTCACCTGTTTTGCATTTCAATCAATCTAGGAAATATATTTGTGTTATGTACTTGTTTTGTTCTAGATCTGAACTATTCAAACTAAGGAGATCCGTTTGTGTCTGCCGTTATTGATTGTCTGTAAACACATGTTAGACCCTGCAACAAGCATGTCATCCACATACAATAAAAATATAATATATATTCCATTATCTAGCTTCCTGAAATAAACACAATGGTCAAAATGACATCTACTATAACCATGTTCTGTCATAAGCCTGTCAAATTTCAAATACCACTGCCTTGGAGCTTGCTTTAGTCCATACAATCTCTTCTTCAACTTGCATATTAAATTCTCATTCCTTTTGAACTCATGCCCCTATGGCTGTTGCATATAAATCTCTTCCTCCAAATATGCATGGAGAAAGGTTGTTTTTACATCTAACTGTTCAAGATGCAAATATTCTATTGCCGCTAGACTTAAAATAGTCCTAATTGAAGTCATTTTAACAATAGGAGAAAATATTTCATCAAAATATATACATTTCTTTTGTGCAAACCCTTTTACAACAAATTTGGCCTTATACTGCTTATTTCCTCCATCTTCTTCCTTCAACCTGTAAGCCCATTTATTTTGCAATGCTCTTTTACCTGCAAGCAACTGAACCAAATCCCAAGTCTAGTTTCTTACCAATAAGTCCATCTCCTCATTAATGCATTTCTCCCACTTCTTTCTAGTTTCCACGTACATTGCTTATTCATAACATTCTAGTTCATCAGAATCAGTCATCAATAAATAATGCATTTAAGGAGAGTATCATTCAGGGGGTCTAATTAACCCGGTATATCTTCTAACACTTGCATGGGTTTGAGGTACATGTTGTTGTTCTTGATTTCCTGGCACATTTGGAACTTGATTTTCTTTTATTTCATTAAGCATTGTATACTTCGTGTTTTCCTTTTCCTGTTTATTTCCCTACAACTGGTCTTTATACATGACATTTTCATTGAATAGCACATCTCTACTCCTAATGATTTTTTTATTTTCATAATCCCATAAGCGATAACGAAAATCATCAACCCCATATACAATAATGTTACATTTCTTGGATTTATCCCAAAACTTTGTTCTATTTTCTTTATCAATATGGAATGCTTCACAACCAAAATTTCTCAGAAATGAGTAGGTTACCTTTTTACCTATCCATGCCTCCTTTGGAATACCACCATCCAAATCACTTGAAGGCCCTTTGTTTATTAAGTAAACAGTAGTATCTACAACATTTTCCCAAAAATGTAGGGGCAACCCTGCATGCAATCTCATACACCTTGCACTCTCCATTATTATTATTTTGTTCATCCTTTCTGACACACCATTTTCTTGTGGCATTTCTAGGACTGTCTTCTCTCTACAAATCCCATGGTATGAATAGTAACTATCAAACTCCTTTCTGCAGTATTCACCTCCATTATCATATCTAAAGCACTTCAACTTTTTTCCTATATCATTCTTAACCAAAGGTTTCCACTTCTTAAAGGTATAAAACACATCATATTTTTGTCTAATGCAATAAACCCAAGTTTTTCTAGTTACATCATCAATAAAAGTAACATAATAACGAGAGCCACCAAGATATTGCACCTGAGCCAGTCCCCATACATATGTATGCACAAGCTCTATCTTTTCACTCTTCTTATGTTCACCAACCCTGAGGAATATGACTCTCTTTTGTTTTCCATAAACACAGTTCTCACATAATTTCAAACTTACCTGCTTTAGATCTGGCAACAACGTCCTTGAGTGGAGAATCTGCATCCCCTTCTCACTCATGTGTCCAATATTATGATGCCACAATATTGTATATGTTTCTATGGAATCTAAATAGATATAACAATCAGTATTATGAGGACATAAATACGACGTACCTATCATATCTCATTTTTCTATCACCATCAATCCTTTAGTGATCTTTCAACACATTTCTCCTAATGTAGATAAACAACCGCCATTTCCCAACTACACTATTGAGATCAAATTTCTTTTCATAGCAGGAATATGCCTTATATCTTTTAGTATCCATTCAACTCCATTCATTAACTTTATATATACCTTACCCATTCCAACAATTTTACATGGTTCATCATCACCCAATAAAACATGTCAAAAATTGTTGAAATTTGGTTGAGCTTTGATATTTAATTCTTTTAGATGCAGATACTTGAAGCAACGAGACAATTCAATCCATGAAATTCATACAACCATAACACAAGATATATCCTGGGGAAAATACTCAAAATTATGAGAACAAAAACCCCAAAAATTCTTCTCAATATAATATAATGGATAGCAAAGAATGATTTATTTTCAACATAGCATATTGCTTTCAGAATATAAGAGATCACCAAACTTCTTGGTGAAGATACAAAAGCAATAGAGAAGAGAGATCAATTGGATGTGTTCCAACACAACAATAATAAGCACGAACAATACCCTACACAAAGAGAAGCGCCTTTCCTTCAATGGAGAAGAGAATTCACTCCACACTGGATTCAACAATCGTGTTTGTCATATTTATACATTCTTCTCTTCTATTTTTAACTTATAACTTCAGGATAAACTTTCCCTCAAACTGGATGTATTAATATTGCATGGAGTGGTGTGCCCCACTTCTCATGTAGTGCTTCATCTCACTAAGTTGTCACTTAGGATGAACTCACGTCTTAACTAAAATCTTGCCCACTTAGTTAGGTGGCTAACTTAGGTGTCGACATGCAAGTGTCACAACTCACATGTCATCTTTTAGTTTAACATAAGTGTCATCATTCATTAACACTTATTTAACTAGATCTTCTATTTAACGGAAGTGTCATCCTTTAGTTTAACTAAAGTGTAAATACGTTAGTTAACTAGTCCCTTTTATTTAACGCTTAGTTAACTGAAATCATGTTGATCGATTTACTTGAAGTGACCATTGTGATTTCTTTAGTTAACTGAGACATATATTTAACTAATGCTTTAATTGAATCATTGATACTTAACTAAAGCTTTAAAAATTCGAGTTCTCTTTAATTAATTGAAGTGTCTACATGGGAAATTTAGAACTCTCTTGATATCTATGCTTTATATTTTATTTATTTATCTCTTACTGCATGGTCAATATGTGCTAAATTTAATTATCCATCACATTACATTATACTAAGAATAACTATCGGAGGTTGTGATCATATTATATTATTCCAAACCAAATGATGATATGTTAAATAAATTCACTTTAGAGGTGATCAATCTCTAAAGGAGACTTAATAGAAATATGGTGATCATGGTTAATAATATATCACACAACATTAAATATTTTTAACAAGTAAAGCATGACCTTTTTACAGAAGGTACACCTCTATACAGGAGGTCCATCTCATGGATATCTTTATACGGAAGGTTCACATGAAAATCATGACTTGATACACACAAGTTCAGAGCCTTGTCCAACAAGACTTTACAATATCATTACTTTGATCAATTACCTCTATATGGGAGGAATAACCTTTACACAGAAGGCAATCAAAGTGCTCACCTCTATATGGGAGGATTAATCTTGGCTACACAAGATTGGTTTGGAGATTGTCTCATTATGTAGTATATTTAACAAAAATCACCTAGAACATAATCATGAAATAATTTCCTATGGGGTGTAGCATGACATGAAGCACCCAAATCTACTACCCAGTAATCACTATTACTATCTAATGAAAGAATCAAAGCATCTTGTAACACATCGCTTGCTACATTTGCTTCCTGAGTAGTCTCATATTGTCCATCTCCTTTCTTCTTTAGAGATATTCAGTCTTTCTTCATATTTCCTTTCTTTCTACAGTTCCAGCACTCTATCTTTCCCAGTCTAGACTTGGATCTTCCCTTCCTAGACTTGTTGTGATTACCTAGGCTCTTTCCTCTCTCCCTTTTTCTTTACCTACTCTCCATGGTCAACACATCACCTGATGTCTCACCTGTGCTTTTCCTTCATATTTCCTCACTAAGAATAACACCAACAACATCATCAAATTTCAAAGTGTTTGAACCAGAGACAGAATTACTTACATCCATGACCAAGACGTTCCATCTTTTTGGAAATGAGCACACGATTAAAATATCCCTAACCTCATATTCAAAGTTCAATTTTACAGAACTTAGCTGATTTGCAATTGTATTAAATTTGTTTAAATAATCAACAACAAATCCACCTTCTGACATATTCATATTAAATAAACACTTCATTATAAATACCTTGTTGGAGGCCCAGAGTTTTTCATACAATTTACCCAATGCGCTCATCAGACCCTCTGCTGTCTTTTCTTTTGAGATATTGAAAGCCACTGACGAATATAGACACAGCTGTATTGTTCTCATTAATTTTCTGTCAAGAACATCCCATTCTTCATCCTTCATAGTCACCGACTATTTTTCTTTTCCACCAAACGGTAGGAATAGATTCTTCTGAAATAGATATTCCTCCATTTGCATCTTCTATAACTAGTAGTTTTGGCCGTTAAATTTCTCGAACTTAAAATTTTATTCTTCCGCTATTGCTCCCACTCGAACCAGGAAACCTTCTTTCCTACGAGTTTATCTTCCAAATATACCTTTGGCTCTGATACCAATTGTTAGAAAAATAGGATCGGAGAGAAATACCAATAAACAAGATGCAAATATAAAACACTTAAACACATTACAAAAGAGACACCAATATAAATTGGTTCACCCAAGATGGGCTACATCCACAAAGAAATTGCCAGTCCTTATTATTATACCATCCAAAAAATGAAGGGATACAACCTACAACACATCTGCTACAACTTCCACTTCACTCTCTGCCAGTCTCTCTGACAGTACAATACAATACCTGTGAAATCATATCACAGGCTATGTTGGGAGCAGCCCAAGTAAAGGAATTTTTGAACGCAAAGTACAGTTAGGCGAGGCCTGACATTCACCAGTTTTGGAGACAAGCGACTTTGCAAATACCAGGAAGAGGGTATGGAGCGAAGTGCAGTCAACAAGAAAGAACTTGTTTCCTTAGTAAAGATGAAGTACTAAGGATAGCCATAGGTGGTTGAAGCAATTAAAGGCCAAGCAATGACCTGACTGCTACAGGAGAAGAAAGTAAAGAAGCAGAATCGTGTAAAGGACACGCCACTACAGAAGTCGGAACTGGGCCTGTCAAAGAAGCATCAAAGTCAAAAGAAGTGGCGTCAAAGGGACAACAAAGTTAAATCTTAGCGTGGTCTAGAGGAGAACCACACGTGGTTTTTAGGTTTTGGGTACTATGGGGGTTGGCCCATAGTTATTGTAATATGTGACCTTCAAGCACATCTATATATATGGATATTTTTTAATAAGTAAGGGTTGGGTTTTTTGTGGTTGTTCGGAAGTTAGATGTTTTGGGTTGATTGTTAGATCTAGACTAAGAGATAACATACTCTACAGCTAAGTGCGTAGAGATATGATTGTATAGAAGATTCTGCAGCTGAGTGCACATACTGGAACTATTTCCCTTCCAAGTAATATAAGAACAGTTCCTATGAATATAGCTCCCACCTTGGGGTGAACCACGTAAATCTATGCATTATGTATGAGTTTATGGCATTTTTTGAGTCCATGTTATTATATGTTTATGTATTTTCTTTCATGTGTATGAGAATGGAAATCATATGTTAAGTCAATGCAATACATGTGTATGAGCATTGCGTAGTAAAAATAAGTATGATGAATGCGTAGTTATAAGAGTAAAGACAACAGTGATTCAGCGTAGTTTTGTAGGCTGTTGGTAACTGCGAAGTGCAAAGTCATATGTTTATATTGTCTTGTTAATTTTATGTTAAGAAAGGGACATGTTTTGAATTCGTTAACCACATGATCCACACATCGCCACAGTTACAGAAACTTGATTCTATAACCCCCCATACTTCACTTCGGGTGAGACTTCAATATGTTTACATATTGATTCTGAAAGGGCCAATGAAAGGGGTTTTTTGTGTCTACAATAACATCACCGAACCTAGGTCATCCCAAGAATACCAACAGGCTGATCATAAGATTGAATAAGACTTCTCACACAAATTGCTAGTCTAGAATTAACAAAAACACTCAAAATCAGACTCAGAATTATGCACAATATTAAACTGTATTAGTATAAATTTACATCAACCAACCATGTACCATAAAGTGGCTGCAAATATATATAATTACATCATAAAATTGAAATTATTTGGATGCACTCGAATAGCTCACAAAAAGAAATCTTACTAAACTAACTAAAACCCCCCAAGGTAGAAACATCTTACTCCAACTTAGCCATAAAGCTCACGAATTGTCCAAACTTATTTTTGAAGGTGATGTATGATGAAATTAGAAACAATTGTTAGCTTTTGGAGTGAAAAAAGAAAAGGTGTGTTGGCCACAAAAACAAGCAGTTTCCAAAACCTCTAGACTTCCTAGCTTTTACCTTATCTACTGAAAAGCAGAAAAAGAAGTGAAAAAGCAAGAAAGGCACCTTTGACACTTAGAAAAGAGAGAAAATAATCCATGATTCTCATGAATGCACTCATGTGGACAAGGATGGAAAGTGGTGTACCAAATAAGTCAACAAGTGGCCAAAAAGATGGTAAAACTACCTAGGAAAGTAATAAAAAGTGAAATAAATTATATCCCAAGTATTATGTGGGTTTCAATGCGCTAACACCCTCCCTTAAGACTTAATATATGTGAAAAAATATCAAAAATATCAGGTCCCAGCAACAAAGGCTTGGTCACCCTTTACATATCATTGTCCAAAAAAAAAGGAAACAAGGAAAACCTCACAGGACAAAACCCTCCCTCAAAATTCACAAGAAAAAAAACTTTGAACGAGATCTTCAATCATCATTCACCTCATGTTCATCCACTCCAAGCAGCAAATTAATATGGTTGAAAGTCTTCTTTGTAAAGGATTTAGTGAAAATGTCAGCAGTTTGCTCAGCAGTGGGGCAATACTCCAACACAATCAATATGCCATGCACTAGACTTCTGATGTAGTGCATGTGCACTTCAATGTTCTTGGTTCTTTGTCTAAGTATTAGATATGAGGATATCCTTATATTACTCTTATTATCAACCCAAATAATAGTGGGAGTGCTAAATTCAATCCGGAACTCACCAAGAACTCCTTGCAACCAAATGCACTGAGTAGTTGCATTCACTGCTACCTGGTGCTATGCCTATGTTTAAGAGAATGTAATTGGACTTTGCTTTTTACTATACCATCATGTAGGACCTACTCCAACCATGAATACAAAATAGGAAGTGGAATTTCATTCTGTGATATCTCCATCCCAATCTGAGTCAGAAAATGTAACTAGATCCAATGAGGAATTGGATACATAGTGGATCCCATGTGTCTTGGTGCCTTGCACAAAGTGCAAGATCCTTTTTTCAGACCTCTAATGGAGCTCATGAGGCTGCTCCATATATCTTGCAACATGACTTACTACATATGCCAAATCTGTTAGGGAGTGAGTCAAGTACAACATGATTCCAACTAGTTGCTTGTAGAGAGTGTTGTTCACCAAGGGTGTAGAGTCCCCTTATTCTAGCCTGAATCTTGAAAGGAAAGGAGTCTTTGCAGCCTTATATTCTTCCATATTGAACCTTTTTATCATATCATAAGCATATTTGGACTGACTTGCAGTGATTCCATTGCGTGATTGAGTGATCTCAAGCACCAAAAAATGCCCGAGAATCCCCAAATCTTTCATGGAGAAAGCTTGATGCAAAGCTGTCCTTAATGATGAAATTTCATCAGTGGCACTACCTGTGATTAGTAAATCATCAACATATAAAACTATAATCACAATATTACCATTGATGTGCTTTAGATACACATTTGGATCATATTTGCACCGATGGAAATGTTGTGTCAAGAGGAAATGGTCCATTTTTGCATACCAAGATCTGGGAGATTACTTAAGTCCATACAGTGATTTAATTAGTCTGCACACAAGTGATGGATCTGCAACATAACCTTCATGTTTCTGCATATCTATTTTCTCCTCGAGTTCACCATGAAGGAAAGAAGACTTCACATCCATGTGGTGAACTTCCCAACACTTTGTCGCTACAACTGAAAAAACCAGTCGAATAGAATCCATTTTTTCCACTAGGGAAAAGGAATCATTATAGTACAGACCTTGGACATGTTAAAATCCCTTGGCCACCAAACTTGCTTATGATTGACTGCATCAGAATTATCATCCATCTTAGTCTTGTAGATCCATTTTCATTTTACTTGTAAAATCTCTATCACAGTAGGATCTAGCTACTATAGATGCCTCACAATTAAAAAATTTAACTTACCATGCGAGATATACATGCATAAACAATTCTGGAAAAACAAATGATCAAATCTAGTTACAAATGATCAAAAACCAGGAAAATAAATTATCAAAAACCAGAATTACAAATGATCAAATCTCAGAGTTTATTAATTGTCCATGATTACAATGAGTTTGTATCATCCTTATATAGGAATAGGAAGAAATCGAATTCCTTAGGAGGCTTGACATGTGGCTAGCTTAGATTTGACCCCAATCCCCCCTAGGTTGACTAAGGAGCTCCCAAATCACCTCAAACCCTTACGAATTTCTCATGTGAGCATTGGGAATGCTTTGGAAGACTCACCTGAGGCTCACACATGTGAGGGATGTTGTTGGTGGGTGGTTCGGTATCCTAGGTGAGGCCAAAATTAGCTAATTTGGGCCTAGATGACTAGATACAATGTATCGGCGCCTTTGGTCAACAGTGCTTCCTTAAAAAAGGGAAACAGGGCCCCTTTGGAAAAATAGGTCGAATAAATGCATGAGGTGGTCATCATGAGGGCACCTTACAGGAATTTGACCACCTTTGGCCCATATTTGTGGTGGATAATTCATCATGGAGCCTAACTAACTTATAAAAGCCTTGTTCACACCTTAGGATACAATAATTAACCAGTTAAGGACCATTTAATCAATAATATGACTAATATATAAGGTCCTAGGTTTAATATTGTTCTAACATTACTAGCTTTCTGTCCGGTGGAAGCTTGACTAGCTTCCAAGTTCCATTCTTCTGCAAGGAGTGGAAATCATTATCCATAGCAGACCTCAATATTGGATCTTCTGAGGATTCTTCATATGTTTGAGGATATGATTCAATCATGAGAAAAAAATTATCAACAAGATTTGGATCCCTCACCGAAATTGCTTTCTCATATTGTGACCTTATCTTTCTAGGATCCTAAGGATTGTCAACAAGTTCACCAACAGCTTCTATGGTTTTTAATGCCCACTTTGGCCTTGATGGTGAGCTTGGGTCTTCAATCATATCATCAGAATCATCATTTGAATCAGAATTAGAATATTCATAATCAAAATCCTCATTCAACTATTCATTTCCTTCTTCCGGTGGTAGTTGAGAAGACTCTCTGATCTCAACTCCGTGTAGGGTCTCTTCCTCAAACTGAACACTTCTTTCTATGAATTCTTTGTTGGTGACAGATCAAGAATTTTGTACCCCTTTGAGTCTTCTGATTAGCCAACAAAAAAACATGGCCTACTCTGTGGCTCTAAATCCCTTCTTTTCTCGGATGTCACTCTAGCCCAAGCCTTGACACCAAATATCCCGAAATGTGAAATATCAGGTTTCTTGTCACACCAAGCTTCATGAGGGGTAAATCCTTTCATTGATTTATGTGGGACTATGTTCTGTATGTAGGATGCACAGGTGATTTCTTCAGCCCACAAATTTGGTGGCAAATACCTTACTTCTAGCATACAAGTGTCCATCTCCTTCAGAGATCGATTATTTCTCTCAACAACTCCATTCTGTTGAGGAGTGTATGGCACAGTGTGCTGCATGTGGATGCCAGCCACTGCATAGAGCTACTAAAAATAATATTTGATGTACTCTCCCCGTTATCATACATGATTTCATTTATATTCCTTCCAGACTGGTTCTCAACCATGGCTTTAAAAAACTTGAAATGGCCAAAAACTTCAGACCTAAACTACAGAAAATAGACCCCACAATACCTAGTATGATCATCAATGAAATTTAATAGGTATATGGATTTGTTCATTGGAATATGAGGTAAAGGACTAGAAATATCACTATGGATCATATCGAAACATTCATAGGTTCTCTCATGCCTTGATCTCTCAAACTTTCTCTCGGGGTGTTTTCCTAGGATACAACACTGGCAGACTCCTTTTGTGAAATTGATGTTTGGAAACCCCACAACCATGTTTTTTTCATGAATTTCATGAAGGTATCTATAATTGATGGCCAAACATCTCATGCCAAATTTTTATTGCTTCATTAGCATGAGAGAGGAGCATTATTGGTGGAGAGATAGGAAAAAACTGTGAAAATGTGTAGACTCTAGAGGAATGATCTGTAGTGCCTAATGCAACAACTCTTCCTGTGGAGATCTCAAAGATCTCCACATCATCTGGGGTGAAGCCAACTCTTTTGGGTGAATTGGTATGGTTAATTTGGTAGACAAACAACAAGTTTGCATCTAGACTTGGGACATTAAGAACATTGAAAAATGATCCATTGTCTAGATCTACTCTACCTTTACCCTTTGAAGCAGTTTCTAATTCATCTCCAAGAACAATGATGGGACCTGGGCCATCAGAGGATTCAAGAGTATCAAATGACTCTCTAGTTGCATCCATGTGCCTTGAAGCTCCAGAATCAATGATGTAAGAAGTGGATGAATATGTGTTATCCATTAGAGAATGAACTCGCTCCTTATCATTTGAGTTAGAACCTCCTTCCTTCGTCTTCGCACCTTCAAGAATGGGGATATAGTTCTTCTCAAGGAGTTGTTCCATCTGATCTATGGTCTTTCTCATATAGGATCTTTTGGGATGACAGCCCCTTTGGAAGTATGAGCACTTGGTTCACTCATTCTTCTTCTATTGATCCTTTATGTAGGTGGAGGGATCCTCTTGTTGCTTATATCTTCCTTCTTTTTCTCAGAAGGCTTCTGGGAGTTTTCCTTCTTCTTACGCTTCGAATTCCTTGAGTCACCAGTAGCTAGAGCTTGATCTTTTGAAGGCTTCAGTGCACCCATCAAGATAAGCTTATTCTTCTTGTGATTCAAAGAGTCCATAAATTCGGACAGACTGGGAATCTTCCAATTATTCACAGCCAATTTTGTAGCATGGAAATTGGGTACAAAGACAGAATAGTCTTGCCCCAATTTAGAGAGTATGGCCAAAACTAACTGCTCATCATTTTTCTCAATACCGCACTGCTTCAACTGTGAGGCAAGGGACTTGAATTTGGATAAATAATCTTGTAGATTCTCAAAACTACTCGGACATAGAGAAATCCGCTCATTCTCTAGTTTATGTCCTCTCAGATCATCGGTTTTACCAAACAAGGCTTTCAATTTCTCCCAAACTCCATTCGGTGAAGTTAGACAATCCAAAGGGAAAAGAAGATCTGTCGATGTGCTAAGGCAGAGAAGACCATAAGCCTCATTTCTCTGATTGTGCCACTTTGAATTATCTACAAATGAATTAGGCTCTACTTTAGTGCCCATGGTCACTCTATAGAGGCATTTTGACCTCGACAATATCTCCATCTGCGCCTTCCACTAAAAGTAATTGAATGGATTCAAGATCACACTTTGAGATGGATCCATGAGTAGACTGAGGTGCACACTATAGGATGATTTGTACTTGCAAAATCACAACCAAGCAACTCTCGAGAGAATGATTCAAACTACATATCTATGCAATATGACAATAGGCACATTCGGGAGTCTCGAGTATACCTCTTGAGCTAAACCCAAGAGTACAAGGTAATTGTCCATGGGACTTCTATGGAAACTCAATTGTTTCTGGTGCGCTATTGGATGCAGCTATGCTCTCCTAAAAAGATTTGATACCATGTGAAATCATATCACAATATGATCATAATATTGAATAACACTTCTCACACAAATTTCTAGTCTAGAATTGACAAGAACACTCAAAATCAGACTCAGAATTATGCACAATATTAAATTGTATTAGTATAAATGTACATCATCCAACCATGTACCATAAAGTGGCTACAATTATATATAATTACATCAGAAAATCGAAATGCTTTGGATGTACTCGAATAGCTCACAAAAAGCAGGTTAACTAAACTAGCTAAAACCCCCCAAGGTAGAGACATCTTACTCCAACTAAGCCATAAAGCTCATGAATTGTCCAAACTGCTTTTGGAAGGTGAGGTAGGATGAAATTATAAAAATATGGTAGCTTTTGGAGTGAAAAAGAGGAAATGTGTGTTGGCCACAAAAACGAGCAGTTTCCAAAACCTCTAAAGTGCCTAGCTTTTACCTTATCTACTGAAAAGAAGAAAAATCAGTGCAAAAGCAGGAAAGGCACCTTTGACACTTAGAACAGCCAAAAAAGAATCCAGTATTCTCGTGAATGGGCTCATGTGGATAAGGATGGAAAGTGGTGGACCAAAGAAGTCAACTAGTGTCCAAAAACATGGTAAAACTACCTAGGAAAGTAATAAAAAGTGAAACAAATTATATCCTAAGTATTATATGGGTTTTAATACTCTAACAATACAATACATTACGCAGTCGTATTACAATGTATTCTTTTAAAGAGGAATTACCATGGGAAAATACCACAGGATACCCAATACCATGGGTTCATAAACTGTTGGCCAACAAAAAGCCCAAAAATTTCTTTTGGAGGCTTCATCTCCAGACCCTTGTGGGGTGGCTAAGCCCCCCCACACCCCCTCCACTAGAATGAGTGTATATTCCACCTGCACATCATATAAAACTGGGGTATAAACACGACTGAAACAACAACATCTTTGAATTAGAAAGATCGGGCACCACAACCAAAATCATCCCTCCAAACATACTAGTATGCTACTGCCATGTCCCCTCAACAGTGATCATTGGATCTAGTTCCTAACCCGACCAATCCCTTGGGTTGAGGAGACAACTTCATTTACTATGGGGTTAATTTTGAATTCCAGGCATTTAATTAATTAGGTGTGTGAATTAATTTTTTCTTAAGTTTATTATGCACTTGAAATAAAAAAAATTTCATCCATTTAATAATTTTATCATGAATAAAAGAGGATAATGCTCCACAAGTGCGCCTTAGTGGATGAGTTTGAATTTGGATATGACTTGCAGAAGAAGTTAGAATAAAGCATCAAAATCTAGAAAATCAGGAAAAGGAAAAAAAGATGGTGCAAATCAGAAAAGCAGCAAAAACTCAGGAAAAGCAGCATAAACCAGAAAGAAGCACAAAAGAAAAAAGAAGGACCAAATCAGAAAAGAAGGAAAGTCGAGAAAAGCGGGATAATTCAGAAAAGCCAGAAAAAAGCAGAAAAAGCTAAGGCAAATGTTACACCTAAAATCCTACCATCTTGATATTTAGTGTATACATCCCTGAAGTCTCATTGGCTAAGTCATTTACCTGGAAAGGATGTCATTTCATTTGTGCTAGGTTTTGAGAGGTCGTCGCAGGCTGCACTCATGCAACCTGCGACGTCGCATCTTGCTCCATTGCAGGGTGCAACGAAGTCAATTAATGGGAAAAAATAGCTTCTTTAAGCTCATTCTCGAAGCCTGCTGACTTGTATCCTTATCCCTGACCTCTTGGGGGAGCTGGCACTCGGTTCCTAACCTTTTGGAAGGATCCCCTATCTCTCTCCTACCATATCTCAACCTACCCTATCCATATCCTATCCACTTAGTCTTACATAAGCGAATCTCTACCCCTCTCCAAAGGGAGGAAGTCTATAGTGTCTACATGCTGGTGAAATCATATTGGAGAAATCTCTAACTCATCCATTGAGAGACTCTACTTCCTTGGGAGGACATGGCAATTGGATTGGATGGAGAAGGGCTACTGCGTTAAGCCTTGGTTGTATTCTTTCTCACCTACGTAATTTCTATTAAATTTTCAGAATTTACTTCAATCTGATCTAGGATCTTAACTGAGAGAACAACATGTACAGCATATCTACAGCATATCAATCATGGAGACAATAATGCAAGCACACAAGAGACACAAAGATTTACTTGGGGAAAAACCATAAAGGTGAAAAACCCCAATAACTTCCTCAAAGATAGATAGAGCAATGATACAACCAACCATAACAGATAGACACAACCTAGCAGCAGATCCTCCTCCTCCATAAGTGCGCCACTCCTCCTTGAGTGCATGAGTGAGAAGTGAGTGAGTAAATAGAGTGCCTCCCGCACTCTATTTATACTTGATTTGACTTGCCTTTTTACCTAACTCATGTAGGCTCGAACTTAACCACATAACATAATGTTGACTGGGCTGACCCCCAATAGGGTGGTCTAATAACCCTTCGACCCACATGGCCAACCCCCAATAGGGTGGTCTAATAACCCTTTGACCCACATGACTTATACAAGGCCGACCCCAACAAGGTGGTCTAATAACCCATCAAGTATAAGTTACGACACTTACAATATAAATGACGACACTTCCATATAGAGGAATAATAACATCTCTATAGGAATACAATATACATATATGTGAAATACATTCCGAAGTTACATATACATCAACACTCCCTCTTAACTAGGAAGGTATTTCTCAGCACAGTTCTTCTAGCACAAGTCATCTTCTCTGGATCATCGTCACTGGATAATCGTCATTGAGTCATCATCATCATCGCTGCTGCTTCTATCTCAATCAATCTCTGAATCTACTCGTCATAGGAAGTTCTATAGAGGCAGTCCTTTTTCATACTGGATGTAGGCCCACCACCTGTAGGTCTTCATCATCACTGGCCATACTGTGGAATCCTCAGGACTTATTACGTGCGTCACAAAACCTCGAAAGAGCATCCCAGGATGTTACGGGTACACAACTCCGACCTGTAGGATCTCCCAGGGCGCTATTACATGTGACCCCACCACAAAACCTCGAAAGAGCATCCCAGGATGTTACGGGTACACAACTCCAACCTGAAGAATCTCCTAGGGCACAAATTACATGTGGTCACCACAAAACCTAGCAAGAGTATCTCAGGATGTTACGGGTACACAACTCCGACCTGAAATCTCCCAGGGAACAAATTACATGTGGTCATGGCAAAACCTCGAAAGAGCATCTCAGGATGTTACGGGTACACAACTCCGACCTGAAATCTCCCAAGGCACAAATTACATGCCATAGGACAAAACCTCGCAAGAGAATCCTAGGATGTTATGGGTACACAACTCCGACCTGAAGGATCTCCCAGGGCACAAGTTACATGTCCTCCCAGAGCAATGTCTCGAAAGAGCATCCCAGGCTGTTACGGGTACACAACTCCGACCTATAGGATCTCCCAAACATGCTCCTCTGCACAACCTGATCCACGGCCACCAAGTATCATCCTGATAGTCACCATACATCAACCTGATGTACACATGATCATCCTGATCATCATCACTACATCGTCCTGATGCATGTCATCTGGAGCAACATCCTGAAGCTCATCATCCATGATCATCCTGATCATCACTGCAACATCCTGCTGCATGATCCACCTGATCATCAATGCATCTACCTGATGCATACCAAGTATCTACCTGATACATATCATCATACATGATCCTCCTGATCATACAATGTATCCCCCTGATACAAATACAAATACATGATACATATCACCATACATGATCCACCTGATCATACAATGTATCCACCTGATACATATACAGATACATGGTCCAAGCATCCAACATGATGCATATACAAAATACATACACATGATCCAACTGATCATATCCAGCATCCAACATGATGCATACATACATAAATGATCCAACTGATCATATCAAGCAGAAACCAGAACATCATCCTGATGCTCATCATCCAGCGCTTACATCCACAGCCATGTGAAGGATCCTCCTTCCAACATGCTTGGAATGGCTTCAGCAAATGTGTCCATCACTTCTTCCTCGAAGTGTCCTCGATCTGAAGAATGCCAAGCCTCTCTCTGAAGTACTCGAACTTCACCCTGGCTAGTGGCTTCGTCAGCACATCTGCAATCTGCTCGTCCGTCGCAACATACAGGAGCTTCACAGCTCCTTTCTGCACCATATCCCTGATATAGTGATATTTGATCTCTATGTGTTTCGACCTGTCATGAAACACTAGGTTCTCAGACAGCTTTACACAACTCTGGTTATCACAGAAGATACCAGTAGCTTCCAACGGGAGATCAAATAACTCAGACAGTAGCTTCCGTAGCCATACTGCCTCACAACTAGCTGAGTAGGCTGCAACATACTCTGCCTCAGCTGTACTCAGTGCTACGCAGGACTGCTTCCTGCTAAACCAAGAGATCACACCTGATCCCATATTGAAGCAGCACCCAGATGTGCTCTTCCTATCTGCAGCACTGCCAACCCAATCTGAATCAACATAACCCTGTAGGTTAAACTTTTGATTTGCTTCATACTTGAGCCCATAATCCACTGTACCCTTCAGGTACCTCAGAACATGCTTTACAGCAACCTAGTGAACACTCCTCGGATCCGTCAGGAACTGGCTCAATGTGTTCACAGCAAAGCAAATGTCTGGTCTCGTGTTCGTCAGGTACATCAAGGAACCAAACATATGACGATACAAAGAGACATCAACCGGCTCAGATGAGGCATCATATGGAAGCTTCAGATTCGATGCCATAGGTGTGGCCATAGCCTTGCAATCCATCATCCCAAATCTCTTCAGGATATCTACTGTGTACTTCCCTTGACCAAGGAAGATTCCATCTGCACTCTGTCACACCTAAAAACAAATAGTGCATCATCCCCAAGTTCTTCATCTTGATCTCGGCAGTAAGCTTCCGCTGTGTGTCGGCAATCAATCTATCTTCACCTGTAACAAACAGGTTATCCGCATACAAAAGTAGTATCACTGGATTGTCTTCCTCAACCTTGTAGTAAAGGTTGGAATTCGCTTTTTCCTTGGTAAATCCCAAACTGGATAGAAAGTTGTCTATCCTACCATACCAAGTTCTGCACATATATATGACTACACCATGCTGTCTTGAAATCCATCTGGTGCGTCTTCTATTTCATCATTTTTATATTTCTCAATGCTGCCATATGCAACATGCTTCATATGATAGTTCCATTTGGAAGTCATAACAAACTTCCCTTCACGTCTTGGGACTACATCCCAAACATCATTCTTCATGATCGACAGATCATGGCATTCCATTTCTTCATCCCAGATCCTGGGAACTTCAATATCTTCAATAGATATATTTGTTGCTGGAACAAATGTTGTAATCCTTTTGTAGGTGAAGATATGCGGTCTTTCCTACAAAACAGATTAAATTGCATGATTAGAAACATCTCATATGTCACATACCCACCCATTCAACCAGTGCATGGCAGGGTACATGATGCCAAATTCAGGGCTTTCCCATGATCTCAGCCTTCAACAGTTAGATTCATATAAATAAAATTATGATGCACAGCGAAATTAAGACATCCACACACATTACTCATGCATACAACATATCAACCGTTATTGAATTTCTATAGTGCATAAGTAAATATGGAGGCATAAAACACTTATCTTTATTTTTGCAACTGCCCAAGCAACTAGCTATGTCGCTGCAACGTTCCACCCAGCCATAGGCTCTTCGACAGCTTATACTGAGTCCGTCTGAAGGCCACCCCCGATCTGGGGCATGATTCTCACAAGCGAAAGGGGACATTCACTCTCACACACAGTCCATTAGCCATTTTATTTTAGCCAAGCCAGTCTAACTGGGTTTATCAGGCTACACTTGCGCCATGGATGCTTATTCCCAAGCTCAAGCCAGAACAAGGGATTACCCCTCACCCCTATCCATCATACTCTTCTCTCACACAGCATGCACAAACAGGGGCAGGGATAAACAGTAGGATTTACAATGAGATGGCCATGGGTTTTCCCAAAACGTTCCCAACCAAAAACGGATTATAGGATGGGGCAAACAACCACAGGGAGGAAAACGATTTCTTACCCAATATCTTAGCCTTCAACAGCCCAGAACGGTCCCTATTGAACCCCCCATTCGATTTCCCTTCCTCCCCACTGGTATACATCACAAAAAATGCCCTTCTCTGTGGGGAGAATGAAGAAAAACGCAGTCCCCCTGCCTGCAAAATGCCCCCCGGTAGTTCTAACTCGTGAGGGAGGAAAAGGGATGGTTGCATAATCGCTTAGGGAGCAATTTCGTGGCTCTATCTTCCCCAAGAAGACCAACACGATTTTCCATGAAGGGTGGCTTGCCCATACCCGATTTTGGACAGCCATACCTCTCCATTCCCAAGGCATTAACTCCCTCAACCCAATCTTGGGAGAAAATAAATGGTTGGGTACAAAATTCAACATGGGTAGTTGAGGGTTTGATGGGTTCTCTCCTTGACACTTGGCTTGACTCTAGTGGCTCAAGGATTTGAATGTTTTCCCTCCCAATTCCTTGCGAAATCATGCCCCCATCTCTTTGTTGCATTGCATAGCTAGTTGTGGGTATTTTTATTAAAATGCATATAACATGATGTTGAAATTTCAATGTGCCTAGCACGCAAAGCATATGCATCAATAAATCGATGGTGGGGCCTTGGCATTGAGCTCCTCACCATGATTTCATACAATATTACATCGATTACATTTGAATGTAATGGGGTCAATAATGGGGACGTGACATCATAATTTTCAGAACAAATTCTTACACATAAAGAAATATGTCATACAGTCATGCAATTATCTTAGCCAATGTTTCAATACAACATTTATCCATATCCCGTAACTTTCTAGATGCCTTCCAATCTCTACCAGAACATTGTTAAGAGTGTGCACAACTCCCAACATGTCAGCAAAGAGGTTTCATTCTAGATAAGTAGCAATGGAATGTTTTACAGTGCCATAGGCCACTTACCCATGCATATTAGGAGTATACTGTTCATCAATGCAACTATTCTAATATGCACAACCTAATTCTAGGAGCATTAGTATATACATTATTGAACAGTATTATTTAAACAAACAAATATGCAAGAAATGATAATTAAAATACTTATCTTTGTTTGTTCGTTAGGTGGACTCCCTCTGAGTCTTCACTTCCTTGCAGGAGCTGCTGGAGTCCTAATCTAAAGTAGCTTCTTCTACACCTTTCTGTTGTGGAATGTAAAGAGATGGTCAACTCCCTCTGAATATCTGCATCCTTGCAGAAACTACTGAAGTGTGCTCCTTTGCTTTCTTGCAGGAGCAATTGCAGTGTGCTCCCTCTTGATCTTTGCTTCCTGAATTACCTGTTCTTGAACTCATATTCATCCTTGGTCCCTATGCAAGCTTATTAGTATTATGATTGTGTTATCGTTGTGATCTCATATAAAATCATACATTCATTAGTATACTATTAAAACACAATAATTTCAAGCATGTATAGTCATGATCATTTCAAACAGAATAATAAGCATTAGCGTTCAAGGTTTATGTGGGATTCTTATGGTTAGTCAGATCATAAGAAACATAACATGTCTAAACCTATAATTACTCAAACCTATGACTCTTCGGGTTAGTCATATCATTAATTAAGATAAGACATATAATATGCATATACCCATGATTATTCAAACTTATGACTTCATGAATAATCATTATCAACAACACAACAGTATAAGATCCTAACCCAAGGTAGGATTCTAGCTTGATATAGGAAAAACATACCTGGATTAGCATGCTAACTAGTTATGTCTAACATACCCACATAATGTCTTCTAGTTCTCTTTAGTGACTTGTGCTAGTAACCTGCATGTCTCATATGTTAACCATTACAAAACCAAGTTATACATACCTCGTAAATAGATCCTCTATGAGATCCATGACAATGGATGAATCTTTGTCCTCATGACCATATGTTCTTGGACCAGAACATGATTTGTCTTTCTTGGTGTACCTTTCATGTTAGTAGACAACATAAACCTCATACAGCACCATAATGCATTAGTACAATCATAAGTGTCAATACCCTAATCAATGAATATCTTCTATCATGCATTCTTAATTTTGTTAAGGTGATACGACAAATCTAAAATCAAGATTGTACTAACCGTAATAACATAAAGACAAACATACCATAAACTTAATCATGAACAAATCTCAAAACATACCTCGATGAGTCATACCTATCGAGATCGCTTGTAATCTTCTTATGTAAGGCCTTAGCCTTATCTCCCTCTGAAACAGGAACTTCTTCACTTATGCAGGTGACCAATCCATCTTCTTCTAGGATTAACCCAATCCACTTGATTTGCAAGAACTGAAACTGGAGCTGGATATGGGTTTGTCAGAGAAACCCCAAAAATTCAAACTTTGAATTTCAAACTTCTGAAAGGATAGAAATATGCGCCTTGATGAGTTGATCAAGCTAGTATATTCAGAATTTGAAAACTGCAAAGTTTCACTCCTCAATTTTGCCTTTGAAACTTCCGGATTCACTGGACGTGACCCTGAACTGGGGTTTGATGAAGCTCACTCTTCTGCCCAATCAAAAGGTTTGATCCAAGGCTCTAAGCTTCTATTTTTCTGAGGAGCTTCCAGTCGTGGTCACAGATTTCAAAAATTCCCATTTTTACAGAAGCCCTAATTTTCCACTTTTCTGATCAAAGTCCCGAACTAGGGTTTGATCAAGCTCGGCCTTCTTCCCAACCAAAAATTATGATCTTGGTCTCTAAATTTCTATTTTGATGAGTAGCATCCAGCCGTGGTCTCCGATTACAAAAATTCCAACTTTCTCCAAAGCCCTAAATTCCGGAAGCCATGAATGAAGATACTCAAAAATAATTTTGTTTTGACAGAAATATGTACCTGATTGTTTCTGGTGTAACTCCTAACTTTTCGATCCACAGGGTCTGAAAAATGTTTCTTGAGATAGCCTTACCTGTTAACTTTCCATCCCAATAGGTCTGACCTCAATTGGATTCTCTGAGAGAGAGTTATTCCAAGTGTCGCAACGTGACCTGTTTTGGGATAATACAGGAGAGCGAACTTGTACGGAGTGCCACGTGTCACTATTTAAACTTCGGCCTCTGAAAAAGTTTTCTGAGATATCTCGACCTGTTATCTTTCCATCCTAACAGTTCTGACCTCAATTGGACTCTCTGAGAGAGAGTTATGCCAAGTGTCGCAACGTGACCTGTTTATGGGATAATACAGAAGAGCGAAGTTGTACAGCATGCCACATGTCACTGGTTCAACTTTGGCCTCTGCAAAATTTTTATGAGATAGTACAATCTGTGTACTACCTGTCGCTTTTTACGAAATTTCATTTGGAGCTTCCTAGCCCAAGTTATGACCTTTTTCCCAAGGTCACCTGATTTTGACTCAGATCTGGAAGAGGCCGAAACCCTATATTGTATAGATCATAAATCACAAAGTACAACGAATTAGAGGTTGTCCTTTGGTCACAAGGTACCTGGAGATTTAATCTTCTACCTGTAAATATTTCAGATCTGAAACCTTCGCCAAACGGATTTATAGCGAAAGGTCTACGACGACTGGTTTTTGCTATATCAAGCCCTAAAATCGTAAGTGCAACAAGTGTCATACATGCCATATCATGCCTTCTTTCAGGCTAGCTCTGATACCATGTTAAATTTTCAGAATTTACTTCAATATGATCTAGGATCTTAACTGAGAGAACAACATGTACAGCATATGTATAGCATATCAATCATGGAGACAATAATGCAAGCACACAAGAGACACAAAGATTTACTTGGGGAAAACCATAAAGGTGAAAAACCCCAATAACTTCCTCAGAGATAGATAGAGCAATGATACAACCAACCATAAGAGATAGACACAACCTAGCAGCAGATCCTCCTCCTCCATAAGTGCGCCACTCCTCCTTGAGTGCATGAGTGAGAAGTGAATGAGTAAATAGAGTGCCTCCCGCACTCTATTTATACTTGACTTGACTTGCCTTTTTACCTAACTCATGTAGGCTCGAACTTAACCACATAACATAATGCTGACTGGGCCGACCCCCAATAGGGTGGTCTAATAACCCTTCGACCCACATGGCCGACCCCTAATAGGGTGGTCTAATAACCCTTTGACCCACATGAATTATGCAGGGCCGACCCCAACAAGGTGGTCTAATAACACATCAAGTATAAGTTACAACACTTACAATATAAATGACGACACTTCCGTATAGAGGAATAATAACATCTCTATAGGAATACAATATACATATATGTGAAATACATTCCGAAGTTACATATACATCAACAATTTCCCTATAGTTATAGTAATATAAACGCTTTCCACCAATATTGTTTATGTGTGATGATATTGTGTAGTTTACTTGCTTAACTGTTTACTTGGATCTCTTATTTTATAGATGCTCTTTACTCATTTGCGTTGTTCTATGTGTCTTGACAGGTCTTGCAGCTGAGATTTGACGACCGTGAGACGTGGAACAGCATCCAGGAGAAAGGATTGCGAAGTTAAGGTAAGACATCTAGTCACTTGATCCTTAATCAGATCTAGGAAAGTATTTTGTAGTCTGTACTATTTGTTCTAGACTCACATTGAGCTAGGGAGATCCAGCTCGCGTCCGCTCGAGTGGATTGTCCGTCAAACAGCAGAAAGCAGAAAGCAAAGCAGAAAAGGAAAAAGGAGGAAAGCAAAGCAAAAAGGGAAAGGAAGGAAAGCTAGATTTCATTATCCACTCATGAAGGAGCATTATTCAAGGATACTTTATCCTAAATTCATCATCCATCAATAAATAAAGGAGTGCGTACCCCCTTCACATATTTTTTCAGTTTGATTTTTTATTTGAGAGAAATTGTGCCTTAGAGACTTGGGAGATGTGCCCGAAGTCCAAGTTGGGTGATGTGCCCCTCCTTCCTGCGAGAGGATAATGGTATTCAGCCATTTTCAATGATTTTATTTTGGGTCATGTAGCTGATACAAGGCTGGTTCGAAGTTCAAAAGAAGTGTCATGAAGTCTATGGTTCGTATCTTCAAGCTTCCTGTTGATTTCTAGTGCTAGTTTGTTGTGTTGAGAGGAGAGGAGTTCTTGTGATATTTTGAAAAGACTCTTGGATTATATATGATTTAATTACAGTAATTATGAACCTATTATATCATTCATAAAATTTAACATTGCAGAAGTCTGAAATATTCTAAGTTTTCTCCACCCCTTCTAGATTTGCATAGAATTTGACTAGTTTTCATAATGCATTTGATAAATGAATGATTCTTGATCCAAATGAAGTAATTATTGTTATTGGAGTTGTTTAATATGTAATACGTAATATTTCAAGTCTCATATCAGAATTTTGTGGTACTTCATTGATTGTTTGGGAGTCCTGAATTATAACTAGTTGCGCAATCATAGTATGCAATTTTTGTCATATTTTTGTGAGACTTCATCAGAAATTTATCTAAATTTATGGAATGAAACCTAAATATATATTGAATTTAAATTGATTTTATGTATCCTCCTAAAATCATAATCATTCACCAACATCTTCCAGTCAATGAATGGTGATATACTAGTTTGCATATGTTGGGGTGCCCAGGACCATTGTAGTAGACTTTCGCCTTGCCGGTTTCGAACCATCAATGGTCCCATTTATTTTTGAAAATGTATTATCATCCATCATATTCCTCCTCCCATCCAGAGTGTTTGATATTTCCTACCTCCAGTAAAACTAGCCCTATGAATTCATTGTTTTAGTTGAGTCTAGTAGGAGTTTAAGTTAGTGTATCGTCAACCCTAGTTGTTACATTACAGATACCTCCTGAAAATTAGAAATCTTGGAATCTATGATGGTTCTCATCAATGCCACATATTTTGGAAGCTTCTTCAAAGGTTTTCTCTCCTTGAATGTGATCTTAGGGGCCACATGATCCCGATCATCCCTTAATGTCTAAATGAACCATTGAAGTGTCCTAATAGAACTAGTAGAAGCTAGTAGCTCCTTATCTACACCTAAAGGCTATTGCCCTGAATTGGAACTCACTATTAACTTGGCTCAGCATTTGGACATAATTACTCCTCTACTCTAGAAAAAATACTTTGTAGACCTTTGAAGTCTCATTGTAACCGTTGTTGCATAAGCTAGCATCCTTGGGATTGCAACCATTAATGGGCTGCAAAACCAGCAAAACCTTAGGACGCTACCGCTAAGTGTCACACGTGTAGGGTCCTCTCTCTTTTTGGTTTCCCAAGTGCACCTAAGGATACCTAAACTAACCACAGAAGGCATCCCCATTAAAACTTTTTTAGGTACTTGCCAAAAGATACCAACTTTCCCACAGTACTTGATTGACCGATTTATAACGAAACAATGTGTCTAAGAGGATTAACAAATGTCTAAATTGTGGCACACTGAGGGTGAGCTAAGGGGTTCTAAGTTTTAGCAATGGAAATACCCCCAAAGTGAAATGTTTGACAAGGTTACTCTATAGATGAGAAATAAAACTGGTTCAAGTTTCCCTTAAAATAAAAAATGGCATTCCATAAGCCTCGAGCTAGAAATCATAGTTTAGGATTGTTTCACAAGGATCAAATGTGCCTAGGTTATGATAAATTTGTGTTATTGTTAGGTTTAATGTGTTGATATTTAATGTTTACCAACATTATTTAAGGTCCAAATCTTGGTAAATTTGCAATGCGGTTTTTAAATATGAAAATGTATGTGGTTAAAAGGTGTTGGTTTTGAGTTAAAAATTGTCTCAACACAAAAAAAAAACAGCTTGCTAGTTTTTCTTATGTATGAATGTAAATGCATGAACATTAAGCAAGAAATGTACACCCAGGAGAAACAAGCACAACTAGACTATATCAAATGAAAAAATTTAATTTCTAGTGCATTTTCCTAGGGTATCCAACCATTGGTTAATTCAAATCTAAGTCATTGCATGCAAAATATTCTTCAGTTGTATGCCTTGGATGCAAAGTATTATATCCTAGAAAACGTAAATTTTCCCTAGTGGCTAAACAAGTTGAGAAGTTCAAATATTAAAAGATTGGAGAAGAAGAGATAAAGAGAAGTTTTGACCAAGTGCCTTGGTGTTGGGAAATGGAGTCAATTCACCCCTCCTAGCACATTGAGATGAAGATGAGACTTGAAAACTATATAATCCCAGGAGCAATCTACAATCTTGACCCAACCGAGGTGCCCCTTTGAGACCAGTGCTCCTCCAACCTGCAAGAATGGCTCAATGTAATGTTCCCATTTTGACCCCATTTGCATTAAATCGTAAATGATGTAAATATTGTTATTTAATCATGGTGAGGAGCTCAAGGCCAAGGCCCCACCATTGATTTAGCATTTTATGTATCAGCAATAAAAAAAAATAGATGCCTATGGTTCTTGTGCTAGATAGGCACAATGTAAATTAAGACATCTTGTAAATACGAATTTTAATGAAAAACCCACAACTGGATATGCAATGCAACAAAGAGATGGGGGCATGATTCTACAAGGAATAGGGAGGGAAATTATTCAAACCCTTGAGCCAATGGTGTTAATCCATGTGTCAATGAGAAAACCCATAAACCACCAACTACCCATTTTGGGTTATGGACCCAATCATTTAATTCTTCCAGAAATTAGTTTAGGCAAATAATGCCTTGGGAATGAAGAGGTATGGCAGCCAATTTCGTGCATGGGCAAGCCATCAACCTAGGAAAAACGTACTTTTGCTTCTTGGGCAAGAAAACACCCACGAAATGGTGCCCAAAGCCATTATGAACCCATAGTCTTTCCGCTCTCACACAGTCTGAACTACTGGGTCTTTCCTTCATCACGTTTTTCACCAATTTCCTGCATTTTCCATAGCTAGGAGCTCGTTTTTGTGTTGCACAGCGGCTAGGAGAAAGGGAGTCACGTTTTGGGGGTTTATAGAGGTCGTTTTTGTCCCAAAATATACATGGGCATTTTTCTGAAAACAGTTTTTGCTCTCCAGGGTTGAATCCCCAATTGCCATTTCGTTTTTGGGTCTTCCCACGTTTTTCTGGGCTGGTAGAAACCCCATATTTGGGCATATCATTGTAAAAACGTTTTTATCATGCCCAATAATTGTGGTTCTGCTATTATGTGCATCCTTGTTTTGGTTTGAATCTGTGAGCAAAGAGATTTGGAGTGGTAGTGGACAGAATTGGCTTGATAAACCTAGTGGGGGGAAATAACCTCTCAAGAAGATCAAGAGGGCTGGCTACTCTTCTATGCACACCTTAGACACTCTAGATTGGAAGGTATGGCCTGAGGGACTGTGCATTGGTAAAGGGAATACTTCCTTGAGTGGGGTGTGTAGGCATTGTGGGTGCCCAACTAGATAAATCTTGTAGAGGTATCCCTGGCTCTGTGCTGAGCTCACTAGCTTAGCAATTCTTCCTTTCCATTTCCTAGCATCCTAATAAACCCAATTGTAGATTGGCTTGGCTCATCTTGGTATATCTTTGGGCTATGTGTGAGTCTATTGTTCCCTGATTCCTTGTAGAGATCATGCCCAGTCGGGGGTGGTAGTGTGTGGAGATATTGATGATCACAACTGGCCTATGGTTGGGTGGAACGTTGCAGTTGCATAGCTAGTTGCTTGGGATTACGTTGTTATAAGATAAGTACTCTCCTGTGCTAACTTTGCATTTATGCATTTGATGAATATCGTGAATGTATTATGGATGTGTTACTGAAATTACTTCCACTGTGTTTTCTTATAATTATACATTTCCACATGTCTTTTTATATTATGTGAATGCTTATTTAAAAGTTCATGGGGCTACATGCCCATTTTTAGCATATCGTTCTCTCTATCATGCTGGTATGATGGGAGGGGACATTACATTTTGGTATCAGAGCTACTGTTTGTAGCATTGGACCTCTATTGGCCAAATCCGATTACAGTCACATGGGAAGGTCCCTTCCTGATCACCACAGGTCTCAGCATCGGGCCTAAACTGGCTAAGTTGGATAGTTTGCAGAGGTAAGGTTACCTCCTGCTGGGCAGCAATCATCACAGGAGGAAGAAAAGAAGAATCCAAAATTGTTTTAAGTGTTTTTGAAAAAATTGGTTTAAAGTCTGTTTCGGGAAGAACTCGGAAGTCTTTGCCGCAACGGTGGGAGAACTCGCCAAGCTGACCCGAAACAGCGGAAAAACTTTCTAAGTATTTTCGGCGTCAAAGAGGAAATTTCGGGAGAATTCGGTGAATTGCTCCGACACAGCGGGAGAATTCGGCGAATTGCTCTGAAACCGCAGGAGAATTCGGTGAATTGCTCCGAAATAGTGGAAGAGTTGGCGAAAGTTTTCCGCAACAGCGGAAGAGTTGGCTAAAGTTTTTCGAAACTGCGGAAGGAACTTTCAATTCTCTTTCGAAACTGTGGAAGGAACTTTCAATTCTCTTCCGAAACTGTGGAAGGAACTTTCAATTCTCTTCCAAAACTGCAGAAGGAACTTTCAATTCTCTTCCGAAACTGCGGAAGAACTCAATGAATTGCTCCGAAACAGGGAATTTCAGCCATTTTCCAGAGAGATTCTTCAGGCACCGAAAGTTGAAAAATGCCATGGAACTTGTGCGCCAGATTGCACGAAATGAAAAGATTTACAAAAAAAAAAAAAACGAGGGCGCTACCCTCGACCCACCCTGCAGTGGCGCAGGGAAGCCACAAGGGGGGAAGCCCCCTTGACCCCCGTCATCCCCCTCATATGTCGTTGATTGTGAGAAAATTCTATGATTTCACAAATTGTCAATATAATATTTTCCCACGTGCATGAAAGTAAATTATTAATTTTGAGAATATAATGCAGCTAACAACTGTGTTGATGAACACATTTTGTAGAATCACAGTTACATTAGGGCAGCACTCTAGATAGTACTGTTGGAAAGTTTTGGATCTTGGTTGGGCCAAGAAAATCAACATCATGGATGATGCACATGATCCCTATGAGCCTGAGATAGATGCCATGGGGGAGAACATACATGTTGAAAATGCTGAAACAGAATCTAATGGGAGAAGAAATCAAGAGACTCCTCCAGATATTGCAGCCACCATGAGAAGCCTAAGGGTGGAGTTGCAAATTTGTAGAGAAGATAATGAAAGGATTATTAAAGCTCAGGAAGAACAAAATCAGTTGAATGCAGCCATGCTACGGAGTTTGACAGACATCCAAATGAAAATAAACTCTGGGCATCAGACATCAAATCCAGAAAGGGGTGGGAGTAGTTCTAGAAGGAATTCCCGTAAGAGGGCCAGTAGCTCAAGAAGAGTTTCTACAAACGGAACATATACTCCAGAAATATCTTCTAATGAATCATCTAACTCTGAAGAATCCATTGATGGTTCAAGCTCTTCATCTCATAGAAGTAAGAGGAAGAGGCACTACAAGAACAGTTCGCATGGGGAATTTAAGAAGGAAAAACCTCCTACATTTGACGGAGAGGTAAAATCTGGTCAAGAAGCTGAAGCTTGGCTTCTTGGCATGAGAAAATATTTTCAAGTCCAAGACTACTCTGGGAATATGAAGGCAAGGGTTTCCATATTCAACTTGAATGGAAGAGCATCTATATGGTGGGAACACATCAGGCAAATGAAGAAGATCAACGAAAGGAATATTGTGTGGAAGCAGTTCAAGAAATACTTCAAGCAGAAGTACTCTCTGACAGGTACTATGATGATATGATCAAAGAGTTCCATGAGCTGAAATTGGGACAATTGACCATGGAAGAATATGCAAACAAATTCTTGGAGCTGCTAAGATATGTTAGGTACATTTGACATGATAAGGTGAAAATTCAGCGTTTCTTAAGTGGACTGCCCCAGTCATACAAATACAGAATTGAGTTCGATGAACCTCGAACTCTAGAGGAGGCCATAAGAAAGGCCAAGTATTGCTTTGATCAAAATAGAAGCAAACCAGAATTCCATAAGGCATGGAAGGATAAGAAAAATGAAAAGTTTGATCAAAAGAAGAAGGGGTTCAAGCCTCCTCAATTCAAGAATCAGCAAAGGCATCTATCACAGGTTGTGACTAAGCCAACTAGGATGATGGGAGACAAGCCAAGAGATCCAAAGGAGCCAAGAGAACCACTTCAATGTTGGGGTTATGGAGGAGACCACATTCTTAGGAACTGTCCACATCGGAATGGGAATGCAAATCAAGTCCACAACATCCAGGGAGCTGAAACTGTGGGTCAAGTGGCGAGGACAATCCCTAGAATATATGCAGCACTAGATGACCGCTAGGCAGATCATCAGTCAATTGTGGTTGAAGTTGAAGGTAAGATTGCTAAGCAATCTGTTTCTATTTTGATTGATCCTGGATCTACTCACAGTTATGTCACTCCTAGAATTGTTGAGATTTGTGCTTTCAAGAAATTAAAGCATAGTAAATCATGGTTAGTTCAACTAGCCACTGGAACCAAGAGAAAAGTTAGTGAAATAGTAGAGAAATGTCCATTAGAGATGGATGGGCTATTCAGTTATGCAGATCTGAATATTTTGCCACTTGGTTCCTATGATATTCTCATTGGAATGGATTGGTTAGAAGCACATAGGGTTAAACTTGACTGCTACAATAAGACATTTGAAAACATGGACGAAGAAGGAAACCCAAGGGTTGTAAAAGGAATTCCAAAGGTGACTTCTGTTAGATAGGTTTCAGCCATGCCGCTGAAGAGGTTCTGTAGGAAGGGATGTCAATTGTATGCAGCCCACATTTTAGAGGCAGCAGAGAATGAAACTCTTAAATTGGAGGACTATCATGTATTGCAAGAATTCAAGGATGTTTTTCCTAATGAGATTCCAGGACTCCCTCCAAAGAGAGACATTGACTTTACAATTGAACTTGTGCCATGAGCGGCACCAGTGTCTAAGACACCCTATAGGATGAGTACACCGGAATTGCTAGAATTGAAAATGCAATTACAAGAGTTGGTAGAAAAGAAATATATTAGGCCAAGTGTGTCCCCGTGGGGAGCACCTGTTCTATTTGTGAAAAAGAAATATGGAACACTCAGGTTATGTATTGACTACAGGCAGTTGAACAAAGTCACTGTGAAGAACAAATACCCATTGCCCCGAATTGATGACCTTTTTGACCAAATGAGAGGAGCAAAGGTATTTTCAAAGATTGACTTGAGGTCTGGTTACCATCAGGTAAGAATCAAAGAAGAAGATATTCATAAGACCGCCTTTAGAACGAGGTATGGACACTATGAGTTTGTAGTGGTACCATTCGGTCTCACAAATGCACCAGCTACATTCATGTGTCTCATGAATAATGTTTTTAGCAAGTATTTGGACGAGTTTGTTCTTGTATTCCTAGACGAAATCCTCATCTATTCTAAGAATGAAGAAGAGCATGAAGAACATTTGAGAATGACAACGCAATTACTAAGGGAGCATAAGCTGTATGCAAAGGTGAGAAAATGTGACTTTTATAAAGATAGAATTCATTATTTGGGTCACATCATCTCCGACGAAGGAATATCTGTAGACCCTAAGAAGATTGAAGCCATTATGAATTGGCCAACTCCAAGGAATGTGACTGATGTGAGATCTTTTATGGGCCTTGCTAGTTACTACAGGAGGTTTATCGAAGGATTCTCCAAGGTTGAAAACCCGATCAATTCTTTGCAAAAGAAGGGGATAAAGTTTGAATGGTCACAAATATGTGAGGAAAGTTTTCAACAGTTGAAGAATCTTCTTACAAGTGCACCAATTTTGAAAATTGCAGACCCAGAAAAAGACTTTGTGGTGTGTACCGATGCATGCAATCAAGGACTTGGATGAGTTCTTATGCAAGACAACCATGTGATATGCTATGAGTCAAGAAAGTTGAAGGAGCATGAGAAGAACTATGCTACTCATGATATAGAACTTGCAGCCATAGTACATGCTTTAAAGATGTGGAGGCATTACTTAAAGGGAAGAAAATTTGAGTTAAGGACAGACCATTGTGGTCTAAAATACTTGTTTGATCAGCCAAATTTAAATGTTAGGCAAGCTAGATGGTTGGAATTTTTGTGTGAATTTGATTTTGAAATCAAACACATAAAAGGGAAAGAAAACATGTTGGCTGATGCACTCAGCAGGAAGGTACATGAAATGCATGTGGCAACACTTAGTACTTGCCAACTAGATTTGAAGTAGCAGATTGTTAACCATATTGTTGAGGATGAAGTGTACATGCAGATAAAGGACAAATTGCAGCAGCAAGACCTTGGCAAGAAGTATGAAGGCTATCATTTGGAAGAAGGCGAACTTCTTACTTATAAGAATAGAGTCTATATTCAAAATGCGGCAGATTTGAGGAGAATTGTTATGGATGAAATCCATAAAGCTCCATACTCTGGTCACCCGTGATATCAGAAAAAAATTGCTATAGCAAGAAAATATTATCTCTGGCCAAGCATGAAGAAGGACATCGTTAAATAAATTTCTAAGTGCATGGAATGTCAGCAGGTGAAGAGTGAACACCAACATCCAGCATGTTTATTGCTCCCAGTTCCAATTCCAGAATGGAAATGGGAAGTAATATCCATGGACTTTATTACAGGATTGCCAATGACTGTGAGACAACATGATTCCATCATGGTTGTGGTGGACAAGTTAACAAAGGCAACACATTTTATACCGGTTAAGTCCACGCATAAAGCCGATGCCATTGCAAATATTTTCATGAAGGAAATTTTCAGATTACATGGGTTGCCTAAGGCAATAATTTCTGACAGGGATACCAAGTTCACTTCCAATTTTTGGAAAGGTCTCTTTGTAGATCTGGGTACACAACTAAGCTTTAGTACCGCATACCATCCTCAAACAAATGGGCAAACAGAAAGAGTAAATCGGGTGCTTGAAGACATGCTCTGCATGTATGTAATGGACAAACCATCCAAGTGGGAGGATTATCTACACTTGGTAGAATTTTCATATAACAATGGGCAACAAGCATCATTGGGAATGAGTCCTTATGAGGCTTTGTACGGTAGAAGGTGTAGGACACCAACGACTTGGGACAATCCAGTGAACAGAATTGTACTTGGGCCAGAATTGCTTAAGGAAATGGAGCAAGAAGTTGCCAAGACCAGACAGAATTTAAAAACATCCCAGGATAGACAGAAAAGCTATGCAAATAAACATAGAGTGCATAGGGAATTCAATGTTGGGGATCATGTGTATCTTAGAGTGAGATCAAGGAAGAGTTCCTTGAAGCTTGGGAGTTGTGCCAAGCTATCACCTAGATATTGTGGGCCATTTGAAGTGCTTGAAAGGATAGGGCCAGTTGTATATAGACTTGCATTTCCTGCTAGCACTAAAGCTCATAATGTTTTTCATGTCTCTTTGCTTAAGAAATATGTACATGATCCTAACCATGGGATTAATTGGGATGAGATCCAGGTGGAACCCGAGGGAGAATTCCAAACCGATTCATTGTGCATCCTAGACAAGAAGGTAACATTGCTCCGGAACCGAGCCATCGAATAGGCAAAGGTGCAATGGAAGCACTACGGTCCCGATGAGGCTACATGGGAGCTGGAGGATGCCATGAAGGTGGCATATCCATTTTTGTTCAATTTTGATGAGCACTGAGGACAGTGCTAATGTAAGGGGAGGGGAATGTAATGTTCCCATTGTGACCCCCTTTGCATTTAATCGTAAATGATGTAAATATTGTTATTTAATCATGGTGAGGAGCTCAAGGCCAAGGCCCCACCATTTATTTAGCGTTTTATGTATCGGCAATTAAAAAAAATAGATGCCTATGGTTCTTGTGCTAGATAGGCACAATGTAAATTAAAACATCATGTAAATACGAATTTTAATGAAAAACCCACAACAGGATATGCAATGCAACAAAGAGATGGGGGCATGATTCTACAAGGAATAGGGAGGAAAATTATTCAAACCCTTAAGCCAATGGTGTTAATCCATGTGTCAATGAGAAAACCCATAAACCACCAACTACCCATTTTGGGTTATGGACCCAATCATTTAATTCTTCCAGAAATTGGTTGAGGCAGTTAATGCCATGGGAATGAAGAGGTATGGCAGCCAATTTCGTGCATGGGCAAGCCATCAACTTGGGAAAAATGTACTTTTTCTTCTGGGGAAAGAAAAAACCCACGAAATGGTGCACAAAGCCATTCTGAACCCATAGTCTTTCCTCTCTCATGCAGTTTGAACTACTGGGTCTTTCCTTCATCACGTTTTTCACCAATTTCCTGCATTTTCCATAGCTGAGAGCTCGTTTTTGTGTTGCACATCAGCTAGGAGAAAGGGAGTCACGTTTTGGGGGATTATAGAGGTCGATTTTGTCCCAAAATACCCATGGGCGTTTTTTCTGAAAACAGTTTTTACTCTCCAGTGTTGAATCCCCAATTGCCATTTCGTTTTTGGGTCTTCCCACGTTTTTTTGGGCTGGTAGAAACCCCATATTTGGGCATCTATAAAAACGTTTTTATCATGCCCAATAATTGTGGTTCTGCTGTTATGTGCATCCTTGTTTTGGTTTGAATCTGTGAGCAAAGAGATTTGGAGTGGTAGTGGACAGAATTGGCTTGATAAACCTAGTGGGGGGAAATAACCTCTCAAGAAGATCAAGAGGGCTGGCTACTATTCTATGCACACCTTAGACACTCTAGATTGGAAGGTATGGCCTGAGGGACTGTGCATTGGTAAAGGGAATACTTCCTTGAGTGGGGTGTGTAGGCATTGTGGGTTCCCAGCTAGATAGATCTTGTAGAGGTATCCCTGGCTCTGTGCTTGAGCTCACTAGCTTAGCAATTCTTCCTTTCCATTTCCTAGCAGCCTGATAAACCCAATTGTAGATTGGCTTGGCTCATCTTGGTGTATCTTTGGGCTATGTGTAAGTCTGTTGTTCCCTGATTCCTTGTAGAGATCATGCCCAGGTCGGGGGTGGCAGTGTGTGGAGATATTGATGATCACAACTGGCCTATGGTTGGGTGGAACGTTGCAGTTGCATAGCCAATTGCTTGGGGCTACTTTGTTATAAGATAAGTACTCTCCTATGTTAACTTTGCATTTATGCATTTGATGAATATCGTGAATGTATGATGGATGTGTTATTGAAATTACTTCCACTGTGTTTTCTTATAATTATACATTTCCACATGTCTTTTTATATTATGTGAATGCTTATTTAAAAGTTCATGGGGCTAGATGCCCAGTTTTAGCATCTCGTTCTCTCTATCATGTTGGTATGATGGGAGGGGGCATTACACTCAAAGATGAAGATGGAAATCGATTATAACTTCCAAAACCTGAGAAAAACCAACAACAAAGTTAGGGGAATAATGTATAAGAGATGAGAAAAAAAAACCTAGAAAGGAAAGCACATGCAATAGAATTATGAACTACGTTTCTTACCAGAGAAGTTGAAAGCGTTAGAGCAGTTATGATTTCCATACTTGAGCAATAACAAACAAGAAAAAAATTACCTCAATTTGGATCAAATCTCATCAACATAACAATAGAGGAAAGCAAGAGCCAAAATCCAGCCATAAATCACCATAAACACACAAGAGAAACTCAAAAAATCAAAAAAAAATTATTACTTCAAAATTGCTTCCCTCTTTAGAAATGAGTTGCTCTCTCTCTCTCTCTCTCTCTCTCTCTCTCTCTCTTATAGAATACGAGGTGTTGACACAGGGCCTTTCGACAGGGGTTCACTCTGTCGTCAACAACACCAACAACCCCTTATTCACCGGCCCGGAAAGGAGTTACCCTTTCCAGCAACACCTGCGAAGCAGGCGAGGTCTCACCCGAGGCAGATAAGGGTGCTGCAGGAACCAAGCTTCCGTTGTTACAAGGAAGATACGTGTGTATTAACCAGAGATCACAATCATTCACTATAGTTTACCAATCAATTATTCGCATCAAAACATTTTAGCATTAACCGACAATATGTTTCACATATACCAATAGAGAACATTTACATAACCCATTATCACATCATAACATAACACCAGAATTCACAACCAACCATCTTCATTCATTAACATCTACGGAAAACCCATTGCAGAGATATTCAAAACATGATATCGCAAGTACAATTGAACTCAAAAGATTGCATTAACCGTCTCCCTTCTTCTGCCCTTAGGCTTACAATACACTTCTATTTATATGCTTCTATTTTATTACAAAATGGCCCATTTTGGCCGACTTAACAATTAAGTATTCTAAACTATTCTTACACTTCCTTAGAATTCGCAGTAATTCCTTCTTTCGCGGGATTTGGCTTTCGTGCTTGTCGGCTTCCGCACTTCCTGTGAATCTATCCCATGCCAACAGGCCCCCAACACAAACTTGTGGCTTATCTCGAGCCACCTCAATTAGACTCTACTGTTTTGCACCCACCTTGTACTGTGCTTGGTCTCTGAAACTGTTCTTGCCGTCTGGAACCCGCTATTGTGTTGTTCCTATCTCCATCCGTCGGTCACTAGTTCGCTGTCATGTACTTCTTGAGTTCGTCCGCCAGTCTCCTGGAACCTTCATCATCTACCTGGGCCGCTACCCGCCCTGCCTAGTACTTGGTCTTTATAGAGGAAAAGTTCATCTACGTCACCAGGGTGGGAAACAGGCCGACTACTCCGACACATCTATATCGCGCCCTGGACAGCCTTCTACCAGGACTGTGGAGCCGTTACTCCTGGCATGCTGGTGGTCCTTCGGACCATGAAACTTCTCACTTCCACCACGTACTTAGACATCTTGGATGATACCTCAACAGTGTTTTCCCAGAGTCTTTGCGCTACTTTTCTTGCTGGTTGTGTATGGACGCTCGTCGTTCTAGCTCTTAGCACACCTAGTGTTTTGCCATGCAAAATGAAATGAACCATTTAAACAGCCTCCTTGAAACTCCTTATTCAACAAACTGGCTCGTCAACTTGCAGCATGCAGTTTCCTGAATGTTCTCTCCCTATTCATCGATACCTTGTTGTTCTTGTAGCCTCCTCACTTGGTATTTATGCTTGTTCCTTGTGTCTGCGGGGTCGGTTATCATCATTATTCGTACAATCCTGGTCCTCCTCTTGCGGTTCAATCATCCATTCCTTTTATCGTTGGCTGTGGTCGCATGCTCGGATGCGATTCGATCATCATTTCCTTCGCCGACTTCTGGCAATGCTTATCTGGGGTCGCATGCTTACATGTAGAGTGGACCTCCACATGTAGTGGTGACATGCGATCTGACTGACTGCCCCCTCTCATTCTGTTGTCCTGGTCAGAGTCTAATTGGCTTTCATGTCGTCGCGTTGTTCAATTCCTTTTCCTTTTCCATTTTTTTTTTAACTACGGCGGATCACAGTGATAGGGCTTTAGCCTATTTCCGTTCACCATGTAAGGCAAAAATACCCCATCTAAGGTCTGTAGCCATATTGCACCATCGTTAGTGACAAAATTGATGATATAGGGTCCTAACCAGTGCATTTGTAATTTACTCGGTTGTTTTGCGAACTTGTTGTCATATAACAATACCATGTCGCCTTTTTGAAAGTATCTTTGCTTAATGTGACGGTCGTGCCATGATTTCTGGCGATCCTTTTCAACCTGTTGGTGGAATCTTGCGATGAACTGATCTTCTTCTAAGTGTACTAATTGTGTGAGTCGTTCTTCCAAGCCATTGTCATCGCTCATATCTATGGTGACTGCAATCCGCAAACTTGGAATGATGTATTCCATCGGCATAATCACTTCCTTACCGTAGACCAACTTGAATGGAGTTTGTCCAGTTAGTCGCTTGCATGTGGTTCGCTAATCCCAGAGGATTGCTGAAATTTTAAGGTCCCAATCGTCTCAATTTGTGTTCCATACTTTTGTGAGTGCGTGTTCCAGGATTTTGTTGAATGCTTCTACTGTCTCGTTTGCTTGAGGGTGGTAGGGACTACTCTTCTTATGTTGAACCTAAAATTCCTCCGTTAGTGCTGCGATTGTCTTGTTCACAAAGTGTGCCCCTTAATCAATTAGTAAAATATTTGGGCATCCGAATCGGGTGACCATGTTGTCGAAGAAAAACCTGGTGGCCATTGATGTGGTACAATCCTTGACTGGCATAGCCTCTGCCCAAGGTGTCAAATATTATGTTGCGGTTATGATATAGCGTGATCCGGTGCGTTTTCCTGAAGGGTTAATGGGCCCTACAAAATATACCGCCCATTTGTCGAATGCTTGTAGCGTTACCTGGGGTACTAATGACATCTCATCCCGTCTCGATGGTTTCCCTATGCGTTGACAGACGTCGCAAGTTTTGGCATAGTCAATGGCATCGCTATGCATGGTTGGCCATCATAACCTGGCTGTCAGGATATTTTTCATAGTAGCGCGACCTCCATAATCTCCTCCGGCAACGCCATCATGTGCTTCGGCTAAAATCCGTTCCTGCTCGTGTCGGAGAATGTAGCAGCGTAATATCTCATCAGGGCCCATCTTGTACAATTTGCCCTGCGATTAGTTGGAAGTCCGCAACCTTGACAACTAACTGTCTCTTCTGACTGGTGGTGAATTCCTCTGGTGCCTTTCCTTTTGCTAGGAACTAGATAATTGGTTCGTAGTAGTCATTGACCATTTCAACTCTAAATAGCTGAGCGTCTGGTAATCCTTCGTCGATGCTTCACGGTTCTTCCCTTGACTTGATCCTTGAAAGGTGGTCTAGTCCTGCATTCAACCGTCCTAGTTTCACAATGATCTCAAAATCAAATTCCTGAAAGAGCAGTAGCCATTTGCAAATTCCCCCCCCCCCCCAACACAGGCTTGTTCACCAAATACTTCAGGTGGTCAGCTGTATGGGGTTTTTGCTTCCTTTTTCCCTCTTTTTCCTCTTTTTTGTATTTTTTATTCCCTTTTTAAAGGGTTTTGGCTATTTTGGAGGAATTTTGGATTATTTTGGGGGGAAAGGGGGTTTTTTGGCCTTTTGGAGGCTTTTTTAATGGTTTTTTGGCCTTTTGGAGGCTTTATAATGGGTTTTTAAGGTTTTGGAGGAAAATATGGTAGGAAATATGGACAAATGAGTCATGTAATGGGGTAGATGAAATAGTGAGCACTTTTTGGGTGTTAACAGATTGCCCCCTGATGTGTGAGGGCAGGAGCTCATCGTATGGCCGATAGACATCATAAGTCTTTTATGATTTTCCTGGGATGTGGAGAAGAGAAGAAACAAACTAGAGCTCGGAACAACGGTCCTAAACAAACTACAAAAACTGAAAGTACATGACCTCAATAATGAATGAGGAATAATTTGAACATATGGACGAGGCAGACATTCCCATGCGCGTATCAAGATATATAACAATAATAACAATGGGGTCCAAAATATGGGGAACTGAAATATACATGGCTTCAAATAATGAATGAAGAAGAATCTCAATATACGGACGAGGCGGACATACCCATGCTCGTATCAAGATACATAAAAAATAACTGTGAGGCCCGAAAAGGGGGACCTGTAAGATACATAGAGAACCACTGTGTACATCATAAGGGTCCAGGGGGGACACAAATATGGGACATACTGTTGGGCTGACCATGTCTAAGCTAAAGAACTGATACACTGGAATAACAACAGTGCTGCTGAGTGTGGTATCAAAGGAACTGATGAGCTGCTGGATCATAGTGACGGGGATTCATACCCTCAATGGTACACTGAACTGGAACTGAACTGGGTACTCAAGGAAGCATAGAATTGGATGGCTTCCGAATACAATCGCCAACGCAACCCGGACATCCACGGGAACATATAACTGGGCGTTCCGAAGTGACTCACCAATGTGCTAGAGTCGGGGGAAATCTGGGGTCTTCGATCAATAATTGAAGGGATATAAACCCTGCGCGATTCTCAACGATGCGATCAAGGTGTTGAAGTCGAGCATGTGAGAAGCAACCATTCGGAGAGGCAATGATGACTCCGCTCAAAATGGTCCATAGGCACTCACCACAAATGGTGATGAGTCCAAGGCGCAGGGACCTCTAGGTCTATCCTCTGGAATAGAGGGGCTGTCGTCGACAGAGGGAGACCTGCAACTAGCAAGAAAATGATGTTTCCTTGATAGGACCACGAGGTGGAGAACCGAAGTGTGAGAGTACAGATGGTAGGACTGTCATACTGTGGGGGATAACTGGGCAAGTAGAGTGGGTGGACTCAAACTTTCTTTGTTCAGAGTATGATGGCGGTGATGATCGGGTAGCATATGGAACTAACTGGTGGGAAAGGGATCATAGCTGTAATGGATCAAGGATAGTGACTGGGGTGAGTGATACTCAATTTGATGTAAAATGGCAGGAGAATGCAGAATACTCTGAACCAAGGTGACCTGATTGGGGGTGCTGCAGAGATGATTGATCATAATGCCAAGAGGCATGGGGGGACTTCTTCATGGGTTAAGGAACTAGAAGAAGTGTGTTTAAAATGGTATTGTCGTGTGGATTTATACGAGCCCAGGACAGTTCATGCTCGTGATTGCTTTCAATTTTAAGGAGTTTGAAAGTGATAAGAAGACTCTGAAATAATGGAATGGTACTGTCGTGTGGATTTTTACGAGCCCAGGATGTTCGGGTACACAGGGTACTACCAAAGGACCGAACACCAAGAGCAACCACTTCACACAAACAGATCATAGATCAACACACCGATGTTTTGACGTGGTTTAAACCCTCTTGAGGGAAACACTCCACGGCCCCGGCCAAATAGCTTCTACGAGACAATTTATTATGCAAAGAAAGAAAGTTACAAATGAGCTTCTCATAATCGATCAACTAAACAATGACCCTCCATGCTCTTTAAATAGAGATCATGGACCAATCGGGTGTTAAGCCACGGATGAAGGTTAGGTTTGATCTAAGAGAAGGTTAGCCGTCGGATCACTCTATGTCGGAAACATATCGTGACCATCAGATTAAGTATTTACAAATGCATACTAATGCATACTAAAGAAACACACTATCCCTAACGGATATATTACACAAGTTGATCTTAACTAACTCCTAAGTGTCTAAATATCCTAACATCCCCCCTTAAGAACAACTTAGGATAGGATTGAAGGATTTACAAAAGTGACACTATTAGGAGAAGGAAGGAGGCATTAGAGCCTATCCCCCCTTAATGACAAGTTCCTGAACTCCTAACATAGATTGAAGTTTAGAAAACTTCGCTTCTGTAAGAGACTTGGTGAAGATGTCTGCAACTTGATCATCTGTAGGGAAAAAGAGCACTTCAAGAACCTGATCATGAACAAGATTTCTGATGAAGTGCATATGTAGCTCAATGTGTTTGCTGCGTTGATGTAGAACTGGATCTTTGGCAAGCTTGATGGCACTTTGATTGTCGCACCAAAGTGGAGTAGGCTGCTACTGCTCGAATCCAAACTCTGAAAGGATCTGTCGAAGCCATAAAGCTTCCTGACTGGCATTAATTGCTACTCGATATTCTGCCTCTGCTGAAGAAAGAGCAAGAGCTTGTTGTTTCTTACAAGCCCAAGTAATAGGTCCAGATCCCAGACTGAAAACATAACCTGCAGTAGACTTTCGATCATCAGGATCGCCGGCCCAATCTGAATCAGTGAAACCAACCAACAAAGGTTTCCCCCCTGTACTGTAATGAATCCCAAACTGAACTGTACCTCGAATATATCGAAGTATTCTTTTAGCTGCTTTCCAGTGACTTTCATGAGGTGTCTGCATATAACGGGAAACTCAACCAACGGCAAAGGAAAGGTCAGGACGGGAATGAGTCAAGTATAAAAGACTACCAACAAGCTGACGATACAAGGTGGCATCTACTTCAGGTGAAGTACAAGTGGCAGAAAGTTTGACTCCAGACTGAAAGGGAGAAGGGGCTGGTGTACAATCTTCCATGTGAAAGCGACGAAGAAGGTCACAAGCATACTTAGACTGAGAAAGAAAGATTTCTTCTTTGGTTTGCAGAACTTGGAGACCAAGAAAATAATGCAAATGTCCTAAGTCTGACATTTCAAAAGTTTGTTTAAGACTAGATTTCACATGGGTTATAAGCTTAGGGTCACTACCAATAAGAATAAGGTCATCAACATATAGAACAAGTATGATGAGATGGTTTCCTACTTTCTTGGTATATACATTGGGGTCAGAATGGCATCTAGAAAAACCAGTGTCAAGGAGAAAGTTATCCATTTTGGCATACCAAGCTCTAGGAGCTTGCTTAAGGCCATATAAGGATTTCTTAAGGCGGAAGACAAGGCTAGAGTTATTCTGAACATAGCCAGGAGGTTGTTCCATGTAAATTTCCTCCTGTAAATCACCATGTAAGAAGGCAGACTTAACATCCATTTGATGGACTTCCCAGTTGTGTAAGGCTGCAAGGGAAAGAACAAGGCGGATGGAGTTCATTTTGGCAACGGGAGCAAAGGTTTCATTGTAGTCAATCCCTTCAACTTGGGAAAAACCTTTGGCAACTAACCTTGCCTTAAGTCTTTCAACACTTCCATCTGATGCATACTTAGTTCTGTAGACCCATTTACATCTGACAAGTTTTCTTCCTTTTGGAAGAGGTACAAGATCCCAAGTATCGTTCACCATTAAGGAACGATATTCTTCATCCATGGCTGCATCCCAATCTGGATTCCCTGAAGCTTCTGCAAAAGTTTCTGGATCATGATTCTCGAAAACTTGAGCCAAAAGAGAAGAGGCTCGTTGAAACTGAGAACGTGTTCGACGTTGATCTCTAGGATCACCGGCAAGATCACCAGCTGCTTCACATGTTGAACGGACCCATCGAGGAAGCACTTGTGCTGGTGCAACTGGAGGAACATGAGCAGGCGGAGGTGGATTTTCATCCTCACTGTCATCATCAGAAACTGGAGTTGGAAACCTGTCAAGGAAGTTGGAAGAAGAAGAAGAAGGCACAAACGCCGAATCAAGCTCGCAGGCCAAAGATGGCACACTCGCCGAGTTAGGCTCGCAGGACAAGATATTTTCATCAAATTTAACATCTCTTCTAATGATTATAGCATGAGAATGTGGTTGAAGAAGTCTATAACCTTTTACATCTTCAGAATATCCAACAAATATGCACTTTTCACTTTTAGGCTGCAATGCTTTCCGTTTTTCATCCGGAATGTGAGCCCATGCTTCACTACCAAACACACGAAAGTGACTTACATCAGGTTTAATTTTACTCCATGCTTCTTCCGGTGTTATACCTTGTAATGCTTTTGTGTGTTCGGATATCCATCATCTATTTCGGGATACATATCTATTTCAGGATCATCTATTTTAGGATACATATCTACTTCAGGATCTTGCATGATCTATTTCAGGATATGCAGCCCAGTCACCAGTTTGATGCCTCCAGCACCTTATCCACCTTCTTCTAGCACCCGGGAGCCACTTACCACAGATTTTTAGCCCTCCCAAGCTGAAAGGCGCCCTCTTCTCACCTACTGACAGAGAAGGGCGCACTTGTTCACCTACCACTGCAGATTCACTCCAGTTACATTCAGTTAGCTCCGATTCTGATTGATTTCACTCCTGACTGACTGTTTCACCTCCGATTGACCTCCAGTTCGATTAGGTGACTTGTTCTGACTCCAGTTAGCCTCCCATGCGCCCCCACTAAGCCTCCAGATCCTATATCAGTGCTACACACTTAAGTTACATTTATTATGATCAGTTAGACTCAGCTTGACACCTGGATGACTGGTTGTTGTGATTGATGAGCAACACCGATGATTGATGAGGACTCCTAGATAGAGTCAAGCTACTCCATTCAGTGATTCGAATGACCTCCTTAGGCAATTCGAATTGCTCTGTTCATTGTGACAGTTTGTATTGTAATTCATTCACCCTTTCTGGGATAGAGAGCACTGCTGCATGTTTTGCACAGTTTTGCACCATATTTTCTATGTTCATCTGTTGTGATTGATTTACTTGTTCATTAGATCTGCTGTGACTAATTTTACATGGTATCAGAGCCATTGCAGGGACAAGATCTGTTTTCTACAAGTGCTTATACAAGAAGATTTGACTGAATTGCTAAAAATTGCAAAAAGTTTGGCATGAGATATCTCAAGGGCATTCGCTCCTGTGCATGCAAAGCTTGAAAAATACTCCAATACCACTCCAGAAGCTTGAGTTACCACATAATTCCTGGATCTGATACATTGGACCTATTCAACATTGCTTGAAATCCAATCCCAGGTGTGATGCAACTCTCAAAGGGTGGATTGTTCGACCTTATTGTGGTTGTTTTTATGTGATTTGCAAGTTTATTGTCTCCTCCAATTGCATTCGCTACCTTCTGCATGCAAGCCTTTCTACAGCAATTCCATTCGCTCTATTCTGCATGCAAGCTTCCTCTTCATCAGTTGACTCAATCCTTGCAATGGAATACTCTTCTTCAAAGCCTATCCTCACCCCATTCAATTATTTTGATTGGAAAGATGATATGGAGATCATATTACGTTCAAAAGGTTACTACCGAGTCACTCTTGGTCTTGAATTGGAGCTAAACAATGTAGCAGAAAGAACTAAACACTACAACAAGCTTGATGAAGCTTACGGTCTTCTTTGTCTCTCCATCTCCAAGGATCTTCACTTTCATCTCAGCGGATTGAAGACTCCAAAAGCCATATGGGAGCAACTTGAGACACTATTCGGCAAGCAGGATGAGCTTAGGGCTTTTCAATTAGAGAATGAATTGATTGGCCTTAATCCTGAAAATTTCGAGACCATCAATGAATTCTTCACAAAATTCAAGAACTTGAACTTGCAATTGAAGAACAGTGGTGTTATCAAAGAGGATAAACAGTTGATCCTCTCCATTCTAAGCAAGCTTGGGAAAGATTATTCGGTATTTGTCTCCACTTTCAATTCCGGTCGGCTAACTACCCCGAATTGGAAGATGCCTACCTTGAATGCCTTCATTGAGTCCGTTACGAAAGAGCATGACAAGTTGATTCAAATGGGGTCCATAAGCTCCAAAGATTCAGCCCTATTTGTTCAAGGACCCAAGATCTCGAATGGTAAAGGAAAGCTAAAGAAGGAGAAGCCCAAATTCGAGCCTCACAAGCAAAAAGACAAAGGCAAGCAAACGGATGCACCATCCAGTTCGAAATCCAAGCAAAAGGGCAAAGAAGGTAACCAAAAATCTAAATGTACTTATTGTAACCGTGGCTTTCATCCCGAAAGTTCATGTATGAAGAAGACTATAGATCAAATGGCCCTCCTTTTGGAAAAGAACAACATAACACTTCCTGACGGTGCAAGGAAGAAGGATCGGAATGACGATCATGAAAGAGGACAAGCACTCATGGCAACGGTTTCGAAGCCCACTCTCTTGATAGATTCGGGTGCATCAAATCATATGGCTGCAAATATTGATTCTTTTTCCTCATTCGATCCAAACAGCTCCATCCCCATCCATTTGGGAGATGACTCAAAAATTTCTTCAAAGGGCAAAGGTACGATTCATGTAGATCATGGATGCTTTCAGAATGTTCTCTATGTGCCTTCCTTAGCTTCGAATCTCCTTTCTGTGTATCAAATGACACATACTGGTGATCCAAAGAAAGTCACATTCAGCCCTAATACAGTTGAAATTTCTGATATCAAAAGTGGAAGACTAGTTGCGGTTGGAAAGGCAAACCACACTGCAAAATGTTATGAGTTTTCGCACTTTATTCCGCTTGCAAAGCCCACTGCTCTTCGCACACATGGTAATGAGGTTAGTAGGATTTGGCATGAAAGATTTGGACATCTAAATTATAAGTATTTGCTGCTGCTATCAAATAAATCCATGGTTGATGGGCTTCCACAACTCCGTTCCTCGAAGGGAATATGCACCGGTTGCATTATTGGGAAGCACCCCAAGCACAGATTCGACCGCGGCAAGGCTAGCAGAGCCTCTACTATTTTGGGATTGATCCATTCTGATATCAGCGGTCCGCTGCCCCATATGTCATTAAATGGTTCAAGGTATGTTTTGACATTTATTGATGATTATTCTCGCTTTACATGGGTATTCTTTCTCAAAAACAAGTCAGAAGTGCTTGGAAAATTCAAGGATTTTAAGGCTTCTGTTGAGACCACCACTGAGAGCAAGATCAAAGCTCTTAGATCTGATAATGGTGGGGAATATATCAAGTCCGAGTTGCTGCAACTTTGTGCCCAAAGCGGAATCAAGATCCAACATACAGTTCCCTACACACCCCAGCAGAACGGTGTAGCGGAAAGGAAAAACCGGTCACTGAAAGAGATGGCTACATGCATGATTGAATCAAAAGGTTTGGCTGCAAATATTTGGGCTGAAGCAATCAATGTTGCTGCATATATACAGAACCGTGTTCCACATTCATCCGTGAAAGGTATGACTCCTTTCGAAGCATTCTTTGGTCACAAACCGGATGTGTCAAATTTGAGAGTTTTTGGCTCTACTGCATGGGCTAGAATTCCTTCTGAGAAGAGACGAGCTTTGGATCCACAAAGTATCGAGTGCATATTGATAGGATATGGGGAAGAATCAAAAGCATATAAACTCATGGATATCAGATCTAAAAAGATATTCATAGAGCGCAGTGTGCAGTTTGAAGAACCGCTTCAAGAATTGCAACTAGTTGAGGAGAAAACTGTCGATTCACTGCCTTCACCAGAAGAAGATTCGAGCAGCGATAATGAAGGTATGAGTTCTGATATTTCTGATATTGTAGCAGCATATGATTATCATGACATATCAGGTTCGGAATCCGACCATTCAGATCCCCCTCAGTTACCAAAGTGGGCCCAAAATACTCTACAATCTGCTGGTTCGAATCTTGGAAATCCTGCTGTCCGAGACGAACAAGAGGAGACTTTCAAAGGGCAGGTATGGCTCTTTCTATTGCTGATCCATTTCTTCCTGAGATTTGTTATTTGATGGCTGGTTCAGATCCCCAATCATACTATTCAGCCCATCGAGATCCGAGATGGAAAGATGCCATGGATGAAGAGTACAGTTCTCTTCAAAAGAACAATACATGGGAGCTAGTTTCTCTTCCACCTGGAAGAAAATTAGTGAAGTGTAAATGGGTCTACCGTACTAAAGTTGCTGCTGATGGCACTATAAGCAAATATAAAGCAAGGTTGGTGGCAAAAGGTTTTTCCCAAGTCCAAGGAGTGGACTACACAGAGACCTTTGCACCGGTTGCAAAGATGGATTCCATCCGCCTTGTTTTAGCTATTGCCGCATCCAAGCACTGGGAGGTGCATCACATGGATGTGAAGAGTGCATTTTTACATGGAGACCTTGCTGAAGAGGTCTATATGCAGCAGCCAGAGGGTTATACATCAGATCCATCATTGGTTTGTAGATTGAAGAAGTCTTTGTACGGGTTAAAACAGGCCCCAAGAGCTTGGTACGCAAAGATGGACTCCTTCCTTCTTTCTCAGAATTTCCAAAGATGCAAATCTGATCCGAATGTCTATCTTCAGCGAGTTAAAGGTAATTTGTTGGTTATTGTACTTTATGTTGATGATCTGCTTATTACTGGTAGCACACTTACTTCAATAAACAAGCTAAAATCTGCCCTAAATCTAGCTTTTGACATGAGCGATTTGGGCTTGCTGAGTCACTTTTTGGGCTTGGAGATAGCTCAAAATTTCGATGGGATCACTATATCTCAGCAAAAATATGCTTCCGACCTGTTATTGAAGTTTAATATGGCTGAATGTAAGGCATCCCCATTCCCATTCCTCTCAGGAATCAGTCTTGAGGAGGGAGATTCCACACCGTTTGCAGATTGCAGTATGTATCGACAGTTGATTGGTTCACTACTTTATTTGACACATTCACGGCCTGATATCTCATATGCCGTGAGTGCCGTGTCAAGATATATGCAGCAGCCACATGAGCTTCATTGGCGAGCAGCCAAGCGGATCTTGCAGTATGTGCAAGGTACGAGACAGTTTGGCATACATTATGCTGCAGATTCTGAGCTAGATTTCATTGGTTTTACTGTTTCAGATTGGGCAGGTGATAGCATTGATCGGAAGTCCACTTCCAGTTATGTTTTCATGATTGGTCATGGTGCTATTTGCTGGTCCAGCAAAAAGCAAGCAGCCATTGCACTTTCTTCAGCAGAGGCAGAGTATCGAGGGGCAGTCAATGCCTGCATTCAGGCAGTTTGGTTGCAGGGTATTCTTTCCGAGTTTGGTTTTGGTGGCACTACTTCGACTATCCTATTTTGTGACAATCAAAGTGCTATCAAGATCTCCACAGATCCAGTTCAGCGGCAGAGGACCAAACACATTGAGATTCATATGCATTACATTCGACAGTTGGTGCACGACCACACCATCATTCTGCAATATTGCCCTACTGATGAGCAAATTGCAGACATCTTCACCAAGAGCTTCACTGAGAAGAAGTTCTCTTACCTCCGTTCACTGTTGGGGGTGAGTTCCATCATGGTGGAGACAGATTGATTCATTATTATGCTTTAGACTTGAGGGGGGGCTTTCTTCCCACTGGGTTTTCCCTCTTTCCTCACTTAGTTTATTTTCAGCATTTTTTGGATTATTGTATTGGGGTGACCTTTGGTCTTAGTTACCAGGGCCCCACATTATTTTAGTTGGCACATCATAGTCTAGCTTGAGGGGGGGTGTTCGGATATCCATCATCTATTTCGGGATACATATCTATTTCAGGATCATCTATTTCAGGATACATATCTACTTCAGGATCTTGCATGATCTATTTCAGGATATGCAGCCCAGTCACCAGTTTGATGCCTCCAGCACCTTATCCACCTTCTTCTAGCACCCGGGAGCCACTTACCACAGAGTTTTATCCCTCCGAAGCTGAAAGGCGCCCTCTTCTCACCTACTGACAGAGAAGGGCGCACTTGTTCACCTACCACTGCAGATTCACTCCAGTTACATTCAGTTAGCTCCGATTCTGATTGATTTCACTCCTGACTGACTGTTTCACCTCCGATTGACCTCCAGTTCGATTAGGTGACTTGTTCTGACTCCAGTTAGCCTCCCATGCGCCCCCACTGAGCCTCCAGATCCTATATCAGTGCTACACACTTCAGTTACATTTATTATGATCAGTTAGACTCAGCTTGACACCTGGATGACTGGTTGTTGTGATTGATGAGCAACACCGATGATTGATGAGGACTCCTAGATAGAGTCAAGCTACTCCATTCAGTGATTCGAATGACCTCCTTAGGCAATTCGAATTGCTCTGTTCATTGTGACAGTTTGTATTGTAATTCATTCACCCTTTCTGGGATAGAGAGCACTGCTGCATGTTTTGCACAGTTTTGCACCATATTTTCTATGTTCATCTGTTGTGATTGATTTACTTGTTCATTAGATCTGCTGTGACTAATTTTACATTGTGGGGGTGCGATTAACTATGTAATTTGCACAATTTATGGCTTCAGCCCAAAATTGAAGACTTAGTCCCTTAGATTGGATCATACAATTAGCCATTTCTTTTAAAGTGCAGTTCTTCCGCTCAGCTACACCATTTTGTTGTGGTGTATATGGAACAGTGTGCTGTTGTTGGATGCCTTGTTCAGTGCAGAAAGTAGTGAACTGTTTGTTAACATATTCTCCTCCCTTGTCAGATCTTAACTTAATAATTTGATGACCAGATTGTTTTTCAACAAGGGCCTTGTAGGCCAAGAACATGTTAAATACTTCGCTCTTAAGTATTAGGAAATAAACCCAAGTGCGTCTGGTGTAAACCACTTATACTATGAAACGAGAAATCGACACAGTTCTCGTTTTTCTCTCTCCTAATTTTAGTAGCTATTTTTACCTCCGTTTCAAAAAGGGTTAATGCCAGTATCACACATTTTCATTTTGAGGCATTTTTTGGGGCCTTTGACACATCTTTATTGTAAAGTATTTTTAATTTCTATTTTCAAGTGTGTTTTTTAGAAATTTAACAAAAAACATACATTTAGAAGCTAGCTATAATGAAAAACACATAGATTTTCGAAATTTATCTTTAAAATTTAATCATAAATAATATATTTTTATGGAAAAAATAGTAAACAAATCGAGAAAAAGAAGACATTTAAACCCATTTTTAACAGATTTTTAGTCATTTTGTATAAAAATGATACTATTTCACATTATTTTTCATAATATTTAACCACCTAACCAATTATTATTAAAATTTAAAAAAAAAATATTTTAAAAAATTACATTGCCCCTTTCTACCCTAACCTTATCCCTACCCCCCCACAAACTATTACAAAAGTTAAAAAAATAAGTATAATGCGTCCCTTCTACCCTAACCCCCTAACAAACTATTAATATTTTTTTTTTAAATTACATTTAAAAAAATAATTGCATATCCTACCCTAACCCCTCAACCAACCATTAATAAACATTTAAAAAAACAAAGTACATTTCCTAATGCTCTAGCCCCTTACATTACCCCCTACCTTAACCACCCGTAAATTACATTTCTTAATGCCCTACCCACTACCCCATTACCCCTCACACATCGTTTTAACTAAAAACAATTTAAAACCCAACTTTAAAAAATTAAAATAAAAACCTAAACTTAAAAAATAAAAAATAAAACTTAAACTTTACAACAACAAAAAACCAAAACACAAACTAGACTTTACAAATTTAAAAAAAAAAGACTTTAAAAAAATAAATTAAAAAACAAATTAAAAATTTTTAAAAAAACTTTAAAAAAAAATTAAAAATTAAAAAAAAGACCAAACTTTACCAAAAAAAATCAAAATCAAAATCAAAATTAAAAAAAACAAAAATTTAAAAATTAAACAAAAAAAATTAAAAATACAAAAAAAACCAAAAATCGACCCCCCATTGGCGCCCAAATGGCCGCCCCGCGGGGGCAGCTCGATGCCGAGCTGCCCCTGCGGGGCGGCCCTTTGGGCGCCCATGGGGGCGGAGCCAGCATCGAGCTTCCCCCGCGGGGCGGCCCTTTGGGCGCCCATGGGGGGGGGCGATTTTTGTGTTTTTTTTTGTTTAATTTTTAAATTTTTGTTTTAAAGTTTTGTTTTGTTTGATTTTGATTTTTTTTTGTTTGCAAAGTTTAGTTTTTTTTTAATTTTTATTTTTTTTTTTAAGTTTTTTTTTTAATTTTTAATTTATATTTTTGGACAGGCGGATGCTGGCGTCGCCCCCTTGGGCCCCCATAGGCCTATGGGGGTGGAGCCAACATCCACCCATCATTTTGATTTTTTTTTTTGTAAGTTTAGTTTTTTTTTTTAATTTTTAATTTTTTTTTTTTAAATTTTTCTTTTAATTTTTAATTTGTTTTTTAATTGTTTTTTGTATAGTTTTTTTTTTTTTAATTTTTAATTTGTTTTTTTTGTAAAGTCTAGTTTGTTTTTTGTTTTTTTTTTGGTAAAGTTTAGGTTTTATTTTTTATTTTTTAAGTTTAGGTTTTTATTTTAATTGTTTAATTTTTTTAAGTTGGGTTTTAATTTTTTTTAGTTAAAACAATGTGTGAGGGGCAATGGGGTAACATTGAGGGGTTAACGCAGTGGGTAGGGCATTAGAAAATGTAATTTTGGGGCGGTTAAGGTAGGGGGTAATGTACGGGGCTAGGGAATTAGGAAATGTACTTTGTTTTTTAAAATGTAATTTTTTCAAACATTTATTAATGGTTCGTTGGGGGGTTAGTGTCAAATATGTAATTATTTTTTTAAATGTAAATTTTTAAAAAAATTATTAATAGTTTGTTAGGGGGGTTAAGGTAGGAGGGGCGCATTATAATTTTTTTTTTAACTTTTGTAATAGTTTGTTGAGGGTTAAGGTTAGGAATTTATTTGTTGAAAACAAAAAATTTCAATTTAGGGGTTGATTTCAAGGTTTTCGTAAACAACCGTATGAGATTTTTAAGCCATGGCTATATTTTTAACCCAGAGAAAAAAAACGTTGATACTAGTATCAACACTTTTCGATTTGGGGGTTGTTTTTGGTGTTTTTTATGAAAACATGATACTGGCATCAACACTTTTTGATTTGGGGATTGTTTTCGGTGTTTTTTATGCAAAAATGTGAGTTTTTATGGCTAGAGTTCTCGTTCTTAGTATATAGTTCTCGTTTCATAGTATAAGTGGTTTGTAATCATCAATGAAAGTTAAGAAATACTTGAAACCAGAAAAGGAAGCAAATGGAAGAGGACCACACAAGTCACTATGCACAAGCTCCAAGGGAACCGAGGCATGCCAAGAGGCACGTTTGTCAAAACTGTCCCGATGATGTTTTCCGAGTACACAACCGGAACAAACACCATCTCTACAAGATACCATCGGAAGACCTGTCACCATATTTTCTTTACATAGTTATTGCAATGAGCGATAATTTAAGTGACCAAATCGCTCATGCCAAAGTTTGCTCAAGTTATCACTATGAGTAACAAAAACTTAAGGGAAAGGTGATGACCCAAAGTTGTTAAACTTTTACAACCTGGTAATATCATCAACAATTCCGGTAGCTAGAACCTGTTGAGGATCTTTAAAATCCTTGATTACAACTTGGTGAGGTGTAAAGGTCACAGTTTTACCTTCACCAGAATGAGTGATCTGATAGACTGATAACAAATTGCAGGAAATTCTTGGAACACATAGTACATCACTAAAATGACCATTATCTACTGGAACTGTTCCAGCTCCTACAACACTTAGAGATCTATCATCACCAACAAATATTTGTTTGGTGTTACATTCATGCATAGTAGAAAAGATGGCTTGATCCTTAGCCATATGATAAGATGCTCCAGAATCAATGAGCCATTCATTTAAAGTAGAAGAAGAAGATGCATTATAAGAATAACCAGAAGCACAAAGTGCATGTCCATGACAGGTAGATTCTGAAGGTGAATCTAGGCTAATGTGGTGCTTCTTCATTGCTGCTTCCAAGGCTGCCATCTTCTTGAAACACTTAGATTCATCATGATTATCTTTCCCGCAATAGTTGCAATGATGCTCAGTCTTCTTGCCTTTTGGCTTGGATCCTTTATCATTTTTTAAAGAAGGAGCTGACTGAGAGGGTTTGGGATCCTTGTTTGACTTATTATTGCGAAAATTTTGTTTCTTGGGAGGCTTGGACTTTTCTTTCTGTTGGGACAATAAGGCTTTCCCAGATGTATCTGCATTGTTGATTATTCCAAGATGAATGAGTTTATCTTGTTCTCTAATCAGGGAATCACAAAAGGATTCAAGACTAGGCTCTTGATAGCTAGTTGCATTCAAGGATGCTTTCATGGAGTAAAATGTAGATACAAAAACAGAATATGCAGGTCCAAGTTTGGAAAGAATATGATAAATGCATTGTTTGTCTTCCCTCTCAATCTTACATTCTGCACATAAAAGTTTAAGAGTTTTGTACGTAGATAAATAATCTTGAATGCATGAAAAGTCACTTGGATTTAAAGAAATCAACTCATTTTCGAGTTGGTGACCTCGAATTTCATTGTGTTTACCAAACACAGTTTCCAACTTGTCCCAAGCAGCATTAGGTTCATCAATTCCAGATATATGGAATCGCAAATCAGTAGAGATTGACATCCCAATCAATCCACGAGCTTCATCACATCTATTTTCCCATTTTATTTTCTTATCATCATCAGTGGGTTCTTTTTCTTTCCCTGTTGTAATTCTGAAAAGTCCCCTACTTCGTAGAACATCCTCCATACGAGATTTCCATGAGAAATAGTTGGAACTATTAAGTAGAATATCACAAGGGGCGGCCATATTTGTAAATTAAATGCTGTAAAAGCAAAAACCAATAGTCTGGATGTGAAGAGCTCGAAAAAATAGGCAGTTTCAAAAAAAACGGCACTGAAAACAGACTCTGTATGATGAAGTTATGCTTGAACAAAGAAACTGTTGAAGATGTTCCCAATAGTGACGTGGCAGCTAGAGAATGTCCAGCTAAAAAAAGAACCCCCCTCTTCCCAAAATGAACCTTTTGACAATCACTTTACAAAAAAGTTGATTTAAGTGAACCACTTTTGTAAAATAAGTGATTTCACTTTTACAATGATATTACTTTTAAATAGTGCAACAATAAAAAAACTTAAGTGACTCACTTGTATTTTTATTTTTTATTATTTAAGTGAGATGCACTTTTACAATAAAGTAACTTGAAAATAGAAATTGCATGCACTTTTTCTTTTAAAAGTAACTTCCTAAGACTTGAACTCAAGACCTATTAAGGAATAAAGCAACTTTTAACCAAGTGAGCTAGATTAAAAGGTATGTAAAATATGGGAATGAGGAAGGGGGCTTTTTTTATTTTTTTAACTCTTCTTGCTCGGTTTGCGTGCTTGCCCTTTTTCCTGCAAAAGAGACCACAAATCGAAACAAAAAAAAACTTTTCCACACTTGTGGAGTTAGATCTTGTTAGCTTGCACTTCATAAAAGCTCTGATACCATGTTCGGGTACACAGGGTACTACCAAAGGACCGAACACCAAGAGAAACCACTTCACACAAACAGATCACAGATCAACACACCGATGTTTTGACGTGGTTTAAACCCTCTTGAGGGAAACACTCCACGGCCCCGGCCAAATAGCTTCTACGGGACAATTTATTATGCAAAGAAAGAAAGTTACAAATGAGCTTCTCATAATCGATCAACTAAACAATGACCCTCCATGCTCTTTAAATAGAGATCATGGACCAATCGGGTGTTAAGCCACGGATCAAGGTTAGGTTTGATCTAAGAGAAGTTGAGTCGTCGGATCACTCTATGTCGGAAACATATCGTGACCATCGGATTAAGTATTTACAAATGCATACTAATGCATACTAAAGAAACACACTATCCCTAACGGATATATTACACAAGTTGATCTTAACTAACTCCTAAGTGTCTAAATATCCTAACACAGGACAGGTCATACTCGTGGTTGTTTTTAATTTTAGAGAGTCTGAAAGCAATTAGAAGACTCCAGGGGGTTGCTTTTTCGTGTGTTAGTCTCCAAGGCCCGAATTAGCATAAAAGGATGCAATGAAGAACTCTTATAGCCGATGTGAGTAGAGTATTCCTTTTTCGTAATTAGTCTACCAAGTCCGGAAAAGGGTTAAACTTATACCAGATAGATGCCTTTTCAGGTACTTTAATGAGCATGAAAGGAAACAAGATTGCTCGGTGATCTTCTCAGTGTTTTAGGAGTCAGAAAAGAGCTTAACAGAAACTCCCTAAGTGCCTTTTTCGTAAAGGACTTGTCCGGCCCGAAAAAAGGATAAAATTATACCGAACAAAAGGAATGGCCAGGCAAGGAGGAAGTTCTCAATCAAGAAACATTGATGATAACCAAAAACGAGGGTAGGGGGGAACACTGGTGGGCCTCCTTGCGGGAGAATGAATGGTGGAAAAATAACAAAATAATTGCAGAATGAAAGGAGTGAATGGCTCATGTAAAAATGTGGAACAATCCGATGGCGGCCGATGTGCCGCGCAAATCGAGACAGCAAGGTGTTGGGACACAATGTTGAAACTGTACCTGGTGAGAGCGAGAAATGATCTCAAGCATCATCACCAGCTCGGAAAAATGAATCCGGCGATATAAAAAGTGTCAAAAATGGATAACGGCCGATGTGGCACACAAACGAAAACGATGAGGGGCGTTTTGGAAAAAATACCCGAAAAATCTAGGGGTGAGAGCGAAAAATGATCTCAAGCATCATCACGGGCTCAGAAAAATGAATCCGATGATATAAAATATATCAAAAACGGAGAGCAACCGAAGTGGCACGCAAACCGAGGTGAGTAGCAGTGTCTAGAAAAAAGGCTCAAAAACGATGGAGAAAAATAAGAAAACAAGTTGACCATCATGACGGTCTCGTTGTGTTGATTCCAGTGGTGGAAACAGTTCGAAAAATGGACTCCATATGGGTTTAGAATGGCCAAAACAAGAAAAATTCAATGGATTATAAATAGTAAGTGGGTCCAACATGACAAGTGTCATTTGAACTTGTTGACTTTGACTAGTGATCAGAGTGGACCAGAGCTGAATTGGTGTTTCTAGACGATCCGACCGGCCGTTTTCAAATACGGGAGTTACAGGTTTTCCGATAAACTCATACCTGCATTTTTCATTGGGTCGAGGGGGGGGGGGTAGTGGGTCCCAGGGGATTTCTTTTACGGTCCATGTGGGGTGGACTGCGGGTTTGTGGGGTGGAACCACGATCAGGGACCGTGGGTTCCGGGGCTGATCACGCGAACGGGGACCGCGAGTTTTGGGTCAGAAAATGCGGTCCTGTGCAGTGAGTTTCGAGGCTGGACTCGCAGTTCGGGACCGTGAGTTTGGCTCCTACAGGCGTGGTCCCGCACCGCAACTGTAGCCCTGATAGCCGAGGTCGAAAACCACGGTAAGGGGTCCTAAAGCCGCGATTGGGATCGAGCTTTTAGGGTTTCCCTAGGGGGGGAAGGGTTACTTCTTTGACATGAGTCTGACGAGTTTGCCTTGTGTGATTGACAGGATGTCGTTGGTGCTTTGGCGAGAGCGGGATGTCCCGGATGACATAGTGGATATCATCCGTAGGGATCGGCATGTGCAATCTACGTTTGGGTTGTGCGGGCTGCTGAAGTTCGCACAGGTGCCTATGATGCATTCAGCAGCGTTGCTGCTGAACCGGTTAGTGAGCTTTTGGGAGCCGGACATTCATGCATTCAGGGTGCAGGGAGAGAGGGTGGATCTCACCCTCGCAGATGTGTACTTCTTGACGGGGTTTCCCTGTTTGGGCAGGGTGGCTAATACGCAGCCACGAGTGTCTGCAGATGTGGATATCGAGGATATGTTGGAGCGGTACTACGTTCCGGAGGCTAGGGTGCAGAGGAATGCACTCCGAGTGGTGGACCCGCGGGAGCCAGCAGTATAGGCGATCGCGGCGTGCGTGGTTCAAGTTTTCGGGTCCCAGTCACCTGAGAAGGTGTCCGGGGGCCAGATGCAGCTGGTGGAGCGGGTGCTAGATGGTGTATATTATGCTTGGGGCCAGATGTTTCTCACTTGTCTTCAGCGGAAGCTGACATCGGTGAAGGAATCTGGAAAGGGATTATGTTATGGATCATTTCTGTGTGCCTTCTTCATGGAGCGGGTACCTACACTGCGACCGCGGGTGTCGGTTAAGGCAGGAGGACTGAGGGAGCCGCGCATGGTGCGGTGGGGAGAGATGATGCACCGACAAGGTGGCGGTGAGGTTGGGAGATACTTCACCCAAGAGCTCTACCTTCAATGGTTGGAGATGCTGCTGACACTGGATGATTCTCCATATAGAGATATGAACTACACCAGGGATCCGGAGGCACCACAGCCGCCAGGGCAGACGTGGGGACCAGATGGTATGTATTGATCTGCTTGATTGTTGTTGATGTCAGGTTTTGTGTATGATAGGTTTGAGATGTTGATATGTTGTTACCGACTAATGTATGATCTACAGATGTTGGCCCAAGACCACCACCAGGATATGTAGCTCGCAGGGGACATGTAGTGGTACCAGCCCTGCTAGGCCGAGGGGAGGTGCGTCAACGGGACGCTGAGGGGACGCTGGAGTCCGTACGAATGCTTCTCGATCGTTTGCTGGTTGGAGTGACTGATGATGGGTAGCAGGACGTGGATCCGGAGGTGATTCAGGACTATCTGAGGGCGCCACAGGAGTTCCAATCGATCACAATTCTGGTGGCCATTCTGGTGCATAGGGGTCAGGCACAGGAGCTTGCAGGGGATGAGGAGCTGTCGGAGGAGGAGTGGGGTGAGGACTCGGAGGCAGCTGATGCAAGCAGTGACGGAGGATATGACTCTTAGTAGGGATTGCATGGGACTCCCCCCCCCCCGATTTTGTAGCTACGACATGTATTCTATGAGGCTTATTGATGTATAGATATTTTTTGTATAGCTGAGTACGGGGGTACTCAGGACATGTGTAGCACATTGACGTTTATTTTTTGATATATATATATGCACATGGATGCACCTTTTTGCAATGATGATTTAGTGTACGCACGTGGATGCACTTATGGTTGGTTATATATTTGTACTGCACGTGGATGCAACATTATGTATGTAGGATTAGGCACGTGGATGCCCCTGTATAGAAACGTGTTTGTATGTTATTGCACATGGATGTAAATGTTTATGTGATGATAGGCACATGGATTCCCCTTGCAATCTTTTTGGATTTTTATATATTTTTTATGAGATGATATGGGATGATGATGCATGATGGAGGTTTTACATGGTGTGATTGATGTGCCAATCTAGGATGTTGTTAGCCATTTGATCGGCGACACTATTCTAAGCTCTTGGGACATGGGTAAATGTTATGGATTCAAATTGTCGGCTGAGTTGTTTTGTGCGCAAGAATTTTCTAAAGAGGCAGGGATCACACACCTGGTAGCAGTTGTTGAGCTGGGAGACAAATAGCTGGGAGTGAAGGAAAACATGAAGGTGACATATGCCCATCTAGAGGGCAGAAGTCAGGAGGCCGGTCACAGCATCATACTTCGCCTGGTTATCGGTAGCAGCGCCTATACATATTCCATCAAGGTGAATCAATTCATGTGAAGGGGAATATAAGACCCATGCTGCAGAAGCCAGGTTTGGAGTCCAGCGGCTTGCTCCATCAGCGAAGCCAATGTAATGAGGTGGAAGATGGTCCACCTGTGATCATGCAAAAATTATGAATGTAAGATTGCGGTAAAAAAGGTGAAAAACAAAAAGAGAGCAAACTGTACAATACAGACCTAATGGGGCCGTGGGTTTATTTAGGGATAAAAGCGTTTAAGATACAACCTATTACGAGGGTTGCGCAAAGGGTGACCTTCTGAGTCAGTTAAAATGTATGCCCCATTGCCGAGGCAAGTCTGCATGATGTAAGGGCCTTGCCATATGGATTCAAACTTTCCTTTACCAGTCTTGTCGTGGGCTTGGTCATAGGCGAGGATGAGGTCCCCTTCATTGAAATTTCGAGGGTAGACATGTTTGTCGTAACCAGCTTTGGAGCGGTTCTTGGTGGCTTCAATGGTCTGCAGAGTGGCACGACAGTCTTCATCAGCTTGTTCTAGTGATAGCAGACGTTGCTCGAGTGGGGAGGTGTCTAGGAGAAGCTCGACGGCGATGTGTAAGGCAGGTATCTGACACTCGATGGGGAGGACAGACTCTACACCGTAAACAAAATGAAACGGGGTAAAACCGGTGGCGGTTTTGGTGGATGTACGGTAAGCCCATAATGTAGGGAACAGCATGTGGTGCCAATTGGACTTATGCCGGTCAACAGTGCGTTGGACGATGGTTTTTAAAAAAAAATTAATGGCCTCTACTTGGTCGTTCCCTTGGGGGTAGTAAGCAGAGGAATACTAATGTTCAAACTTCAGTAGGGTGGATAGCTCGCGCCAAATGGAATCTTTGAAGTGTGAACCATGGTCTGATACCAACTGTTTGGGGACCCCGAATCGAGTGATAACATGGTTAAAAAAGAAACGGGCACCGGTGTCAGCTTTACAATTGAAGATGGGCATGGCTTCAGCCCATTTGGTGAAGTAGTCGATGGCGACAATGATTTACTTATGGCGATTTGCGGATGAGGGTTTACATTCCATGAATTCGATGGCCCATTTACAAAAGGGACCAATGGTGACGACTGGGTGTAACGGAGCGGGTGGTGTCAGAGCCTTAGGGGCAAAAAGTTGGCAATTATGGCAATGTTTGACCACTGTGATGCAGTCGGTAAAGAGTGTGGGCCAGAAGTATCTGACGCAAATGACTTTTTGGGTGGTGGCCATTCCAGATAAATGTCCACCGCAGGCACCGCTATCACAGTCATTGAGGACTTGTTCGACTTCCTCATGTGTAAGACAACGACGGAGAATCGTGTCAACCCCTCGCCGGTTAAGAATATCGCCCAAGAGGAGATATCAAGAGGCCTGGTGACGGATACGACGGCGGCCATCGAGATTTATGTTGGTTCGGAACTTCTGTGTGTGGAGGTATAACAAAATATCATCGTACCATGGGTCCTCGGACGAGATGATGAACAAGTGATTATCGGGTAACTCATCGGAGATTTATTTGGACGGCAGAAGGGAGGGGGGATCGGTGATGAGCTAGGAAAGCATGAGGGCTTTAGTGCTCTTAGGGGTTCTGAAAGTGAGGTCATATTCTTGGAGGATAATTACCCATTTAGCTTCGCGACCTTGTAGGAGGCATCGGTTCAAGAGATAGACCATGGGGTTGGAGTCGGCAACAACTGTGGTATGAATGAGTAAAATGTAATGTCACAATTTTTGAATGGAAAAGACCACAGCAAGGGCCAGTCTTTCCTCATATGGGTAACGTAGGGGTGGTCCAGACAAGGTCTGGCTAACATAATAAATGGCATGCTCCTGGCGAGCGGTGTCTTCTTGAACAAGGACTCCGGACACGGCATAATCGGATTCCAAGACGTAAAGGATGAAGTCCTGAGAGAAATCCGGAGGGGAGATCGAAGGGGCTTGTGTGAGAGCTTTCTTAAGGGCTTCAAATGCAGTTTCTGCTTGCTCATCCCAAACAAAGGGTATGTGGGTACGAAGCAGGCATAAGAAACCATGAATGGTGGTGGCATAATCGGGAACGAAGCGACGGAGGAAATTAGATCGCCCCTGCAGACTCTGGAGCTGTCGGAGCGTGCAAGGAGAGGGAAGGTCTATGATGGCTTGGACTTTCAAGAGATCAATAGCAATTCCTTTTTGGGAAACAATGAAACCCAACAACCGGCCTGCCGGAACGCAAAAGACACACTTGTGTGGGTTCAAGCGGATTTGATATTTGCAACAACGCAAAAAGACTTGCCGGAGGTCGTTAAGGTGGTTTGATCGTTTCCGGGAACGAGCTATAAGATCGTCAAGATAGACTAGCAGGATATGGATCAAGTCATGAAAACAATAGGTCATGGCCCTCTAGAAGGTGGCACCAATATTTTTGAGGCCGAAAGGCATGATGTGATAGGCAAAGGTGCCCCATGGGGTGGTAAAGGCAGTCTTGTATTGATCCTCCGTACGGATCTGAATCTGGTTGTATCTGGAAAAACTGTCCATGAAAGATAGGACTTCATGCCCCGCACACGCATCGATGAGTTGGTCAATAAATGGCATGGAGAAGTTGTCTTTGGGACAGGCTTGGTTTAAATCGCGGAAGTCAGTACATACTCTGATGGTGCCTTGTTTCTTGTTAACAGGGATGGGTTTAGAAACCCAAGTGGTATATGCAATAAGGTAAATGAATCCTGCTTTGCGAAGTTTCTCAATCTCTGCTTTAACAGCGGGGAGCTTTGAGGGATGAATGGGGCGTTGTTTCTGACGAACGGGGGGTACATCGGGCCATGTGTCAATGTGGTGTTCTATAATAGCGGGTCGAGACCAGGAATTTTGGTATAGGACCAGGCAAAGACATCACGGAACTCTTGGAAAAGCTTTTTGTACGCTCCGATCTCATATTCACTGCAGGAGGCTCCTAAAGTGATGAGTTCAGGGGCACCTCCTGGGGCAGTGATATCAATTTGGATTGTGGGTGAGATGTTGGCCATGTTACCTTCCTCAAAGGCATCAGGAGCGGGAATGGGATCCTTAAACCAGTCAACTCTGGTGGGAAGGAAATCTTTGGACTCAACCGCAAATTGGGTGGCTGTGGTGGAGGAGGACTCTTCTGGGAGGAAATAGGAACGATGGTGCATGTCTTCCCAAGGATAATCCGGGGCAGTGAGAGCCTCTAGAATCTCCTCATCATTGCGGAAACTTTGATTTGTCAAATCAGTTGACGAGGAAGTGATAGTCGAAGAGATCATATAGATGGTGTTAATCTCTCCAGATGGGGTGATACTGGGCGGTGGATCTCCTCAATTAAGGGGGGTGCCGTTTCAAGGTCCAAATTATTCATCTCGTAGAGAGCTGCTCTATAATATAGGAGATCAGGACAGTGGTGTGAGTAATGGCCGTAAATACCGCATATTCCACAAGGGTGGTTGGTACTCAGTGATTTATCACAAGGCTTAGGGGTTGGATCGAGTTCGACAACTGGGATGTTGGGGTCATTGTCAAGCATTTGCATGTGTTCCTGTAATGCAGGTAATTGTGGAAATTGATGAGTCGAATGGCCTAACTCATCACACAACGAGCATTTGGGAGGAGCAAGAAACACAGAGGGGTTTTTAACTGTTTTGGGAAGGGGTACAGCAGTGTATGGTTGTGGGCCTCTGCCTCCAGTGTGCTTGATAAGAGGGGGTGGATTTGTAGATGACGAAGGGGTAGTGACGCCGACAGGTAGTTGACTAGTAGTGGCAATGGGTTGCACCGGTTGTAGGACGACATTTGGTGTCTGCGGGGGAACGGGAAGCGAAATATACCACACGGGTAATCCTAAGGTTAACCCGGGGAGGCTGAGAGTAGCCATAACCGGGGCGCTTACTACTCCCGAGGGAGGGAATAGGAAGGGGATTGTGTGGATGGGTGTAGCAACAATGTGACTAGGTACCAATGGTGGTTTGGGTAACAAGGGCGGTTGATTGTTGGGTGTTTGTGTATTGTGGGGAAGAATACATAGGTCAAATAATTCGGTCGCGGGTGATGGGGGTGGAATGGATTGGAATGTTGAGGTCATCGACGTATCTGAGTAAACTCCGGATCCCACGGAGGAAACAAATGAGGTAGTTGCACCACAAACAGGTTGTTCAACCATGGGGAGAACATTTTTGGGTTCAGCAGGGGCATTGGGATCATAATAGGTGAGTTGATCGACCTTGACCACACGTCCGTCATGGGAGAACATCATGGTACGAAAATCGGATGAGGCAACCGCCCACATGGCATACATGTAGCTGCGACTAAGTAAGAGGTTATAATCAAGTTGGGCATTAATGACCTCTATATCAATGAGCACGATTTTTCCATCCAATTGGACAGGGACATTAGCTAAGAGACCTTGGGGTTGAGTCGAACGGCCATCGTAGGCTCGCAACGTAGTGGTGGACTGCTGGAGAGTAGGGGATCCCAACTTCTACCAAACGAATGTGGACATAACGCATGTAGAGTCACCTTCATCGATAATGCACCAATGGATAACAAGGTTCCAAACGGAAAAAGAAACTTGGAACACTAAAGTGGAAGGCAGGCGTGGTTTGGATTGGTCCAAATCGAAGGCCATCAGTCGTGAATCATTTGGGTCAATAGCACCAATGGTGGAGAGAAAAGTCTTGCACTGTGAAGAACAGTTTTTTAAGACTTCTAACACGGACATAGCTGTGGGAGATTGGGATAAGTCATCTACAATGTTGTAATTAGACGCAGCACGAGCATTGGGATTATCGTTAATGCGACGAAGTGGGAAGCGAGGTGCTTTGGAGGCGCCATCTAGTGGAGTTGGAGATATACGTAACGTCTGATCAGTGGGATGAGCGTTAGTGTTTTTGTCGGCAGAAGGGGCTTCATGGGTGGAGCCATATTGGTTCCGACGGGTTTGGAGTTTGACATCGACGGATGACATCATTAACAAGTGGTGAGTACTTGAGTCTATCATGGGTTGATCAGGAGCGGCATAAGTGATTTGCTGTTGTGGTGGCGCGTTTCCTTGAGGGGGAGCCAACGGCTGAGTGTTCACTACGCCTTGGGTTGGTAAGGGGTTTTGTATCACCAAGGGTTGATGTTGAGGTGGTGGGGGGTTAGGTGACTCATGAGGAGCCGCGTGCCCTTGGCAATGGGCATCATCAGTCCAGATCTGTCGAGCTCACTCCGAATGTGGGAAAGCATGTGTGGAGTGGCCATAGACCCCACAAATAGAACAAGGATGGTTTGTTCGCAAATTAGGATTTTTGGCCTGCTTGGGCAGTCGATCAGGGTTCTGGTTGGCATGTGCCACGTTATTGTTGTTTGGGGGATTGGGAGGTTGACCGCCTTGGTCTGGAGGGGGGTTGTTCCCACGGTTACGGCCTTTGCCACGGTTTTGCTGGCCCTGCTGGCGCTGGTTATTTTGGTTCTGCTACAGATTCTGTTGGGCGTACACTTGCCCTTGGGCAGCAGGTGCATTCTGGGGTTGTGCAGGTGCGGGAGCAGGCTGCAGTGGATAATAAGTAGGTGGAGGCTACGCAGGTGCTGAACCTTGTGGGTGTTGCTGATACGTCTGCGAAACAGGTTGTGGGTTTGCCGCAGGGGCTGCCTGTGGCAGGTAATAAGCAGGTTGGGATTGAGAGGACACAGAAGTTGGTGCAGCCTATGAGTGGTAATATGGCTGAGGAGCGGCCGGGGGGGCATAAGTGGGGGATGCATGACCAAAGCACTGAGGTGGACATGAGGGTCCATGGGAATGGTGGTGATGTGCCATGGGAGCATATGAATTGGTTGCTCCGAACTGAAATGAAGCCCGCAAAAGGTCGAGGCCATGATTAGGATGTGCTATGGAAAAGGGTTGGGGATGCGAGGCAATACGGCCAATGATGCCATCTACATCATGGGATGCCCCCGGCACATCGTGTTGGGAGGAATCACCAGGAGGGGCGTCAGGTATGATGGAATACAGATAACCCGACTGAGGGTAAATAAGGTCAAATTGCTGGGCTTTGAGGATGGCCTCTTCATCAGACTGGGGTCGTTCAAATGCCACATCCTTGGCAATGACAGGAAGGAGGGATTTTAGAAACCAATCTAAGAAAATACAGTCATCTAACTTGATTTTGCAGAGGCTACGGCGTCGATGCCACTCATGAATGTGGTCAATGATGTGGGTAGCCGTGTTTTGTCTGCAAGACAGTAGGATCTCAACTCCCGCGTCATAGCGGACAGGTAACTGAAAGAAATGCAGGAAAGTCGAGGCAAGGGAAGTAAAGGTGGCATGGGTCCCATGGGGCTGCTCAATGCACCACTTAGCTACAAAGCCAGTGAGGGTGCGCTGTAACAGATGGAGGCGGACAGAGTCGTCCACTGTGGAGTTGGAGGAACACCATAGATGGAAGGACATAATATGGTTCTGGGGGTCCTCACCTGCCTTGCCCTCAAACTTAGGGATGTCGGAGGGGAGCTTGGTGGGCATGTGAGGCCACCCAGGGTCGTGTCTGATGGGATCGTTAGTCAGTCTAGCTAGGCTAGGAAGGTTGAGACTATCCATGAATGGCAAACTAGTAGAAGGATGTGACATACTAGTGGTTGTGACCATGTTGGGGCCAATGCCCCCAAGTGGAGGGGCTGGGTTTGGGATGTTGCACCCAAGTGGAGTAACGAAAGTGGTATGGGACGGTCCTGAATCACCAAGGGTAGTGTGAGTCACTGATGGAGTGGGGATAGATATGCTAGCTACTGGAATGGGTACAGTGATTGGAATGGTGGATGTGGGCACCATCGAGGGCATACCCAAAGCATGTGTGGTAGCTGGTGTGGTGGTGGATGCTCCACCAATGGTCCCTACAAAGAAAGGGGTGGAAGTCATGCCAGCCATGGGGCTGGTTGGTGCAATGTAAGTGGGGTTCTCAGACTCTGCCTCAGAATCAGAGGTAAAATAAGGGGCGTCTATATCGGGTGACGGAGTTCTATGTCGTTAACGAGTGGAGTCAAGTGACAAAGCTCGAGATCTATGATGAGTGGTATCAAGTGATGAAGATCTACGTCTATGACGGGTGATGTCAAGTGAACCATGCTGTGGGGGCTCACCCCTAAGGTGCCGAGAATGTCTCGGGGACTCAATGGTGACAGATGGTGTCAAGTATTTGGGGGTTGTGTTGAGTGAAAAACAACTCAAAAACCCTAATGCAACCGAGTGTGCAGAAGGAGAGCTCAAAAAATATGGCACTCAAACCAACAACCAACTCAAAACACTTACTGTCACAGCTGTGCTACAATAAGTGGAGTATCAACAGAAATAGTCAGAATACCAACAAGCAGTAGGTTTCCTAAAAAATAAATAAAAATGGTGGCCTCGCTAGACCAAAAGGAGGTAAGGGAGCATGCAAACACCTAACTAAATAGTATTCTGACTCAACTAGACATATTCTCTACAAGGTGATGAAATCCAAGTCAGACAATATGGATAGTAGAGCCAAGTGGCTAAAGATATCCCCCTACCGGGAGGGACACCAGGTAGTCAATCCTAGAAGAAAAGCAACTAAGATACCCCATTCAAGACACATTCGGTTGGGTGAATCTATCATTTGGTTCTATCGCCGTTGTATCCCCATACGGGTGATACACCAAGAACTGCGAAAGGTATCCTTCGGTTACTGAATGGATTGCGGTATTCCACTCAGGCTTCCGGAACTAGTCTGGCGACTTCCACCCTCCTAGGGGAGAGGCCTTCCCAATAAATTGGTTTTAAACTGTGTCAAAAAATACTAGGGGATTTTGGTTCCCTAATGGACAACAGCTATGTCTCAAGTGTAAGCAACCGAGGGGTGTTATTTGGATGCCTATCCCCCCGATTCTACCTAACTACAAGATTCTTATGGGTTCCCCAAGTGGGGTTAGAATGTTGGTTGTGTTAAGTAGTATTTTAGGGCTCACTTGAATTAGGTGACAGAGTGTGTGCGTGTGAGATAATGAACCCAAGTAAAAGTGCCACGGGGTGGGAAACTTTCTAACTAAAAATAACAATGCAAAATTTAAACTTTGAAATGCAAAATTTTCTTTTTTCAATTAAAATGCTAAAATTTAAAAAATATTTTGTAAATGGAACAGAAATAATACTACAGAAAAAAGGCTGTAGGGAAGTATGGCTGCAGATAGGACAAATGGCTGTGCAGGTGCAGAAAATATTGCAACAAAGTGTTGGGTTCAAAACAGTGAAAAAAGTGCAGAAAATAGACCCGGGTCTGTGGCGAATCTGAGCCGTCGGACAGCGGGAAACAGGTCGACAGTCGCAGACAGGTTGCGGGAATTTGGCCGAAAGACACAGGTGGACCGCAGGAAAAGGGTCGAAAGTCGCAGGCAGGCGCAGGAAAATGGCTGAAAGCCGCAGGCGGATCGCGGGAAAAAGGGCGAAAGGCGCAGGAGGGTTGCAGGAAAATGGCTGAAAGCCGCAAGCGGAATGCGGGAAAAAGGCCGAAAGACGCAGGCCGGTTGCAGGAAAATGGTTGAAATCCACAAGCGGCCCGCGAAAAAATGGGTTAACAGCCACGGTAGGACCACACGAAACAAGCTGATAGCCATGGTTAGATCGCTGGTAACAAACTGGAAACCGCCGGTAGATTGTCATGTCCCCACCCATCATACCAGTGCAATGGAGGGGATCGTGAGGCTAAAACCGGGCATCCAGCCCCATGTACCAGTTAATTAAGCATTCAATACATATGAAGAGGCATAAACATTTACATTACACAGCAGAAGTAATTTCATTTACACATTCGCCATACATTCAAGATATTTATCAATTAAATAATTGAAAGATGGCACCAGAGAATACTTATCTCTAACAGAGTAGTCCCAAGCAACTAGCTATGTCGCTGCAACGTTCCACCCAACCGTAGGCTCTTCGACAGCTTATACTGAGTCCGTCCGAAGGCCACCCCCGAGCTGGGCATGATTCTCACAAGGAAAAGGGAACATTCCAGCTCAACCACTGCCCAATAACCCTTTCTTCTCACAACAAAACGACTATTGACAGGGTTACACATTTACAACAGAGGTGTTCACGAAACAGGGTCCACATTGGTTCTCCCAGCTCGTGGTTCACCCAATGAACTGTGGAATTTCGATTTCAACCCCAGGGAGCAAAACTGATTTCTCTCCACGGGTTAGGATCCCTTCCAATGGCCTAAACGACCTCCAGGAAGATCCAAAACGTTCTGCTCTCTTTCCCCACTGGTAACCAGCACAAAAACGCCCTTTCCCAGCTAAAAGATGAAGGGGAACACAGAAAAACGAGGGAGGAAAATGCCCAGGCAGCTAGAGCTGCGTGAGAGAGCAAGGCCATGCTGAATAATGGCTTAGGCAGCCATTTCGTGGCTCTATTCTTGCCCCAAGAGGCCAACACGTTTTTCCATGGAGGGTGGCTTGCCCATACCCGATTTTGGACAGCCATACCTCCCCATTCCCAAGGCATTAATTTCCCCAACCAACTCTTGGGAGAAATCAATGGTTGGGTACAAAAGTCAACATGGGTAGCTAAGGGTTTGATGGGTTTTCTCATGGACACTTGGCTTGACTCTATTGGCTCAAGGGTTTGAATGTTTTCCCTCCCAATTCCTTGTGAAATCATGCCCCCATCTCTTTGTTGCATTGCATAGCTAGTTGTGGGTATTTTTTTTATTAAAATGCATATTACATGCTATTTGAATTTCCACTGTGCATTGCTAGAACGCAAATCATATGCATCACGAAATCGATGGCGGGGCCTTGGCCTTGAGATCCTCACCATGATTTCCTAACAATATTACCTCGTTTATAATGTTAATGCCATGGGGCCAAACTGGGGACGTTACATAGATCACCGGAAATAGTATGAGAGTCACGGTCGGATCGCAGGTAAATGCCTGAAAGACACGGTCGGAATGCAACTGAGAGCGGCAAAAGACGTGGTTTATGGCAGCCGAAAGGGACAACCGAAAGGAAAAAAAAGAAAAATATTGCAGAAAATTAAAAACGTTTAAAACTTTAAAACTATAACCAGAAATTCAAAGGAACACAAGTGCAGTCACCAAAACTGTAGCTAGGGTTTTCACCCTAGCTTGTGCAAATGAACACCTACTAAGGAGAAGGACCTCCTTAGTAGCAGTTCAGAAAATACAGTAAATAAAACAGTAACTACTCTAAGCATGTGCATAAAATAACAGAAAGATTATAAAATTGGTTTTTTGTATTGATTATACCTCCAATGTGAAGGTTGGTGAAGCCCTTGCAGCAGTCCAAGAGGGTTGCTTCCGAGCTCCATTGTTGTTCCTTTCTCTTTTTCCAAAGGGTTTTGGAAATGGGCCAAAGGGGCACTCAAATGTGAAAGTAGCTCAAGGGTGAGCTAGGGTTTGAGGAGTGATTTTGGAAAAGTAAGGATATGGATGATTGTGGATATGAAATGAGGGGCCTCCATCACCTATTTATGGGTTTTTAGTGGTGGAGTGCTGGCCCATGGTTTTGGGCACCATATAGTTTAGGTCAGCTGTATATGGTTTTTGCTTCCTTTTTCCCTCTTTTTCCTCTTTTTTGTATTTTTTATTCCCTTTTTAGAGGGTTTTTGCTATTTTGGATTATTTTGGGGGGAAAATGGGTTTTTTGGCCTTTTGGAGGCTTTTTTAATGGTTTTTTGGCCTTTTAAAGGCTTTATAATGGGTTTTGGAGGAAAATATGGTAGGAAATATGGACAAATGAGTCATGTAATGGGATAGATGAGGTACTGAGCACTTTTTGGGTGCTAACAGTCGGTGAACATTTTGAAATGACCCCCTAAAAGATAATGTCGGAACTTCTATAGGGCGTAGACCATCGCTAGTCTTTCTCGTTCAGTGGTTGTGTAATTCTTTTCTGTTGTTGACAGTTTCCTACTTGCGAAAGCTATCGGATGGTTGATGTCACCTTCACCTAGTTGGGCCAAGATAACACCGAGTGCGATGGACGATGCATCAACGTGGACATGAAACTCTTTCTTCCAATATGGGAAGGCAAGGATGGGTGCTTCCACCATCATTGTCTTCAAAACGTCTAAGCTCTTCTGGCATTCTCCATTCCATTCGAACTTCGCATCCTTCTTTAGTAATTTCTCCATAGGTGTTGTGATCGAGGCGTATCCTTTGATGAAATTACGATAATAGCCTGTGTGGCCTAACGTCGCCCTGAGTTGCTTAACTGTTGTTGGCAGTGGAAGGTCAACGATGATGGAAATTTTTGCTGGATCAACTAACAGACCCTCCTTGCAAACAATGTGTCCCGGCAGTATCCCAAATGGGGCACAAAAGATGCATTTTTCAGGTTAAGAGATATTTGGTGGTGATGACATCGTTCTAGCATTAGTCTGAGGTTCACAATGTGGTTCTTGACTAGCCCATATACTGTCCAATCGTCCATGTATACAGCAAGAAATTTATGGATATAATCTTTGAATGCCGCAACTATTAGTCATGAGAATATTGAGGGGACATTCTTCAGACCGAATGGCATCACTGTATATTGGTAACACCGCCATTCTGTGACAAACATGGTCTTATGCCTATCCTCCTTCGCAATCCTAATTTGATGGTATCCTGAGAACCCATCTGTAAACGAATAAATTTCCTGACCGCCAACTCCTTCGAGTACCTCGTCTGTGAATGGTGTCATGAATGGGTCATGTAAACAGGCATCGTTCAACTTCTGCAGGTCGACACAAATTCTTACTTCACCGGTTTCTTATCTTGGACAACCATCGGGCTAATCCATTCTGACTCTTCGACTAGTTCAATGATGTTGGCTTCCAGCATTCTCTCAAGTTCAGCCTGTACTCGTTCCTTGTGTCGTGGGTTTAAGCGATATGGTCTTTGTTTAACCGGGTTCGCACCAGGTTTCAGAGGAATATTCATTTCGTTGAGGTCTCCGGAGATTCCCTTCATTTTTGAGAATTTCGTTGGGAACAAGCCCTAAAACTCATGCAGCATATCTGTCACATCCGCAATAGTCAATTCGTCCTAGTAATCTCCAATGCTCGCAAATTTTGGGTTTTCTTCCGACTCGATGTTTACCTTCATAATCTTCAGCGGCTGGTTGTACTTGTCGGATGGTAGTTTAGGTTCCTTCACGTTGCGACTGCCTTCGGACTCCGGCACGTATATAGCTCTTGGGTCATCGTCATCATCATTCGGTTCTCCTGAGACATTGTAGTAGTCCATCATCATTTCAGGTTTCATGGTCCATCGGAGTTCTAACAGCTGCATCGTTAGTTCTATCTCAAAAATCTTCTTCTTAATTTCCTGAAGTGCATTATGGATGAAGGGATTTTCGTCTACAAAGGATAATGTTTGGCTAAATCCAATCGTTAACTAATCCCAAGAAAGTGTACCGAATCCCAGCTCCGTTGTGACATACCAACTCTGCGATACTTCATCCAACGTATGCACGAAAGCGTGCACCCACTCCTGTTCCGGTCGCGCTACCCATTGGTGCTGACAAGCTTTCACGTGTTCGTTTGGGTTACCCTGGCCATCGTATATTTGTCCATTCCATGTCGCGCTATCTCCAAAACGTACCTCCAAGAGGCGTCGGCATAGGATCCAGTTTGATATCCTTGATTTGTGCGCTTCCCACCATCGCCCAGGAGTAGCCTTCAAGGCTTCCTCCAAGGCCAAGAGTCTTTGTGGTTCCGCCACCTTTCCTTCGAATTCTGTTAAGAAGGTGCTCAAATTTGGTAACCCTTCATACATTGGTAACGTGCACTCCTCAATAGCCACCCGACATGTTGACTATGTAATCCTTGCACATCTGTGGAACGATACTTCGTGAAGTTGGTTTTGCCAATTTTCCAGTGCCTCGTCTGAGTCTGAAGATCCTGAGCTAGAGCTGCGGCATTCCAACTCCCCTTCATCAGTTGGATTGATGTAATCTTCAGAAATATTATATAGGTTATCCCATCCTTCCCTATATTCATCTTTGGTAGTCTCTACATATCGTTGTCCTTCCGCTGGATCTGGTGGTGCGACAATCTTGATTTCTTGGTCTTCAAATGACATGATCCTCTTTTTGAAATTGATGATTGCCTGATTTTCCATTGCCCAATCGATTCCCAATAATGCTGGATACGGACATGTGTTATCTACTATCTCTATCACATCAAAATCGGCATATGTTCGAAGTCCTTCGATTTCGACAGGAAGTTGACACACTCGGCCAAGAGGGGTGACCTTGCTCTTGTTTTCTAATCGCAATTGTACTAGTGACCAAGTCATTTGTGGTTTTCCCATTGTTTCCCATGTTTGTTTTGTCAGGATGTTCACATCTAATCCTAAATCCAAAATGATGGAATCGACATCGAATGCTCTAATTTGTGCCGACATCCTCATTTCTCTACCCGTCTTCCTTTTCTTATGTATGCGATTAACCCTGGGTTCCTGTCGTCCACCCTCCTGCCCACGCAGTAGCCTGGATATCTCTTCCAATGCTTCCTCATCTTTTGCTAATTCCAAACAACTTCCCATGAATGCTTTTACGGTAGTGGCCTTGCGCCGCGATTTCGTTCTATCGAATATTGGTGGCATATCGTAAATCTCCGCTTGAGAAGATGCATTCCTCTGTTGCCCCAACATTCCTTTCTGTGCCTTTGAGAAGACCTCTTTTGCGACTTCCGCCTCGAAGGTGACATGTTTCACCGGTCGAATGGTATGGTGCCGCTGGTTGGCTTCTGTTGTTGCTTTTCCTTGTGTCACTATTCCCACTATCGCAAATTGCTTTCTAGCTTCCGCTGATATCTTCTGTACTGCAGGTTGGTTCTGGTTCTGGTTCTAATTTTGGCTAGGCGGAGATGGTAGGTTCTTCGTCTGCCATCTAGTGATAAGCTGTGGGCAATCTTCAGTGCTATGCTATGTTCCGCTGCAATATGTGCATTGCGAGGCCTGATTCAGGTAATCCCTTGCAAAATGTCCTTGTTGCCCACAATTATAGCATGTAGGAGGTCCTCGGCCCTGTCCAGTGGCTCCTCCCTTTCCAGTGCCACCACCACATCCTCCCCGGAATCCTCCACCAAATATTCCATGTGGTGGTCTGTACTGTGTCTGCTGATACTATGGCTGCTGATATTGTGGTTGTGGATATTGTTGATACAGCGGCTGTTGGTACTGTGGTTGCAAATACTGCGGTGCGCCATACTGTAGTTTCCCGTACTGCCTTTGGTCAAATTGCGGCGCCTGCATAAACTGCGGTTGTTGCTAGGCATACTACAACTATTGTAGTCCTACTTGTTTCTCTTCTCCCTTTACTAGGTATGCGTCCATGTTCCATTCTTGCAGTAAATCATGTGCCCTGCAGTCCTTTTCATCATGCTCCACTGATCGACAGAATTTACAATACAGATTCGCCAGTTTCGACACTATTTTCTGTAAGTAGATACAATCCTCTGGTCGATGCCCCCTGGCCTGGAAAATGGGGCACCATGGTAGACTTTCCTGGCGAAGGGGGTTCTGCGCCCCTGAATTCAAATACTCCTGAAACACTGAACAGATATCCTTATGATGGCCTTCCATCCTACATCTGGTGCACCATACGTCTGCACAGTTATTTTTCCCTTGCTTCATGTCCTCCAATTGGAGCGTCAACGTAGCCAGTTGTGCTTGAATCTTATCCATTCCAACCCCAGTCTCTCCAATCGGCGAAGCCTCTAGTTTCATCGCGATTTCTAACGCTTCGGCTTGATCCATAACTTTATGTTGCATCAATGGTCCTCTAATATGTGGTACCAGCCCAGTGATAAACCACTCTTTATGCTACAAGTTGTTTATTGGAAAACTGACTTTTGTTATCAGTGTCTTATATCTCTTATCAAACTCCCATACTGATTCATTCGGGTATTTCCTAATTTCTTTGAGCTCAGTAATGTATTGTGCTTCCAACTTGGCCTTTTTAAATTCTTGAATCATTGCTACTTTGATTTCTGCCAACGTTTTTCCTGGAACCTTAATATATTTTATGAACCAGTCCAACGCACGGCCCTGAAAGGTTGTCACCAACTGTCCCTTTTTTATGTCTTCATTTTGGACCTGCTTCACGGTCCACACTGCTTCGCATAAAAACCAAAACTGTTCGGGATCATCCGTCCCGCTTCCTATGAAACTCAACATCTTTGTATCGTCCGCCTTCACGGTGTTCCTACTGTTTCTACTTACTGATGTGCTACTTTTTCCACTACACGTGGGACAGCTCCGCGAATTATTCGTGGTATTTCCTTTAAAATGATAGGTGGCGTGCGGGGTCGAAGGTATGTGATAGCTTACGATCCATCCTTCTTCTGGGGTAGCCTTGTCACCGCCTTCCTCTTCATAGTAAGGGATCTCTGTCCTCTATGGCCTTGTTGCGTAGTCTTCCCTTCCAGTCCTCTCAAGAGACTCTTCCTCAGTCCTCCTCCTCTTATCAGGACGCCGAAATATCATTCCACTTCTCAAGGTTCCACAGTCTTCCTCAACTTCCCTTAGAAATTCGTCGTCGCTCATGTCCATCTACCTTGCATATTTCCTAACGGATTCATAACCATGCGATACCTACAACCCCTACACACCGATATGTCTACTCATTGGAGGTCATTTTCATCATACCCTTTTCGCACACCAGCATCTTAATCCACAGGTTCAGTGACAGGACGAACCTACCCCTTGGTCCCCCAAAAAATCGTCTCTCTGTGTCGCTGTAAGAACTGTTGGTACCTACTGTGAACTCAGTGATGTATCCCTCTAGGATACTATCGATCCAAAAATCAACATCCCTTGATACTGTATTGTCGACTTGCTTCAGCTGTCGAATTAGTTCTGGAGTCCACTGATCTGATCCGATATTCTGGTTGGTATGTCCTCTGAATGTCAACTGCGCGAGCCACTCCTGTAGTATTATTGAAAATTCGGCGAAGAATATCTCATGGATATCCGAGTATATGTGCTTTTGTAACCAACTTTCTACTGTTTCTACTGAGTTCCTCCTTTCTTCTTTCGCAAACTCTTCCACTTTTTGACTGAACCACTCTTGGATCTCTGGTTTCGTCAGATGCCATAGCATATCCTTGTTTTTCCTTTTTTTAAGGTCCCGTCAACGGAACCATTTGTTGACACAGGGTCTTTCGACAAGGGTTCACTCTGTCGTCAACAACACTAACAACCCCTTATTCACCGGCCTGAAAAGGAGTTACCCTTCCCAGCAACACCTGCGAAGCAGGCGAGGTCTCACCCGAGGCGGATAAGGGTGCTGCGGGAACCAAGCTTCCGCAGTTACAAAGAAGATACGTGTGTATTAACCAGAGATCACAATCATTCACTATAGTTTACCAATCAATTATTTGCATCAAAACATTTTAGCATTAACCGCAATATGTTTCACATATACCAACAGAGAACATTTACATAACCCATTATCGCATCATAACATAACACCAGAATTCACAACCAAACTGTGAAGAACCTGCAACAGTTAATTGATCAAATGCACAATATTTGAGATCACAGAATACTTTTATTGATCGCAGGCCACTTCGAGGGGGCAACCTCCTTTGAGCAAGCTCAATACAAAATAACTTGACGGTGCCTTCATAGGCCTCAACGCACACTTATATACTAAGTCTAGGCGCCAATACTATGGGTCAAAACCATGGGCCAATACAAACTATGGATCAACAATACTACGAGCGACTTACAAAGCATATGCGCTAAACAACAACACAAACTATGGATCAACAATTACTACGGGACGACTTACAAAGCATATGCATCCAACAACAATATACTAACAAAGTAAAGACATGGGTTCCTAACACAAACATCTTCATTCATTAACATATGCGGAAAACCTGTTGCAGAGATATTCAAAACATGATATCGCAAGTACAATCGAACTCAAAAGATCGCATTAACCGTCTCCCTTATTCTTCCCTTAGGCTTACAATATACTTCTATTTATATGCTTCTATTTTATTACAAAATGGCCCATTTTGGCTGACCTAGCAATTAAGTATTCTAAACTATTCTTGCACTTCCTTAGACTTCGTAGTAATTCTTTCTTTCGCGGGATTTGGCTTTCGTGCTTCTTGGCTTCCACACTTCCTACGAATCTATCCCATGCCAACATGATGAAAGAAAAATCCCTAATCTAATGATATGATTGGTTGAGATATTCATATGAGTCTCACTTTAGAATCAATGGCTGATATTACATCAAACAATCTGAGTATTAGATGTGGATAAATTATCCTCCTCATGGTAGGGCGAACTTGGCCAAGTCGTTAGTGAGATTTTGAAGTAAAAAATGGGCATCAAAACAATAATATTGTACAACAAAAATCACCAATAGGATTCAAGATGATGATCACAACCATGGGGGATGAATCGTCATTTTTGGGTGAAAAGGTAAAAAGTGAAAAAGTGAAAAAACTACTTTTTCAACTCGTATTTTCAACTTATCTCCCTATATATTCACTCAAATTTTGAGCAGGAGCACTCGTTGGATGGGGAATTCAATTCCACATCCAAGGAGTAATACATATATAACCCTATATGTTTCAATTCATCTGCCCTCATGTCTCTTCCGTAGTAGAAACACACACACACATATATGTATATGGATATATTTTATACCAATTCACACACACACATATATATGGATATAGTTTATACCAATTTGCAACGTATATATATGAAGTAATTTCAAAGGATCGACACTCGATCTAGAGGCCCCTTTTTACCTTGCAAGGTTATGTACAGATAACTCAAGATTAATGAAATTTTCACTCCAAGAGGTCTACCTTTCATCAACAAAAGTATTATATATCAACAAAAAAATATGAACTCGGGACTAACTCTATTAAAGGTCATTCTTCTCTTCTCCTTCATGCCTTCACAGACAAGCAAACATCTACGTCCATTTATAAAATAGGAACTAGGAGTTGTGCTCCATTCGAAGTCACTCCTCACTTCACCTTTACAAACTAGCAAGCATATGCATCCATTTATAAAAATAGGAATTGGGATTTTTTCTCTATTAATATCTTCCCATCCATTTTCCTTCACGTATATAAGCAGTCATATATATATCAACAAAAATAACAAATATGAATTGGGGATTGTGATCTATTTAGAGCCACCCCCCTTTTCCTTTGCCTTCATGCATAAGCACATTATCAACAAACAAAAAACGGTATGAAGCTAGGGACTGCGCTCTATCGAGAGCCACCCCACCCTTTTCCTCCACGCAAAAGAAGAAAACATATATATATAAACAGATGAAAATGGACTCGACTCCTTTGAGGTCGTCTTACCCCTTTTATGACTGCAGGATTGTTAATTAAAACCATCAATGGAAATCATCTCGAGAGAGGCCATATATATATATACATATTTTAAAAGGGTCTTGACTCCTTTGAAATATAATATGTAGTCAATCTTTTAAATATAATGTACATTCAAGAAGTCAATCTCTTAAATATTATATGCATATAAAAACGTTGTCAAGATATTCTAAATAACACAGAGATATATATATATATATATTTGAAATGCAATGATCCACTTACCCAAATGGAGATCACAATATGCATATGATAACTTTTAATGAATATCACAATATGCATATGATAACTTGTCAAGATATCCTAAATGATACAGCGATCATTCTCCTTCTTTACGTGGAGACTGCTCCCTTCTATATACATAGATTTCTCTCCTTCTATCGCAGAGAGAGGTATTGATACCATTTGTAGAAATTATTACTGCAAAGGTCACTATCATCACCTGATAGCTGAGATCGCTCCCCTAAAACATGTTGATCCCCCCCAAGTATCTACGACTTCTCACATATAGGCTACCTTTCTCTTTGGAGAGTCCTCCCATGAGCGGGAACTCCCTCCTCCAGAGGCTGCCGATAGCTTAAAATCAAAGAGAATGTTTATGCAAGGGAATCATGGCTTAACCACCCTTCCCCACTCAATGTGTAACAAGAAGATAATAATATCTCCACCATTCAACAATCATAAGATCCAACCAAGCAAAATTCTCAATCCCTCAAAAGGTTTCCACATCTCCCATAACTTACGGAAAAAACCAAACCACCATAACTTGAGGAAAACACCAAACCAAACATTAAATGAAAGGATCCCTCTAAATTTAATCAAAGTGATTTGATTTGGTAAAACTATAATTATTCCCTTCCATGGGATTCTCCATGTTTCCCTCATTAAATAGAGTTGTGTATCCATGAGAGAGAGATGGAAAGATAATTACTTGACGCCAGGTGTCTATTGCATTCCTATGTGTCAAACATATATATATATTAAATTCAGGCTAACTATAATCCTCTTTGATTTATGCATAAGGAATTTATTTCGTGGAACCTTCTTTATTTCCTTGCATAAAATATATGAGCCCATACATTTACATGTTGTTAGATATTAAATAAGTATTCTATCAATAACTACATTAATAGTTATCTTATTTTATTTTCTCACATTTATTATTTACAACTATTTGTCGTAATATTAATGGTCCAACTTAATGAATTGGTATATATATATTTCAATAAGATAATAGGAATATTTAGTTTCCTTTTTCTCTGACTCATAGGAGTACACTATATGCCTAAGTCATTCTTACTTAGAAAAGAACCTACAACTTAAGTCCTCGCGTGAACATTGATAGTTCACTCTTGAAATCTAAATCCCAATGCACCAAGATGACACATGTCATCACTAATTAGCTTCTCAAGGATTTTTAACCATTCAACCCTTCCCCATAGTGTATTAATGCCCCCATCGTTAAGTTGCAACACGCCCTCGGTGTCCTAAGTCTACAATTACCAATTACAACTTAGAAATAAATAACAATTCTTCAAGGTTTATTGGTGGGGCCTTGGCCTTGAGATCCTCACCAGAAACATTGGCCTTGAGCTCCTCACCAAAAACAAGTACATATTTACATTTTTTTTCAATTTCAAAAGAATAGGGGTAAAGGAATGGATGTTACATCCTAGCTAGGATCTCATGCACTAGATGAGCAATTTGAACTGCCTATATGTAATAACTCACTCATTCTTTGTACAGTTGATGGAATATAATGGTTTTATTTTTTATTGAAAGATATCTTGTCTTCTCTTTCATGTTTTGATAAGTTATGACATGATTTTGTATCTTATATGGTATTATATTTTTAGGGGTTCTAAAGGAGTTAGTGTACATATTTTCAAGTAAGGAGAACACATTGCAGCCAAATTCAACCATTAGAAGTGCATTAGCTTGTAATGGATCTAACTCCCCAACAAATCCCCATTCCCTTCAATTATTTCAGGTGGAAATAAAGAGTATAGACTCTCTTGCAAATGAAGGGACTCTCCAACATCACAATGGGAACTAAAGTAGATCTAAATTCATCCATAGAGAAGTCTAAGTACTTAAACAAAATGGATGAAACCTCTTATTCCTTTTCTACTCAATATCTCCATATATTCTCTATCACATCGAAATAGAAAATCTCCAACTAGAATATGGACCAATTTGTCTACCCTATTTGGAACACATTATGATATGACGGCCCACCAATTAGAGGTAGAGCTAATGAATCTGAAACCTAGTGATTTCGAATACATACAAGATTTTTTCACCAAGTTAAAGTCCATTTTACTTCAGCACAAGATGTGCAAGATAAAGAAGGAAAACACTCAAATGGTGCTCTCAATTCTCTCCAAATTGGGATGAAAGTATGGTGTGTTTATCTCCTCTTTCCATTTTACAAGAATGGAACTTGGTGCCTTATGGAAAATGCCTACATTGTTGGAGCATAGGCCACGGCTATAGTAAAGCTGCGAATTTTGAGGAAAAAACACAAGTATTGAAGGGAAAAAAGTGCTAATTTTGAGTAAGCACCAATTTTGGGAAAAAGTAAACAGAGCACAGTACGGCGCCAAGTGGACGAGCTCAGCGCAGATTATGGGCCGAAAATCGCGGAGCTCGCGCGCACACGTCAAAGGAGAGTGAATGTGGCCGAGTAGAAAACTCAGCTACCACAATAAATAAAGCGACGGAATAGAGGGCTCAGCTACCCTCATTTAAGGCTAAGTACAAAAGTTATGGTTTCTCTGACCAAGGAAGAGCAACGGACCAAAGCATTGAAGGTGAAGGACAAAGAGCAAAGAACGATGAAGCGGCGCCCATACCCGCAATCTGCGCCGGAACTCACGGAATCTACAGGAAGCGGCGACATGACTGCAAGCGGCGCCTACAGTACACCTAGCCATGTCCGTGGTTAGGGTTTTTGGGGATTACTGATGGGAAAGACCCACATTTTTGTAAAGGTGCGACCCTCAAGGCCACCTATATATATGTGTAATTGTAAAGGGAAGAAGGTTAGCTTGGTTAGATATTGGATGAGTTAGATGTTAGATGGGTTAGAGATAGATTGGTTAGAAGGCCATTGAAAGTTAACAATCGAGTTGCAGATAGTCTAAGGTGATATCTGAGTCGTTGTAATCCCTGCAGAAGAAGAGAATAAATTTAAGAGAAGGGATCCCAGCTGTGTGCGTGGAGTTTCCCAAAAAGATCTAAGGCTGCAGCTGTGTGCGCAGCATACTGTGTAATTCCCATTTTGAGTTAATATAGAATACAGTTCCCATGAATGAGATTTCCCCGTGGAGGCGAACTGCTTAAATCTTGTTGTTATGGTGATGTTTTACATGAATGCATGTCTGTGTTTTACTATCTATGTTTACGTGAACTTTTCGCTAAACTTATGAATGAATATGTAAAGTAAGATCTTGAAGCTCCGTCAGAAGTTATAATTGTTAAGTGTTGAAGGAGTCTCTAGAGCACTATTGTCGCCGCGCTCGAAGAGTGTGTTACTGCGTTGTGGTGCAAGGCAAGCAACATTACAGTGTATTGGACATATCTGGCGACCGCCTCGTGCGCAGGTGCAGAGATACCGCACAGCAAGGCTGGTAAGAGCTTCCGCGCTGTCGCGCTGAGAGGTCTGCGGAAGAGTAATACATCCTGCTCTGAGGAATCCTCCCGGAACAGAAGGGAAAATATTAGAATCTCCACATCGCCCAGGTTAAGGAAGCCTGATTCCTTAGCCCCCCATAGCCACTTCGAGTGAGACTTCGGGCTACTGCGCAGCTCGTTGCCGAGAGGGCCACTGCGCTAAGGGGTGTTTGTTGTTGCGCATCCTGAAAACCCGGGTCTGTCCATAAAGCAGCCAACATACATTGGACAACTTTGTAGCCCCCCTTCTTCAAGAACAAGATAAGCTCAACCAAATGAGCCTCCCAAAGTCCTACTTGCAACCAATGAGGGGAGAAAAATCACAAGAAAGAAAAATCCTCCATTCAAAGGCAAAAAGGAACCAAATCCTAAGTTTTCACATGATAAGACACATTCCAAAGAAGGAAAGATCAAGAAGGAGCAGCCATTGTGTGCTTAATACAAGAACAGCCCACATAAAGAAGAGTATTGCATATATCAGAAGTTTTTTGAAGAAACTAAAGAGAAGAAGCACAAGCAAGGAGGTGAAAAACATCATCCAAAAAGAGGACATGCACTTATGGTAGTTTCAACTTCACTATCAATTTCATGGATCCTTGACTTCGAGGCCTACAATCACATGGCCTCATCCAAGGACATGTTCTCCTCCATTGAGCCATGCACCAATCAAGAGTTCCTTGCGAGAGACAATACTCCAATCAAGTATGTGGAAAGGAAGGCATTCAAAAAAAGGATGGATAGTTTCAAGATGTGATTTGTGCACCCTCTTTGTCCAAGAACCTCCTTTCCATCTACCAGATCACTCACTCGAGATCAAGAAAGCTAGTGGAATTCACCAAAGACTGAGTAACATATCCGACATAGTTTATGGGCCAAAGGTTGCAATTGGAAAAGCGTACCACAAATCAAAGTTGTATGTTTTCTCTAATTTTGTACCCAAATCTCCTACTTTTGTACTTGTTGAGGCCTCGGATGTGCAGGGTATGCAAAGTGCTGGAATGGGTTCCTAAGCTCTCAACAGAGGGGGAAAACCCAGACTGAAAGGCTTCAAAAGGCCCTACGCAAGGACAATTCTATCCCCAGCCTGTTTGGTGTAGTGATCTCCCATGGATATTCGGCCTCCGCTGGCACTCTAAGAGTTGATAGGTTTTGATCCAAAGCATCAGTTTCCAAATGAAGAAAACCTAAATGTAAAAGTCTGTAAACACAAATCTATCTAAAAGAAATCTAAACTAAGTTAGACCTATTCTAAGAAGGTGTTTCGAAATAGGTGAAGATCAGCTCGATATATGAATGGATAAGATCACTTAGCAATTAAACAGAAATGTATAAAGATTAATGACTTATCTAGCTCAAGTTGTAATTAATTAATGAAAATCAATTGATTACAGATTGAGGTTTGTTATACATTCAAGACTTAATCTGTAGTTGATATGTTAATTGAAAAATTAACACCATTTGTAACTTACTAAAAGAATCATTTGCAGAAATTGATAAAAGATTTTAATAGAATAAACTCTTTAAAACCTTCATAAACACATAAATCATAAGCAGTGATAAACCAAGGCTGTAGATCAATATGTTTAATAAATTGCAAAGATTAAAACAATGTCAAATAAATAACTTGGAGTAAAATCACATCCATCAAATAACCTTGACAAATTGACAAAAGTGGATCTGAAAAGTAACTTTACTGTATTCAATAACCAGTTTGTAAGAAACTACAAGCTTGCATCAAAACAGAGCATTCCCGGCCTCTCCTGCAAATTTTGTCCTCCAAATTCCATCCCCCTTCTCTACGAGGAATGATCTCTTTAAATAAGAGTTTACAAAATAATAATACAAACAATAAATTCCCACAAACCGGTATTACAAAATCAAAGATAACCTAATGTTCTAGGAAAGCTTGCCATTTGTCCCAAATCTCTAACAACTCATCTATAATCGGATAATTAGCTGATTCAAGCACCAGCTGGGCATTGCATTCGAATTTTTCCATCTCATTCTTTGCCAACTTATGCCAAATTCGGATAAAGACTTGGATTTTACGTTCCAGGGAAACCGGTTTCCTGATCAACTGCTCCACATCATCAACTTTGACCTCTTCTAGAAGGTGAATTTGCTACTGGGCTTCTTCACACTTGCGCTCAATTTCCTCGATCTTCAATTTCGGTGGACAAGCATCTTCGATGATTTCCATGGCTGGCAACTAGAGAACCAGCATGACATTATCTACTGCATACCATCACCTGCTACAGATGGCTTGGGCTCTCTTGAGGATGTCTTCAATAGATTCATTGAGTTCAAGCCAAGTATTCAATGCACCTATAATTTTCTTAAATTGAAAACTGTTAAGAATTGGGAAGCCTTCTGGAGTGTCTTTGATGTATCTCTGCCACTCAACAATGTTGTCATATGCCTTAGAATCCTCCATCCTTTTGTCTTTCTGCTCTTCAAGGGCACTATACATCTTACCAAAAGTGATATGAGTCTCCCTAATCTCATCCAGGGTGCAAAATAGCTTCTCCAGGTACTCATGATACTCTTTATTTACTTGAAGGGTCAATTCTTTGAACTCCTGACATAACATCTTAAAGAAAGTGGAGGATGCTGCACTTGTAGTTGCATCCTCACATTGCTTTTGCAGTAAAGCAATTTCCTGAGTATTAGCAGAATTCTTAGCTTGTACATTTCGAAGTTCATGCTGCGGAGAGGTGTTGCTTCGTTCCAAAACTTCTAACCTGTCTCCCCAGATCTTCCTAAGATCATCAACATAAGTTTCATGCTCCTCCTTGGTCTTTAACAATTCTTCCTGCAAACTTTCCACTTTTTCTTTCTTTTGATCAATCTCTCTATTGAGAATCTGGATTGAATCAAGGTTTGCACCTGCAATGCTCGCAAGGCAGTGGCTATTTCAATTGCTCCTTACTGAGGATCATTAGCTTGTTGGGCCTAGACTATCTGATTAGGAACAAACACTTATAATCCATCATGATCAATGCTTCTCTTCTTACCCCTTTTCACCACTGCATTATTATCCTTACTGTAGAATTAATGTCCAAGAGGGACTACTTCATCATCTTCCCATTCAGTTATTATTTCAGAAGTAATTGAAATAACATTTTCTGTTGAAACCAATGAAGGAGTCTGAGTGGCCATGGAATTGGGCATGGGCATAGTAACTTGAGGAATATCCATAGGGGTAGAAATAGTCTGAGGAACTGATGAGAGAATAGTTGGAGAAGGGATTGAAGTGAAAGCTTCAAAAATACAAACTTGACCATCATTAGTAGATAGTGATGATGGAGGAGTTGAGGGTAGCTCATTCTCAGTAAGTAATGATGAAGTGGATGTGGATAATTGCAAGGGGACAGTCGAAGACTGGACTTCTGCAAAAATAGATGAAGGGATGGAAAAAGAAACTAAGTTACCAGGAAAAGGGGTAGCTCTATGAGTCAAATTATGAAACAATTGGGAAATAGATAATGGTGGCATCACCCCTATAGGTAGAATAGAAAGATCCTGAATAGATGGTAACAACAGTGATGGAATTGTGATGTCAAGGGAAGTAGTGATGAGTTCCAAAACTTGTTGATCAGGATCACAATGATCCATTTCAATAGTGTCCAATAGGTCTGTGACTGCCTATGAGTTGTCTATCACTTCTCTAGTGATTTCTTCAATAACCTTATCAATCACCTTCTCAGTAACTTCTTCAGTCACTTGGACTGCAGTATGTGGTTCATCTTCAACATCACTATCAATGAGATCAACAGTTGGGACTTTTGATGTAGAAACCTGAACTTTCTGTCTCTTGGGAGGGTTACCCTCAACCATTGTCAAATCATCAACTACCTACAAAGCTGCTGCAGTCACCAAAGCATCTATAGTGAAATTAGGTGGTTCCACTGTCCAGGTGCCCAATACTGAAGTCAATTTTTCTAACTGCTGCTGGGAATCACGAGAGGTCTGCAATAAAGCTTTAACCTACTCAGTTGTTTTCATCTGAGGAGGATCTTCCTTGGGAGATTTACCTTTATCTCCATCTGTATAGGTAAGCATCAAAGGGGCACTTAGCTTTTGTTATTTTTCCCTTCTAACTTGCTCAATGAGATTCAACTCCATTGTTCTTTGCCTGTAGACTTGAGCTTTAATGTCTTTCTGATATGCCAGGATCTGTTGTTGTTCATCTAAACTCTTGGCCCTTGCCAATACTTCAGAAAAAAGTATTCATTCCTCGATAGATGGAATCATCTGGGATTTCTTCATGAATGTAGTCCATTTTCTTGTGATATTGCTTGAAATGTGCATCCAGGAACTTCTTAGGATCATGCTTTCTTTTGGGGGCTTTACCTAATCTCAAAGGATCCAGCTGATCACCAAGCACTGTAGCCCAGGTTGAGGAAGGAATAACTAATGGGCCAAGATTCAAGGAGAATTTAGGCTAGCCTCTCTTTTTGGGACCAGTAAGCTTCTTGTAGACACCGTCAGTGACAGTCTGATAGGACACTTCTTGAATAACCAACCTGTCAGGTACACTTCTTGGGAGAAGGTGAACAGTGTCACTTCCCAAAACTCTGATATATGAGAAGGACTCATAAACATACCAATCTCCAATGGTGTTGATGAATGTTCTAGCATCAGCTGAAAAGGCAGAGCTTCCTGTTTGAAAATTTTGAAATAAATAGTGCCCATAAAATGGTCACAAATTTCATAAAGCAGGGGCACATAATTACTTTCCCACAATGCAGAATGGTATATATGGACAGGTGAAGCCCCCATGGGTCCAATTCCACCATAAGTTAGGATATTGAAACTCATAGCAGAAGACATCAAGGATGTAGGCTGATAAGTAAAAATGTGGCTTCTTTGAGGCAGGTGCCTTCTGATAGTCTTGAATTGTTGTCTTTCTTTTCGAAGAAAGGATGGATGCCCAAGGGAAAGACTCTCCTGTTGTTAACACATGGTGGGCTATGGGAGCCCATTTGGCTTTAAAAACTGAACAATTGGGGAGACCAAAGAGCCTGCAGAGCATGGCTGCAAGTAAAGAGTAAGGTTCCTTGAACCAAACAATCAGATAAAGGTCATTCGCCTTCGGCACAAAACTACTAGGTTTAATCATCCAGGATTTCATCATCTCATTGAAATTATATTTGGTCTTTGAGGATTGAATGAAATTAGGGGTAAGGACCTGTGCTGTCGGTTTGAGAGAAAAGCTCTGATAAAAACTTATGGGCTAAAGGTAGTCAATTGTGACCCTGCACTAACATTAAACGACCGGTCCTTAGGGTTAGCGTTTTCTACAATCCACTTGACAGGATCAGTATAAGGCAGGACAGCAGGGCGAGCAGCATGAATTTGGGAAACCCTAATTTTTTCATAGGCAGGTCGGTCTTCTTTGATGTCCGACAGGTCATCATTGTCAAAGATTTCATATATTTTAGCCCAATCCATTTGATATGTTTCAATGACTCTTTCACTAGTGTCTGAGAAAATGCCAAGATTGGGATCTTTGGTAAGTGAATCCTTGTGAAGTGCTTTGGACCGAGTAGTTCGAGACATTTTGGCGAAGCTCGGGAAATTTTGATAAATAAATAAACAAAAATCAAAACCAAACCGTAAACAGGAAAACCGCGGAAAAATGTTGCAAAAATGATAGCAAACCAACCTGATAACAGCTTAAAAAATGTGAAGGTGACCCTGGTAAGAAATAAACAGTAAAATCCACGTAGGAGCGTAAATTTCTGACAGTAAAAATGATAACGAAAAATAGAAAAATCGTTTATTTATGGTTTTTTCAGTCGGATCAAATCTGGACCGTAGATTTGGAAAGAAATGAACGGTTGAGATTGGCCCCTGCGGGATGCGGGATTCGGGATCAAGTTCGAAAATCAAATTTTATTCAAAATTCCCGAAATCCGCAATCTGAAATTGCGGGTTGCAGGTTTCGGGTTTTACAAATTTTACAAAATAAACAAATAATAAAGACTGGATAAATTTTTCCGCAATTTGCTGGTTGCAGGTTTCGAAAACACGCAACGCAATTTATTGATGCAACGAATTCCCGTAACCTGAAATCTGAAATTTCGGGTTTCAGGTTGCAGAATCGAAATTCATAAAATATTTACACGGTCCTCCCGCAACCCGCAATTTTGGGTTGCGGGTTTCGGGTTGACAAAATCTTGAAGGAAGAACAAACGATTCCTACAATTCACAATTGCGGGTTTTGGGGTTTCGGGATTTCGGGATTTGCAGTAAGAAAATGAGTTTTTTGGTAAAATTTCTAAGGTTTTCTGCAAATCAAAAAACAACCAGAAACTTAGAAATATTCTAAGATGATGATAACTAAACAAACCAAGCAAAGGGAAATATGCCATAGCAAAGCAAAATTTAAAAACTTACCTAAATACCTTGATATTTACAAAATGGGGCTCCCGTGCTCAGAATGAAGCATGGGATCTGTTGTACCTACAACAAATGGCGATTGGCTGGGAAGAACCAGTTATCTCTGCAACAAAACTTCAGTCAAAGAAAGCACGTCATCCTACTAATTTTCAACCTGAAATATTAGAAGATGCTTTACAGAAGACAGTCAATAAGCAGAGTTAAGAAAAGATCGATATACTCCCATCATTGATCAAATTAAAGATAATGCAAATCTGATAAAAATATTTAGGAAACGACAGCGAACCTCTTGCCAATATGTAATCACGGGAAGACAACTTTAGGTGAACCTGGGGACAAACTTCATAATACTCTGGATATCCAAATCACATATCACGTTGACTTATTAAATACTTTATTTACACATAGATACATTCATCTTCTCATTCTTCTTTTCTCTTTTTTTTTTTGTTATAAATAGAAAAAGTTGTACATAAGACCTTGTTAACATAAAACCACTACCCTGACTTGGTAATCATATTTTGGAAATGCCATTCACAAGCTTGATCTGGAAACTGAACAAGCTAGCTCAGTAATGAGACTCCTTGTCTTCTAGTTGTGATACTGAAAGCAATCATCATGGCTTGGTGACAATATGCAAATGATTTCAGTCCAAAATCAAACCCATGATCATGGCAGGGATGGATTGTGATAAGACCCCCCTATTCTTATATGTAACAATGTCTTATGAAGAAAAGAAAACAGATGGTTTATTAAGAAGGGAACTGCAGGACACCACCATTGCTTGGTGACCATATAATAGTGGCGTTACTCACTGATGCATTGCAGACCATGAATGGACCAACCTGTAATAGAATCTTCCATCTTTCAGTAATCTGAAAGCCATCTTCCAAGTTTGGTGGCTTTGTGTGAAGATGTCATTCCACTCACATCTATGAACCTAATGGGCTAGCTTGTAATAATACCCCCCATGTTGCAGTCCACAATTATTAAATAATGTTGTTTTTCAAGGTGACTGTGATAAGATCCAGAGTAAATAAAGGTTGACCAAGTTATTGAGATATGTTGTGCTACACTTATTAAGACAAAAGAGTCGGTCACTTCCCACAACCTTAATTAAACAAATAAAGCATGTGTAAGATAATGACCAAGGTGGAAAGGTATCAATGAATATCCTACATTTAATGACTGTCTATCCTGCAAAACAATTTATGACATAGGTTTGAAAACAGTGAAGACTGAGCGAACATTCCAAAACCTCAGTTAAAATGATTCTTGAAATAAACTGACTTCCAACCATAACCAAATGTGTGGGGTTTATTAAAAGAAAAATCAAATGAAAGAAAACCATTCAAAACAAAGAAAATGCAAAACACACCAAACTTATGTACAAGTCCATTAGATTTTTCAGACAAAATACTTTTTAAGCAGTGAAACATTCACTGGATAAGTGTCAATGACCCCCTCCAATGTCTGTAACTGAACTGTACTTGGACCAATCTTTTCTATAATAATGAAAGGTCCAAGCCAAAGGCGTTGGAATTTGGTATACTGATTTTTATCCTTATGTTGTTTATCCCACCTCAGTACCAAATCTCCCACTGAAAATTCCCTGTCAGAAGAGGATTTGTCATCAAACCATCTCTTAACCATTTGTTGATGATGATATAACTTATTCTTAGCCAACTCTCTGTCTTCCTCCAACTTAAGCAAAGTATCAATTCTCTGCTGAAGAGGAGAAGAATCATCTGCTTCAATAGATTGGGCTAATTGCAGTGATGGAATAGTAAGGTTAGATGGAAGAATGGCCTCCTTGCCATAGACCAAACAATAAGGAGAATTCCCAATGGCTGCCTTTGGAGTAATTCGATCCTCCCAAAGAGCATTATAGAGTTGTGTGTGCCAATCCCTGTGATGAGTGGCTACTGTCTTCTTGAGAATATTTATCAGGTTCTTGTTAGAAGATTCAGCAATCCCATTACCCTATGGGTAATAATTGGCAGAGAATTTTAATTTAACCCCTCTTTCAAGGGCATACTGTGTCAAGACGATTGAGGAAAAATAGGATGCATTATCAAAAACGAGATACTTGGGGGCACCAAACCTTGTAACTATTTGACTGTCTAGGAAAGAGATTACTTGGCTTGCATTGCACTGCCTTAGGGGAACTGCCTCTACCCATCTGGTAAAGTAATCAGTTGTTGTAAGGATATACTTGTGTTGAAGGGAGGAGGTAGGATTAATGGGACCAACAAAGTCCAATCCCCATTGCTGAAATGGGAACTGAATTGTTACTGGTTGCAGAGGAAAAGCAGGTTTTTTGAATTTCCCTGCACACTTTTGGCATGGTTCACATCTCCTAACATAGGCATAAGCATCTTTAAACATGGTAGGCCAATAATATCCCACCCTTAGGATCTTGTGTGTTGTGGTTTCGCCTCAGAAATGGCCTCCAACAGGTCCTGCATGAAATTGAAAAGTATATCATCAGTTTCAGCCTTCTCTAAGCATCTAAGAAAGACTCCATCATAATTTTTTCTAAACAAAATTCCATTTACGAATTGATAAGGGGTAGACTTTAATCTCAGAGATCTGCGTTTCTTGAAGTCTAAGGTTTTGGGAGCAAACCCATTGTTCATAAAAAACTTGATATGGTCATACCATTTAGATGCCGGAGTATCTAATGCATTAACAAAACCTGTAGGGAGTTCTTCCTCCTGTTCCCATTCAATCTGTTGCTGTATAGGGTCATTCGACTGAGCAGTAAGTAGGCATAAACCTTGCCCTTTCACAATTTTCGATGGCCTGATTTCTAGATCGTATTCCTGCAAGGCAGTCATCCAATGGGCCCTTTTTTCGCCCATTTCTTTCTGTACCATCACATTTCTTATAGTTGTATATAGCACAATTACCTTTGTTCTAGGTTTCAACAAGTAGGGCCTGTAATGTTTCACATACTTGTACACTGCATAAGCCTGCTTGTCAATTTGGGAATAATTAAGTTCATCCCCTTTAAATGTCGAGCTCATGAAGGAAATTGGGATTTCTGTATCACTGTCATGCTTCTGTGTCAAAACAGCTGCATAAGAAAAATCAGTAGCGAAAGTGTATAAAATAAAATCTTTGTTAAAATCAAGGGACATCATAGCAGGAGCTTCTGCAATGGCCCTGCGAATTTCAACAAACGCATCTTTCTGTTCCTATGACCAACTAAATTGTACATCTTTCTTAACTAATTGTTGCAAAGGTTTAACAATCTGTGCAAAATTGGGAACAAACCTGCACACAAAATTGATCTTCCCAAGGAATGACAGCATGGCTTTGCACGAGCTAGGAAAACCGATCTTTGAAATAGCATCTGTGCGTTCTGGATCAATAATCATACCTTCTTTGGAAACAATTAAACCTAGAAGCTTACCTTCCGTCACTGCAAATATAGACTTCTTGGGGTTCAAGGATATTTTGTATCTCCTGCAACGTTCAAAAACCTGTTTCAAAGTAGATAAATGTTCATGTCGTTTCTTGGAATATATAGTAATGTCATCTAGATACACTACGATAGAATTATGCATTAAACCTCTGCAATCTATGTCCATAGCTCTCTGAAACGTGGCCCCTGCATTAATCAGTCCAAAGGGCATTCGCCTATAGGCGAAGGTACCCCATGGGGTTCTGAAGGTTGTTTTGAGTTTGTCATCAGGGGCAACCATGACTTGGTTGTATCCTGAAAAACCATCCAGGAGAGAGAACATTTCTGATTCTGCTACCTTTTGCAGGATCTGTTCCATGGGAGGAACATGGTAGTTATCCTTTTGGGAGGCTCTGTTTAGGTTTTTGAAGTCAACACAAAGTCTGATTTCCCTGTTCTTTTTACGAACGGGTACTATATTTGCTATCCATTGGGTGTGTCTGACAGGGAATATGATTCTGGCTGTCAGCAGCTTGTCGAGTTCCTTTTTCACAGAGGGCTCGAAACTAGGATGCATCTTTCTCAATTTTTGTTGGTAGGGTTTCACCTCTGGCTCCATAGGTATGTTATGATGCATAATGCTAGTATCAAAGGTTTTCAGTTCGTCATAGGTCCAAGAAAAAGCATCATTGTATTCTTTACACAGTCTGATGAAAGATCTCTTTTCTTCTGCAGAGCAATCAATTCCAAGGTTAATGAATCGGGGATTCTGCTCAGTGCCTAGATTGACTGATTCATAGTTCAGGGAAGAGCTTTGTGTCTTGCAGTTGGTCCTGTGTTTAAACTTGTCTTGCAGGTCATAGAATTTTTCTAGTTTGATTACTGACTTCGAGATATTGTTGGAAGGATCAGCTAGGGATTTTTCATGCTCAGCTTCATCTATCGCCATGTCTTGGAAGGTATCTTGAGCTGAGAGAAAGTCTAGGATCTGTTGATAGTCATCAAATACTTCCATCTTGTAACATTGTCAGGGATGGAAGGTATGTACATCAATTCAATTGAAAAGGTTTTAGGAGACAGGCCTTCTGGGGGAATTAACCTAGATGCAGTATTTGATAAAAGGTCAGCATCAAAGTTCTGTGACCTAGGGACTGAGTTAATGTTGAATGCAGAAATGGAATTGGTGAGTTCTCTTACCATTTTCTGATAATTAATCAAGCGAGGAGAAAGACAGTGTATCTTATTCCTTACCTGTTTAACTATAATTTCTGAATCACCAAAACATTCAATGACTTGTCCACCCATATCAATATCTTTTTTGAGTCCCTGCACCAAAGCTTCATATTCAGCTACATTATTTTTACAATCAAATTCAAGCCTGCAAGCAATCATGGTTTTCGTTCCTTTTGGATCAATCAACACACAAACTGCACCAGCTCCATCCTTGGATCTGGAGGCATCAAAAAACAAAGTCCACGCAATGGGGTCTATCCTAAAATTGGTATTGACATTATAAACATTATGTACAATGGTTCCATAGAAAGGTACTGTGGTAACATTTGCAATTTGTGATTCATTGTGCTCATTCTCTGGTGATAAATCAGCAGGCAAATCTCCAAAAAAGGTATCAAAGGTAAAATGTTCAATGTGTGAGCTGAAGTAACAAGCAGGTTCACTAGAATCATTCAGATCAATGACATTTTCCTTCATGAATGGCTCCCTACTAATCTTAATCTTGTTGGGTTGTCCATTGTAGGGTAACCACAGGTGAGACCAATCGGTGGAAAAGTAACCTTTAAGTTTCTCTGACCAGTCTCTGCTTAGCCACATCCCATAGGCTTCAGGAATGTTAGCTACAACAATGTCAATGGTCTGGTGAATCCGAGGGTCAGCAGACAAGGTCAACAACACATTTCTCAGCCTCCCCACTACTCTTACTTTTGATCTGTTGAGCTGGACAATCTGAGTAGGGCAAGCTTCCCAAGTGGCGTTAATTTTTCTACAGACAGACAGTGGAATCACATTAGAAGAAGCACCAGAGTCTATCATGCAATTGTGTACATTTCTGTTGAAGATTTCAAAAGTTAGCAAGAAAGGAGGTGTCCTCTTGCTTCCAGATTTCTAATCTTCTGGTTTAGTGAAAGAGTCTAAGTTGTTATTCTGTGATTCTCTTGGTTGTTTGATTATCATGCTTTTGGGTAAAGAATCCCTCATTGAAGGGATCTTTAGAAGTTCAAACAGAGAGATGTTTGCTTTAACTCTTTTTAAATCTTCATCTAAACTATATTCCAATTCAAGAATTACTGTATCCTTTTGAGGAACAATTTTGTTTTTGTTGGGAGGTGGTGTTGAAGATCAATCCTCCTAAGTGGGTTGTGGTCTAGACCTAGTGTTATAAGGGTGTTGAACATTGAACACTATCTCAGGTTCTGGATCTTCTTCATTCATTGGCAATTCAGAGAAATAGCTAACAGTATTTACCTGAGGATCCTCTTCTTTTCTTCTCCTTCTGGTAGTTGTGAATCTTGGTTTGGTTGGTCTTCAAAAGGTTCAGGGGTTTTTTGTGATTCAGTGGCAAGGGATTTGAAAATGGAATAAATCTCTTCAAAAGTTAATCCTTCATTAGGATTGGAAGGTGGTGGATTTTGAGGGGGTGGATAAGGTCTCCTGAAATGTGGCCTTACAAAGCCTCTGTTATTGTTTTGATTCTCATTATTATTCCTTTTAAGATCAACCATCTCGTTTGACATTTTCTGGAGAAATTTCTTGATGTCATCCATTTCAAAGGGATCCTTGTTCTAGGTAGTGGGCTTGGGAACAATGTCATTTTTCTTCCTAGATGTGGAAGTAGAGGGATGATCTTCTATAGCATCAAGATTATCCTTCAGACAATAGATATCCTTTTCAACTTGAATGGATTCAGCATAAGCTTCAAACAAGTTGTCTTTATGTGCCCTCTTTACCCACATTGCAATGGGAACAAAAAGACCCTTTTCATAATATGCAACCAGAATTTGTTCTGCTGGAAGAACAAGGGCAGGGATTATGTTCTTTAGGTAAGAAAATATTTGGTTGTAATCCTTAACCCTTTCTTTACCTTTCATTTTCATGGAAGATAATTCCAAAACTAAATCGTGAGGTATTTTTTCATCCCCAAACTTATGGATAAATAATTTTTCAAACTCATCCCATGATGTTATGGTTCTGGCTTCCAAGGAAAAATACCATGTGGACGCCTCACCTTCAAATGTGTAAGGGAAGAGTCTGCAAACCAAATCCTCATGTATAATACTCCTAAGTCTAATAGCCTGCATAAAGGTTTTAATGTGATCCAATGCAGGTGACTTGTCATCTGGATTGAATTTGGAAAGCCAGTTCTCAGGGTTCTTAGGTAACCTGTGTTGTTCCCCAAGTATCCACACAGCATCTTGGTCAATCCAAGTTCTCTTCTAGCCTTCTCCAGCCATAAGTTCTTCTTCTTCTTCTTCAAATTAATAACTTGAGGAATGTTCACTCTCAGATGAGGAGGACGAAGATGAAGGAGGAGAGGGTGGTGGCCCACCTGAGGGGATTGTTTGTGAAGCTTGCTCTGTTTCAATGAATAATAAATCAAGATCAAACTCAGGGAGTTGTTGTTGGTTTGATGAACTATTTTGTTCAGTATTTTGTTCAACTTAATTTCGATTATCTTGATTTTCTTGAATGGTTGCCTGTGGATTAGTGTTTTCTTGGTGAATTGTTGCTAATCCTTGATTTCTCTCTACAGAGGGCCTCTGCTGTAACCTAGAAGTACTATCATTAGACCTTTTGAGTATTTCTTCAAGTGAGATAGGTCCTCTAGTAGGTGATATAATAATAATGTCCCCTGTTCTAGGATCTCGATGAGCTATAGGGGTAGCAGGGATAGTATTAGCATGTTGCACCGGTTGCTCAACAGAAGTACATGCTTGAGTGTGGCTACGGGTGACAATCGGTATTCTTCTTGGAGGAGGTTTCTGAGTATTTTGTTTAGGCATAGCTTACTGCTGGCCCTCCTTCTAGTGCCATTTGTTGAGGCCTCGGATGTTAAGGGTATGCAAAGTGTTGGAATGGGTTCCTAAGATCTCAACAGAGGGGGAAAACCCAGACTAAAAGGCTTCAAAAGGCCCTACGCAAGGACAGTTCTATCCCCAGCCTGTTTGGTGTAGTGATCTACCACGGATATTCGGCCTCCGTTGGCACTCTAAGAGTTGGTAGGTTTTGATCCAAAGCATCAATTTCCAAATGAAGAAAACCTAAACGTAAAAGTCTGTAAACACAGATCTATCTAAAAGAAATCTAAACTAAGTTAGACCTATTCTAAGAAGGTGTTTCGAAATAGGTGCAGATCAACTTGATATATGAATGAATAAGATCACTTATCAGTTAAACAAAAATGTATAAAGATTAGTGACTTATCCAGCTCAAGTTGTAATTAATTAATCAAAATAAATTGATTACAGATTGAGGTTTGTTATACATTCAAGACTTAATCTGTAGCTGATATGTTAATTGAAAAATTAACACCATTTGTAACTTACTAAAACAATCATTTGCAGAAATCGATAAAAGATTTTAATAGAATAAACTCTTTAAAACCTTCATAAACACATAAATTATAAACAGTGATAAACCAAGGCGATAGATCAATATGTTTAATAAATTGCAAAGATTAAAACAGTGTCAGATAAATAACTTGGAGGAAAATCACATCCATCAAATAAACTTGACAAATTGACAAAAGTGGATCTAAAAAGTAACTTGACTGTATTCAATAACCAGTTTGTAAGAAATTACAAGCTTGCATCAAAACAGAGCATTCCCAGCCTCTCCTGCAGATTTTGTCCTCCAAATTCCATCCCCCTTCTCTACGAGGAATGATCTCTTTAAATAAGAGTTTACAGAATAATAATACAAACAGTAAATTCCCACAAACTGGGATTGCAAAATCAAAGAAAACCTAATGTTCTAGGAAAGCTTGCCATTTGTCCCAAATCTCTAACAACTCATCTATAATCGAATAATTAGCTTATTCAAGCCCCAGCTAGGCATTGCATTCAAATGTTTCCATCTCATTCTTTCCCATCTTATGCCAAATTCGGATAAATACTTGGATTTTACGTTCCAGGGAAACCGGTTTCCTGATCAACTGCTCCACATCATCAACTTTGACCTCTTCGAGAAGCTGAATTTGTTGATGTGCTTCTTCACACTTGTGCTCAATTTCCTCGATCTTCAATTTTGGTGGATAGGCATCTTCGATGAGTTCCATGGCAGGCAACTAGAGAACCAGCATGACATTATCTGTTGCATACCATCGCCTGCTATAGATGGCTTGGGCTCTCTTGAGGATGTCTTCAACAGATTCATTGAGTTCAAGCCAAGTATTCAATGCACCTCTGATTTTCTTAAATTGAAAACTGTTAAGAATTGGGAAGCCTTATGGAGTGCCTTTGATGTATCTCTGCCACTCAACAATGTTTTCATATGCCTTAGAAGCCTCCAGCCTTTGTCTTTCTGCTCTTCAAGGGCACTATACATCTTACCAAAAGTGATATGAGTCTCCCTGATCTCATCCAGGGTGCAAAATAGCTTCTCGAGGTACTCATGATACTCTTTATTTACTTGAAGGGTCAAGTCTTTGAACTCCTGAGATGACATCTTAAAGAAAGTGGAGGAGGCTGCACTTGCAATTGCATCCTCACATTGCTTTTGCAGTAAAGCAATTTTCTGAGTATTAGCAGAATTCTCAGCTTGTACATTTCGAAGTTCATGCTACAGAGAGGTTTTGCTTCGTTCCAAAACTTCTAACCTGTCTCCCCAGATATTCCTAATATCATCAACATAAGTTTCATGCTCCTCCTTGGTCTTTAACAATTCTTCCTGCAACCTTTCCGATTCTTCTTTCTTCAGATCAATCTCTCTATTGAGAATCTAGATTGAATCAAGGTTTGCACCTACAAATGCTCCCAAGGCAGTGGTTGTTTCAATTGCTCCTGACTGAGGATCATTAGCTTGCTGGGACCATACTATCTGATTAGGAACAGACACTTCTAAGCCATCCTGATCAATGCTTCTCTTCTTACCCCTTTTCACCACTGCCTTATTATCCTTACTGTAGAAGTAATGTCCAAGAGGGACTACTTCATCATCTTCCCATTCAGTTATGATTTCAGAATTAATTGAAATAACATTTTCTGTTGAAACCAATGAAGGAGTCTGAGTGGCCATGGAATTGGGCATGGTCATAGTAACTTGAGGAATAGCCATAGCGGTAGAAACAGTCTGAGGAACTGATGAGAGAATAGTTGGAGAAGGGATTGAAGTGAAAGCTTCAGAAATAGAAACTTGGCCATCATTAGCAGATAGTGATGATGGAGAAGGAGTTAAGGGTGGCTCATTCTCAGTAAGTAATGATGAAGTGGATGTAGATAATTGCAGGGGGGCAGTCGAAGACTGGACTTCTGCAAAAATAGATGAAGGGATGGAAAAAGAAACTGAGTTACCAGTAAAAGGGGTAGCTCTATGAGTCAAAGTATGAAACAGTTCGGAAATAGAGAATGGTGGCATCACCCTTGTAGGCAGAATAGAAATATCCTGAATAGATGGTAACAACAGTGATGGAATTGTGATGTCAAGGAAAGTAGTGATGAGTTCCAAAAATTGTTGATCAGGATCACAATGATCCATTTCAATAGTGTCCAATAGGTCTGTGACTGCCTGTGAGTTGTCTATCACTTCTCCAGTGATTTATTCAATAACCTTATCAGTCACCTTCTCAGTAACTTCTTCAGTCACTTGGACTGCAGTATGTGGTTCATCTTCAACATCACTGTCAATGAGATCAACAGTTGGGACATTTGATGTAGAAACCTGAACTTTCTGTCTCTTGGGAGGGTTACCCTCAACCATTGTCAAATCATCAACTACCTGCAAAGTTGTTGCGGTCACCAAAGCATCTATAGTGAACTTAGGTGGTTCCACTGTCTGGGTGCCCAATACTGAAGTCAATTTTGCTAACTGCTACTGGGAATCACGAGAGGTCTGCAATAAAGATTTAACCTGCTCGGTTGTTTTCATCTTAGGAGGCTCTTACATGGGAGCTTTACCTTTATCTCCATCTGTATAGGTAAGCATCAGAGGGGCACTTAGCTTTTGTTCTTTCTCCCTTCTAACTTGCTCAATGAGATTCAACTCCACTGTTCTTTGCCTGTAGACTTGAGCTTTAATGTCTTTCTGATATGCCAGGATCTGTTATTGTTCATCTAAACTCTTGGCCCTTGCCAATACTTCAGAAAAAGTATTGACTCCCTGATAGATGGAATCATTTGGGAGTTCTTCATGAATGTAGTCCATTTTCTTGTGATATTGCTTGAAATGTGCATCCAAGAACTTCTTAGGATCATGCTTTCTTTTGGGGGCTTTACCTAATCTCGAAGGATCCAGCTGATCACCAAGCATTATATCCCAGGTTGAGGTAGGAATAACTAATGGGCCAAGATTCAAGGAGAATTTAGGCCAGCCTCTCTTTTTAGGACCAGTAAGCTTCTTAGAGACACCGTTAGTGACAATCTGATAGGACACTTCTTGAATAACCAACCTACCAGGTACAATTCTTGGGAGAAGGTGAACAGTGTCACTTCCCCAAACTCTGATATATGAGAATGACTCATAAACATACCAATATCCAATGGTGTTGATAAATGTTCTGGCATCAGCTGAAAAGGCAGGAGCTTCTTGTTTGAAAATTTTGAAATAAATAGTGCCCATAAAATGGTCACAAATTTCATAAAGAAGGGGCACATAATTACTTTCCCACGATGAAGAATGGTATATATGGACAGGTGGAGCCCCATGGGTCCAATTCCACCCTAAGTTAGGATATTGAAACTCAAAGCAGAAGACATCAAGGATGTAGGCTGATAGGTAAAAATGTGGCTTCTTTGAGGCAGATGCCTTCTGATAGTCTTGAATTACTGTTTAATTTCGGAAGAGATGATGGATTCCCAAGGGAAAGACTCTCTTGTTGTTAACACATGGTGGGATATGGGATCCCATTCGACTTTAAAAATTGAACAATTGGGGAGACCAAAGAGCCTGCAGAGCATGGCTGCAAGTAAAGAGTAAGGTTCCTTGAACCAAACAATCGGATAAAGGTCATTCGCCTTCGGCACAAAACTACTAGGTTTAATCATTCAGGATTTCATCATCTCATTGAAATTATATCTGGTCTTGGAGGATTGAATGAAATCAGGGGTAAGGGCATGTGTTGCCAGTTTGAGAGCAAAAGCTCTGATAAAAACTTATGCGCGAAAGGTAGTCAATTGTGACCCTCCACTGACATTAAACGACCAGTCCTTAGGGTTAGTGTTTTCTACAATCCACTTGACAGGATCAATATAAGGCAGGACAGCAAGGCGAGCAGCAATAGCATGAATTTGGGAAACCCTAATTTTTTCATAGGCAAGTCGGTCTTCTTTGATGTCCAACAGGTCATCATTGTCAAAGATTTCATATATTTTAGACCAATCCATTTGATATGTTTCAGTGACTCTTTCACTGGTGTCTGAGAAAATGCCAAAATTAGGATCTTTGGTAAGTGAATCCTTATGAAGTGCTTTGTACCGAGTAGTTTGACACATTTTGGCGAAGCTTGGGAAATTCTGATAAATAAATAAACAAAAATCAAAACCAAACTGTAAATAGGAAAACCACGGAAAAATGATGCAAAAATGACAACAAACCAACTTGATAACAGCTGAAAAACCGTGAAGGTGACCATGGTAAGAAATAAACAGTAAAATCCACGTTGGAGCATAAATTTCTGACAGTAAAAATGATAACGAAAAATAGAAAAATCGTTTATTTATGGTTTTTTCAGTCGGATCAAATCTGGACCGTAGATTTGGTAAGAAACGAACGGTTGAGATTAGCCCCTGCGGGATGCGGGATGCGAGATGCAGGATCAAGTTCGAAAATCAAATTTTATTCAAAATTCCTGAAATCTGCAATCCGAAATTGCGGGTTGCAGGTTTCGGGTTTTACAAATTTTACAAAATAAACAAACGTGTTTCTAAAATCCGCAATCCACAATTTTCGAGTTGTGGGTTTTGAAAACACAACCTGATTTATTGACGCAACGAATTCTCGCAACCCGAAATCCGAAATTTCGGGTTTCGGGTTGCGGAATCGAAATTCATAAAATATTTACACGGTCTTCCCGCAACCCGGAATTTCATGTTGCGGGTTTCGGGTTGACGAAATCCTGAAAGAAGAACAAACGATTCCCACAATCCACAATTGCGGGTTTTGGGATTTCGGGATTTCGGGATTTGCAGTAAGAAAATGACTTTTTGGTAAAATTTCTAAGGTTTTCTGCAAATCAAGAAACAACCAGAAACTTAGAAATCTTCAAAGAATAAAATAATGATAACTAAACAAACCAAGCAAAGGGCAATATGCCATAGCAAAGCAAAATTTAAAAACTTACCTAAATACCTTGATATTTACAAAATGGGGCTCCCATGCTCAAAATGAAGCATGGGATCTGTTGTACCTACAACAGTACTACTAATGCACTATAATGATCTTAGTACTTTATTGTATGAGAATTTTGGTCACCTCGACTACCGTTACTTGCATCAACTAATCAAGGAAGCTTATGGTGATAGGGATGCCTACCATCACATATTCCAATGGAGTATGACTAGGTTGTGCACTTGGTAAGCATCTTGAAGAAAAAATTAAGAAAGTGAAGGCATGGAGAGCTTCTTCCCCTCTTGAATTAGTCCACAATGACATTACAGGTCCATTCCCCCACCCATCCATGAGCAAGGCCAAGTATGAGTTGACATTTATTGATGACTATTTAAGATATACGAGTGTACTTATTCAAACACAAACTTATGATGTATTCGAATGCCTCCAAGATTTCAAAACACAAAGACTATGTATTTGAATGCCTCCAGGATTCCAAGGCACTTGCAAAGAAGTAGTCAAGAAACTGGATCAAGATCCTATGTACAAACAATGGGGGGGGATATGTCAATAAAGATGTACAAAATTTGTGTGTATCATCTGGGCTCGAGTTGCAATATATTATTCCTTATACTCCACAACATAATGGGGTTGCAGAAAGGAAGGATAAAGCATTGAAGGAAATGTCCACATACATGTAATAGTCCAAGTCACTTGCTCCAAAGCTATGGGATGAGGCTATCAATTGTTCTATTCAAAACAAATTTCCACACAAGATTTTGAAAGGATTTACTCCATTTAAAGGATGGAGTGGTAAAAAAACCGGCAGTAAAGAACTTTAGGGTGTTTGGATCCTATGCATGGGCTCGCATACCTTTCAAGAAAAGGAGAGCCTTGGATCTACAAAGTGAGGAGTGCATCTTTGTAGGATATTCAAAAGGGGTAAAGGGGTACAAGTTACTAAATCCTAACACTGAAAATATTTTCATTGAAAAAGTCTGAAGTTTGAAGAAAGAAGTGTGCATGCATGCAGCAACTCCTCCTACCAATGCACCACTAGTTATTCATGATGACATTTCCTATGATTCCTCCGATGTAACAATAGAAATTTCTTATTCAAATGAACCTTCAAATTCACATGAAGAAGACAATGAGGACAATGAAGAAGAGAGTATTGCAGATCTGACAATTTGACCTCATTGAGCAGAACAAACTCTTGAAGTAGCAAGGGAACTAGTTGGTGATCCTTCCGATGCATGAAGAAACAACTCACAATTTCATGGTGCCCCACATACTCTTGCAGCGACAAAGCCATTTCTTCCCACACATTTTTATATGGTGTCTACTATTGAACCTCAAGCACATGTAGATTCTTTTGGAAATCCACATTGGGAAGCAGCCATGGATGAGGACTCTCGATCCCTCACTGATAACAACACATGGGATTTGGCACCTCTTCCTAAGGGGATAAAGTTGGTTCTATTTAAGTGGATATATAATACTAAGATGGAAACCAATGGAATCATCAGTAAGTACAAGGAAAAATTAGTGGCAAAAGGTTTATCACATGTACATGGTGTTGACTATACAAGAAACTTTTGCACCAGTTTCCAAGATGGATTCAATTCGACTTATGCTCGCCATTGCAGTAGCTCAACAGTGAGCTTCATCATATGGATGTGAAGAGTGCATTTATTCATCATGATATTGCGGAATAGATATAAATGAGCATCCCAAGGGGGACATTCATGATACATCACTTGTTTACAAATTGAAAAAATATTTGTATGGTCTAAAGCAAGCTCCTCAAGCTTGATATGTAAAGAAGGATTTTATTGTTTGTCCGAAGGATTATAAAGATGTCATTCAAACCCAAATGTATACATGCTTTAATAAAGTGACTCACTTTTACTTATTGTACTCTATGTTGATGATCTCCTCATCACAGGAATTTCTACCACATCCATTGCATGGTTTAAATCTACTTTGCATGACAGGTTTTCCATGACTGATTCAACACTGTTACAATTATTTCTTGGAATCCAAATCACCCAATCAGATTTGGGATTCACATTAGCAAAATCAAATTATGCACAAGATCTTCTCATTATATTTCAGATGGATTATTGTAAATCAGCGTCGGCACCCTTCCTTTCCGGAGGAAAACTTGAAGACGGAAGTACTACACCTTTGGTGGACAATATTTGATATTGATAGTTAGTTGGGAGTCTTATTATCTCGCTCACAATAGATTGTACATCTCATTTTCTATTGGGTTGGTTTCCAGATATATGCAGGAGCCACATGAGCTACATTGGAAAGACTCCAATAGGATTCTCTTATATGTGAAGGGCACGAATTATTATGGGATACATTATGCAGCAGGATGTCACTGGATTTAGTTGGATATACATATTTTGATTGGGATGGCAATGGAACCAATTAGAATTCCACCTCTAGGTATGTTTTCAGTATAGGCTCAAGGCATATTTGTTGTTCAATCAAGAAGCAGCCTTAGTCATTGCTTTATCAACAACTTAAGCAAAGTATAGAGGTGAAATGAATGCAACAACTCAAGGCATTTGGTTGCAGTAAGGCATTTGGTTGTAGCACATTCTCATTTAGTTTGGATTAGATTTTCACATACCTGCTATCATCTTTTATGACAATCAAAGTACCATTCAAATTTCAAGAGAGCTTGTTCATTGATAAAGGATCAAGCACATTGAGATACACATGCACTATATCAGAGGGTTGAATCATGACCAGATTATTGATTTGCAATTTTGTCCTTCCTTTGAGCAGATTGCAGACATCTTCACAAAGACCTTCACTGAGAGCCAGTTCACCCAGTTGTGAGCTTCCTTGGAATTGAAGGCATATTTTGGGCAGGCTCCTCAGCCTTCTCATTCTCATTCTCTTTTTTTCTGGGGGGGATATGAGGGTTCCCATGATATTTTCCCTCGTTCTCTATTTCAGAGAAACTTTTTGTGCATTGGGTACCTAACATGGCTACATATTGCCAGGACCCAATTTTCTTTTGCATTTATTTCACCTAGTTTGGCTTATGGGGGGTGTTAGAGAATAATAACCCTCTCCATAGCAGCACTCCCTCACATAGGGACTTAGGTCATGGCCTCATGAGTATACTAGTCCAAATTGCATTCAATTTGGCCTTATGAACCACCCTAGAGCTTCCTCCTAAGCTCCAAGGAACCTACACTCCCATTTATAGGCCAATTGCCATTTATAGAGATTCTAACCATTTATTTTTCATCGTTGAGGGAACATTCCATAATTTGGGGATTTTTTCCCTAATTTTAGGAAAGACCCACTATAGTTAGAGTTAGGGAGTAAAACATCGGTGTTCACTCCACTATTCAGGGTCTCAACTACCTTTAGAAGTTATTCTAGGATACTAGTGAATCTATTGATCCTTTTTAGGGATGAACACTACATGCATCTATCTTCAATTGCTAATCATTTAGGTGACTAAGTCCACTTAGGGTGGTTATGGGGTTGTTAACTCACCACACAAACTTTGCATGGCTAAAAAAGGGCATTTTGGCTCTAGTTAAGCCTAGCTAATATCTGATGCACTAAAGCAATTTGAATTCCCTCCTAGACCTATTCAAATTGCTTATATGTAATAACTCACTCATTCTTTGTAAAATTGATGGAATATAATAGTTTTATGCGTTATTAAACCAGCAGAGATCCATCCTAAATGCGAATCTATCAAGCACCGAGAGGCATCCAATTTCTTGAGGTGTTATTTTTTAATGAATTTTTATTTGGTTTTAAATTTTTATTTTGTGAGTGGATATAGATTTTTTTTTTGGGGGGGGGTTCAATTTTTATTTTATGATTAGACATCAAAAAAATTTATTACTTTTTATTTTTGATACATAACTTGACATCGTTGCATAACGTTACACATCTCCCCCAAACTAGGTTGTAAGCACCTCGCTGCTCTCAATGCAAAGATCTCTTGTTTTCTATTTCATGTTTTGATAATTTATGACATGATTTTGTCACATAGTTTATTGCTTGCAAATGTATTGCTTTCTTGTTTAGAATATAGATCTTTAAACTCCAAAATATTTTACCATCAAGGAAGAAACCCATTAGTTGTAAATGGGTTTACAAATTCAAGTACAAGGAAGATGACACACTTGACAAGTATAAGACATGGTTGGTATATAAAGGGTTATATCAACGAGAGGGCATTGATTATGAAGAGACCTTTGCTCCTAGAGAAAATATGAGCACCATTTGACTGGTTCTAGCCATGGCAACACAAAGCGACTAGAAGGTCCATCATATGGGAATAAAAAGCACCTTCCTCAATTATATTTGGAGGAAGACGTCTATATGTATCAACCACAGTGGTTTGAACTTTTAGGAAATGAGAATTTTATTTGCAGATTAAAGAATCCTATATATGGCCTGAAGCAGGCACCTAGAGCTTGGTACATTAAGATTGACAGGTACTTGATTGAGCAAGAGTTCAAGTGGAGTCTTTCAAATGCAAACCTATACGTCAAAACAAGTAGTAATGATACCATCCTACTTGTAATTTATGTAGATGATATCATTATTACAGGTAGCAAGGAAAACATGATTAAACAAATAAAATAAAACATAAATAAAGCTTTCGACCTGACTAATCTAGGCCTTCTACATTATTGTTTGGGTGTAGAAGTTTGACAAATAGGTAGCAACATTTTTGTCTCACAAACAAAATGTCAGGAGTTTGGTTGAAAAGTTTAGAATGATAGATTGCAAGATCTCATCTACACCTATGGAGAAAGGGATGAAACTTTTAGCTAACACAGACTCTGAGGTAGTTAATGAGTCAGTCTACATGCAACTAGTGGGTAGCTTGATATATCTTGATATATCTTACAACTACTAGGCTTAATTTGAGTTATAATGTGAACTGCATTTCCATATTCATGACAGTACCAAAAGAGGGCATTGGATTGTAGTGAAGAGGGTGTTGAGATATGTGAAAGGAACACTTGGCTTTGGCATTTTGTACGACAGAAACAAAGATCCTAGGTTGTGTGGATATACAGATTCAGATTGGAAGGTTGCATGGATTACATAAAATCAACTTTTGGATATGTATTCAGCCTTGGCACAAGTATAGTCACATGGATTAGCAAGAAGCAACAAGTAGTATCCCTTTATTCAACGGAAGTAGAATATCGAGGAGCATTGAAAGGATCATGTGAGGCCGTTTCACTCAAGAGAACGCTTTCATATATGAAGATGCAACAGACAGAGCCAATGCCCCTACTATGCAACAATCACAAGGTGCTAAAGCTAGTCAAGAATCTAATCTTCCACAAGTACACCACACATGTTGAGATACATTGTCACTTCATGTAGTTTCCCTTTTTAATAATTTGGAAAAATTGCAATTTTTGGTCAAATTCGAACCTTGGACTAGTGATGACTCAAGGGATTCCAAATGAATCCTAAGGATTTCTAATTAGGTCTGAGAGTATTTGAAGGGTATTAGGACATAAAAATGAACCTAATGGGTGCTTAGAAACTATCAAAATACTTATGCAACCTTCATTTGAATTCAGGAGAAAATTGGGAAATTCCTAGTAGTTTCGATGTTCAAACCCCCAAGGGTAGGAGTCACAAATGGCTTCCCAAATGCAGTACGACCCTCCCAAATTTCAGAATAGAGATGGATTAGTTAGATGACTTACATGGGAACCCAAATGCATCATTAAACAGTTCCTAAATGCTGCTACAACTTCCATAAAACATATATTTGTAAACATGTCATTACATAGGGGGAAATGTGAGAAAAACGCTATGACTTGCTATGAAATTTGAGATAAATGTCCCAAGGACCTGTATAAGGTGTATGAGACTTCTTCAGTACATTAATGGATCTCCAAATAGCACTTACAACCATATATATTTACTGAATCAATTCGATACCAAACAACTTCAACTCTTACAATAAGATATGTGGGAAAATGGCACCATTCTTACATAGTTTGGCATTTACACATAGTTTCACTTGGATATTACACCTGAGGTTCATATGAGAATAAAATACAGATTGTATACATCTCATTACAAATAAATGGGACCCCTTGTACTTCCCCAAATATATCAGCATCTCACCATGTGCGCCCTTCCTCCAAGAGCAAGAATATAGAGAGAAAAGTGAGAGAGATGTAAGAACAAATTGAAGGAGAAATGGTCACGAGAAGCCTTGTAGCTTCAACCTGTAAACAAATGTCTTCATACAGCTCCAATGAAATGTCTGAATGGACTCTCCAATTTCCAATTAGGATGGGAATCTTGCACCCTCTAAATTGGTACTAAGCCAAGAAGGATAAGCATCCACCTTACATGGACAAGCTATGCTCTCCAATTTTGCCAAAATGAGAAATGATCAAAAGATGCTCTCCTTCTTTCTTCTTGACCTTTATTAACCTCCCAAGGCTTCCATGGTTCGACTTCCCTCCAAGAGCTTCATCCCAACTCGAATTGGGGAGAGATTCCCATGAAAGTCACTTGTCCAACATTTCCTAGCCTTCCTCTTCCATCAATTCGAATGGGGGGGATATTTGGCTGCCATAAATCCCTAGTGCACCCTCTTGGAGGCTAGTTTTAGCCCTGACATGTCATATAGGTCATATTTCAGCAATCAGGTCTGATCCTTGTCATAAGTGTCGTAGAATATTCATCATTGTTGTCATAGAAGCTAGGGAATCTAGCCCAAGTGTCACAATACCTCTAAGATGACTCTTCCTCTTCCATGGGAGTTATTATTCCACTAAAATTCGACCCTCATTGAGTTATGTCAAGTATAATGAATCTCCAACTCCCCCAAGAACGTTATAGACTCCACCTTGGATTCGAATGGGTGAGAATAGGAAGCCATGTGGCATGAAGAATATTGCCTTGTGTGGATCCCACGCCACTTACGCACCCTCATGACCAAGTGCCACTTCATTTTATTCTTATTAATATTTATTTATCCCCTTTTAATATATATTTTTCAATCTAATTTCCATTTGGGGTCTTATATCTCCCTTATTCCAAATCTAAATGTTTCCATCCCAACCTAGGGAACTAGTAGATTGGTGGAATTTTCCTTTCATGTAATTTATTTGGATGGGGACATTATAGTCCTCCCCATCCAAGATTGATTTCCCTCGAGCAATTCCAAATTAGGATGCTGCAATTCCACCAATTCATATTTATCATTCAGCACTATGGGAAACCAATTTTGTGCCATTACTTTACGACATTTGTGACCATTTCATGGGTACCATTTACTTCAAGATATTCAAACAAGAGGCACCTGCCTTTTCAGTTGATGCCAGGGCCTTCATCAATACAATTGGTGATGTGTATGTCTATGAATCATATTCATATATCAGAGTCTAGGGGAATGACATTGCTCATCTTCTACCTAGAATAGTGCTTGACAGATTGGTCATTCAAGAAGTCTCTTATTAGACTGTTACTGATGGTGTCTACAGAAAACTCACTGGTCCCAAAAAGAAGGGATGGCCTAAGTTTTCTTTGAACCATGGTCCATTAGTCATCCCAACCTCAAATTGGGCTGCAATGATTGGTGACCAGGTGGCTCCTTTAAAGTTGGGTTTTTCTCCCAAAAGGAAGCATGATCCTAAGAAATTCCTTGATGCACATTTTAAACAATATCATATGAAGATGGACTATGTCCATGAGGAACTTCCAAATGATTCTATCTACCAAGGAGTGAATACATTTTCTGAGGTCCTGGCTAGGGCTAAGAGCATAGATGAGTAGCATCATATTATGCAATATCATAAAGAAATTAAAGCTAAATTCTTGAGCTACAGAACGATGGAAATGAATCTGCTTGAGAAAATGAGAAAGGATAGAGCAGAAAACGAGAACCAGCAGGCTAATGCCCCTCTAATGCTTACTTATCCAGATAAGAATAAAGGTAAAGCCGCCATGGAGAATCCTCCTAGGGTAAAAACAGCTGAATAGGTCAAAGTCTTGTTGCAAACCTCTCATCATTTGAAGCAGGAGTTATAACAACTGACTTCAGTATTGGATACTCAAACAATTGAACCTCCTAAGCTTACTGTGGACATTCAAGTCATTGTTGCAGCTGCACAAGTGTGTGATGATCTAATAATAGCTGAGGCCAACCCAGCTAAGAGACAGAAAATCCTAATCCCTACATCACAGGTTCCCACTGTTGATATCATTGACAGCGATGTTCATGATGAAGCACATCACCCAGTATCTGTGACTGTAGAAGTGACTCAAGAAATGATTGAAGGAATGACTGAAGATCCACAAGCAGTTACAAATTTGTTAGACACTATTGAGATGGATCACTATTTTTCTGATCAACATGTCTTGGAGGTTACTACTGCTCCTGACATTACACTTCATCATTTTTTTTGTCATCTATTCAAGATCTTTCTGCCTTGTCTCCAGGGGTGATGCCACCATTCTCCATATCACAACTTTTTCATACTTTGACTTCTAGAGCCACCCCATTTTCAGACAACTCAGTTCCTTTTCCCATTCCCCCATCTATTATTGCAGAAGTCCAGTCTTCGACTGTCCCTCTGCAATTACCCATATCTACTTTATCATTACCCTTTATGGAGGAGCCACCCTCAATTCCCTCCTCATCATTACCTGCTAATGATGATCATGTTCCACTTTCTGAATCCTTCACTTCAATCCCTTCTCCAACCCCTATCCCATCAGTTCCTCAGATTGTCTCTACCCCTCTGACTACTCCTCAAGTTACCATATCTATACCCAGTCCCATGGTCACTCAAACACCTTCATTAATTTCAACAGAGAATGTCATTTCAATTTCTTTGGAAATAATAACTGAATATGAAGATGATGTTGTAGTCCCTCCTGGGCACTATTTCTGCAATAAAGAAAATAAGGCAGTGATAAAAAGGGGTAAGAAGAGAAGCAGGGATCAAGGTGGATTAGAAGTATCTATTCCAAATCAGATAATATGGGCTCAGCAAACAAATGATCCCCAGACATGAGCAATTGAGACAGCTGCAGCCTTAGGGGTATTTGCTGGTGCAAACCTTGATCCAGTCCACGTACTGAATAGGGAGATTGATCAAAAGAAGGAAGAATTGGAAAGGCTTGAAGAAGAGTTATTAAAGACCAAGGAAGAACATGAAACTTATGTTGTTGATCTCAGGAGGATATGGGGAGATAGGATAGAGGATTTGGAGCGAAGTAATACCTCTCTTTAGGATGAACTTCATAATGTACAAGTTGATAATTATGCCAATACACAGAAGATAGCCTTACTGGAAAAGCAATGTGAGGATGCAACTGCAAGTGCAGCCTCTTCTGGTTTCCCTAAGTTCTCACCCCAAGAATTTAAGGATTTGGCCCTTCAAGTCAATGAAGAGCATCATAAATTATTGGAGATGCTATTTTACACCCTGGATGAGATTAGGGAAACTCATATGACTCTTGGTAAGATGTATGGTGCACTTGAAGAGCAGAAAGCCAAAAGGCTGCAAGCTTCTCAGGCAAGTCAAAACATTGGTGAGTGGCAGAGGTATATGAAGAATATACCAGAAGACATCCCCATTCTTAATAGTTTTCAATTCAAGAAAATCAGAGCTGCATTGAATACTTGGCTTGATCTTAATGAATCAGTTGAAGACATTCTTAAGAAAGCACAGGCTATGTGTAGCAGGAGATGGTATGCAGCAGATAACATCATGGAATTGCTACAGTTCTCATCTTTGGAGCTCATTGAAGATGCTTTCCCGCCTAAGTTGATGGTTGAGCAAGTCGAACGCAGGTGCGAAGAAGCCAAGCAAATAAGTCAGCACCTTGAGGAGGTTAAGATTGAGGATGTGGATCGATTAATTAGGGAGCCAGTCACCATGGAAGGAAAAATCCACATTTACATCCATATTTGGCATAAGTTAGCTAAGAATGAGATGGAAACATTTGTATGTAATGCCCACCTGGGATTTGAGTCAGCTAACTATCCGAATGTGGATGAGTTGTTAGAGATTTGGGACAAATGGCAAGTTTTTCTAGGCCATTAGTTTAGTTTTGATTTTGTAATCCCGGTTTGTGGGAATTTACTGCTTGTATCATTTTGTAAACTTTTATTTAAAGAGGTGATCTCTCGTAGAGAGAGAGAATGGAATTTGGAGGAGAAAATCAGCAGGAGAGACTGGAGATGCCCTATTTTGATACAAGCTTGTAATTTCTTACAAACTGTCATTAAATACAGCAAAGTTATTCCAGATTTTATTTTGTCTATTGATCAAGTTTATTTGATGAATGTTGATTTTACTCCAGATTGCTTATCTAATGTTGTTCAAATTTTTTGCAATTTATTAAGCACATTGATCTATAGTTTTGGTTTATCTCTGCTAATGATCTGTGTGTTCATGAAGTTTTAAAAGAGTTTATTCAATTAAAACTTTTATCGATTTCTGCAAATGGTTTTCTCAGTAAAATTATAATTGATGTTGATTTTTCAATTAACATATCGGTTACAGGTCAAATCTTGAATGCATATAACCCTCAATTTGCCATTGGTTAATTTTAATTGATTAATTGTAACTTGAGCAGTTAATTCATTGATCTCTTTCACATTTCTATTTAATTGATGAATGTCCTTACCTATTTTCATATCAAGCTGATCTGCACTTATTTCAAGACACCTTCTTAGAGTAGATCTAACTTAGTTTAGATTCTTTTAAGTAGATTTGTGTTTACAGACCTTTTACACTTTGTTTTCTTCATTAAAAAACTGATCCCTTGGATCAAAACTCACCAACTCATAGAGTGCCAGTGGAGGCCGAATATCCGTGGGAGATTACTATACCAAACAGGCTAGGGATAGAACTGTCCTTGCGTAGGATCTTTTGAAGCCTTTTAGTCTGGGTTTTTCCCCTCTGTTGGAAGCCTTCGAACCCATTCCAGCACCTTGCATCTACCCTGCACATCTGAGGCTTCAACAAATGGCGCTAGAAGGAGGGCCTGAAATAAAATATGCCTAAACAAAGTACTAGTAAATCTCCTCCAGCAAGAATATCGATCATCACCCATAGCCATACGCAGGCATCTACTTATGTTGAGCAACCGGTGCAACATCCCAATACCACCCCTGCCACCTCTATAGCTCACCGAGATCCTAGAACATGAGATATTATCATTATATCACCCACTAGGGGACCTATCTCACTTGAACAGATACTCAAAAGTTCTAATGATAGCGTTTTTAGGTTACAGCAGAGGATCGCTGAAGAAAGAAATCAAGGATTAGCAGCAATTCACCAAGAAAACACTAATCCACAGGAAAATATTCAAGATAATCAAGATACTCAAAATTCAGCTGAGCAGAATACTGAGCAAAATAATTCATCAGACCAATAGCAATTCCCTGAATTTGATCTTGATTTATTATTTAGTGAAACAGAACAAGTCTCACACACTACTGTTTTAGGTGGAACACCACCCTCTCATCCTTCATCATCATCTTCCTCATCTGAAAGTGAACACACTCCTCTGGCTCTTCATCGGAAGAAGAAGAAGAACAACTTATGGCTGGGGAAGGCCATAACAGACATTGGCTTGACCAAGATGTTGTATTTATACTTGGGGATCAACATAGATTGCCTTAAAACCCTGATAAAAGGCTTCCTAAGTTCAATACAGATCATAAGTCACCTGTGCTAGATCATATCAAAACTTTTATGCAGGCCATTAGACTTAGGAGTGTTGTCCATGAAGATGTGGTTTGCAGACTATTCCCTTACACATTTGAAGGAAAGGCATCCACATGGTATTTTTCCTTAGAAGCTAGAACTATAACTTCATGGGACGAGTTTGAAAAATTGTTTATCCAGAAGTTTGGGGATGATAAAACACCACAAGATTTAGTTTTGGAATTATCTTCCATGAAACTGAAAGGTAAAGAAAGGGTCAAAGATTACAATCAGAGATTTTCTTATCTAAAGAATAGAATCCCTGCCACTGTTCTTCCTGCAGAACAACTTTTGGTTGCCTATTATGAAAAAGGCCTATCTATACCTATTGCAATGTGAGTCAAAAGAGCACATATAGACAACCTGTTTGATGCTTATGCTGAAGCCATTCAAGTTGAAAAGAATATCTATTGTTTAAAAGATAACCTTGATGCTTTAGAAGAGCAACCTTCTACATCCAGAAAGAAAGTTGATAATGCTCCCAAACCCACTACCCAAAACAAAGATGCCTTTGAAATGACACATATTAAGAAATTTCTCCAAAAAATGTCAAATGAGATGGTTGATTTAAAAAAGAATAATAATGAGAATCAAAATAATAACAGGGGTTTTGTAAGGCCACCTTTCAGGAGACCTTATCAACCTCCCCAAAATCCACCATATCCTAATCATAATGAAGGACTGACTTCTGAAGATATTTATTCCATCTTCAAAGCTCTTGCCATTGAATCACAAAATGTCCCTAAACCCTCTGATGATCAAACAAACCAAAATCCACAGTTACCAGAAGGAGGAGATGAAGAAGAGGATCCACAGATTAATACTGTAAGCTAATTTTCTGAACTCCCAATGAATGATGAAGAAAAAGAACCTGAGACAGTGTTCAATGTTCAACATCCTTACAATACTAGATCAAGACCACAGAATGCTCAGGAACCTTCATCTTCAACAGCACCTCCCAACAAAAGCAAAATCGTTCCTCAAAAGGATACAGTCATTCCTTAAATGGAGTATAGTTTGGCTGAAGATTTGAAAAGAGTTAAAGCAAATATTTCCTTGTTTGAAATTCTGAGAATCCCTTCCATGAGGGATTCTTTACCTAAAAGTATGATAATCAAACAACCAAGGGAATCACAAAACAATAACTTAGACTCTTTTACCAAACCAGAAGATCAGAAATCTGGAAGCAAGAGGACACATCATTTCTTTCTTAACTTTGAAATCTTCAACAGAAATGTACATAATTGCATGATAGATTTAGGTGCCTCTTCCAATGTGATGCCCATGTCTATCTACAGAAAACTTAATGCCACTTGGGAACCCTGTCCTACTCAGATTGTCTAGCTTGACAGATCTAAAGTAAGAGTAGTGGGGAGATTAAGAAATGTGGTGTTGACATTATTTGATGATCCTCGGAATTCACCAGACCATTGATATTGTTCTAGCTGACGTCCTTGAAGCCTATGGAATGTGGCTGAGCAGAGATTGGTCAGAGAAGCTCAAGGGATATTTTGCCACTGATTAGTCTCACCTATGGCTACCCTACAATGTACAACCAAACAAGATTAAGATCAGTAGGGAACCCTTTATGAAGCAAACAGTCTCTGACCTTAATGATTCAAGTGAACCTGCTTGTTATTTCAATTCACATATTGAGCATTTCACATTTGATACCTTTTTGGGGATTTGCCAGCTGATTCTTCACCAGATGAGAATGTACAAAATGAATCTCAGATTGCCAATGTTACTACTGTACCATTCTCTGGAACTATTGTGCATAATGTGTATAATGTTAATACAAATTTTAGGATTGATCCTGTTGCATGGACTTTATTCTTCGATGGCTCCAGATCCAAAGATGGAGCTGGTGCAGATTGTGTCCTTATTGATCCAAAAGGGACTAAAACCATGATTGCTTGCAGACTTGAATTCGAATGTACCAATAATGTGGTTGAATATGAGGCCCTGGTGCAAGGACTCAGAAAAGCCATTGATATGGGTGCACAAGTGATAGAATGTTTTGGAGATTCCAAAATCATAGTTAAACAAGTAAGAAACAAGATACACTGTCTGTCTCCTCGTTTAACTAATTATCAAAAAATGGTAAGAGAACTCACCAACTCTTTCTCTACATTCAACATTAACTATGTCCCTAGGTCACAAAACTTTGATGCTGGCCTCTTAGCAAATACTGCATCTAGGCTGATTCCACCAGAAGGCTTGTCACCTAAAACCTTTTCAATAGAACTTATGTACAGGCCTTCCATCCTTGATAATGTAACAAGCCGAAAAGTGTTTTATGATGACGAACAAATCCTATATTTTCTCTCAGCTCAAGATACCTTTCAAGACATGGCAATAGATGAGGCTGAGCATGAAAAATCTTTATTTGATCCTTCCAACATTATCCCAAAATTAGTGATCAACCTAGAAACATTCTATGACTTGCAATATAAGTTTAAAAACAAGACCAACTGTAAGACACAGAGTTCATCTCTGAACTATGAGCCAGTCAACCTTGGCACTAAACAGAATCCCTGATTCATCAACCTTGGAGTTGACTGCTCTGTCGAAGAAAGGATAGATTTCATCAGATTGTGTAAAGAGTACAAGGATGTTTTTGCATGGACCTATGACAAACTAAAAACCTTTAATACTAGCATTATGCATCATAACATACCGATGAAGCCAGAAGTGAAACCTTACCAACAAAAACTAAGGAAGATTCATCCTAGTTTGGAACCCTCTATGAAGAAAGAACTGGAGAAATTACTGACAGCTAGAATCATATTCTTTGTCAGACACACACAATGGATAGCAAATCTAGTACCTGTCCGAAAAAAGAATGGAGAAATCAGACTTTGTGTCGATTTCATAAATTTGAACAGAGCTTCCGAAAAGGACAACTACCATGTTCCTCCCATGGAACAAATTCTACAAAAAATAGCAGGGTCAGAGATGTTCTCTCTCCTAGGTGGTTTTTCAGGATACAACCAAGTCATGGTTGCCCCTGATGACCAACTGAAAACAGCTTTCAGAACACCCTGGGGTACCTTCGCCTACAGGCGAATGCCTTTCAGACTAATTAATGCAGGAGCCACATTTTAGAGAGCTATGGATATAGCTTTTAGAGGTTTGATGCATAATTTTGTCGTAGTATATTTAGATGACATCACTATCTATTCGAAAAAATTACATGAACATCTGTCTGCTCTCAAACAAGTTTTTGAACGCTGCAAGTATGGAATTTCGCTGAACCCCAAGAAGTCCATATTGCAGTAACTGAAGGTAAGCTCCTGGGTTTCATTGTTTCAAAGGAAGGTATGATTATCGATCCTGAGCGCACTGAAGCAATTTCAAAGATTGGTTTGCCTGGTTCGCGCAAAGCCATGCAATCATTCCTCGGTAAGATCAATTTTGTACGTAGGTTTGTTCCAAATTTTGCACAGATTGTCAAGCCTTTGCAGCAGTTAGTTAAAAAAGATTTACAATTTAGTTGGTCACGGGAATAGAAATATGCATTTGTTGAAATTCGAAGGGCCATTGCAGGAGCTCCTGCTCTGATGTCCCCATATTTCAACAAGGATTTTATTCTATATACTTTCGCTACTGATTTTTCTTATGCAGCTGTTTTGACACAGAAGCATGACAGTGATACTAAGATTCCAATTTCATTCACGAGCTCAACGTTTAAGGGAGCAGAACTTAACTACTCCCAAATTGACAAGCAGGCTTATGCAGTTTACAAGTTTGTGAAACATTACAAGCCGTACTTATTGAAATCCCGAACAAAGGTGATTGTGCCATACACTACCATCAGAAACGTGCTGGTCCAGAAAGAATTAGGCGAGAAAAGAGCCCATTGGATGACAGCTTTGCAGGAATATGACCTGGAAATCAGGCCAGCGAAGATTGTAAAAGGGCAAGGTTTGTGCTTGCTTACTGCCCAGTCGAATGATCCTGTTCAACAGCAGACTGAATGGGAGCAGGAGGAAAATGTTCCTACAGGTTTTGTTAATGCCATAGATACTCCAACATCTGACTGGTACGATCATATCAAGTCTTTTATAAACCTTGGGTTTGCTCCTTAAACCCTAGATTTCAAAAACGCAGAGCTTTAAAATTAAAGGGTACCCCTTATCAATTTATTAATGGAGTTCTGTTTAGAAAAAATTATGATGGAGTTTTCCTTAGATGTTTGGAGAAAAATGAGACTGATGATATTCTTTTTCAATTTCATGCAGGACCTGCTGGAGGCCATTTTTCAGGTGAAACCACGGCACACAAGATTCTCAAAGCTGGATATTATTGGCCTACTCTGTTTAAGGATGCCTATGCTCATGTTAGGAGGTGTGAACCATGTCAAAAGTGTGCAGGGAAATTCAAAATACCTGCTTTTCCTCTGCAGCCAGTGATAATTCAGTGCCCATTTCAACTATGGGGATTGGATTTTGTTGGACCAATTAATCCTACCTCCTCCCTTCAACATAGGTATATCCTTACAGCAACTGACTACTTTACCAGATGGGTAGAGGCAGTCCCTCTTAGGCAGTGTAACACAAACCAAGTGATTTCTTTCCTTGACAGCCAGATAGTTATAAGGTTTGGTGCTCCAGAGTATCTTATCTTTGATAATGCATCCTACTTTTCCTCAATTGATTTGACACAGTATGCCCTTGAAAAATGGATCAAACTAAAATTTCCTGCCAATTATTATCCACAGGGTAATGGGCTTGTTGAATCTTCTAACAAGAACTTGATAAATATTTTGAAGAAGACAGTAGCCTCTCATCACAAAGATTGGCACACACGGCTTTATAATGTTCGTTGGGCAGATCGAATTACCCCAAAGGCAGCTATTGGAAACTCTCCCTATTGTTTGGTCTATGGCAAGGAAGCCATCCTACCATCTAACCTTACCATTCCCTCATTACAATTATCCCAATCCATTCAGGAAGATGATTCCTCTTCTCTTCAGCAGAGAATTGATACCTTGCTTAAGTTGGAGAAGGACAGGGAAATGGCTAAAAATAAATTGTATCATCATCAGCGGATGGTTAAAAGATGGTTTGATGAGAAATCCTCTTCTGATAGGGAATTTTCAGTAGGAGATTTGGTATTGAGATGGGATAAGCAACATAAGGATAAAAATGATTATACCAAGTTTCACCGCCTTTGGCTAGGACCTTTCATTGTTACAGAAAATATTGGTCCCAGTATTGTTCAATTACAGGCATTGGAAGGGGTCATTGACACTTATCCAGTGAATGTTTCCCTACTCAAGAAATATTTTGTCTGAACAATTTGATGCACTTTGTACATAAGTTTGGTGTGTTTTGCATTTTCTTTGTTTTGATTGGTTTTCTTTTATTTGTTTTTCTTTTAATAAACCCCACACATTTGGTAATGGTTGATTGTCAGCTTGTCTCAAGGACAACTTCAACTAAATTTTTGGAATGCTCTGTCAATCTTGGTTTTTCTCAACCTATGTCAGAATTTGTTTTTCAAAGAATAGACAGCCATTAATTGCAGAACTTTGATTGATATCTTTCCACCTTGGTCATTATCTTATACATGCTTTATTTGTTTAATTGAGGTTGTGGAAAGTGACTGGCTTTCTTGCCCTATGTTTCAGTAGTGTAATATAGCATATCTCAATAGCCTAGTCAACCTTTATCTGCTCTGGATCATATCACAATCACCTTGAAAAATAATATTACTTAATAATTGTGGATTACAAGATGGGGGGTCTTATTACAAGCCGGCCCATCAGGTTCATAGATGTGAGTTGGAATGACATATTCACACCAAGCCACCAAACTTGGAAGATGACTTTCAGTTTACTGAAAGATGGAAGATCATATCACAAGTCGGTCCATTCATGATCTGCAAAGCATCAATGAGTAACGCCACTATCATATGGTCACCAAGCCATGGTAGTGTCTTGTAATTCACACCCTAAATAAAATTTCTGTTTTATTTTTTCTTTATAAGACAATGTTTTATATAAGGACAGAGGGGGTTTTATTACAAGCCATCCCTGCCATGATCATGAGTTTGATTTTCGACTAAAATTATCTTTATGTGGTCACCAAACCATGATAATTTCTTTCAATATCGCAGCTGGAAGACAAGGAGTCTCATTATTGAGCTAGCTTGTTCAATTTCCAAATCAGGTTTGTGAATGGCATTGCCAAAATATGATCACCAAGTTAGGGCAATGGTCTTATATAAACAAGGTCTTATGTACAGCTTTCCCTTTTGTTTCAAAAGAAAAGATATAAAAAAAAACATGTTTATATTGCCAAAAGAATTATTTGTATATAATAAAGCAATTAATAAGTCAAGGTGATTTATGATTTGGATATCCAGAGTAGTTTTAAGATTACTCTCACGTTCATCTAAAAGTTATCTTCCTATGATTGCATGTAGGCAAAAGGTTCCTGTTATTTCTTAAGTCTCCTTATCAGATTTGCATTATCTTTAAATTGATCATGTATGGGAGTATATCAATCTTATGTTTAATTATGCTTATTGATAGTCCCTTTATAAACGTTTTCTAAAATTTCAGATTGAAAATCAGTTGGCTGACATACTTTCTTTAACTGAAGTTTTCTTTGTAGAGATAACTGGTTCTTCCCAGCCAGTCGCCATTTGTTGTAGGTACAACAGATCCTATGCTTCATTTTATCATGGGAGCCCCAATTTTTATAAATACAAAGGTATTTGGATTAGTTTCTTATCAAAACGATATTCTTAAACCTTGTTTGTATGATCTTGTACCTTCGATTTTGATTTGTATAATTATCATTTTTTCCTTTGAAAATTTCTAAGTTTTTTATTGTTTTCTTGACTTGTGGAAAGCCTTCATTTTTTCCAAAATGTTATTTTCTTCCTGCAAACCCAAAACCCCCAATTGCAAATTGCGGGAATCGTTTGTTCTTTATTTTGAAATTTTCTCAACCCGCAACCCGAAATTGCGGATTGCGGAAAGTCTTTGTTAATATTTTGGGGAAATTCCGAACCCGCAACCTGAAACCCACAATTCCGAATTTCGGATTGCGGGAAGTTCTTATTTTAATAAATTACGTTGTGTGTTTCCGCAACCCGCAACCCGCAATTGCGGATCGCAGGATGCGGAAAAGTTATTTTTATCTTTAAGTTTGTTTTCGTTTCTGAAACCTGCAACCCGCAATTGCGGATTGCGGATTGCGGGTTGCGGAAACATTTGTGTCCGTTGTTTTGTAATTTGCAATCCCACAACCCACAAATTGCGGATTGTGAATTGCGGGAATTTTGAATAAAGTTTGAAAATAAAACTTGTGACCCGATCCCGCATCCCGCAGAGGCTAATCTCAGTCGTTCGTTTCTTTTAATCCTACGGTCCAGATTTGATCCAACCAAAAATCGATAAATATATGATTTTTCCTATTTTTCTTTATCATTTTCATTGTCAGAAATTTACGTGGATTTTACTGTGAATTTCTTACCAGGGGTCATTCTTACGAATTTTCAGTTATTTTCAGATTGGTTTGTTGTCATTTTTTCATTTTCTATTTACGGTTTCGTTGTTAATGGTTTAGTTTTTATTTTGTTTTTATTTATTTATCAGAATTTCCAAGCTTTGCCAAAATGTCACGGAACACTCAATCTAAAACAATTCACAGGGATTTGCTGACCAAAGACCCGAATTTTGGTATCTTCTCACATACCAGTGAGAGGGTTACCGAAGGTTATCAAATGGACTGGTCAAAAATTTATTCAATCTTTGATAATGATGACCTTTTAGACATTAAGGAAGACCGACCTGCATATGAGAATATTAGGGCTTCTCAATTGCATGCCATTGCTGCCCAGCCCGCTGTCCTACCTTACACAAACCCAGTTAAATGGATAGTGGACAATGCTAACCCTAAAGACCGGTCATTTAATGACAGTACGGGGTCACAATTGACAACCTTCCGCCCTGAAGTCCTTATCGGAGCTTTTTCCCTTAAGCTGGTTGTGCAAACCCTTAGCTCTGAATTCATACAATCCTCTAAAACTAGGTATAATTTCGACGAAATGATGAAATCATGGATGATCAAACCTAGCAGCTTTGTGCCAAAGGCTAATAACCTCTACCCAATTTCCTAGTTTAGGGAGCCTTACTCTTTACTGGCAACCATGCTCTGCAGGCTCTTTGGCCTTCCAAATTGTTCAGTCTTCAAAGCTAAATGGGCTCCAATAGCTCATCATGTATTAAAAACGGGTGAATCCTTCCCTTGGGCATCTATTCTGTCATCGAAACTTAAAACAGCTATCCAAGATTACCAAAAGGCACCTGCCCTGAGAAAGTCACACTTCTTCTTGTCAGCCTTCATTATTGATGTCTTTTGCTCTGAATTCCAATATCCTAACTTGGGATGGCATTGGACCCCTTCAGATCCACCAATTCATATTTATCATTCAGCATTAGGGGAAACCAATTTTGTGCCATTACTTTATGACATTTGTGATCATTTCATGGGTACCATTTACTTCAAGATATTTAAACAAGAGGCACTTGCCTTTTCAGCTGATGCCAGGGCCTTCATCAATACAATTGGTGATTGGTATGTCTATGAATCCTATTCATATATCAGAGTCTGGGGGAGTGACACTGTTCATCTTCTGCCTAGAATAGTGCCTGACAAATTAGTCATTCAAGAAGTCTCTTATCAGACTGTTACTGATGATGTCTACAGAAAACTCACTGGTCCCAAAAAGAAAGGATGGCCTAAGTTTTCTTTGAACCTTGGGCCATTAGTCATCCCAACCTCAAATTGGGTTGCAGTGCTTGGTGACCAGGTGGCTCCTTTAAAGTTGGGTTTTGCTCCCAAAAGGAAGTATGATCCTAAGAAATTCCTTGATGCACATTTTAAACAATATCATATAAAGATGGACTATGTCCATGAGGAACTTCCAGATGATTCTATCTACCAAGGAGTGAATACATTTTCTGAGGTCTTGGCTAGGGCCAAGAGCATAGATGAGCAACATTAGATTATGCAATATCAGAAAGAAATTAAAGCTAAAGTCTTGAGTTACAGAACGATGGAAATGAATCTGCTTGAGAAAATGAGAAAGGAAAGAGCAGAAAAGGAGAACCAACAGGATAATGCCCCTCTAATGCTTACTTATCCAGATGGAAATAAAGGTAAAGCCCCCATGGAGAATCCTCCTGAGGTAAAAATAGTTGAACAGGTCAAAGTCTTGTTGTAGACCTCTCATCATTTGAAGCAGGAGTTAGCACAACTGACTTCAGTATTGGATACTCAAATAGTTGAACCTCCTAAGCTTACTGTGGATATTCAAGTCACTGTTGCAGCTGCACAGGTGTGTGATGATCTAATAATAGCTGAAGCCAACGTAGCTAAGAGACAGAAAATCCTAATCCCTACATCACAGGTTCCCACTGTTGATATCATTGACAGCGATGTTGATGATGAAGCACATCACCCAGTATCTGTGACTCAAGAAGTGACTCAATAAGTGACTGAAGGAATGACTGAAGATCCACAAGCAGTTACAGATTTGTTAGACACTATTGAGATGGATCACTATTTTTCTGATCAACAGGTCTTGGAGGTTACTACTGCTCCTGACATTACAACTTCATCATTTTTGTTGTCATCTATTCAAGATCTTTCTACTTTGTCTCCAGGGGTGATGCCACCATTCTCCATATCACAACTTTTTCATACTTGAAATTCCAAAGCCACCCCATTTTCAGACAACTCAGTTCCTTTTTCCATTCCCCCGTATATTATTGCAGAAGTCCAATCTTCGACTGTTCCTCTACAATTACCCATATATACTTTATCGTTACCCTTTGTGGAGGAGCCACCCTCAATTCCCCCATCATCATCACCTGCTAATGATGATCATGTTCCACTTTCTGAATCCTTCAGTTCAATCCCTTCTCCAACCCCTGTCCCATCAGTTCCTCAGATTGTCTCTACCCCTCTGACTACTCCTTAAGTTACCATGTCTATACCCAGTCCCATGGTCACTCGAAGACCTTCATTAGTTTCAACAGAGAATGTCATTTCAATTTCTTCGAAAATAATAATTGAATATGATGTTGTAGTCCCTCTTGGGCATTATTTCTACAGTAAAGAAAATAAGGAGGTGATAAAAAGGGGTAAGAAGAGAAGCAGGGATCAAGGTGGATTAGAAGTATCTATTCCAAATCAGATAATATGGGCTCATCAAACAAATGATCCCCAGACAGGAGCAATTGAGACAGCTGCAGCCTTAGGGGTATTTGCTGGTGCAAACCTTGATTCAGTCCAGGTACTCAATAGGGAGATTGATCAAAAGAAGGAAGAATTGGAAAGGCTTGAAGAAGAGTTAGTAAAGACAAAGGAAGAACATGAAACTTATGTTGCTGATCTCAGGAGGATATGGGGAGATAGGATAGAGGATTTGGAGCGAAGCAATACCTCTCTTCAAGCTAAACTTCATAATGTACAAGTTGAGAATTCTGCCAATACACAGAAGATAGCCTTACTGGAAAAGCAATGTGAGGATGCAACTGCAAGTGCAGCCTCTTCTGGTTTCCCTAAGTTCTCACCCCAAGAATTTTGGGATTTGGCCCTATTGTCCGCCAATATGCACATTAGCAGCAGAAATCTTTCGAAAGTTGTTCCCTCACTACAAGTGGGGAAAGTGTGGCCTTGGGGGCAAGCAATGAGCTAGGTGCTGTCACCTAAATCCCAGCTCCTCCGTTTAGGCTAACTCCTAACGAAGCCAAGGGAGGTAGTCCCTACAAAGAGTTTACTATGGCTCTTATATTTAAAATGTTTTTGGGTGTTGAGTGATGCGGATGAGTGTTGTTTAGGAGTTTTTTAATGATAAAAGATCACAATTTTGCAAATGGAAAAAACACAAGACAATAAGCAATCCACGTTGCGAAACAAGATATGAGATTAACAATATATGAAGACTTGTGAAATAAAAGCATCCACAAATAGATAAGTAATTTCAAAAGGATAAATGGACCAACTTAATTAAAACATAAAAATTTAAAGTGACCAATGCCAAATGGAGTCAAATAAGTGTGTAGTTCTGGGGGATGCTGAAGATACAAGTCTTAGTAACTGTCCATGAGATCGTTTTGCAAGTTATCTTGGTTTATTGAAAGTTTTAATGATCTTGATTATTAAGTTTAACAAGAGAAAGGCATGCATCCAACCGGAAAAGTATACTTTCAGTGGCTTCCCCTCTGATGGTATGACGGACCGTCCAGTTATCAAGAGCAAGTGTCCAATGACTTAACCAAACTCGAAGTCTGAGACAACAGTGATTTACGGCCCCACCAGGTTTAGGAACTTTGCCCACTACCTGACTATTTCTCGAATAATCAACGCCGGTTCGTTGGTTGTGGGGTGAAAATTTTATTAATGTTATCACTTTCAAGATTAACAAATCCAACACCTTTCTGGGTACTAGTCCAACCGTAATGGTCGACAGAGCATACTCAGCGATGGATAGGAACGAAAATAAATTTTATTTGGGGGAATGTGAGTTGGAAGATTTTATTATTAGAGCACACAATTCAACTCTCCGACAGAGAGCACTCTTGACCTCGTCTTAAGACAGAAGTTCAAGAGACTTAACTAATCTATATGCTTGATGCAAGGATATGCAGTGGGAATGCTCTCCGACAGAGAGTGCTCTTGACTTGGGTTATTGCAAGTTCAAGAGACTTTGGTTTATTTTATAAGACAAGCAGATAAGTAAGCATAAACCAAGTGGTAGCTCAAAATGATTGTAAAATTATGAAAGACAATGATATAGCAGATAAATGAAATACTTGTAAATGAAACTAGTATTCTACCACAACAGAGGCTAATCTAATAAGTGAAGTCAAAGTGACTTCTGCACACCACTCATGAAACTTCCAGCTTAGCCGGCCCTACGCAGTACACGGTGGGAAAAGAGAAGCAGCACGCAGTGTTAATGCGGCACTTGGGATCAAATCCCAAGAGGCTTCTTAGGTCAAAACTTGAAATAAAATTTACTCTAAGTACAAAAATGAAAATTATTCTAGAAACTTGAAGCAAATTTAACTAAGCACGCACAAGACACTCTTCCCCAAATGGGGAAGAAGAACCAAAATGTGGGAGGCCTTATCCCACTTAGCCTTTTTATTAAACGGTTACAAGTGCCTTTGGGAATGAAACCCTTGAAAGAACTTTTAGGAAACTGAAATGAAAAAATCAAACTTAGAAGACCTTAAGGGCTTTTACAAAGGATAGTATATATAATTTGTCTTCTTGGTTCAAATTCTATTCTTTGGGTTCTAGTTTTGATCATCCTTGAGTTTTGTTCTTCAAGTCTTTCCTTGGTTCCTCCTTGAGCTTGTTTTTCTTCTTTTCAATACCTACAACAAACAAAAGGTCCAAACCACTCAAGCACCCATTAGTTATTAGTAAAATAAAACAACTTGAAACTAAATGCAAGCTTAGAATCTAATCTAAATGCCCAATCCTTTTTCAAATGCAAACTTTAACCTTTTTTTTTATGAGATCTAAAGTGAAAATGTAACTAAGCAAAAAAAAACTAGAAATTTGACAAACAAATGCAAATCTAATGTTTTAAGAATAAGATCTAAAATAAAATAAAAAGACTAACAATGAGATGCAAACTAACTAGATGAGATATAAATTTTAACTTTTCAAAAGAATTTTAAAACTAACCACTAACTTTTAAGGAAATGCAACTAACAAACTTTTACACTTAACAAACAATTAAAGTTTTTATGTTGTATTTTTTAAGGCTTCTAGAGATGGACGAAAGGAGAAGACTTGAAGGGGTTTGAAGGCTAAAACAAAACGGGATGATGGTTCAAAGGGAGGTGGACGAAAGGTAAGGAATGAGACCTTTAAGGTGATGGACGAGAGGGAAGAAGAGAAGCAAAAACGAGAGGCTAAGGAGATGGCAACTAGGGGATAAAGAGAGGATCTAAGGAAGAAAACGAAAGGGAGACAAAAGGAGCTGAAGTGAAGGGTATGGAAGGAAACTAGGACGAAAGCTAGAAGGAGGAGGAGTTTTGGATGGAGAGGAAGCTTAAACAAGAAGAAAATGAAGTGGGACGAGAGCAAAAAGGAGGGAAAATACCAAAGTGAGCCCAAACGAAAGGCAAACTCTGGAAAAAGTCTAGGCTTGGAGAAAGATGTATCTAAGGCTTTCCATAGCTTAGAGATGGGTAGGACTTATAACCAGTAACCGAAAGTTTGAATGAATGCTTCGTTGGGGAAGGCAAGAAACACTTGGAGAGGCTTGCAACCCTGCAAACAAAATATTAAGAAAAATGGAACACTTGAATGGTGAAGGTATTAGATGCCAATAGCTCCCAATAGATGAATTCCCTGAAGACACAAACACTCAATGCAAGAGATTAGAAGCCTAAGTACTAGATTGTTAGTTCTCAATAAGCATAATAATCAAATTTGCAAATAAGAGTAGGGTGAACGAGATATTACTTCATATGAGATGAAGACACAATGCCAAAAGCCCAATCGAATGACCTCCAAAGTCTCAAAATATTTTATTAATCAAAGAGCTTACAATTTTCACTAGAGTTTCGTTGCACAAAAATCCATGTGAAACGAGGCAATGCCATCCTTTTATAACAAAACTAGACTAACCTAACACCCTAAGTCGAATTGGCATCCATGAAAGCCAATGGCACTTGACATGAAATCGAATTCCATCAAATCTCTGTCTAAAATCCAATCAACATATGCTTGGAGTGGAAAACCATCATATAACTCGAGTTGCATTGAATGGAGAGTGGGGAGGTGGCATCCACCTAGGCAAGGCGCCCCCCACTCCTCCTTGGAACCTTCACCATCCAACAAACCCATGCCATGTTTAAACTCGAGCTACCAAAGGATGTACATGAGCCCTCTTCAAGAAATAACATGAGCCTTCAATAGTTAATGTGTGAGTGTTTGTAGGAATGTGATTCAATTTGCAAAGGGAACCAAGCTTTATGATTGCATATATTAAGGGAGGCGCCTACCATAGGCTTTAATGCCATCAACCAACCCATTCCTTATGTGCCACATGCCCATTTCGAATATATCTTCAAGCTTGACATGAAAGCATGCAATATCATGATCTTTGAGTGGTTCAAAGCATGGAGTTTGACTCTTACCTAACTCGAATCATGGTAGTTGAGAGTGGGAGGTGGCCTCCACCTAGGCAAGGCACCCCCACTCCCATTAATGTAACTCAAACCTTACTCAACTACCATTTAATAACCACTCCACATTACTAAACTCGAGTTTTGCATGCAAGGAGCGAATTCCTTGGGAGGAGATCATTGATTGTTGACTGGATAGTTGATTGAATGATCACTGAGATGATTGGAATCTTCATTAATGCCAGGTTGCATGTCATTTAGCCACTAAAATAATCCAAATTGGATTATTTTGGAGAGAATTAGATTATCTCCAATTATTAATTTTTTGATTTTAATTAATTAATAATCATCTTTATTGATTTTTTTAGGAATTATTAATTAAGTGGCTAAATAACGATCCGAAACTTAGGATAAGGTGCCCGAGGTCTAAATATGATTTTTTGGCTTAGGAATCAAGCCTCCAATCACTGAAAAACACCCCCGGACGATTGACATATTACAATTTGAATTTTTCCATTTAAACTATGAAAAAATTAATTATTAAAAAATAAAATAATTAACTGTCCAACGCATTCGGTAAAAAAATTTCGGACAACGTTTAAAAACCTCTACAGACCTAGGAAATGACCACTGACTTGACTCATAGTGTATAGTAGGTTCATATTCATCAGTTGGACTCTAATAACTCCCCATGGCCAGAATTTCAAAATCGAGCATTCCAGGTTTGGAGGAAGTAGGAGAAAACCTTGTCAATTATACCTCGCCTGTAGACAAAGTATAATTACTCAGGGTAAAAAACTCCCTGGAATACCTTAGTTGATAAACCAGTCATGGGTGACCGAACCACTCAAACCCTACTAGTACACTTTTTACAAAAACCCCGTGGGGCATGGTCATTTCAAGACAAAAAACAAATTGACTAGCCAAAACTGGTTAGGCACAAAGGATGGATCATCTGATACACTGGAACACAAACACTTATGGTGTTTGTCAAATGTCAGCTCTTCAGATAATCCAACTATGGTACAAAAATGTTGGTAACAGGCCCTTCAAGTCAATGAAGAGCATCATAAATTACTTGAGAAGCTATTTTACACCCTGGATGAGATTAGGGAAACTCATATGACTTTTGGTAAGATGTATGGTGCACTTGAAGAGCAGAAAGCCAAAAGGCTGCAAGCTTCTCAGGCAAGTCAAAACATTGGTGAGTGGCAGAGGTATATCAAGAACAAACCAAAAGACATCCCCATTCTTAACAGTTTTCAGTTCAAGAAAATCAGAGCTGCATTGAATACTTGGTTTGATCTTAATGAATCAGTTGAAGACATTCTTAAGAAAGCACAGGCTATGTGTAGCAGGCGATAGTATGCAGCAAATAACATCATGGAATTGCTACAATTCTCGGCTTTGGAGCTCATTGAAGATGCTTGCCCGCCTAAGTTGATGGTTGAGCAAGTCGAACGCAAGTGCGAAGAAGCCAAGCAAATAAGTCAGCACCTTGAGGAGGTTAAGATTGAGGATGTGGATCGATTAATTAGGGAGCCAGTCACCATGGAAGGCAAAATCCACATTTACATCCGTATTTGGCATAAGTTAGCTAAGAATGAGATGGAAACATTCGTATGTAATTCCCACCTGGGATTTGAGTCAGTTAACTATCCGAATGTGGATGAGTTGTTAGAGATTTGGGACAAATGGCAAGTTTTTCTAGGCCATTAGTTTAGTTTTGATTTTGTAATCCCGATTTGTGGGAATTTATTCCTTGTATCATTTTGTAAACTTTTATTTAAAGAGGTGATCTCTCGTAGAGAGGGAGGATGGAATTTGGAGGAGAAAATCAGTAAGAGAGACTGGAGATGCCCTGTTTTGATACAAGCTTGTAATTTCTTACAGACTATCATTAAATACAGTAAAGTTATTCCAGATTTTCTTTTGTCTATTGATCAAGTTTATTTGATGAATGTTGATTTTACTCCAGATTGCTTATCTAATGTTGTTTAAATCTTTTGCAATTTATTAAGCACATTGATCTATAGTTCTGGTTTATCTCTGCTAATGATCTATGTGTTCATGAAGTTTTAAAAGAGTTTATTCAATTAAAACTTTTATCGATTTCTGCAAATGGTTTTCTTAGTAAAATTATAATTGATGTTGATTTTTCAATTAACATATCAGTTACAGGTCAAATCTTGAATGCATATAACGCTCAATTTGACATTGGTTAATTTTAATTGATTAATTGTAACCTGAGCAGTTAAGTCATTGATCTCTTTCACATTTCTGTTTAATTGATGAATGTCCTTACCTATTTACATATCAAGCTGATCTGCACTTATTTCAAGACACCTTCTTAGAGTAGATCTAACTTAGTTTATATTCTTTTAAGTAGATTTGTGTTTACAGACATTTTACACTTTGTTTTCTTCATTAGAAAACTGATCCCTTGGATCAAAACTCACCAACTCATAGAGTGCCAGCGGAGGCCGAATATTCGTGGGAGATTACTATACAAAATAGTTTGGGGATAGAATTGTCATTGCGTAGGATCTTTTGAAGCCTTTCAGTCTAGGTTTTCCCCCTCTGTTGGGAGCCTTGGAACCCATTCTAGCACCTTGCATCTACCCTGCACATCTAAGGCTTCAACACCACCTTAACTAGTAGTTTTTGAAATTCCAACATGTACTCATCAAGGGTCCCAGTTTGCTTCAACTGTGCTAGTTCCTTGAAAGGAATTTCGGAGTCTTTTTGCTCAAATCTTTCCAATAACCTACTAACAAATTCTTCATATGATGTGACCTGATCATGTCCCAAGGTTTTAATTCCATGGAACCACCAATCATTGGCTTCTCTCTCAAGATGCAAAATAGCCATTTTTAGAGCATCCTCTTCAACCATTGGATTCAGCTGAAAATATACATCTAACTTTTGTACCCAAGTATTTGCAGAACTTTGGGATGAGCCACCAAAGGTGGGAAGGGGCATTTTACCTATGGCATAATTCAATTCTTAATTTTGAAAAGGAGTTTCGTTACCTCCTCTCATTTTGAGCTTGTTTGAGATAGTAAAGAATTGATCAAATGGTAAGGTCCTTCTACAATCTTTACTCAACTACTGCCATTCTGCTAGAACTTCATACATTCCATATTGGATGTTAGAATCCTCTCTGGGCTCAATAAACTTAGGTGTGGTAGCTCTTGTTGAGCTTTGAAATTCATTGGGTCGATTGTGAAGGCCTCCCTTTGAGAAGATGTTTTCACCAAATGCCTTATTTTCCTCGAAATGAGAATTACTGCTGCCTCCTAATGCCAATTTGCTTCCAATTTGACTAGCCATCAATTCGAACCCTTACATTATCTGGCTTGTCATGTCTTCAAAAAATGGTTTCATGAATTTCCTAAACTCCTCTTTCTCTTCCATATATGAGGTCCATTTCTCATCCTTAGCCATAGTTTCAACAGAGTGCACCTCTTCTCCTGCTTCTTCCTCTTCACCAAAGGTACTTTCAGTTTCAGTTTCTAAGCGTGGGAGATTCCTTCTAGACCTCATAAATGGTCACCCAAATCAGGTGCAAGGACCATTCTCTAATACCACTTGTAGTGTCCCTTTTTAATAATTTGGAAAAATTGCAATTTTTGGTCAAATTCAAACCTTGGACAGTGATGACTCAAGTGCTTCCAAATGACTCCTAAGGATTTCAAATTGCGTCTGAGAGTGTTTGAAGGGTATTAGGACATAAAAATGAACATAATGGGTGCTTAGACACTATCAAAAGACTTCTGCAACCTTCCTTTGAATTCAGGAGAAAAATGGGAAATTACTAGTAGTTTCAATGTGCCAACCCCCAAGGGTAGGAGTCACAAATGGCTTCCCAAATGCAGTACAACCCTCCCAACTTTCAGAACAGATACATGGATTAGTTAGATGACTTCAATGGGAAACCAAATGCATCATTAATCAATTCCTAAAGGCTGCTACAACTTCCATAAAAGAGAGACAAATTTGAAATAAATGTCCCAAGGACCTGCATAAGGTATATGAGACTTCTTCAGTGCATTAATGGCTCTCCAAACAACACTTAAAACCACAAAGATTGACTGAAACAATTCGATACCAAAACAACTTCAACTCTTACAACAACATATGTGGGAAAATGGCACCATTCTTACATAGTTTGGCATTTACACATAGTTTCACTTGGATATTTGACTTAAGGTTCATATGAGCATCAAATACAGAGTGTAGAAATCACATTACAAATAAATGGGGCCCCTTGGACTTCCCCAAATAGATCAACATCTCACCATGTGCGCCCTTCCTCCAAGAGCAAGAATATAGAGAGAAAAGTGAGAGAGATGTGGGAACAAGTTGAAGAAGAAATGGTCACGAGAAGCCCTATAGCTTCAACCTGTAAACAAATGTCTTCATACAGCTCCAATGAAAGGTCTAAATGGCCTATCCAATTGTCAATTAGGATGAGAATCTTGCACCCTCGAAATTAGTACTAAGGCAAGAAGGATAAATATCCACCCAATTTTGCCAAAATGAGAAATGATCAAAAATTGCTCTCATTCTTTTTTCTTGACTTTTATTAACCTCCCAAGGCTTCCATGGTTCGAATTCCCTCCAAAAGCTTCATCCCAACTCAAATTAGGGAGAGATTCCCATGAGTGCCACTTGTCCAACATTTCCTAGCCTTCCTCTTCCATCAATTCAAATGGGGGGAATCTTTGGCTGCCATAACTCCCTAGTGCGCTCTCTTAGAGGCTATTTTTAGCCCTGACATGTCATATACGTCAAATGTCAGCAATCAGGTCTGATCCTTGTCATAAGTGTCATAGAATATTCATCATTGTTGTCATAGAAGCTAGGGAATCTAGCCCAAGTGTCACAATACCTCTAAGATGGCTCTTCCTCTTCTATGGGAGTTATTCTTCCTCTCAAATTCGACCCTCATTGAGTCATGCCAAGTATAATGACTCTCCAACTCCCCCAAGAACGTTAGACTCCACCTTGGATTCAAATGAGTGAGAATAAGAAGCCATGTGGCATGGAGAATCTTGCCTTGTGTGGGTTCCACACCACCTATGTGCCCTCATGACCAAGTGCCACTTCATTTTCTTCTTATTAATATTTATTTAGCACATTTTAATATATATTTGTCAATCTAATGTCCATTTGGAGTCTTATAGCTCCCTTGTTCCAAATCTAAATGTTTCCACCCCAACCTAGAGAACTAGTACATTGGTGGAATTTTCCTTTCATGTAATTTATTTGGATGGGGACATTACACTTCATCAAACAATGTTTAGATGGAACTGTTGAGCTACAGTATTGTCCCATAGAGTACCAAACTACAGACATTTTCACCAAGTCTTGGGTCCTGAAAAGCATGTAAACTTTTATGATAAACTTGGTGTAGTTTGCAGATTGACCATTAAGGGAGGGTGTTAAAGTAGAACTTAGCTTTAGATAACAATCAATTAGATATTAGACTTAAGCTTTAATAAAACCACTTCCAATTTTATATCATTTTGTGCTTTTATGCTTTGTCGCTTTATTTTGTTTCTCTATCTATCCAACATTCATAAAGTGGATTGACTTGACCTCATTGTAACCCTATAAAAGAAAGATTATGCTTTCTCATCTATGCGATACATTACAATAACTCTTCTTAGTTATTTCTTGGTTTCTTTATGCGCTCAATTTATGTCATACTTTTAAATAAATCAAAAGGTGTCCCCTTTTTCATCTTACTAAGAGTTTCTAAGAAGATCATCTTTAGTAATCTCTACTATTTTCTGTGCTCCAACGTTTTCTACATTCTTCTCTAGCAATGATGACTTTTTTTATCAAGTTGTGCTACCAATATCCCATCAAAATTCCTCAAACCCATGATTTATTTTTATGCATTTTTACACTCAAATGGTCAAAATGGAACTTGGAAGATTCATCCCCTTCTCTACCCCACTACAAGTGAGACAAAATTTGGGCACCACAAGTACAATATTCTTCCATATGCATAAGGAAATGCTCCTCCTTAGCTTCTTCCTATAATGAGACATTCTGAAGATCTTACTCCATCAAAGTGCAAAGCTTTGTCAAATTTTGCTTTGCTTGTTGCTCTCTTTTCCTACTAGACCTAGCCACTATCTTCCTCCAAACACAAGAATTTAACAACACTAATTGTCACCTCCCATCATAAAATTTATCCACCTTCACCCTAAGCACTGGGCTCTATATTCCAAACTTCAGCAATTAATTCTCAACAATCCTCTAAATCAATATGAGAAAATACGGAAGGCAAGGCAATTTCATTACCAGACATCAGTATAGAAGAAACTAGAACATGACCTAATCATGCATATTACGAAAGAATACGTATGTACACATCGTCCACTTGCATGGGATAAATAAAACTTCCCCTTGTAAGCATAGGTTCTATCCACTCTAGATTGAATCCTATCAGTAGCTCTCCATCTATTTGACCATGAAAACCAATGCCCATAATCTAGGTGTTTTTGCCTCCAATTAACATCCAAAATTTCAAAGCTAGCTTTAAAACACACCCATACATCCCTTTCCTCCCTTGATATCAATCTGACCATGTAAACGAATGCCCATAATCCAAGTGTTTTTGTCTCCAAATCAAATAAAAAAAATTGAACATAAATAGAACAAAACCCCACCTTTCTATGCATTAGTAAGAAATTGATCCATACTACTATATTAAAAGGGCCAGTACTAGATGAAACTTCCCTATGTGTTTTTAACGCCAGTTTTATTATTTCACAATAACCATATTTGAACCTGTAACGTCCTAGGAAGAAAACAAATTTTCTTAACAGTTAAACCCACTCAAACTATAGTGTCAAAATAGATAAACCCCATGCCAAAATTATATTTACATACATGTCAATGTGAAGCACACATGACGCACCTAAAAAAGGGTTATAAGGTTATCACTCCACTTACCTAAGTGTTTGACACAGTGGAGAAAGGTCATCTTTCCACTATAATAAATTAGCTTTCATAAAATGTGATATTGTAAAATGTCTTTACTAAAATGTCAATTCATTACGCCGATAGGCGTATCTATTTCAATACATGGGAGGCAAGGGCTACCTTTTAATCACACAAATCCATTCTACAGCCAGGATTGAATAAGAAAAGAATATTCTTAGTCGTGTCTGCAAATTGAAGGCAGAGATTAAGTTTGATAACTTTCTTACAATTATTAAGGAGAGAATAAGTGTTGCATAGTTTATTAAAGCTGATTACTGAATTAATTAATTATTTTCCTATCCCCTGGCGCGCTTCTGCCAGTGTGCCAGCTTCCATCGCCTCCACGTTAGCATGCGCACTGTGCGTTTTTTTATTTCTCCCTCCACACGTGGTTAAGTAATGCCCCCTCTGCGTTTTCCCTGCCTACGTCATATATATATAACTCGTGTACCATTGTGCCAATTCCTCATACTCCCTTTGTTTAACCTTTATTGTGTTCGCTGTATACGTGGTTGTTTTGTGTTCCTTTTATTTCATAACTCTCCAGTTGCTCTCTGCCAACTTTCTCGCTATATTTACCTTTGTGTGCCTCGTTTTCACAGCCTACAGCCAGCCGCAGGTTCTCTCCAATACACCATGTGGAGCTTCTCTCCTATAGTTTGTATCCCTCCTTTTCCCTTTGGAATTATAACCGCCCCAAAAAAACACTACCCACCTGATGTCTTTCCCCGTCAACCTTTAATTTAGGGTGCGTGGTATGGGCCTGCAATACTAGCGCCCATCATTCCTTCAACACGGTGTTTTCGCATGTGCCAGCGTTTCAATCCATCCAAGCCACTTATAAATCGTTTTCGTTCGATGCTCATGATGACTAAAAATCAATTCTAAGCTGCTGTTAGATAGCCTAGTATGTGCAATACTAGCACCCATCATTCCTTCAACATGGTGTTTTCGCATGTGCCTACGTTTCAATCCATCCAAGCCACTTATAAACCGTTTTCGTTCGATGCTCATGATGACTAAAAATTAATTTTAAGCTGCTGTTAGATAGCCTAGTATGGTTAATATGGCTAAGTATAGGGGTAGGGTTTATGAAAAGGTTTCTTTTAATTTTTTGAATTTTGGATTTTTTTCCTTTTCAAAGCAAGTGCGGGTAGGGACTCAAAATGGAAAATATATATATGTATTATAATTTTCATTGTTTTATTTATTTAAAAAAAAATAAAAGGGATGGAGAACTGCCGATTCCTATCAGCCTTCACCAGCCGGGGAGTCGCGGCTGTGCTAGTTTAATATCAAATGGAATTGGTAGTGATTCTTGGAATTGGTACTGATTCTTAAACGATTGATTTGTTCTATACAGAGGAAGCGTGGAAGGAGAGATGGCAGCTACCGTTGGGGCCATGGTGGAGTCATTGCAGGAGGAAAATTTGAGGGCATTCTCCATCTCTTCGCCTCTCGTCTCCTCCCCTCTTCCACCGACGTTGAGTTCAAGGTCTTTTGTTTCAAGATGAAGGGTATTCCTTTGACAAGTTTAAAACAAGCAGCAAGAGGAAGGAATCCGTCGAAAACTCTTTGATTACGATTCTATCCAGGATATTGTTGCATGAGAGCTATAGCTCCGACACTTATTTTAAGGCTAGGGTTGGCTCTTAAATTCTCTGTACTTGGACTGAAGATTATAAGGTGAATGGTTATTTTGTCTTGGCCCACCTTATGCCCAGGAGTTTTCTCTTTTGAAGCGTGTGATCGTTTTGGTCAAGCTACTAATATAACTCCATGGTATCGAACTTCATTCAACAACGGTTTCATGGAAGCATTGTCTACAAAGTGTTTGATGCAATTCTTGTACACAGCAAGGTCAAGCCATTGTGCTTACATGATGCATGATGCTATGTGACAAATATATGATGATTATTTAAGTGCAGGCCAAGTGTTTAAAGAAATGCCAATGCTTTCCGATCGTGATTAAATCTCTCAGGGAAAACTCTTATGATATGGGTGCATTCCAAAAACACTATCACTGATATAAAGCTAACATTGAAGTATATGAAGCGAATTCTTGTAGAACAGTGACGGCTTATGTTTGAAGGGAAACATATTGAGATCAAACTCTATTTACAACATATGCAAGGATTCAACACCCTTTTTGTGAAGGCATGCCTTCATCCTCCAAAGAATATGGTCCAAAACAAATATCCCAATCCATCTGAACTGATACCTCCTGTACCTAGTGCATATATCGTCGAGAAATCAAACGAGGCATGGTTGGTGATCATCTCAATGTCAGAGGTCACATAACCCCGACGAATATTATTCAGCCTGCTGCAGGCCATTTAATGCAGCGGCAGCAGGCCTGTTGGCTGTTGAATCTCAAGCTGTTTGAGATCCGACGACCAACCGGCCGACGGCACCTGTTGGCCGTTGGATCTCAAGCTGCTTGAGATTCAACGGCCAACAGGCCTGCTGCCGCAGCATTAAATGGCTTACAGCAGGATGGATATTGATCGCCACCGATCTCTACCCAAGTGTGAGCTCATCCTCCAAAGAAAAAAGAGCCCAAACCAAAACCAAAAAATTGGCGATTTCCTAAGCAACTGATACCTATTGACGAAAATGATCATGGTGAAGAATTACCAGCAAACAACTGATTCAGAGAAATTCAATTATGTTTGTCTAGAAGCCGAATGAGTAAAGACCTTCCCCATTGGAAGCTAGAGAGGAAGCCCTTAATACGGATTATTCTCCCTTGGGTATGGTAGTAGTTAAGGATGCTACATCAAGAGGAATGGTGAGATCTCACAAATCTAAAACTCTGATTCTGGTAAGGAGAAGGTATGTTTGAAGAATTGTGGACATTTGGCTTCTGAATTACAAATCATCTCCGTGGATCCAGCGTAAGTGGAGTGTATTGAAGTCGGTAAGAGGGAAGAAAAGCTAGAAATGAGGATTTATTACATCCTTAATTTTCTCTCAAGCTTTCATCTGTTTATCTTTTGTCTCAAAATTAACCAGTGTATGTAAGCTTATTCTTATCTAATTTATTAGATGTAGGGAGGATCATCTTCCTAGCTCTTGTAGCATTGCTCTAATTTATTAGATGTAAGGAGGATCATCTTCCTAGCTCTTGTAGCATTGCTCTAATTTATTATGATGTAGCGAGGATCATCTTCCTAACTCTTGTAGCATTGCATAATATAACCTCGAAGAAATTACGATTTTTTTAAGGGAAAAAAAATAAATAAAATAGAATAAATATCCAATATTTTTGTAGGTTGAGATGATAAAAACCAGCCTAGATCCAAATCCTAGGCTCTATCATGCACCTAGAGGGATCAAATCTATGTTTAAATTTATTTATTATTGGCCGACATAATATAATTTATGACTTTTTACTCGTGTAACGTTACTGGACAAACGTTACAACATCTCTCTCATTTTATTATTGTTTTATTATTGGCCGACATAATATACTTTATTACTCTTTTTTTACTCGTGTAACGTTACTGGACAAACGTTACAACATTTCTCTCATACTCGTGTGTAACGTTACATGGACACACGTTACAACATCTCCCTCATACTGGGTTGTAGAGCGCCTCTCAACACAATAATATTACTGCAAAATATTGGAAATCTTTTTGACATTTGACATTTGTTGGTAAGGGTTAATAAAATGGTAGCGATTTCTGAAATTTGCCATAACCTTTTTCTACAACAAAATCAACTCTCATCTTCCTCCATATCCTATGATAATTTATTTCTAATACCATTCTTAAGATGCATTCCAGCTTTCTGCTCAGATTTCAAATTGAGGGATTAATGCATTTTTGGACAGTATAAGCTAAAGTCTAGATGATTTGCACTCACTATCCGGTGAATTTTCTGGTCAAAATACTATGAAAATTGTTGACATGGCAGTTTTCAGTTGTTGGAATTGCATAATTGGGATGCCCCAGGAGTAATCAAGGACGCTGAATCCATTTCTGCAATCAAAATTGCAAATTCAACAATGAAAATTGCAATTTCAGCAACAAATCATGTTGCCGGATTCCGGCCAAACTCGCGAGAGAAGGTGCAAATCGTCTAGACTTTAACTCACTCTAACTCACTCCTTTTTGGACTACCTCCAATCCACCAGACTATTTTAGACTAATGTTATCTATCTAGTTAACATCTCCAAAGGCAACAAATTATACCATCATCAGAATGGCGTTTGCAAGGAATCCAAAATCTCCTGCCATTTAGAGACATGAACAAACATGAACTGGACAGTGCATAACGGACTTTATGACATTATCCTCTTACAAAATAACAGGAATATTGTAAACTGCAAATACAGACATGAATTCTAATGACGAGATAGCCTCATCAAAAAATGTCCACTCGGGGTGTACCCCTTATGCATTAGTTGGCGACATGGCCTCATCAAAAAATGTCCACCCGAGGTCTACCCATTGTGCATAAATTAATGCACATTATTCCAAGTCAAAACTATTTATAATCTGTGGATAAAAATCATTCTATCCGACAGAATTAGTGCATAAGTCCATGACACAGCCAGCCATTCCTGCGTAATTCAATGATGCAGCCAGCCTACTTTTGATTGCCAATCAGCTGCCTCATAACGTAAGGGAGAATGCCTCCATGGTTAAAGTATTCCAATTCAACCTTGTATCACAACAGCCAAATATGATATAGATCAATTACAGTCTTAATCTAAAGGCCAAATCACAACACAAAATACCACTCTTACAAGGCTGTGCAAAGACACTGCTCTATTGAAGTAGAAACAAGAGACCAGTATAAAATCAACAAGACAACATACAGTAAGTATATTACCTGTGTATCAAACCTTGCAACACAAGTGAACGATTTTCCAGTGTCTGTTGTAACAGTAATGTCTTGGCCTGGCTTCAGTTGAGTAATATCATTAGGAAGATCTATTGAGTATCTCTCATGCCCTGTTAGGCCAAGCGACTCGGCATCCTCACCGGATTTGAAACACAATGGAATAATGCCCATGCCAACCAAATTGCTGCGATGGATGCGCTCAAAACTTTTTGAAATAACAGCTTTCACACCCTGGTTGAAAACAATTAACAATAGAAGAGAGAATGGATCATGTTTGTATTTCCTCGATCGATGTTCATATTTCCTCAATAAAAATAGAAGGTCGATATATTGAACAACAATAAATTAAAATTGCAAAGAAACCAAAAGCCATAATAAAAACACAGACCTGCAACATTGGACCCTTTGCAGCCCAATCCCGAGAACTTCCACTACCATATTCAGCTCCAGCAAGAACAATTGTATCATGCCCCGCACTTTTGTACCTCTTTGAAAGTACGTGCATAGTGAAGAGTCAAGTAAAAGAAACAAAAAGACTATGCTGCTGACAATGGACTCAACTCACAAACTTACCATAGCTGCATCATACACAGATAACTTCTCTCCGGTCGGGATATGTATTGTTTTGGGCCCAACTTCACCCTTCAATAGCTTATTCACCAAGCGGATATTTGCAAATGTTCCTCTAGCCATGATTTCATCATTTCCTCGACGGCTTCCATAGGAATTAAAATCTTTTCTATCAACTCCACGTTCCATAAGATACTTTGCCGCTGGACTATCTTTCTGGATGTTGCCTGCAGGAGAAATGTGATCTGTTGTTATGCTGTCCCCCAAGTTAAGCAGACAGTATGCATCTTTCACACCATGTGGACCAGGAGGGGTCATTGTCATCTCTTTAAAATATGGAGGATCATGTATGTAAGTGGATGTTGGATCCCACGTATACAAAGTGCCAGTTGGAACAGGAAGCTGGTTCCACATAGGGTTGCCCTTTGTTATTGCTTCATATGTTTGCCTAAACATGTCTGGTAAAACAGCAGATTGCACAACCTGTATATCACAAGTGATGGCTTCAGGATTGCAGCACTACAAAAACAACTTGTGTCCGATAGATGACCAATTAATAAAAGCAATACATTCAGAAAGTCAATCCTAACCTCTGCTATTTCTTCAGTCGAAGGCCAGATATCTCTGAAGTAGACTTTCTTCCCATCCTTTCCAGTACCAATAGGCTCCGTCTCGAAATCAATGTCAACCTAGAGAATTAACAACACCGTGGACATTCAGGTTCCAGATTAAGGGACCAAGTTTCCAATGTTTAAATATAAACTATTGTTCCTGTAGTAAACCAGAAAAGCATAAGCGGTCAAAACTTACAGTGCCAGCAAGAGCATATGCAACTACAAGTGGAGGAGAAGCAAGGTAGTTTGCCCGAGTCAAAGGGTGAACACGTCCTTCAAAATTTCTGTTGCCAGACAGCACAGCTGACACAACTAAATCTGAAAGAAAACGATCAACAGTGAGAAACCAGCAAAGACATTAAACGATCATTTTGCTTGTCATAAAGCACGTGAAGGTATCCATTATGCTTTCCTGTTGAAACATAATGAAATTACTCCCAACGACGTAAGGAAATTACCATTTTCTGCAATAGCAGAGCTCACAGATTCATGAAGATCTCCCGAGTTTCCAATACAAGTAGTACATCCATACCCAACAAGTTGAAAGCCTTGTTGATCTAAGTACTTATCCAAGCCACTGCAAACACCCAGATTAATGATGTTACATAAATATGCTATTTCCATCATGCTTTTTGTCATTCGGAACATGAAAAATACCTCTCCTTCAAGTACTTAGTAACAACTCCAGATCCTGGGGCAAGGCTAGTCTTAACCCATGGCTTGACCTGAAAACAGTGGCAAATGCAAATTTGAAAAGTAGAAATAGCGAAGTCACCAATTTTCAATACCAACTTATGACTAAACTATAAATTAAAATCCAACAGGTGTCATATTTAAAGTAAAAACGAGAGAAAACAGAAAAGCCTTTCAAAGAAATTTCGACATCACCACAAATAGAAAACACGTACCTCCAGACCTAATTCACAAGCTTTCTTTGCAACAAGGCCAGCCCCAAGCATAACATTAGGATTTGATGTGTTTGTGCAGCTGGTGATAGCCGCTATAACAACATCACCATGTCTTAGTTCAGCAGGTGCACCATTGTGTGTAAACTTCACAATTTTTTCTTGTTTTTCCCTTGGAATGGCAAAACCCTGTGGATGAACATAAACAGAATGTTAAAACAATATTAACAATGCTAATCACCTACTAAACTTTGCATTCCATACAAATACTCCAGAGCAATAAACCATACTCTCTAAAACACTAGTATCAAAAAAATGATAGGTTTGAAAAAGAACTCGTCGAGTCATCCTAAGTATTAGGCATTTATAACACAATACAAAATTACAAATGCCGCTGATGAATCCACTGGTGTTCAAAGTTATAAACCTTTGTCATTTGGATGACCATAATCTTAATTCTTTTTCAAATGCACCTTGTAGAAAAGAAATGAACAGAAATTACAAATAGTTATAGTGAGATTTGATTCATTAAAAGAGAGGATTTAGTCTGGCATTTTAAAAATTCCTAATTTAAATATGGAATATTCAGTGAGTTGTTCAAATCAATTAGTGTCCAAAGCTGATCATTTCAAAATCAGTGTCCAAAGTTGTTCATTTCAAAACATTAAATCCCTTTCTTGATTCTTTTACAAAATTGATTATTGATTCAATTCAATAATGAAAAGAAGTATAAATAGTTCCAATACTTGTCAAAAATGAAAGCCAGCATATTAACCTCACCTTAAACCCAACCTTGTTATCTAGGCAAGCATGCCAATCAGCTTTCATTTCCTTGAGAGTAACCCGATCATGTGGTCTAAAACAACCAGAGGGATAAAGCACAATAATCCATATCAGGCTTTCATAACAGAGAAAACTAATTTGAGATGCATCCTTTTTTTCCAAAACGAGGACAAAACTGCACTGGGTTTTACCGAAAATCAAATAGTTAAAACAACAGCTAAAATCTAGAAAAACAATTACCGTTTTGGCCCTGATATACAAGGTTCAACAGATGAAAGATCCAATTCCAAGTAGGATGAATATGTCCTCTCTATTTGTGGCTGTAATTCAAGCATTTAATGAGACAAAATCAACAAATACAATCACCAAAAAATTTAAAAATTATAGTGTAGGCCACCTCATTATAGTCCACAAACATTTTGTTGGCACGGAGGTAGGCCTCAATCATCTTCACCTGCAGATGACCCCAGAATGTATTAGCAGCAGAGAAGAATGCCAAATGCAATTTACAGTGCAATCAGAGAATAATAAATACTCACTGTCTCATCACTACGACCTGTTAACCTCAAATACTGCAGAGTAACATGATCTACAGGGAAAAATCCCATGGTTGCCCCATACTCTGGAGACATGTTTGCAATAGTTGCTCGATCGGCAAGTGATAATTCACCCATACCATCACCTAAATTGAGACGACGATAAAAATAAGCCTCAAACAAAAAAACTTCTAAAGTTTTCTGTGAAGTAATACCAAGCACTAATCATAGAGCTTTAAAGAATTGAAACCATGGAAACACCAGGAAAAGTGCAGACACACCCAAAGAACACAGTGAAACCTACCATAGAACTCAACAAATTTACCAACCACACCATGCTTTCGCAATATTTGGGTCACCGTTAGAACCAAGTCAGTAGCTGTCACTCCATTGTTCAGATTGCCAGTTAATTTGAAACCAACAACACCAGGAAGAACCATACTCATTGGCTGTGGATGCATAAACAAATGTTCATAAGTACTTTAGATCCACAAAATACTCACTCCAGAAAATATTTTAGTAAAGTCTTAGACCTACAGCTAAACAATAAAAACATACTTGAGTACACTTTTAACTTAGTAAACATTCAACAACTGAAACATATCACTAATTGTGCAATTTTAAATTGAACAACCGTTTATTGCCAATTGGTAAGACTTCTATTGCATCATCTGAAGGACATGGCTACTGTCCACTGTATACATCATAATTAGATACTGTACAAGCCCTAATTCTGCAATATTAAATTAAATGACAGGATTTTGGTTAGATTTATTCTGAATGCAATGGATACTGTCCACTTTATACCCCTATATTAAGATACTTTAAAAGCCCTATGTCCTAAAAGCATTCCCTCATTAATTAAATGTATAAACAACACTGTAGATGATACAGAACTTCCGTGGGTTAAAACATTTTTAATAACCACATTTGTTCATGGCGCATTAACTTTTCAAATTAGCAACCTGTTTATTGGTAACATAATCATACAAAAGACAACACCGATGGCTTGTGGAAATGGCTTCAGGCTGTCAAGAAAACTTATTGATTCACTACATGAGAAAGGCATTTATGACTACAATTTGGTCCCAGGAATGAAGGAGTTCAGGTTTACTGAGACTGGATGGGGATGTTGGAGCTCAATGGTAAGACCGTATCTAGGCTAAAGGGTATGCATGTTCAAATAAAAGAGAAAAATGACACCTTAGTCCTGTCTAAAAACCATACTTTAGGGTTTTGTACACCCAAATTAGGATACAAAGCAATGTTTGGTGAGGAAAGACCTGAAAACTTCAATGGTAGTAGAAACCTGTGTAAGATCCGGTCTCCAATCAACACAAAAATCTTCATGTGGGAAGTAATTGAAAAAGGCACTAACTGTTAACACCCAAAAAGTGCTCACTAGCTCATTCCCCTATTCACATGACCCATTTGTCCACTTTTTCACCATCTGAGCCTCTGAAACCAACAAAAGGTCACCAAAAAACCTTAGTACACCCCTTTTCCCATTCAAAAAAATTATTTTTCCTAAAAAAGCATAAAAAACCCTCAAAAAGGGTCCAAAATTCCCAAAATAATAAAAAGGGAATAAAAATATTAATTTTATTCAAAAAAGAAAAAAGGAGGGAAAAGTACCTAAACCATGTCGGTCAATACCATTTGGTTTCCACAAAACCACAAATGGTATTCCCTACCACCAAAACCTATAAAAAGGTGGTAGGGGCTCCTCATTTCACATCCATTCATATTCCTATCCTCATGCTGCTAAAATCTCCCTTGAGTATTTGGCCATTATAGCAACCTTGGAGAAAGGACCCATTGAAGATTGGAGCTGCTCACCATTGGAGCCATTCAAACAACCTTCATCACTTGGAGGTATTGTTCTTGCAAGCATTTGCTTGCCCCATTGTCAATACAAAAATTATTTTTTATCTTTCTTGTTCTTGTTTTTTAATTCAAAATGCACATGCGAGATTAGTTTAGTTTAGATTTAGTTTATTGTTATTTATTTCTATTTGAAACTGCTGCTACTAGTTAGCAGGTGCCCATAGCACTAAGCCTGGTTGCAAAACCGGGCCAACAGTTTTTGGCGACTCCGCTGCTTTTGAATCTTTAGATCTCACTTTTGCTTTAAATCTTGTTTTTTGATAGTATTAGTTAGTTTAATTCATAGATCCGCCACCCTAGACAGCAGATCTATTGTTGTTCTAGATCTTGGCCCATCTTTTAGCCATTAACAGCCCGAAATTTTCAATTTTCGGCGTCGTTTTTCGGCATCCGCGTACGGCTTTCGCCTCGCGGCTTTTTGCCCAACAGTCGCGCAGCCCATCGCGACTGCGCGGCCTTTTTCCGCGCAGTTCACCGCGGCTTCGCGGCCCATTAGCGTGCTGCACATCGCGGCTTCGTGGACCTTTTCCGCACTGCACATCGCGACTGTGCGACAAAATCCCGCGCTGCACATCGCGGCTTCGCGGTCAAAACCCGCGCTGCCCATCGCGACTGTGCGACAGAAACCCGCGCAGTCCATCGCGGCTTTTCTGTCAAAACCCGCGATGCTGATTTTTTCATTCGGCCGAATCGTTTAAAAAATTAATTTCTGACTGTACTTTCTGCCCATATAGCACATTTTCCAGTATTAGAAATTCTGCATATTTTACAGCCATAGAAAAATTTCGACTATTTAGAATGCACATATGAAAGAAATCTTTTTAAAAATTTTCATCAATTGAAAGAAGGATCTATTTTTGCATTTTATCTAGATTTACAATTTTTCGCTGTTTGCTTTTTTAATATTTTGCCCATAGCAATTATTGAAAACGAATCCATTTATTTCGAAAAGAAGTTATATTATTTGCTTTCCTGTTTGAAAAATCCTTTTGTTTTTGAATAGTTCTTGAAAAGCATTTAATTTCCATTTATTGAAAAAAGTCATAATAGTTGCTGTTTGTTTCAAAAGATCCCTTGTTTTTTGCATACTTAGCATTTACTTTTTTCAAGTTCAGTTTACAATACCACACGTGCACCCACTCAAACACTTAATTGAACTGAGCTTTAAAACTTACCCTAATTTCAACACACTTTTAACCCCACTTGGGGAACACTAAAAGAACTTTGTAGCTAGGTAGTATTGAGGGGATAGGTGTTCCAATAACACCCCTCAGTTATTACATCTGAGACATAGAAGTTGTCCATTTAGGGAGCTAAAATCTCTTAGTATTTATTGGCGCGGTCACAACCGGTTTGTGGGAAGGCCTCTCCCCTAGGAGGGTTGAAGTCGCGAGGATGGTTCCGGAAGCCTGAGTGGAATACCGAAATCCATTCAGTAACCGAAGGGCTACCATTCGCAGTTCTCGGGATATCCCTGTATTGGGGTATTGCGATCAAGGACCAAACGGCAGATTTACCTTTTCTCGACGCGTCATGAACGAAGTATCCTAGTAGCCATTCTTTAGGATTGATTACCCGGTGTCCCTCCCGGTAAGGGGATATCTAGCCGTTGACTCAACATTCAATATTGTCTGACTTGGATTTCATCACCTTGCAGAGAATATAGTTTGTTGATTCACGATACTTTTAGTTAGATGTTTGCATGATTCAACCCACCTTTGGTCTAGTTACACCTATTTTTTCTAGAAGCTGTTTGCATGTTGGTACTCTGACCATTTTTTGCATCCCTCCACTTATTGTAACACAGCTGCTAGAATAAGTGCCTTTTTTGAGGTTGATTTTTTGGCCTGAGAGCCTTCATTTTCACTCCCCTTCTTGCACCCTTGGTTGCATTAGGGTTTTGAGTTTTTTATACATTACCATTTTTCACATACAGATTTTTACACAAAAACTTATTTTCTCACCATTGAGAATTTTAGACGCTCTCGTCGTCTACAGGGCGAACTCCCAAAGTTCAGTCTACTTGGCTCGCCACGTCACCGACGCCGAGCCTTATCCCTTGACTCGACACATCGTCGGTCATTCAGACAGTCATCCGATTCTGACACGCCTCGCTTCACTTCTGATTCTGAGGCAGAATCCGAAAACCCTACAGAGTTATTTCCAACCAACATTATGGCTGAAACACCATTTGACCCACTCTTTACCATCACCATAGGTGAGACATCCACAGACCCTTCTACTGCAATGCCATCCACGGCAGCGACCACCCCCTTGGGTATGCCTAATATGGGCAACACTCCACCATTAGGAATGCCCAACACAGGGCCACCCCCTGTTATAGGAATTCCCAACACAGGGCCACCACCTGTTATGGGTATGCCCAACATAGGGGTGACACCCCCTCTGATTCCCACAACCCAGATTCCAGGAATCACCACTACTATTCCTAACCCAAGTGTAACCCATGTTGCACTTGGAAGCGCTGGCCCACACCAGACCACACCTATTGGAGGGCACATACCTTCAATACCTAGCATACCTTTAGGCGCTACTGGACCCCTACATCATACCACAATGACTAGGCATGTCCCAGTCTCGGTCACTACATCTGCTAGCTTACCGTACATGGCAAGTCTGAACTTGCCAGACTTAGCCAGGCTCACTAATGATCCTATCAGACATGATCCTGCGTGGCCTCACATGGCCACCAAACTCCCCTCCGACATCCCTAAGTTTGAGAGCAAGGCAGGTGAGGACCCCCATAACCATATCATGTCCTTCCATCTATGGTGTTCCTCCAACTCCATAGTGGACGACTCTGTCCGCCTCCGTCTATTACAGCGCACCTTCACTGGCTCTGCAGCTAAGTGGTATATCGAGCAGCCCCATGGGACACATGCTACCTTTACCTCCCTTGCCTCGACCTTCCTGCAGTTCTTTCAGTTACCTGTCCGCTATGATGCGGGTGTCGAGATCCTACTGTCTTGCAGACAGAACACGGCCACCCACATCACTGACCACATTCATGAGTGGCGTCGACGCCGAAGCCTCTGCAAAATCAAATTAGACGACCGTATCTTCCTAGATTGGTTTCTCAAATCCCTTCTCCCTCTCATTGCGAAGGATGTGGCATCCGAAAGACCCCAGTCTGAAGAAGAGGCCATCCTCAAAGCCCAACAATTTGATCTCATTTACGCCCAATCAGGTTATCTGTATACCATTATACCGGACGCACCTCGTGCTGATTCATCCCAACACGATGCGCCGGGGGCATCCCATGCCGCTGATGGCATCATTGGTCGTATGGCCTCGCATCCCCAACCCTTTTCCATTGCACATCCTAGCCATGGTCCCGACCTTTCGCGGGCTACATCTCAGTCTGGAGCAACCAGTTCATATGCTCCCATGGCACATCACCACCATATCCACGGACCTTCATGTCCATCTCAGTGCTTTGGTCATGCACCATCCGCATACGCCCCCCCAGTCGCACCTCAACCTGTGTACTATCCACAGCTAGCTGCGACAGCCAACCCAACACCTCCAATAGCTCAGGGTTACCAACAACCCCAGCAGGCAACTAGACCACCTCCAGCCCCACCGGTTTATTATCCACCACAACCTGCTCCCGTCCCTGTGGAGAACCAAAATCTTCCCACTGCTCAAGGGCAAGTGTACACACAGCACAACCAGCCCCAGCAACAGAACAACCAGCGCAACCAAAATAAGCAACAGAACCGTGGTAGAGGTCGCAACCGCGGTAATAACCAACAACATCAGCAAGGTCCTCCACCTCCCAATCCTCCGCAAAATAACAATGCTGCTCCTCCCAACCGCAATCCGGATCGGAATCCCAAGCAGCCTAGAAATAATAACGTCAGAACAAACCACCCTTGTTCTATCTGTGGGGTTTATGGTCATTACACGCATGCTTGCCCACATTTGGACCGAGCTCGGCAACTTTGGACTGATGATGCCCATCGTCAAGGGCAAGCGGCTCCTCAGCCGCCGCCCAACCCTCCACCACCTCAACATCAACCTTTGGTATTGCAAAACCCCTTTCCAAACCAAGGTGTAGTGAACACTCAGCCATTAGTCCCCCCTCAGGGCAACGCGCCCCCACAGCAGATCACTTATGCAGCTCCTGATCAACCCATGTTTGATTCAGGTACTCACCACTTGTTGATGATGTCAACCGCCGATGCCAACCTCCAAACCCGTCGGAACCAATATGGCTCCACTTCTGAAGCCCCTCCCGCCGAAAAGAACACTAACGTTAATCCCACAGATCAAACGTTACGTATACCTCCGGCTCCACTTGATGGCGCTTCCAAAGCACCTCGCTTCCCACTTCGTCACATCAACAATAATCCCAATGCTCGGGCTGCGTCGAATTACAACATCGTAGACGACTTAGCCCAGTCCCCTGCAGCCATGTCTGCTTTAGAGGTCTTGAAAAACTGTCCTTCACAGCGCAAGACTTTACTCTCTGCCATTGGTGCCATTGACCCCAATGATTCACAGCTGATCGCATTCGATTCAGATCAGTCTGAACCACACCTGCCTTCCTCTTTAGCATTCCAAGTTTTCGTTTCTATTCGGAATCTTGTTATCCATCGATGCATTATCGATGAAGGGGCCTCCACATGCGTCATGTCCACATTCGTTTGGTAGAAGTTGGGATCCCCCACTCTCCAGCAGTCCACCACTGCGTTGCGCGCCTACGACGGGCGTTCGGCACAACCCCAGGGTCTCTTACCTAATGTCCCCGTCCAGCTCGCGGGTAAAACCGTGCTCATTGACATTGAGGTCATCAATGCACAACTTGACTATAACCTTCTACTTGGTCGTAGTTACATGTATGCCATGCGGGCTGTTGCCTCATCCGTTTATCGTACCATGCAGTTCCCCCATGAGGGACGCGTGGTCAAGGTGGACCAACTCACCTATTACGATCCCAAGGCCCCCGCTGCACCTGAAAATGTTCTCCCCATGGTTGAACAACCTGTTTGCGGTGCAAATACCTCATTCATTTCCTCAGTTGGACCTGGACTGTACTCCGACGCGCCGATGACTTCTACATTCCAGGCCATACCACCACCGTCACCAGAGACCCATGTCGCTAACCTCTGCACTCTGTCACAACAACCCGGTAACCAACCATCCTTGTTGCCTAAACCACCATTGGTACCTAGTCACATCGGAGTTACACCCATCCACACAATCCCCTTTCTATTCCCTCCTTCGGGTGTAGTCAGTGCTCCCGTTATGGCTACCCTCAGCCTCCCCAGGTTAACATTGGGATTACCCGTGTGGTATATTTCGCCTCCCGTTCCACCGTCGACACCAAATGTCATCCTGCAGCCGGTGCGACCCATTGTCACTTCTACCCAACCACCTCCCGGTATCGCCACTCCTGCGTCATCGATGAATCCCGCCCCTCTAGTCAGGCACACTGGGGGTAGAGGCCCACAACCATACACTGCAGTACCCCCACCCAAAGGAGTTAAACCTCCTCCCGTGTTCCGTGCTCCTCCCAAATGCTCGTTGTGTGATGAGTTAGGCCATCCAACCCATCAGTGCCCACAGTTACCTGCATTGCAGGAACACATGCAAATGCTGGACGACGACCCCAACATCCCGGTCGTCAAACTCGATCCAAACCCCATGCCTCGTGATAAATCACTGCGTACCAACCACCCATGTGCGATATGCGGTATTTACGACCACTACTCACACAACTGTCCTAACATCCCAGATTACAGAGCAGCTCTTTACGAGATGAATAATCTGGACCTTGAGACGGCACCCCCTACTATCGAGGAGATCTACCCTCCCGCATCGTCCTCATCTGGAGAGATTAACACCATCTATATGATCTCCTCAAAGACCACTTTCAAACCAGAACCCCTTGATTTATGGTCCGACTACTTCCGTACTGATGAGCAAATCTTGGAAACTCTCACTGCACCCGACTATCCTTGGGACGATATGCATCATCGCTCCTACTTCCTCCCAGAGGCGTCTACATCCACGGCATCTAACCAGCTATCAGTCGAGTCGAAAGATTTCATACCCACTAAGATCGATTGGTTGAAGGACCCCATCCCAGCACCTGATGCCTTCGAAGAAGGGAACATGTCCAACATTTCCCCCATTATACAAATTGACATTTCCACCACACCGGGGAAACCCGAGCTCATCTCGCTCGACGCGTCTTGCACTCAAGCAGAGACTCAGGCATACAAAAAACTTTTCCAAGAATTCCGGGATGTCTTTGCCTGGTCCTATAGGGAAATGCCTGGTCTTGACCCCGCCATTATAGAGCACCACATTGACACATGGCCTGATGTCCCCCCCGTTCATCAGAAACAGCGACCCATTCATCCTTCCAAGCTCCCCGCTGTTAAAGCCGAGGTTGAGAAACTTCGCGAAGCAGGATTCATCTATCCTATTCCTTATACCACATGGGTTTCAAACCCCGTTCCCGTCAACAAAAAACAAGGCACCCTTAGAGTATGTACTGACTTTCGTGATTTAAACCACACCTATCCCAAAGACAATTTCCCCACACCATTTATTGACCAACTCATCGATGAGTGTGCAGGGCATGAAGTCCTATCTTTCATGGACGGTTTTTCCGGATACAACCAGATTCAGATCCGTAAGGAGGATCAGTACAAGACTGCCTTTACCACCCCATGGGGCACATTTGCCTATCGTGTCATGCCTTTCGGCCTCAAAAATGTTGGTGCCACCTTCCAGCGGGCCATGACCTATTGTTTTCACGACTTGGTCCATATCCTGCGGGTCTGTCTTGATGACCTTACAGCTCATTCCCGGAAACGATCAGACCACCTTAACGACCTCCGGCAAGTTTTCCTGCGCTGCCGCAAATATAAAATCCGCTTGAACCCACACAAGTGTGTCTTTTGAGTTCCTGCAGGCCGTTTGTTGGGTTTCATTGTTTCCCAAGATGGAATTACTGTTGATCCCCTGAAAGTTAAAGCCATCTTAGACCTTCCCTCTCCGTGCACGCTGCGGCAACTCCAGAGTTTGCAGGGGCGGTCCAATTTCCTTCGTCGCTTCGTCCCCGACTACGCCACCAAAGTTCACGGATTCTTACGCCTACTTCGCACCCACATACCCTTTGTTTGGGATGAGCAAGCAGACACGGCGTTCGAAGCCCTCAAAAAAGCTCTCACACAAGCCCCTTTGATCTCCCCTCTGGATTTCTCTCAAGACTTCATCCTTTACGTCTCAGCATCTGAACATGCCGTGTCCGGAGTCTTGGTCCAAGAAGATGCGTCCCACCAAGAACATGTCATTTATTACGTCAGCCAGACCTTGTCTGTCCCACCACTACGTTACCCATACGAGGAAAGATTAGCCCTGGCTGTAGTCTTTTCCGTTCAAAAGTTGCAACACTACATTCTACTCGGTCATACTACGATTGTCGCCGACTCCAACCCTATGGTCTATCTCCCAAACCGCCGGCTCCTACAAGGTCGTGTTGCTAAATGGGTCATTATCCTCCAGGAATATGACCTCACTTTCAAAACTCCCAAGAGCACCAAAGCCCTCACACTTGCCCATCTCATCACTGACCTCCCATCCTCTTCGTCATCACCCGCCATTCAAACGGATCTGATTGACGATCACATCTTCGTTATTTCGTTTGACGACCCATGGTACGGTGACATCCTAGTTTACCTCCGCACGCAGAAATTTCGACCCCACATCGATCATGACGGACGTCGTCGTATACGTCACCAAGCCCCCCGATACCTCTTGTTAGGGGATGTACTTTATTGACGCGACGTTGATACCATCCTACGACGTTGCCTATCCCATAGCGAGGCGGAACAAGTCCTCAATGATTGTCATAGCGGTGCCTGCGGAGGCCACTTCTCCAGCATGGCCACCGCCCAAAAGATCATTCGTGCTGGGTACTTTTGGCCGTCACTATTCACTGATTGCATCACCGCAGTCAAACATTGCCAAAACTGTCAACTTTTTGCCCCCAAAGCAAGAACCCCACCCCCCCCCCCCCTTCATCCTGTCGTTACTGCCGAACCATTTTGCAAATGGGCCATCGACTTCCTTGACTGCAATCCCACGTCAACCAACGGTCACAAACATATTATTGTGGCCGTAGATTATTTCACCAAGTGGGCAAAAGCCATGCCAACTTACAATTGCATAGCCGAGACCGCAGCACGATTCTTTCTCAACCATGTTATTGCACGTTTTGGAGTGCCCAAGCAACTTGTCTCAGACCACGGCTCTCACTTCGAAGATGCCGTTTGGAAAGAACTATCAACCCTACTGAAATTTGAACACCATTTTTCCTCTGCTTACTACCCCCAAGGAAATGGCCAAGTCGAAGCAATAAACAAGATTTTGAAAACCATCCTCCAGCGCACGGTGGACAAACACAAGTCAAATTGGCACCACATGCTCTTTCCGGCACTATGGGCATACCGCACATCAACTAAAACCGCCACCGGTTTTACCCCTTTCCACTTAGTTCACGACGTCGAATCCGTCCTCCCCATCGAGTGCCAGATTCCAACCCTACATATGGCCGTTGAACTCTTACCTGATACTGCCCCAATCGAGCAACGCTTGCTACTCCTGGAGCAGGCCGATGAAGATCGGCGCACAGCCCATCAAACCATGGAAGCAGCCAAGAACCGCTCTAAATTAAATTATGATAAACATGTCCACCCAAGAAATTTTTCTGAAGGGGACCTTGTCCTCGCCTACGATCAAGCTCATGACAAAACTGGGAAAGGAAAGTTTGTGTCCATGTGGCAAGGCCCATATATTATACACACCGACCTCAGACAGGGGGCATACATTCTGACCGATTCAGAAGGCAACCCCCTCCGCAACCCACACAACGGATTGTACCTTAAGCGATTTTACCCATAGTAAACTGAATGGACACCATCGTCCATTCCTGAACTTCATGATAGAGCCTTCCTCTTCCTGTTTTCATCAGGTCCATTTTTTGACCATTTTTTGGGCGCCCTCGTCGCCTCGGTTTGCGTGCCACATCGGTCGTTCTCCGTTTTCGACATTCTTTATATTGCCGGATTCAGTTTTCCGCACTCGTGATGATGCTGGAGTTCATTTCTCGCTCTCACGCCTAGTTTTTTTCGGGCATTTTTTTCCATGCCCCCCCGTCGCCTCGGTTCGCGTGCCACATCGACCGTTCTCCGTTTTTGACGTGTTTTATATCGCCGGATTCAGTTTTCCGCGCTCGTGATGATGCTTGAGATCATTTCTCACTCTCACCTCCCGATTTTTAGGGCATTGTTCCCATGACCCCTCGTCACCTCGGTTTGTGTGCCACATTGGCTGTTGCCCCCTTTTGACAATCTTTATGTCACCGGATCCATTATCCCACACACATGATGACGCTTGAGACCTTTTCTCGCTCCCATCTCTCCATTTTTGTTCGGTATAAATTTACCCCTTTTTTGGGCCGAGCAATCCCTTTTACGAAAAAGACACTTAGGGAGTTTATGTTAAGCTCTTTTCTGACTCCTCAAACAATGAAAAGATTGCCGAGCAACCTTGCTTCCTTTCATGCTCATTAAACGTATCTGAAAGGGCGTCTACCTGGTATAAGTTTACCCCTTTTTCGGACCTTGTAGACTAATTACGAAAAAGGTATACTCTAGTCACATCGGCTAGAAGAGTTCTCCATCTGCATCATTTTATGCTTTTTCGGGCCTTGGAGACTAAACTTACGAAAAAGAACACCAATGGTGTCCACTTACCGCTTTCAAACTCTCTAAACATGAAAGCGACCACGAGCAATCACCATCCTAGGCTCGTAAAACCAACAAGACAGTACTCATAACCACTGCAGAGTCTTCTTATCGCTTTCAGACTCCTTAAAAATGAAAGCACCAATGAGCACGAACAATCCTGGGCTCACAAAATCCACAGGACAGTACCATTTCAGAGCACACTTTTATCCCTTCTTGGAGCTCATTAAAACTACGAAGAGGGACCCAATGGTATTTCTCGGTGCCACAACAGATCACGTCTACTCCCATGGCAGTTTCCCCATTTGGTCGCCTTTGTTCAGAGTATTCTGCAGTATGTTACCCTGAGAATCCCTCGACAGCACCCATCAGCTTGACCCCCCCAGAGTCAATACCCTTCAGTCCTTAAAAGCAATGATACCCACACCTACAAGTCAGTTCCCCACGCTGCCAGGTCAACCACGTCATCATACTCTGAACAAAGGAAGTTTGAGTCTACCCACTATATGACCCCAGTTACTTCCGATCCCCACAAGTATGTCAGTCCTACCATCAATACTACCACACTTCAGTTCTACACCTCGCGCTCCTATCAAGGAAACATCATTGCCTTGTTAGTTGTTGGTCTCCCTCTGTCGATGACAACCACATTTATTCCAGAGGATAGACCTAGAGGTCCCTGTGTCTTGGACTCATCACCATATATGATGAATGCCTACGAATCATTTCGAGAAGAGTCCTCAGTGCCTCTCCAAATGGTTGTTTCTCACATGCTCGACTTCAACACCTTGATCGCATCGTTGAGACTCGCACAGGGCATAGGTCCGCTCAGTTATTAGTCGAAGACCCCGGATACCTTCTGACTCCTCCACATTTGAGAGTCTACCTATGAATACAACCAGTTACACTGTTCCTATTGATATTCGGGTTGCGTATGGCGACAGTATTCAGATGTACCCCAGTTTTATACTCCCTCGAGTATAAAGTTACATATACTTCCCAAAGATGACTCACACTCTTTGAGTCCCTACAGATGTTGGACACCTTCAGTTTCAGCAGTTTAATAGTCATTCCAGTGAATCGGTTATTGAGATCAGCCATGTTATGATCATGAGTACATCCCAAAATAATGTACCCTCTGGACCATTATGATGTACCAGTATATTTCTTATGTATTAGATCCCCCTTCTTGGGACTAATTGTTATGTATATGTCTTGATACGAGCATGGGTATGCCCGCCTCGTCCATTATCAGAGATTATCCCTCATTCATTTTGAGGCCATGTAATATTTGTTTATTTTTTGCAGCTTCCATGGGACGCAGATCCAGTCTCCAATCGGTCTCTTCTCCTCCCCAAACCCCAGAAAAAAGACAAAAGAACTATGATGTCTATCGGCCATACGATGAGCTCCTGCCCTCACACATCAGGGGGCAATCTGTTAACACCCAAAAAGTGCTCACTAGCTCATTCCCCTATTCACATGACCCATTTGTCCACTTTTTCACCATCTGAGCCTCTAAAACCAACAAAAGGTCACCAAAAGACCTTAGTACACCCCTTTTCCCATTCAAAAAGATTATTTTTCCTAAAAAAGCATAAAAAACCCTCAAAAAGGGTCCAAAATTCCCAAAATAATAAAAAGGGAATAAAAATATTAATTTTATTCAAAAAAGGAAAAAGGAGGGAAAAGTACCTAAACCATGTTGGTCAATACCATTTGGTTTCCACAAAACCACAAATGGTATTCCCTACCACCAAAACCTATAAAAAGGTGGTAGGGGCTCCTCATTTCACATCCATTCATATTCCTATCCTCATGCTGCCAAAATCTCCCTTGAGTATTTGGCCATTATAGCAACCTTGGAGAAAGGACCCATTGGAGATTGGAGCTGCTCACCATTGGAGCCATTCAAACAACCTTCATCACTTGGAGGTATTGTTCTTGCAAGCATTTGCTTGCCCCATTTGCTTATCTTTCTTGTTCTTGTTTTTTAATTCAAAATGCACATGCTAGATTAGTTTAGTTTAGATTTAGTTTATTGTTATTTATTTCTATTTGAAACTGCTGCTACTAGTTAGCAGGTGCCCATAGCACTAAGCCTGGTTGCAAAACTGGGCCAACACTAACCTGGGAAGTAATTGAAAAATGAAATAAGCATGCACCTAGCAGGTGTGTATTATGTCAGGAAAATGATGAAACTATGAGCCATCTAATAATCGACCGTCAGTGTGCAAAGCAGGTGTGGACAGAGCAAAGTTATCTTTGGGAGCTTTACGTCTCAGCCTAACTCAACTGTGGGGCAAATTGCCCCTATTCACCCCTATTCTCATTGACTAGTCTGGCGCATAGACTTTCTTGATTGGGCTAGCCAAGGTTCCCCACCATGATGTGAAACTGGAGAACTCCATTCCTGAGATGATCACTGTGACAAATTTAAGACAGGGTGGGGGACTATTAATTATACTGAGTTGTTTGCTTTAAAGTTAATACTAATGCTTGCTGCTGAAAAAGGAGTTTCACATATTCATATTTATGGTGATCCTATGGTGATAATCAAATGGGTAAAAGGGGAAAGTAGGATGCTTAATCTGTTCTTGGGGCCCACTTTAGAATAAGTTAAGCTTTTTCGGGATGCTTTTAACTCCATTTCTTTCTCACATGTGTACAGAGAAAATAACAAAGATGCGGATTCCCTCTCCAATGCTGACCTATCTCTGGATGCCATTTCATGGACTGTGCTGGAATCAAGGGATGGGCACACTCAGGAATCTGTCAGGCAGTTTATTGCATAACCGTTATCTTATGTATAATTTTCTTTTTTCTTGAGGAAGATGTTCCTATGTATGATGCTGATGGGTGGGTTGCTGCTCATTTCAATTCTTTAGATGGTGATATGATGATGTATGAGGATGATATGATGATGTATGATGATGATGAAGGTGTAGGCTGTTGCTCACCTTATTTGTGCTGCCGTTGTTTACCTATGATGATGTATATTGGTAGCCAGTATGGACATAATGGTTTTTAGATGATGCTTTGGACAGTGTATACAGTACTCTAAGAGATGTTATTTTTATGAGCCTTAACTGATGTTGAGCTGTTTTTTGTAAAACACTTATAGTGGAGCCTTCTGTTTAATTTTCTCCCTTCTGGGGTAAACTCCCTCAGGGTTTTTTGATATTCTTTTCAGTAGACTCTTTTGAGAACCATTCTCAGATGGTTGGGAATGCATCATGTATTTAATTTTCTCCCTTCTGGGGTAAGCTCCCTCAGGGTTTTTTTATATTCTTTTCAGTGGACTTTTTTGAGAACCATTCTCAGATGGTTGGGACTGCATCATGTATATATGGCCTGTACTTTTCATATGAATAGAATACGATTTTTTTCCTGGGGAAAAAAAGACAACACCCGTACATTCAACCAGATTACCTGGCCAAGCATAGCAGCTTCTGCTTCAATGCCTCCAACTCCCCAGCCAGCAACACCAAGTCCATCTATCATAGTTGTGTGGGAATCAGTTCCAACAACACTATCAGGATAAAGTAGGCCATTGGTATTGAATACCACCCTTCCCAGATATTCCAAGTTCACCTGCAGGACCAACAATTTTGTTTAGCCAACCATATTTTCAGAGGTCTGATAATATAAAATCAAAGACTTAAACCTATTTAAAGCCAAAATTAAAACTTGAAGGAAAGAATTAGTTCCAGTCTCATTAATATTACAGTCGGCAAAATGTAAACCCCTGACCAGCACTTCCAAATTTCAACTGCAGTTGCTAACTCAGTCCAATCAAAGACTATATGACCTTAAGAATGTGCATAAGCTAAATATTTTACCTGGTGTACAATACCAGAACCTGGAGGAACAACGAGCATATTCTCAAATGCAGATGAGCCCCACTTGAGGAAAGCAAACCTTTCCCTATTGCGATTAAATTCAAACTCCATGTTTGCATGCAATGCATTTTCAGATCTAGCTACATCAACCTGTACTGAGTGATCAACAACAAGGTCCACAGGTACCTGTAAACAAAAGTGTAATATTAATTAAAAATAAGAGATTTGGGTAAGGAAAATATCAGAAATGCAGGAACAGAAAATGATATTAACAATTTAAAACCAAAATCCTTGAGGAAGAGGTATAATTGAAAAGCCCGTGTTAGAAAACGTAAGCAAAAACTGTCATCGTGCACCTCAAAATCCAGCAATTTTCCATAACTGGAAAAATGACAAAGAATCGTTTTGACTAAAATTACAGAATTTGTTTATCACTGGTAAACTCTATATGATATTTTTTAAATATTAAAATAGCTCTGAAGAATTTCATGAAGTCAACAAATCTAAAAGAGACAGGACAGAAATCAATACCCTATCTTATAGAAACATATAGTTGTCATAAAATACAATATTAAGCTTAGGTGGAGCAATAAACTGTAAAGAATTCCATCTCTCTACATTGGTGGCATTAAGCAATGATGTTGAGAATATTGTAGATAGAATTTGTTTAGCAATTAACCTACCAAAGGATTGATCCTATTCGCATCGCCACCTAGTCGTTTCATACCATCACGCATGCTAGCAAGATCAACAACTGCCGGTACACCAGTGAAATCCTAAAAAGGTAAAAATCAATGTGGAATTAAATGTTAAATCCTCCAAAACATTCCATAAAGTTATTTTGGGATAAAAGGGACCAGAACAAGGAAAATTGCAATGCATTCTGTCCATTAACAGTTGAGACAGAGTATGAGGCAACCATGCCAATAAACTCACCTGAAGAATAACACGAGCAGGCTTAAAAGGAATTTCAACTTGCTTTGGGGAAGTATTCTCCCAATCAAGAATCTTCTCCACATCATTCTCCGTGACCTGAAAATTATCACAGTTGCGAATTGCTGATTCGAGAAGAATTCTGACAGAATAAGGGAGTTTATCTGCAAAAGGAATAAATAGATCCCACAATCGTTAGCCATCCCCTACTGGAAAGAAAAAAGAAAAAAAAAACTCACCAAAAACACCCCAAGCATATAATTTTTTTTATTTCAACAAAGTTAACTATGTGAATCTGGGTAATTTTTTTTATTTTCAACGACATTCTCCAGTGCCTGTCACTTTCCAAACACCTTACAAGCTGTACAAATTCATATGAGAACAAGACACTTGAAATATATGCATCCATCTTGAAAGAAAGCATAAAAATAAAGAAGACATGGATGGGTTACAGATGAGTATGCCAGACAAATCTCAGTAATATGCCAAGTGAGTCATTAGGCAGAGAGAGATTTTGCTTAACCTCACCAGCTGTGCGAGAATATGTACAATTATAAAAATTAGAATTGCAAAGGGGAATAGAGTGGAGAGAAGACAACAAGCTACCTGACCCTATAGAACCAACAGCTATATATATCAAAAGTCATACAGTACAGGCTTCAGACTGTGATTTAAGGTAGCAAGTTGGCATCCCCTTAACAGATAATCATTACAGAGAAGATGTGAATGTGTTTCTATGGTCTACTTAGTAATTATGGTGCTGTTTACCAAAATAACAAAAACCCTTAATTTAATCAAAGAACTGATCATAACAAAACAAGGTGTGCAGCACTGACAATTTGATGGAACTGAAGAGTAATAAATAAAAGTCCACTTGAAAAATAATTAGCAGGGGGGGTAACAAAAAGCTTATAGTCAGCTGGAAATAATTAACTAAAAAACAAGAAAACCGTGACAGAGGTTGGAAGCTGAAACTTTGGCTTTTACCAACCATCTGTGAGAATACACTCAAGCATGGAGTATTATTGATTAAACTTCGAGAAGAGACAGGATCAATTGTAATAGTTTTAGGCAGAATAAATATTTTTCTCACCATTCTTGGCAAGGACAAAACACCCTTTACTAAACAGAACACTAAACTGATAACTTAACCTTTTACAGCCTTCCCATTAAGCAACTCATGATTAAGATTCTTCATACAATCATGCACTCAACTAAAACCAACTAGGGCTCTACAGACAACATAGAGGAATAAAATGACTACGAAATGAATTGTCTACTCTTGAAGCTACCTAGTACCTAATGCATTCAATTAGCCACAAAGTCCACACGACAGTGGCACTTGGATCATTGATGACTACTATTTCATAAAAGGAACAGCTTTGTATTCCACATGCTCAAGTTTTAAAAAATTTAAACACTTCTGATTCAATCTCACACATGCAATCTGAAGCTGAAACAAGGGTATCTGCTTACCAAACAGATGTTAAATTTGCAGTTTCTAAAGATAAATCTAGCATTCTGGTGCTACACAAGATAGTTGCTCCAAGAACTGAGATAAAACAAATGAAGATACCTGTCCTTGGATCATTCAGAGCTGCAAGGCTGTAATACTTTCCAAACTCTCCTCCACCAGGTTTAGGAAGGCTAGTTAAAATATGCTTGAAAGCATTCTCAGTCGCTGCACCAACAATCAAATAAGATCATAAGAATAAGATGCAGTGATAACTCGCCATCAAATGCCATCAAGTAGTAGTTCTTACTGAAAGCAATTACCAGCAAACGCCTCCTGTTAATGTATTGTCATTATTTGGTATTGCATTTCATCATTTTGTACTTGATGATGTGTTAATAACTTTCAGCAACTGATTTAGTAGTGCATTGCTGGTTATAAAATCATTTTAAGAACAAGTGAAACCAATAATACTAAGACTATTCCATAAGAACCATGGTCACATTTAAATCCAATGTCTTATTTCCTGTATTTAATATCTTTTAAAAATTAAAGTAGATTAATTTCTAATACTATTTAGTTTAAAATATGGTATGGCACAGGCTACCGCTTACATTTCAGTGAAATTATGTAATCAGCAAGTAGTATATTTTTCATCGTGATTGAATACTACAAATTAATTTTGGTCATAGAATTTGCTAACATTTTCCTCAATTTCATTTTCTAGAACACCAAATGCAAAAAATTATTTTGACACGAGGAGGTAAAGCAAATTCTAAGTTTTAATTTTGCCAAGACTAGTATTACATTTCCATCCATCTATTAAGTATCTAATTCTCATATAGCATGTATTGGTCTTTGGTGCATGGAAATTCACACAAATTTCAAAAGTCAGCATGTCGAAAGACAAAGTAAAGAACAGACACAGAGACACACAGAAAAACATGGGAATTATTTCAACGAAAATTGTGATTATTGTTACCTTAATCTTTTGAATGAACATGGATTTAAAAGTGCTTCCTACTACTTGGACTTATTTTTTAAGTTATCTAGTAAACCTTAAAAAATGAATACCTTAAGATTAAGATATTATAAAGCAAATGAGAAATACAGATTATTTTAGGATAGCTTCAGCTACCTATTCAGTCCAAATGATGTTCATTTTAAGGAAGAACTGATGAATAGATTCCAATATTCACTTCATAAGCGGATTTAGATCTCGAGAAGAATATCGCCGATCCGGCAAACAATCAAACGAAAAGGCCAAAAAGCATCGTCTTTGGCAGATTTTTAAAGTCCCGCAATTCTTAGACAAAGCAGAGGGATCGGATGAGTCTTTTACTTACCCATGGTAGAAATTTTCCGCTCGACGGAGCTAAGAACGGAGGCGGATGACCTCGCGTGCGCCCTGATCCCGTGATTCGAACTCCAGTGATGAAATCCTAACAAGCTCCGAAACCGCAGCTGATCACCTAGGAACGACGAGGTGTGGAAAGATTTTATGGCCGGGGTACTGTTTGAAAACCCTCGGAGGGCTGCAACAGATTGAAACCGAGGAGAACAGGAGGGAGACGCAGAAGAGAAACTGGATGCCGAAACAGCTCGAGCTATGGAGGAGTGGAAAGAGGTTCGAGTCGATCTAAGGAGACCGGTGGCGCCGACTATATGCATATTGGCTCATGGATAAGCACGAGACACAACAACCCCCAGGAAACCCCCCACTAGTCACCCAGGCTTGGAGACAAATTTGATGATGAGAAGGCGTCGGCTTATTTAAAACCGCCCCTTACTCCACCTGTTAAAGGCGCCACTAAAATAATTGAAGTAAAATAACAGCCCTAGAGTACCGCAGACCGCGTTCAAATGCAGCAATGACAAAGATTTTACCGTTTAAATAAGTCGTTCGGCGAGAGGAGAGCTCGATTAACCAGAAGCGCCTCGGGTGGTACAAAGTAGGATTAAAAAAAGTGATGTGTTAAAATGTAATAAGGACAGTAAATTTGAAAATAAAGCATGTCTGGATCACGTGTATTTATTTTATACTTTTAAAGATTTTATGGAAAATAAGAAATTTAAGTATTTCACATTAATGGTTAGTATTTTTAAATTAAAGGTTAAGAATAAATCTAAATAATATCAAAAGACATGTATTTATAGAATTATTAAAATGTTATGGCTTTTGTGGGCATTTGACACATCCTATATCTAGAGGTAATAAAGTGTTTAAATGAGTGGAGGTAATAAAGTGTTCTAATGAGTTGGATGGCTAGAAAGTTTCATACATCAAACCAATTCAATATTAATTAATTGGTTCAATGGTTCTAGTTCAAAGAATTGGATCATCCTTGGATTTTAGGAGTTTGCATTTCCTAAATATTGATAATAATAATTTGGAAGAAATTATATATATATATATATATATTATTTAAAAAAATTAAATTTATATTCTAAGTGTGATATTAATTTTTCAATGTATAATGATTTTTTATGGAATAGAGTGTTATTTTCCTATCTATGTTAATTTTATTGTTGAATTTGTTTTATACTTTGAAGAATTTAAGATTTACTTTATACCATCTTTGAAATGAGGAAAAGTGCCTTGAAATAATTTCTTGAAATAAATATTCACTCCAATAAAAACTGTAAGCATAAAACATAAAACTATGTAAACTATGTAATTTATTTAGATTCCATCCTACCCTATCCTGCCCTACCAATTATTTTAAAACTTTAATAATGATTTTTTATAATAAATAGTAAATGTCATACACTAATAACACCTTATATATGTATAAGGGTTGAATAAAATTCATCGATTGAATATATATATATATATATATATATATATATATATTCCAGCAAAAAAAAGCATACCTTTGTTAAGGTACATGGACATCCCAATATTTACATCAAAAGCTGATCTACAACCCTTATCATGACAACAAAACTCAAATGAGTATCATCAATAAGCAAAGTTCATCCCATACTTGGGAGATAATAAACAGAAAGAGGGAAACCACCATCCCACATATCGATTGAACAAAAGACTGAAACAGTATTACTCAGTCAACATTACTCAAAAAATTTCAAAGAACCACCATTCACAATCTGTGAATCGAAATGTTCTTCCCAGACTAAGATTCCAAATTCCCCATCCAAGGCTTGTTTGGATAATTTGTCCGCCATCTTATTATGTTGCCAAAATATGTGTTCAAAAGAAATATTCCTGAAAAGATTAATAGCAACTTTAATCCAATTGCACCAGCGAGCCAAAGATAAAACCTTTAAATTGTATTCCCCCTGTGCCCATTTGATGGTAACTCTTGAGTCACCGAAGATCTTCAAGCCATCAATACCAAATATGCTAGCAACTTTAAGGATGCACCACAATGAAAGAAGTTCTACCTTCATGTTGGTTCCAATTATATATATATATATATATATGTGTGTGTGTGTGTGTGTGTGTGTGTGTGTATATATTAAGAACCCAAGTTGTATTCTTAAAAAATAAATGACTCTTCGAGATTCGTTTTATATCATATATATGAGGCCTATGACCCAAAAGAATGTGATCCGTTTTATTATTAATAAAATGAATTGCAAGAATTTTTCGTATGGAACAAAAAAAAATAAAGGACTCTTCCCAATACCTAACCTTACCCTCTAGCAATTGTTCTTAGCAATGCAAAGAAAATCGACAGAATGTGTATGGTTAAAGCAAATATTATATATTTTAGTTATAAAAATGTAATTAAAACATTTAATCAAAAAATTAAAAAATAATTTTTAACCATGGGAAATGATAACTCGTCAAGATTACTTGGGTGAAGCTCAATTTCAAAGTCGACGACTACCACTATAACCCAAGAATATACCCAATAGCGTGAAAGTCACATATACCAAGAAATCGTGGCTTAGCAAGGGTCGAGATGCCCAAAGACACACACAATATGGGGGTCCCACTCTAGGGTGCCTACCCTTCTAACCTTATCACAACATGCCAATGTTGTTGGGTCTTAGATTCAACGACAGATAAACACAACCAAATATGGAGTAAGGGACACCAAGAGATTTCATTCCAGAAACCTCCAAAGGAGCAACTATATTCATTCAATTCATTCCATTTATGTTTGTAGAGTATAATTAAGCCATTTTATCTAACTTGGGTGACCATAACAACTATGCTATATTTAAAAGATTTAATTCAACCATTTCCATAACTATATCCACGATATCTTTCAGGAATATCTCTTTAAATCTTTTAAATGATCTTCATGAAATCCTCATTCTTAATTTTTCTCTTTATCCTTATCTTTAAATTATACATAAATTTTGTAATATTACAATGTTAACATTTAATAAACAATAACAAGTATAAATTATTTTTCAAATATCTTGTAATGATTTGAACATAAATAAAGAAACAATAAATTTAAAAATATTATCATGTGTAAAGAAATAAAATAAAATATTTATACGAGTAGACATGTACTTGAATGTTTTTTTTTTTAATGATCGTGGAACCTCTCCAAACCGCTCAATGAGCCTTGTCATGTGAACCACCTGGATACCAAACCCACAGGCCGAGGCCAGCCTTAATGTTGGCCAGGACATAATCAACGAAAGTACGGCCACCACCACAGTCGCACAAGCTTTTCTAGGGTACAGTTTGCACACTACACCTCCCCCGCAGGAATCGAAACCGGGCTTCTGTCGGGGCAACCATCAAGCCCCACCATTGATTCCTGACCTCAACCCCACTTGAATGAATTATTATTCAAACATAATAATTGAGAAAAATATATAACTACTTCAAGTCTTCATCCATGTGACAACTTTGAAATAATGATTATATTCAAGTTCTTTGTTGTTTCTCGTTATTTTATTGGAAGAAGAAAAAAGACATTTGAAACAATGGAGAATGTCTATACCTTTCATACGTTTCACCTTCACACCAATTCTTTAGGAGTTGAACGCAAGAATCTATTATATGCTTGTGCACATACCTTGCTTTCAAGAGGTTTTCTTTTCTATAATATTCTCCACCTTATTTAATATTCTGAGAAACTCGAATTATATAAAAACTTTATAATTTCAAGAAGCGCATACCTTGCTTTCAAGAGGTTTTCTTTTATATAATATTCTCCTCCTTATTTAATATTTTGAGAAAGTCAAATTATATAATAATAAACTTTATAATGTAAGATTAAGATGTGTTTAGTGTAATATTGAATATTTTGTTTTTATATTTTATTTAATAAACATTATATTTCCACAATAATTTGTGTATCTATAGACACTATATTTCCACAATAAAACACATATAAACATGATTGGTTAGGCTTCAGATGTAGAAGAAGCTCATAATAAAGCTCATATTGAAATTAAATGTGATAGTGTGAAACACAAAGGCTTCAGATGTAGAAGAAGCTCATAATAAAGCTCATATTGAAATTAAATGTGATAGTGTAAAACACAAAACATGAAAGTATCTATTATGTTGCCCACTTCATCCAATTGAAAAAAGCAAGAGTATTGAGAATCTTTAATGATTTTTAGATTATTGCGAAAAAAATAAGATATCACTTTATCTTAAAGCAATTTTATTGGTGTGTGATTGGTGAATGCATGGGTTAAATGCTTGTTGCATTTAAAATAGGTAGATTTTATGTATTTAAATGTTTTTTATAAACGAAAATGTTTTGATAATCCATTTTTCTCATATTTTTTTATTTATTTTTGCTTTCAAAGCAATTGGATTGAAAAAAAAAAATGTTCATTTGTGAAAAAAAAATATTTTGTCTACTTCAGGATTTTGTTTATTGAAGTATTCATAAAAACAAGCTTTGTAATGAATGGAGCTTTTGGAGTTATTTGTCCTCCTCTACAACACTCGTCCTCATCATAGTTTGATTTGATTTGGTATATCCATACCCATGTTTGACTCTACTTCGCTAAATATCGATGTGTTGTTTGTAGGATGGACGACTGAGGGCACATAGATCATTGGACAATTATCACACCCTAACATGGACTTCGTAGAAACATAGGAGTATAGAATTTCATTGCTTGCAAAAAAGAAGTGCATAATGAGTGTAGGGGTACAAGGAAGAGTATAGAAGAATAAGAATATAACGAAACAAACAACAAAGTTAAATAAACCTAAACTTAAATCTCAATTATTCAAAGGCATCAATGTGTTGAAGAAATTGTGTTCCCTTGTGCAGTAGTGTGAGGGAAATCAATGATCTTTGATGAATATGTCCTGTAGTAAAGATGAGGACAATGAAAACCTCAAGGCTTTAGTAAAATCTCTAGGTTTATTGCATATGCTTCCTACTTCCGTGAAACTATGTAATGGTTGTCAGAGGCAGTGTGCATTATGTCCATGGCCTTAATCTTAAATAAGGGAACCACCAAACCTAGACTTCACATGGCCATTTGTTACAGCGTATTTTTCCACCTTGTGAGCATCAACATTGATTGGCCTTCAGTATCCATTGTATTGACTCAGATCCATTATTTTCCCTTCAGGAACCAAGTTTCCCTATTTTTGTTCTTATACGCTTGTTGTTCCATTATAGCCGGCATACATGCAGGCTGCACCTAATTAGCCTGCGTACATCGAGTTACATGGTAAAAAAAGTAAAAACTCTACTTTTACTCCCACAAAGCGGTCTTAGGGTGACCTTTGGCCCTCCATATACCCCGAAACAACTCGATTCGACCTTTCACTTACCTTTGGAAGGCTATATATTGAGCTCTTATGGTGTATGGAAGGGAGGAGAAAGAGAGAGCAACATAACTCTAGTGGATTTTTGTCGTGACTTGAGTCTACACTCATTGATCCTTGTTGTTGTGAACTCCTTATGTTCACCTACCAAACTCCTTTCATAGTTTGAGTTTGCCATTGCATGGAGGATTGAAGTGGTGGAGGCACAAGTGGAGAGACCTAGTTCTTGGTTCAAATTGGTTGTCGGCAAGAGGTTGTATTATGTACTTCTTGTTATTAATTAATGGAAATACTCATTTTCTCGTCCAATTGATGTTGTGAATGTTGTTTAAATTACATTGGGTTACATTTGCTTATGAATGTTGTGAATGTTATTGATTATGCTAATGTCTTTCACGTATTATATGCACTTGCTTGTATTTGTTGTTGAGACTAATCTGCAGGTCCAAGTGTAGAGGTTGAAAGCTCAATGGGGATCTACTCTGAACATCTGGTTGAAGGTTGGTCTTATTCTCCATATATTAGCATTTTCATTATAATGGCATTGCATTGGGAATTGAGTTATTTTCTGGTAGTCATCTGTCTGTTGGGGTCTGCCCCGAGCCATATGAAGTTTTCTCGGTAACAGAAATGGTGACTCCGTTGAGGAGGAACCTCCATTTAGGGGATTTTTAGGCATTTTTCCTTATTTTGAGTTGTTGATTGTCGAGCTTCTATGTCATTGATTGGCCGTTGGGATTTACATTAGAAAACTACCTTTTTCTGGGCTGTTTGACTCTTTTTGGCCTCATTTTCTTTTCCCTGTACGCGGGTGAACCTAGTTTTGCCCACGTCTACCCATTGTTGTTTGTACTGTAGCCCGCGTCTACCCACGACTGTTCTTTGAACAGTCGCATACAACTCCGGGATTGCTTTTTTTTTACCTTGGGTTGTTGCTGGGTTGGTTTTGAGTGTTCTCGAGTCTTAGTTGGTATGTTTCCTGACTATTCCATGCTCTGTTTGTGACCAGAAACTCCTCTTTCTTTAGTTCTTGAGCTTTTTGGTTTCCCACCATTTTTTGTTTATATAGTTTATTAGCTTAGCTGAGCCTTATTGTTTGGGATTTGTTGGGTTGTCTACTTGATATGCTCTGCATTTTTTACTGAATAGTTAGATTTTGCTTGCATTTTTTCATTTCATTATATTGAAAAAATACAAAAACATTGCTTTGCATTTTCCTTTCATTTATAAGTGAAAATACAAAAATATTTGCTTTATGTTCTGCATTTTGCATCAGAATGCTTGTGATTTAATATAGGACTTGCTTGTGCATTGAAATTTTAAAGAGGTTGCATTTTATTTCGAATCGTTGGACTGATTGTCATATTAGTGGCATGCTCTTTTATTGAATAGATGAGTCTAGTGCTTTTCAATTGTGCATACCATTGAGTCTTATATATCATCAGTTTCACGACCATATCCTTTGAGTAATTGTTGGCTTATATAACTGTTCTAGAGGTTTCCAATATAGACCTAGGTTCTTGGCGTTTCGAGGAACCAACAAAACCCCTTTTCACTGGCCCTTTCAGCAACAATCTGCAAGAAGACTGAGGTCTCACCCGAGGTGAAGGTATGGGGGAGCTGCGGAATCAGGTTTCCACAGCTGTGTGATGAGTTGTTAGAAATAGATTAACTAACAGCGCACCGGGGGGCCTGCGCTGCGGACTTGGCGCTTATACGGGTTAAGATGTTGCGCCACTCGCGCATCCAAGGACTACGTGATGCGGGTCTTATTCAATAGTAGGACAGCGCCACTAATAGTTGTGCTGCCTTCTTGACACTTAACTACTTCAATTAACAGGACTTTAATGAATACGATGCGTCCACTTGTTACTTCATAGTACTTATCTTATGATTTGTGCAACATGACAAGCATAACCTACTGCGCACTGAATAGACCTTTTCCGTTAAGTGATTGTCCAATCAATTCATACATTCACAGACCTATAAATACTTGTTCATCTTCCAGTCCCCCACATATGTAATACTTAACATATTATTCCCATTCTCATTCTTTCGGTGAATACATATAAAAGTAAAACACATAAGTCGACAAGCATGAGTTCAAGCATTCATGGTAAGCAAATAAACAAGTGCAAACATATAAACAATCACAGAACACAATATTTAACGTGGTTCACTCCCAGGATGGGAGCTACGTCCACAGGAACTATTGTTATATTAGTCTTTGGGAAGGGTACAATAGTTCCAGTCTGCGCACTCAGCTACAGACTCTCTTCTCTCTTAATAGGCCTCTGCGCACACAGCTTGTGGAGCCTTTACAATAACTGTCTCTTAACATAATATTTCTCAATAACAGTCAACTATAGAGATTCAACGACCCTTTCCCTTAAAAAAAATGCCTTATTTATAGATCATGCCTGTAGGTCATGTCTTTACAATGCATGGCAAAAACGCTAAGGTTCCCAAAATTGGTGCGGATACCCACCAACCTGCCTGTCGTCATCACTAGGTCACTCCACATGCTTCGGCCGCCTGACTGGGCCACACACGGCTCTAACAGCCTTTTGACAGCCGCAATCATCACAAAACGGTTGCACTGCATCATGGCCTATCACTTTCCGTCCCTTTAGCCTGCCTGTCATCATCGAGTTAGTGGCCTAGCTCCTTAACTGCTTACCGCCACTCCCTTTTATGGGTCGCTTTCCTCGTCCTTCATTCTGCTTCTTACCCAAAATAGGTCGCTTACTCAGCTTGACCTTCCTCTATACTCTTTTACCAAAAGTAGCTGTTGCGCAAGCTTGCGCACCAGCATTGCTACGTCAAAACTGCCTATGTACTCCAAGCTGGGCATTTCTCAAAATCGTGTCTTCTGACTTCGCAGCCCAAAAGTTGCACAGCTCCCAAAATTGTGCCTACTTGGGCCACGCCCAACAGGCCCCTAACACTAACTTGTGGCGCGTCCCAAGCCACTTCAATCCAGTTGCTCCATCTGCGCCTCTTTTGAGATTCCTGAGCGGGTAGTGAAGTCTTGAACAATTGCACTCAACCTTGCAACTACTTCCTTTATTTCTTGCTCATATCCCTTAACCATGTTTAGCATTTCATTTGTGGTCGGCTCTACAATTTGCTCCTTGACTTTGGTCTCTGTTGCCTGAAGGTCCTGCAACCTTATTTCAATCTCATCTGTCAAGGTGAGTGCCTCTTCTTGCAATGGTTGTAACCTCGCAAAGGTTTTAGCTTCCTTTGCTCTTAAAGCCTCGAGCTCCTTTCTAAGTACTTTGGTTTGCTCAAAGGCATGCCTCTTGTGTAGGACCGGCAAGTCCTTCATGGAAGCATCCGTGGAGTCCACTTCTTGTTGCTTTCGTTGTATGTCATCGTGGATCTTTTTCAGCTCCGGCTCATCGTGCAATATGCTCCAAATGTTCGAAACATCATCTAGCAAGATTTGGCATCGCATGACTGCTGCACAGATGCCCTATATAGAGGCCCTTAGTGCCTCTACTCTTGCTTCTTGCGCCTGCTGCGCCATATCGAATGGTTGTCGTGCTGCCAACTCGGTGATCTCCTCCTGATGGGCGGCTTCCATCTTTGTAATCTTCTCCGCGTGGGAAATTTCCAATCTCCTCATTCTTTCCTGTAGACCATCAACAACAGTGTCGATCTGTAGGATAGCCGCCTCAACTTCTTATTCTTCTTCAACTTCGGGGAGCCGCGCATATACTGCGGACACTGCTCCTTTTATCCTGCGTTGTTTTTCTTGAGTGCACTGAAGCTCCCTTTCCTTCTGCTCGCATTCTCCTTGTATTTTCCTATAATTCTCTTCATAATGACAATGTTGATTGTGCGAGCCGATGTCTCGCTCGTGCATTTCATGGGATATTTGGGTGTGCAACTAGTGCAACCCTTCAGCTGGTAGCATAGCTACATTAAGTTCCAACTGCTTAAGCAGTCTCATAGTTTCTGCCATCTCATCTGTCGGGAACAGAATGGACCCTGGCGCAATCTTGATGATGTGCATCTGTGTTGTAAAGGCAAGTGACCTGCGCATCGGCTCACTTGGCTCCCCTAAGTGGTCATCATGGTCCGGCTCCTTAGTCAAGTCACAATGGACTTGCTCCATCTGTAAGACCAGACTAGTCAGTTTATTGATATTTTCTCTGACCTCTGCTTGAGCCGGTTCTTCCTTATCTTATAGGTGCGTTGACACCAGCGATGCTAGCTGTTCATAGTCATCATCATGGAGCATTTTGTCAAGCGGCGGTTTGTTAGATTTGGACTTCTTCTTTTGTGGCTTCTCCGGCATCTGGGTAGTCGGTTCCTTTATTTTCTCTCCTACCTGCGGCGTAGGTGTTTGGACTGGTGTGCTTTGGACCTCTGGGTTCTTGTTCGTTTGGTCCTCCTCCTCTTCCTCCGAAGACATAGTGATAACAATCTCCAGTGCATCTTCTTTCCAGCTATCGGGCCAGTCCTCAATGATTAGCTTGATCATTGGCGCGCCGAGCTGATATTGGTCGTCGAACCATGTCTCTGTTGTCAAACGCGGTTGTATATGGATACAGTGTAAGCTAGCCTTAAAAATCATCTTGGGCCTATAGATATATGTCACCTCCTCTGTGATGCACGGGGTCTTCTCTATAACTGTGCATAACTGCTCAAAATACGTCAAGAATTGCATATCGTTGAGTCGTTGCTTCTATGTGCTTGTGGACACCCACATGTTCGCGAAGCGGACTGCGTGGCAGTCATCTGCTGCTACCCGGCAGGCCATTCTGATGTGCAGGTTCTTTCCAACCTACGAAAGCAATAAGTATTAACAACCAGCTAAAGTGGAAGGGTAACCCCTTATCCTGGGTATCCTGTACATCCAACAAAAACTAATTGAGCAAAAAGTTTGCCCAGTTATATTCATGTCCATCCATGGATTTGGCTGCTAGGGCCACAACTGATGCGTTCACTTCCTTTGGTTGTGCTTTCCTCAGCAGCCTTCCTGCTAGTAATTGAATAGTGAACCGCAAGGGTTCAATTGTGATATGATCAGTTTTGTATCCTCGGCTCCCTCTTACCAATTTAAATTCCGCCTTTATCTTCACAACTAATTCCTGGTCGTCTTTCTTGCCGACAAATTCTGCAGCAGGGTCGTCGCCCATCTTAATCAAACCAGTAATCCTTGCTATCAAGTTGACAGTGATATTGACTTTAAAGTCCATCCATATGTATCCCGGGTGCATACAAGATAGCAGCGTACGCACCACAGCCTTGCACTCTTTGTTGTGCTCAAAATGTGGGATTCTCAGCAGGTTAAGCAGACCAGACTGGGCCAATGGCAATGCCCAGTCCATTGGAACAACCTCGGCGTGCTTTGTGGTCGTGCCATCTTTGCTACACATGAACTTATCTGGCTGTAGGTCTGGGAATTTCTCAACATCCATTAGATCGTGATCAGCAAACTTGCAGGTAGGAATTCTGCCAAACAAATCCTCCTTTGTTCGGATGTGCTTCGACATTGGTGGCAATGGGATCTCATATTTCGCATTCTTTTCCAAGTGCCTTTCCGAGGCATCACTCTTCCGCGGATTGATATACTCAGGAATGAGCCACACTGGTGGTGGCGGGCTCCCTTGTGGAGCCACCGGCTTAGAAACATCTGGTGCCTTTGATTTTTCCTGTGCGGCAGCCGGGTGCTTGTCTTTCTTTTGTTGTTTCGACTGGTTCGGCTTCGAGCTCTTGGACAAGACACCCCGTTCTGGTGTTTTCTATTTTGGCGATGTCTTCATGACTCCACTTATACCAGAACATTTGAAAGTGCCAAGGATCTCTTCTAATGTCTTCTCTTCGGACATAAACTCAGCGAATACTTCGTGCTTCTGTTTGTTAAGTTCTTACAATCTTCACAGTTAGTAAAATTTCAAACTCACGGTAACATGCATAAGGAATAGTTGGCCAGTATTTATAGAACGTTTCCCCGACGATTTTCCTTCGTCATTTAACTTAGAGATTTAATGTTGCATTCGTTTGCAAAATCTTGCCTGGATCTGCACCTTATGTGACATTGAATGTACCGGGAACGGCTAGACTAGGCATTAAGTGCTAGGTGTGCTGGACAAGATCTCGCTGGCATCTCGATCTTTTCCACCGTAAAATATGTCGAGTTAGATTAACTTTCCTTAAATGCTGAGGTGTAATGGTACTGGCAGCCGTATGACAGCCTAACGAATAATTAGATGTTCAGTCCGTTGCTCGGATCCCATTATGATCTTAATCATTTCAGTTTTTATTACGCCAGAACGGATAGGATATTCCTTTAATGCGGGGTCGTGTCAGTGCCGCCCTTTTTTGAATAATGACTTTACTAAACGACTGACAGTTGTCATGGTCACTTACTTCCGTCATAATGCGCTGGTTGTTTTGACAGTTTGCTTTGCTAGCATCCATTTCCCTCGTGTGTTCAACTGCACAGCTGCGCTATGGTGTATGCCTTCCGTTGCATCTACCCATAGTCCATAGTCGTCCTTTTCCTTTTGACCGGTGCAACTACCTTTCCAGCTTCGCAGTGCGCGGTTCTCGGTTATGAAGTTTGTACTTTCTCTGCCTTCTTTGGGCGACGCAGCTACCTTTCTAAGCTTTGAGCTGCGCGGTTCTTCTTTTCTTTCTGTTCTTCTCTTTTTTTTCTTTTTTTTATAGAGGATGTTGCGAGGGAGGGCTATCCCGATAGGGTTTTAGCCTACTTCCACTGACTAATCCAGGTTTGTCTCCTGCTAACGTGGCTAATTGAGCTACGCCACCGTTAGTAACATGCACAATAGTATATGGACCAAGCCAATGCATTTTAAACTTTCCAGGAAACTTCATAAATTTGCTATCGTACAGGAGGACTAGATCACCTACCTGAAAAGAATTGTTCTTGATATGACAATCATGCCATGCTTTTTCTCTATCTTTCTGCACTTGTTGGTGAAAGCCTGCGATGAAGCGATCTTCCTCCAAACCAACCAAGTGTAGAAGTCTTTCTTCTAGTGCCTCTTGATCTTCCATGCCTGTAAACGCATCTATCCTTAAGCTGGGAACAATGTATTCCATTGGCATTATTGCTTCCTGTCCATAGGCCAGCCTAAAAGGTGTGTGGCAGTCAACTTTTTGCAAGTAGTTCTATATGCCCATAAAATGGCTGGAATGCGCAGGTCCCAATCATCCCTATTCACATTGCATACCTTAGTTAGCGTATTCTCCAGTACTTTATTGAATGCTTCAACAGTTCCATTTTCCTGCGGATGATATGGCGTACTTTGCTGATGATGAATGTGGAATTCTTTTGTCAATGCCTCAATGGTTCTGTTTAGAAAGTGAGTGCCTTGATCACTCATCAAAATCTTCGGGCATCCAAACCTCGTAAGGATGTCTTCAAATATGAACTGCGCGGCAGTACTTGCACTACAATCCTTCATCGGCTTCTCTTCTGCCCATCTGGTGAGGTAATTAGTTGCAGTAATAATGTACCTCGCACCAGTTCTTTTTCCCGGTGGGTTTATAGGTCCCACAAAGTCAATGGCCCATTTCTCAAATGCCTGTAATGTCAATTGTGGATTCAATGACATTTCATCTCTTCGCGACGGCTTTCCTGTCCTCTGACAAACATCACAACTCTGGCAATGCTCCTTTGTATCTTTGTGAATCGTAGGCCACCATAGCCCTGCCCGCAATATCTTCTACGCAGTGGCTCTTCCTGCGTAGTGACCTCTTGCTGCTCCTGAATGTGCATCAACTAGTATGAATTGTTTCTCGTGCTCTAACACACACCTTCGCAGTACTTCATCCGACCCTAATTTGTATAACTGTCCGGCAATTATGGTGAAGTCTGCTGCTCTTACTATCAGCTGCTTCTTCTGCTGCGTAGTAAACTCTATGGGTGCCAACCCAGTAGTAAAAAAGTCTATGATATATGTTGACACTATATTTGAAAATGCTCAAACCCTAAAAATTTGTCAAAAAATATCCAAAAGAAGTGAAGTTACTACAAATGGGTTGAAGTAAAGGTCCATAATACAAAAAACAACAAGAAAAACCCACATATCCAAAGTCCGAAAGTAAATTTTTGAAGAGGTTAAGTCTTGGTCAAGTTTCAATGGCAGAGATGACAATAGTAGAGATCAACGGCTGTTATAGTTTCCCGCACCGCCAAAAGGATCGTTTGCAAACGTTAGTGAGTGGTTGCGGACTTAATACCGCCGGATACGTGTCACAGTTTCATTAATCCGCATCAACATGATAGTGGTATCACAAACCACCATAACGTCGTGCGGAACCACCAAAGGATAAGGCGTGGCGGGCCATAGCACATGGCAGGATAATAAGCGGCGGGCCATAGCACGTGGCGGATGGAGAAGGCGTAAGGGAATACGCCACATGTTGATATCAATCGGAGGGACAATATACATTGGGACAAAATCAACGGCCAAGATTCATCCGCATCACGAAAAGTGCGCACTCGATAGAAGAAAGAGCGGTCGTAGAAATTAAACCACTCTAACAGGTGTCATAAAATGGTTGACCCGCACAAGAAAAAAACGGAGAAGAAAACCGTTATTGGGATCGCGGATACCACCATGGGAGATAAAGGGACGCAAGATCTAACGACTCAAATCAAAAGGCTCGTGATCAACGGTTGGATATAAACTACATTCAGAAAGCTGCCAGAAAGTTAATAAAAAAGGCTTATATAAAACAAAAGGGTTTCAAATAACGACATTTTGTATATGTGTCGCTATCCCTGGGAGCTCTGAAGACTGGTGGAGATCAGCAATTGCGACAGAAGGATAAAGACGTGTCTATGCAGGTAGGGTCTGTTGACCTGGCCCACTTTTTAAACGGAATTTTGTTTGAAGAAACGTTTTAAATGGAAAATGTACATGATGTAGATGTTTTTAAAGCAAAGGAAGCCCTAGAAGATAGAGACAGAGACATTCATGATACCCTAACCAGGTTTCCAGTCGCTGAAGTTAAAGTTAGGTTGTCTAAATTATTAAAAAAAGGTATAGATATGCACAGAGTCCACCAGCCATCCTTGTTAGCCTTTTTCCCTGATCAAATCCCATCTTTTTCAGAATTTATGTCATGGTGTGCTGAGAATTACTCCAGAGAAGAAAGAACTGTTTTAGATAGTCAAAAAACTAGAGTTGTTTGTAAAATTGAGCCTACCCTAATAATTAAAGCCCTAGAAATAGAATTTTCCCAAACCCTCGAGTCTGAGATTTTTTCTTAAACCTCTGTTATTGAAAATTACCAGCAAACCCTTCAAGATGATAGAGAAAAGTTTTTGTCTACGTGTATTAAACCAGAAACCAACATTTCAGATATCTCGCACCCTATAGATATCAATTTATTTGATGAAAATATCCAATTGGTTCTGACATTGTTGGCTTCAATCCTAGGGTTTGATACAGACATGTATGTAACCGAGTTTCAGTTGAGTCTTTTGTATAAAATGAGTACAATTCAGTCAGGGATTGATGAAAATCAAATCCCTCGACTTAATTTTGAATAATTTTTGACAGAGAAGATTCATGACCAGATGGTCAATTTCCCCACTCTGAGGCATTTCAGATTTCAGTCTTTTTTGATGAAGATGATCATGGTAGCCAGTCATGAAGAGTTGCAATTCCCTAAGATCATTTTCACAACGTTGTTAGAAAATAACATGTTCAATTACATAAATTATATGCTCTCTGAGATTTACAGAATGATGTTTGGTGAAAAATTGCCTAGAGTATTACTAGAAATGCAAACATGTATGCAATTGAGTGCAGAGTACGCAGTAGGAGATTGGTTTTTGTCAAAGGACAGTACAGTGATCAGATTATATGGTTTCAAACATAAACCTTATGTTTTACCAGCATTTCTTACCTTAAGGGTTTTTGCTTTGGAGTTCCTGAGACAGAAGTTAATTGTTGAGGATAATGATTTCTTGCTTTTCAAACAAGCAACAAATATCAAATATCCGTTCACACTTGGCCCATTCACAGTGAAGAATAAAAACGCTGCTGTTTATATAGAGAAATTATTGAAAGATATGGGTTTTGAGACAGACCTAGCTATTGAGTATGATTCGTTAAACATAATATCAAAATGGAGAACGGATCATCGCATCAAAGCGTTGAATCATCAGACGATTGAGGGAATGTTTGACAGAGCCAATTGGCTGGAGTATAAGGAAGAAATCATTCCAGATTCACATGATAAAGAAATGGTATTGACAGATACAACAACAGAGGCAAAAAGCACGATGAATACTGCAATGGTGGGGTTTAAAAGACCCATTCAGGATGTAGTGAACATTGAGGGTGAAGGAACAGAAAAAGGAAAAAAGTTGAAAATGGATGAGAAACAAGAGTTGATGGCAGTTTCAGAAGAGGAAAAAAGAACTAAAGTAAAAATGCCAGAGGTCATGGTAAAGGAATATAATATTGAAGAATCCCCTGTGGAAGATGATGTAAATAGACCACACAATATGATGGATGTATTTAATGAACATAGTCAGAATAAACAGGATTCCTCTATGGCGGCCATGGTTCTATCCATGGTCGCCCTCACCCCTGCGTTGGTTGATGATGGCGTTGTGTTTGGAGTTGGGGCGATGCCTCTGCGCGGTGATCCTTTTCTCTGTGGCGATGGCGGCGACTGTGCCTACGGGATCCAGGGTGGGGCGACATTGGCTTTACGGCAACGAGCATGGCGGCTGAGGGCTCTACATACATGCCCTACTATGATGAGGGTTGCAACCATGCACCACTGGTGGCGGAGACAGGGTGCCGATCAATGGCATAAATGGCGACAAGTTCTGCAGTGCATGGGCTCTCTCGCGTGGGTCCTGACGGGCAGCTTGGTGGCCTTTCTTGCTAGCCTGGTGCCTGGGGCGTTCAGCGATGTTCTTGGTGGCCGGTGGCTTTAGCTCGGGCAGTCCCTGGATGACCAAGAACCGAGGTCCTTGCATGATTCGCACCGCCGCCACTAAGCTCTATTGTTTCGAATTTCTTCGATGCGGTCTCTTTTTAGCCGCAGAATGATTCCTGGATATGTAGACGCTTATCGCAGGGTTTATTTCAAATCCAAGCTGTAATTTCTGAAAGAAGACCTACGACGGAGTGTGGTTTTTTCCAGAGGCGGTGTTCTGTTAATCAGAAGTCGTGGAGCGGATCGTGGGTCTGCGTCTTCTGCGGCAGCAGCCCGGGAAAGAAATTCTATCAGAGAACTGGAGTTGGAACTTGCGAGGGCGGTCAGGGCTTGGCCCAGCCGCCCCTCCTTTCCCTGTAGATTGCTGGTTCTTTGCAGGAGACGGCGTGCGGTGGAGGCATCGCGATCTGGTGCGTAGGGTGTCTGACCGTTTTTCTTCATCAGTAGTTGCTGGCTGTTCGCCGGTTTGGGAGATCCAGATTTTGCTGCTTGTCCACAGACTTGGATCTGCTGTTTCTTCTGCTGAGGGTTTCGGTTTGAAGACGTCTTGCTTTCTTGGTGGCCGGCGGGGGTTCTGTCTCAGGGTTTGTGTGGCTTTGCCATTGATCTTGAAACGGTGGCTCTTCATGAGATCGGGCACCTGATTGGTGGTTCAGGTGATGGATGGCTTCCCAACCACCTGGTCACCTGCTGCACAAGATCTTTTTCTTGTGGCAACGTTTGGGTTTCTCTTTGCTGTTCAAGATACATCTTCTTGTGGCGAAGTTTTATTGGGTTTATATTTCTTTTTTGGTTCAGCTCTTTATAAGCTGTTGTATCTGCTTATATGGGACATAAATATGTGAAAATGTAGGGATCCTTGTGATTCTACTACATCTGCAGAATGTAATTTTAATCATCTTTTTGAAATAAAATTACGGACTTTTTCCCAAGAAAAAAAAAAACAGGATTCCTCTAGCCAAACCAGTCTGTTATTTCCAAAGGCTAGAAATATATCCAAAAATGAAGTCAATTTGTTTACTAGCAGAAATATCAAAGAAAATTCTTTGAAATTTTCAGTTGTTACTAAAGATAAGATTTCAGAGATGAAGGTAGATCTGACCAAAATCAATGCCCCAGATAAAATTTTATTGCACAGACAAACAGGAGAAGTTATATATTCAGATTATTTGGGAGCAATATTAAAGGCAGACAAATTAAGAAATTCACTGGATAAATTGAATAACCAGTTGAGACAAGAGAAAGCATAAAATAAGTCTCGACAACAACAAATAAAAAGATTGCAAATAGATTTGATAAACAAAGAGGGAGATGCAGCAGCAAAATTGCTCAAAGAAAAGGATGATACGATTATGATGTTAAGGCGAAAGCTAAAAATTCCAGACACTGTGCTTATCCAAGGAGCCGAACTAACAGTACTGGAAAAAGAAAAAGAAGAACTGTCAAATGAAGTAAAGGATGTTACTGCAAAAATGTTGAAGCTCACCAAGGAAAAAGATCATTGGGAAAAAGAGAAAATTGGTTTGGAAGAGCAATTGGAGGAAATAAAGAAAAAGTTAGCAGAATTTGGACAGCAACAGGTGCATGCAGATACAGATGAAGATAAAACTGGATTAGATGGTCTCTTACAAGCCATGTCCCAAGTGAGTTTGAAAGAAGGTGAAATTAAAGAATTGAAGATGGGAATACAGAAGCTCAAAGAAGAAAATGAAACTAAAGATAAGGAAATAAAAACTTTGCAAATAAGGAATCAGGAATTAAGTGATAATAATAAAGGTTTGGCAGCTCATGTGACAGGGCAGGCTGCTATGCAAGGTTGCAAACATATGGTATGGGATCAAATTATAAAGGAATTTGAAAAATTAAGACCTTATCTTGATTATATAAGAGTTAAAGAAAAAGTAGCCAAAGACGCCTTTGAGAGTTGTAGAGAAGTCAGAGAAAATTTAAATAAAAAGCCAAAAGAAATAGCGAAGAGGGCAATAACTTTCTTAAACAGTTTAACTGAAGCAGACTTGACAGCAATGAATATAATGAACAGAATTTCAGTCATTACATGGGCCAGAAGAATCTTGGGAAAATATTCACATGTTGAAAATATTGAAGCTAAAGCTGGAGATATACGAGAGGAAGTAATAAAGTTTAAGAAGCGATTTGAAAAATTAATAAACAAAGGATTCCCTGCTTTTTGGGATGAAAAGAATGAATTGATTCCTCCTAATGAATATAAGAGATTGCTGTTTGACATAAGAATGGATCACAAAAAGTTTCAGCAGTTGGATCATATGCTTACAGGGAAGATTTTAATGGAGAAAATTGTGGAAGACTTTGAAATTTTAAATATGTTGATCTTAACCTGTGAGAATCTTCCTCTTGTTTCTTATGCAGGTCACGTTGAAATGCGAGTCTTGGTGAAAGAAATGACCAATTATGATTTACCCACGGCTGACCAATGGAATTATGTGGACAAATATGGAAGGACAAGATATTCTGTCCATTCATAGATACATTCAGAATTTCTGCCAAGTGGCAAAAAAATGCTATTCAGAATTTTTGCCAAGTGGCAAAAAGATGCTTTTATTTTAAAAATTTGTAATATTGTTTGAAAACAGTTATCTATTGTTTAAAGACAGTTATCTTTCGAGTTAAGACATTTTCAGTTATTAGTTAGAAGAAGCAGTTATGTCAAGCTTCTTCCGAATTTTGTATAAAAGACAATGAGAGTCATTTTTGAAAGGGTTGGAAACTCTTTGAGAGACGATTAAGTTTTGAAGTCCATTTTTTGATAAATAAAAGGCAGTACAGTGAAAATACCTATCTTTTGAGACCAGAGATTCATGTGTTGATCAGTTTTACAGTCTGTTTTTCCCTTATCTTTATATGTGCATGTCCACTTTCTTTGTTATATCTTCCTTTATGTTCTTCTTCTATATTTAAATGAACACTTGAAATAAATCGGGATTCATACTGGTTATGCCTCGTTTTATCGCATTTAAATATCCACAATTTCTCCAAAGTTGACAATAGATTCATCCCAGTTAGATGCCTGTTGTTGATGGACTGTCATTGTTTCTTTCTATACCACCTGAAAAAATCTTATTGACTGTGATATGATTGCTATCTTGCCTCTGTGGAAATCTGTTTGGTATAAATCTCTTGCTGGCACGTTAAATATTTGAAAAGTTGACTCCATGCCCAATGTTTCTTGTTTTCCTTTTCAACCAAGAAAATCCTTTTGAGAAATTTTGAACGTACTTCTATATATTTTTAGCCTTTACGTATATCTTGCGAGAGAGCCCTCTCTGGTGGAAAAAATGGCTAAGTTTTCTACTTAAATTTTGGTTTGAAATAGGTTACCTTAGGTGTTATTCTTTTACAACCGGGATAAAATCTAAGTGCTAACAATATATTTATAGTATTCATCGGAAATCTGAATAGCAAACAACTGCGCATCAGGCAGATTGTCTTCGAGGTTCGTAGATTCTTCTCCTGACTCGATCCTTGACAGATGATCAGGTCCTAAGTTCAATCTGCCAGGTTTAACCACTATTTCAAAGTCATACTCCTGAAAGAGTAACAACCATCTGCAGATTCGCCCCCCTAACACTGGCTTGTTGACCAGGTATTTCAAAGCAGAATGGTCAGTGAACATAGAGAAGTGCGTATCAAGCAAATAGTGCCTGAACTTCTGTAGTGCGTAGACCATTGCTAGGCCTTCTCTCTCAGTGGTGGTATAATTCTTCTGTGCAGATGAGAGCTTCCTGCTAAAAAATGCAATGGGGTGGTCAATACCTCCCTCTCCTGGTTGTGCTAAGACAACTACCAATTCTATACATGAAGCGTCGACATGGACATAGAATGGCTTCTCCCAGTTGGGAAAAACTAGAATTGGCGCGGTTACCATTTTCTCTTTTAATGTGTCAAATCCTTGTTCACAGTCTGCATTCCAGATGAACTGTGCGTCTTTCTTTAGTAGCTTCTCCATGGGCGCGGTTATCTGTGCATAACCCTTTATGAACTTCCTGTAGTAACCCGTATGTCCCAACGTAGTGCGCAGTTGCTTGACTGAATTCGGTGTTGGCAAGTTTACAATAACTGCGATCTTCGCAGGGTCAACCATCAAGCCTCGTTTGCACACAATGTGTCCCAACATAACTCCATAGGGTACACAAAAAATACACTTCTTCAAGTTTAATGACATTTGATGCTATTTGCACTTTTCTAGCATCAATCTAAGGTTTGCGCAATGGTGCTTCAACAACCCAAATACTGTCCAATCATCAAAATAAGCTTCTAAGAACTTATGCATGAAATCCTTAAATGCTGTGACCACAACTCTGGAAAAGATGGCAGGTGTGTTCTTCAGACCAAACGGCATCACTGTGTATTGGAGCGACCCCCATTCAGTGGCAAAAGTGGTATTGTGTCTATCCGCTGGATCAATTCTTATCTGATGATATCCTGAAAATCCATCAGTAAATGAATATGCCTCATTTCCTCCAACATTATCGGGGACCTAAGGGAGTAGGAAATGGGTCGTGCATCGAAGCATCATTCAATTTTCTGAGGTCCATGCAGATCCTGATCTCTCCTTTCGTCTTTTTGTCTTGGACAACCATAGGGCTTATCCACTCAGATTCCTCAACTGACTCGATGATTCCTGCGTCGAGCATTTTATCAAGTTCTGCCTTGACTCGTTCTTTGTATCATGGGTTCAGTTTATAGGGTCTTTGCTTAACGGGCTTCACATCTGGCTTAAGAGGTATCTTCATCACCCCTAAGTCCCCCAAAATGCCCTTCATATCTGTAAAATTTGTTGGGAATAGATCATGATACTCATGTAACAGATCTGTGATCTCCGCAATCGTCTGATCATCCCAATAGTCTCCAATAGACGCGAACTTCGGTTCTTCGCTGGTGACAAGTTATGTTGCGCGGGTCTTCCTCATCACTTTCTTCTTTATCTTCAACCTCTTCAGCCAGATTATAACAATCCATGGCATGTTCTACCTGTTCCATCCATTCAGACTGTAGGCTTGCAGGTATGCTGCCATCTCCAAAGAATTCCTCTACTGTCATGTTTCTATGTGGACATTCTGGTCTAAATATTCTTTTCTTAATAATCTGCAAAGCATCACTTATGGTAGGACTCTCGTCTTCAAAGCTGAAGCTCTTCTGGAAATTGGCAGTCAAGGTAGGCCAATCTGTAGTTTCCCTGCGCAACTCCATATCCAGGTACCATTTCTTTGGAATTTCTTCCCCCAACATGTGCACAAACAAATGCACCCATTATGTTTGTGGTCTCTCCTACCATGTTTGTGAACATATTTCAATATGCTGCCTTGGATCTGTCTATCCATTCTATTTTTCAAAGGCTAGTGTAACCTTGTCAGCAAACCTGATCTGCAACTTGATTTTGCACTGATCCCATGTGCTCAGTGTATGCTTATGTGCAGTCCACCATCTGGAAGGTGTCTCGCGCAACGCCATGTCTAGTGCTGGTAAGCGATGCTCATCTGCAATTGCTATAGTATATTCTTTGATAAAGGAATAAACATTAGACGAACCATCATAGGTGGAAATTGGGATTACCTCCTTTCCAATCTAGCGCAGTGACTTTGTAACCTGCATGCATCTCCTTGCTGATACTTCGTGCATACGACTTTTCCAGTTCTCCAATCTCGCGTCAGAGTCTGAGATGAAAGAGTTGTCACATCTCCAGCTGAGTGTTCCGTCTGCAGTAGGATTAATATAATCTTCCTGGTTTGCAGTCATTTTGTAAAGACGGTCAAGATCTTGCACTCTGGATTCTTCTTGAATTGGATCACTGTATCGGTCTCCGTCTGCAGGGTCCAGTGGTGCAATGACCCTGAGATGCTTTCCTTCAAAGATCATCTTCTTTGTTTTCAAGTTTATGATGGCAAGGTTGTCCATAACCCAATCAATTCCCAACAGTGCGGGATACAGTTGGCTATCATCCATGATCTTGATAACCTCGAAGTCTGCGTAACTTTGCACTCCATCAATGTTGACAACAACATTTGCTAACCTTCCAAAAGGTATGACTTTCTCGTGGTTGGCCATTCTTAACTAGATAGGTGACCATAACAGCTTTGGTCTCCCCATTTGCTGCCATGTCTATTTAGTTAAGACATTTACTTCAGATCCTAGATCAAGGATGATCTCATCCATTTCATAATCTCCTATCTGTGCACTGAGTCTCATTTCTCTACATGTTCTCTTGTGTTTCTTGATGTGGTGAACTACGCTATCGGTAGTTTCCATCTCGTTCTGTGGCTCATACTGATTTAACAGTTTCTGCAATTCCGCGATAGTGTCTGGGCTCTTTAGCAATTTCATGCAGCTCCTTAGGAACTGCACAACAGAGGTTCCTATCTCTATTGCGACGCTCATTTTGTCATAAGCAGCCGACATATCTTCTATATGCAGTATTTCGCTGCGCAGTGGGATTCTTGGCTACTGGGGTGCTGATTCTTTGAAGATATCCCGTGCTTCTTCAAAGACTTCTTTGTTTTTATCTAAGTTGAAAGCAGGTGCTTTCCCATTAGCTTTTCTTATCCATATTGTTTCAAGAGGATTCTGCTTAGTGTTAAAGTTTCCAAAATTCGAGGCTTCTACTCCTCTATCTCTCCCTGTCGTAGTGCCACTTCGCGTCACTACATTGATACTTGGATCCGCAGGCCTCCTCTCTGCTGCGATCAATTGAATGTTTGGGTTCGATGCATCTTGCCACTTCCTTTTCTGCATTTCTGCCTCTAACACTGGGTAGTCTTCAATAACATGATCGAACGATTTACAGTAATTACACGTAGTGCATGGGTTGGTACAATCTCTAGATACATGACCTGCCTGGCCACAGTTATAACATATTACTTGACCTCGACCTCGTCCTTGTGTTGGGCCGTTATTCCTCCCTCTCTTGCGGTATCCTCCGCGGCCTCTGTATGCTCCCTGATCATGCTAGACATTATCTTGTTTCTGCGGAGTCTCTTCTTGGACTCTGTATATTCCACCATACATATGCTCAATATCTTTCTTCCTTTCCAACATGAGCTCATATGCGCGGCAATTGGACTGATCATGCCCAACTGACTTACAAAAATTACAATATAGGTTTTTAGGTGTTCTTACATATTTCTGTATTAGGTAGCAGTCCTCTGGTCGATGTCCTCTAGTTCTGCAAATTTCACACCATGGCCCTTGGTTCAGATTTAATGGGTTTGGTGCACCCATGTTAAGGAAGTCTTGGAATAAAGGACAATGATCCTTATTGTGTCCTTCTCCCTTGCAATCTGTACACCAGAATTCCTATCTCTCTTGCTTTCCTTTCTTGATATCCTGTAGTTGTAGTGTCAGGGTAGCCAACTGTGTTTGAATCTACAACATCCCAGTGCTAGTTTCTCCAATCAGTGAAGCTTCTAACTTCATCGCGATATCCAATGCTTCTGCCTGCGAAGCCACTTTTTGTTGCATCAACGACAGTTTGATATGAGGCAACAACGCAGCTATAAACCATTCCTGGTGCTGTTGCTGTGCTATAACGAAGCTTACTTGGTCCAACAGTGTTTTAAATTTCTAGTCAAATTCCTAGACTGTTTCATTAGGTTTCTGCTTGATCTCTTTTAACTCTGTTATACACTATGATTCTGACTTCGGCTTCTTAAATTCTACTAAGAGTGCAGCCTTGATTTCTACCAAGGTTTTATTCTGTCCCTGCGAATATTTCATGAACCAATGCAAGGCTTTGTCTCTAAATGTGGTGATGAGCTGCGCTCACTTCACAGCATCATCCTGGACTTGTTTAACACTCCATACGGCTTCAAATAGAAACCAGTTCTGATCAAGGTCTTCTAGACCCGTTCCTTTGAATATCGGTAGCTTAATATCTTCAGTCATGCTTCTTCTAGGTGGTGGAGGGTTCTGCGTAGGTTGCTGAGCGGAAAAAATAAAAGTAGTATTGCGCAGAATAGTCTGACCCGAAATGTTCTGAGTGATAGGGATATTCACAACTGGGGAACTCTGTGCGATGGAAGGCGTAGTGTTCACAAGCGGTGGGTTCTGCGGAGTAATAGGCTGATAGGTGGAAGATTGAGGTGCAGTTTGGCTATCAAGTTCGGCTTGTGAATCAACGTCTACGTGGAGTCCATGTCCACTGGAATTTTTCTTAGGTGTATATTTATATCTTTTCCCACTTCTTAGATTATGTGTCTCTTCGTCAGACTCACTAAAAATGCTATTGACCATTACAATTCCAAAATTTTCACAGCATTCTAAAAACGCCTTTCTCGGCTAAAAGCATTTTAATATATAAACTGAGGTTGTTTAGGTACTTACCTCTGAATCCCTTGAAAAACTCTCTTTCGGCTGCATTGTAGGACTTTAGCATGTCCACAGTGAACTGTGCCACAAAGCTCTATAGTGTACTGTCGACCCAGAAGTCGACTGCTCTCGTGAATGGGCTGTCTACTGCTTTGAGCCTTTCAATGAGCTCTAGTGTCCACTCAGTCGATACTTGTCGTGGGGTATAGTTTCTGCGCTTTGCGAGCCTTGACAACCACTCGTGTAGCTTGTTTCCAAAAGATGCCCAAAAAACTTCATGAACGTCTTTCCACAGGTATTTGTTCAACCACTGAATGTCAAAGAGATGTGGGTGTCTGTTTTCTTTTCTTGCGAAATCTCTTTGTCTTGTCACACCAAGCCCATATTTCTTTCTTATCAGGATGCCTAACGTCAATACCCAACAAAGCTTCTTCTTCGTCGCACATCAGGACTTCAACTCATCACGGATTCTTAACGTGGCAATGGAACCATTTGTTGGCTTATATAAATGTTCTAGAGGTTTCCAATATTGACCCAGGTTCTTGGCAGTTCGAGGAACCAACAAAACCCCTTTTCACCGGCCCTTTTGGCAACAATCTGCAAGCAGACTGAGGTCTCACCTGAGGCGAAGGTATGGGGGAGCTGCGGAATCAGGTTTCCATAGCTCTGTGATGAGTTATTCGAAATAGATTAACTAACAGCGCATCGGGGGGCCTGTGCTGCAGACTTGGCGCTTATACGGGTTAAGATGCTGCGCCACTCGCGCATCCAAGGACTGCGTGATGTGGGTCTTATTCAATAGTAGGATAGCGCCACTAATAGCTGTGCTGCCTTCTTGACACTTAACTACTTCAATTAACAGGACTTTAATGAATACGATGTGTCCACTTGTTACCTCGTAGTACTTATCTTATGATTTGTACAACATGACAAGCATAACCTACTGCGCACTTCCAGTGCCGCGCACTGAATAGACCTTTTCCGTTAAGTGATTGTCCAATCAATTCATACATTCACAGACCCAGAAATACTTGTCCATCTTCCAGTCCCCCACATATGCGATACTAAACATATTATTCCCATTCTCATTCTTTCGGCGAATACATATAAAAGTAAAACACATAAGTCGACAAGCATGAGTTCAAGCATTCATGGTAAGCAAATAAACAATTGCAAACATATAAACAATCACACAATGTAGTATTTAACGTGGTTCACCCCCAAGATGGGAGCTACGTCCACAGGAATTGTTGTTATATTAGTATTTGGGAAGGGTACAACAGTTCCAGTCTGTGCACTCAGCTGCAGACTCTCTTCTCTCTCAATAGGCCTCTGCGCACACAGCTTGCAGAGCCTTTACAATAACTATCTCTTAACAGAATATTTCTGAATAATAATCAACTATAGAGATTCAACAACCCTTTCCCTTACAAAATATTCCTTATTTATAGATCATGCCCGTAGGCCATGTCTTTACAATGCATGGCAAAAACCATAAGGTTCCCAAAATTGGTACGGATACCCGCCACCCTGCCTGTCATCGTTGCCAGGTCACTCCACTTGCTTCGGCCACCTAACTGGGCCACAGACGGCTCTAACGGCCTTCTGACAACCGCAATCATCACAAAATGGTTGCACTGCATCATGGCCTGTAACTTTCCATCCCTTTAGCCTGCCTGTCATCATCGAGTTAGTGGCCTAGCTCCTTAACTGCTTGCCGCCACTCCCTTTTATGGGTCGCTTTCCTCGTCCTTCATTCTGCTTCTTACCCAAAATAGGTCGCTTACTCAGCTCGACCTTCCTCTATACTCTTTCACCAAAAGTAGCTGTTGCACAAGCCTGCGCACAAGCACTGCTGCGTCAAAACTGCCTATGTACTCCGAGCTGCACATTTGTCAAAATCGTGTCTTCTGACTTCGTAGCCCAAAAGCTATGCAGCTCCCAAAATTGTGTCCTTATCAAAATTGTGCCTACTTGGGCCACACCCAACAGTAATTACAACCATTAAAATTAACGCTTATTCTTAAAATTGATTAGAAACTATTTTCTCTTTGATAGGGTGCACCAACTAGCTTAGGTTTAGAGTCTTGGAATAGATCATTGTGAGTTAACAATCCAAGACTATTGAACCAACATTATGTGTCTGACAAGGGAGTGGTGAAACCCATGGTATACATCAGTGTTCTCAGGAAGCTCTACTCAAACTAGAGTTAAGCATGAGGTCACAGGAGGTTGGTTGCGGAGATAGCCCTCCAATACTAGCTGAATGTGGGAGATATTTATAGGATTTGTTCGTGTACGGGGGCTCTTGTGGGATTTGACCCTCTTGAGTTTTGGGCTTAGCTACCCCGCCCATACGACGGATCCCACCTGCGACTATCTGCCTGAGCATTGGTTATACGTGGTGGCCTTAGTTGCTTTACCTAGGTATCACATAGGGCATTCGTTGCGGTTATTCTGCGATTGTCCCGAGTCAGATAGGGGTTGGACAACACAGTTTCCTGTTGTATAGGGATTTGACCCTGTGCAGGCAGTGAAGTCTGGGAACCCTTATAACTGATTCTGTTACCTCCAGTTATAGTTTAGGAGTCTCAAGCCTCTCCTAGGCAAGACATACAGGGTGTAGTGTTGGGAGGTCCCTTGAGCCAATCCTGTTTGTGTGCATTTGGCTGTAGTTTCTTTACGTGTGTGCTCTTTGATCATTAGTTGGATGTTAGGAGGTGTTTTCATTTTTTGGAGTTATCGTGGAGCGAGGTCCACATCTTCGTTGGTCTCATCGTTTGGCTGGTCTACCAGCCGACGATATAGAAAGTCCTTTTTATAAGAGACGTCGGAGGATCCCCGCTGATCCTTTTGATATTTCTTACGAGCTTCAAGACGCTCACATTATGACTACTCCATCTGGCATGGGAAGAATTCCCATGACTCCGTCGGGTGAAGTCGATGGACAGACCGCTCCTTCCACTCCTAGGGATGTTGGAGAGGAAGGTTCTCCCCCACACGTCACTTTTTCAGGCTTTGGGCCAGACCCACCCCCGGATTCAAACCTTTTATGGTGCCCACACACATGGTTTCCGTTATGGGATGCTCGATCTTAATGATACAACAAACCCTTCAACCACTAATCCCTTTTCAACTGGTATGCCCAGTCTTAATTCGAATGTTATATCCACTTCGTCTGGTAGTCAAGCTAACTCTAGCCTTGGTGCTGGGGGCACTGCTCCCTCAGGGGGCGGTGCACCCTCTTTTACTCCATTTCAATTTGGGTCTGGTCATATTCCTTCATCTAATCCACATGCTGGAGGAGGACCACGTCCTGGGACTACCCCCAATTTTGGTGGGAACACTTCTCATAACACGACTCATATTCCACAATTTAACTCGCATGCTTCTACGCATATACCAGTGACTACGACCACATTTGCTAACCTGCATGTCCCTTCTAACATGGGAGGTGGGAACATACCCTTTACTTATGGTCATCACTCGACTGCTCCTGCTACGAATAACACTTATATGCCCCATAAGTATGGTGGGAATCCTTCTTATAATGCATCCGGTTCTGGCCCTTACTACAACCCTCCTCACTATGGTGCTTACAACACACATATACCTTCGTACCCTTACACGGGTTAGGTTGGAGGCGGTTATCAGCCCTATGGTCATGGTCATGGTTCATATCATCCTTTAGGTCTGCAAGGTCAGCCTCTTTTGGGAGCTTATAATCAAGCTTTATAGCTGTAGCTCCTGTTTCTTGCTCGTTTGAATCTACCAGATCTTTCGAAGCTCACGAATGATCGGGTGTGTCATGATCCTACTTAGCCTCCAGTCCCTACCAAGCTCCCTTCTGACATTCCAAAGTTCAAGGGGAAGAATGGTGAGGATCCGGGTGATCATGTTACGACTTTTCACCTTTGGTGCTCCTCGAATTCGTTAAATCACGACTCTATTAATTTGAGATTATTTCAACGCACCCTCACGGGGGCAGCCGCAGAATGGTATGTCGAGTTTCCTAGGGGCACTTACAGGGGTTTTAATGAGATAGCCTTGGTTTTCTTAGATCACTTTCAGTTGCTGATTCGCTACTATACTGTCACCGAACTTTTATCTACCTTCTGCCAAAACAAGGCCACACACATATCTGATCACATTCAAGAGTGGTGTCGACAGAAGAGGCTAGTGAAAGCCAACATTCCTCCAGACTTTCTGTTGGAGTGGTTCCTCAAGTCTTTTCTTCCCTACATCTCTAAGGATGTTTCAGTGTCCGGCATTACGACTGAGGAGCAAGCTATATTCAAATCCCAACAGCTAGATTTACTCTACGCTCAGTTTGGTATCATATACGATATTATTCCTAACGCACCGCGCTCACGTCATGAGCGCAAGCCTTTTCCTGGACCACATGTTGATGGCATTGTTGGATCCACGAGTACTCAACCCGTAGACTTGGTTAGAAATCAAATGCAAAATTTTTCTATTAGCCAATCTACCCCCAGACAGGCTCATGCCTCGTCCACTTCCACCCAATCGTTTGATGTCCATTCTATACAGTGGGCGAACCCATCAAGTAACCAACAACCTGGAGGAAAGAAGAAGGGGAGAAACAATCGTAAGGGTGGGAATAATGGGAATAATGGAAGTAATAGAAATACTCCTAGAAAAGAGAATGCCAACCCTCCTTGTGACGACGAAAATGCTGGTGGGGACCAGAAGCCTAGACGTAAGGTGAAATTCCCTTGCAAACTTTGTGGGGAGGATCATCTTACTCACTTGTGTCCTCGAATTGAAGAAACATCGAAGCATCTTGCACAGAGCCCGGCTGTGTTGAAATATCCCCTTCTGCATCATCAGAATATGGCTTCGAATGCTCTCGTCACTAGCTATGGGACTAATGAAACTTCAACGTCCTCTTCTCATGGTGGTGGCTACGAATGCATGAACATGGTTAAATCTGAGGTTAGTGTTGCTACTCGTCAACACGATTATGGTGCACCACAACCGAATATGGGGAATGAGCCTCCTCCTCCTCCCGACTCTTCTCTGCATATCAAGAAGCCCACTACTATGCAGCGAATACCGAAAGGTGTTCTTAAGCGCTCCACGCATAATCCCAATGCCCGAGCCGCCCAAAACTACTCTATTGTGGAAGATTTGGGCCAAAATCCATGTGCCATGTCGGCTCTTAAGGTTTTACAGGCATGTCCTTCGCAAAGGAACACCCTTTTATCTGCTTTGGGAGTCCAGGATGAGGGTAGCCCTAACGTCATTAAATTTGACACTACTGATATCCAGCCTCGCTTGCATTATCATGTGGCTTTTCAAGTCCATGTGAGGTGCTTACAGAAATTCGTTAAACGTACGGTGGTTGATAAAGGTGCTTCCACCTCAGTGATGTCGTTGGATTTTGGAAAGCTCTTGGCTCTCCTCCCTTGTCAAAATCTATGACCATGCTTACAGCGTTCGATGGTCGGTCATTTAGGCCGCACAATATTCTCCCTTCCCTTGAGGTCCACTCGGGTGGGAAATCCATGCCTATTGAAGTCGAGGTGGTTGATGTGCCCATCGACTACAACCTTATTCTGGGTAGGAATTGGATCTATGCAATGAGAGCGATCATGTCCTTTGTGTTTAGAGTTATTTTCTTTCCTCACAAAGGCAGGATTGTGACGGTTGATCAACTAGACTTCCCTAGTTCCAATTCCGTAGCATCGCTGGGAACTGTTGTTCCCCAGATCAAAGATTCTCAGCCAGCAACTGGGAACATTGGTGTAGGATTGTATCCATCCTTGATGGGATCATTCAACTTTGTTGCATCAATTGCCTTTATTGGAACTGTTTCCGATAGTGCACCATCCTCTTTAAATAATGTACCCTTTTGGACCTTGTATTTTAATGATTCGTGGCCTTTACCATCCACGAGTTCCCCGTCTGGAGACATTTCACTCATTGGGATGGCTTTGCCACTATCTGCAACTGAGCTTGCATACCGTGAAATTCAACAATCCACTGCAGAGCCGGATCTCTCCTCTTCACGGACAGAAGAGGAAGATCTTGTTATGCTGCCCGCATGGGCAACCGACTCGTCTTGCTCACAAGATTGTCTTGATGGTACTTTGCCTTCGGATGAAGCCATCATTGAGGCTATGTGTGGTAGTGAGAGGCCTTGGGAGGATTTGCATCATCGCTCTTATTTTCTTCCCAACCTTGATCTCATTGAGCAAGAAGAGTTTAGGACAACTCTTGCCGAGAATGTTGGTCACCCTGTGGCTCCTTTGGATTCACATGGGATTTACACAAAGGGGAATTGGCGAGAACGTTTATATCGGTACTGATTGTTCTCCCGATGAGATCAGTATATACACCAAATTGTTCAAGGAATTTCGAGATGTTTTCTCCTGGTCTTATGAGGAGATGCCAGGAATAGACCCTAGTATTGTCGAACATGAGATTAAGAACTATCCTAATGTTAAGTCGGTTCGGCAACGACTTCGTGCTGTGAATCCTAGGAAGGCAGCCGCGATTAAGGCAGAGGTGGAGAAACTACTTAAAGCTGGTTTCATCTACCCGGTTCCCCTTACCGAATGGGTGTCAAATCCTGTTCCTGTGGATAAGAAGCAAGGAACCATCCGTGTATGCACAGAATTTAAAGATCTGAACCGAGCGTGTCCAAAAGATAACTTTCCCACTCCATTCATAGATCAAATTTTGGATGCATGTTCAGGAAGCGAGGTTTTTTTGTTTATGGATGGTTTCTCAGGATATAACCAGATCCAGATTAAGCCCGAGGATCAACATAAAACTACTTTATATGTCCTTGGGGTACATTTGCGTACTGGAAAATTCCCTTCGGCCTTAAAAACGTCGGAGCTACATTTCAGCGTGCCATGACTTATGATTTTCACGACCTTAAGCGCATAGTGGAGGCGTACTTGGATGATCTTGCTGGCCATTCTCGTAAGAGAGTGGACCACCCCAAGCACCTCCATCTCATTTTCGAAAGATGTCGATGTTACAAGATTCGGTTGAATCCCAACAAGTGCATCTTTGTTGTGAAAATGGGTCGCCTTTTAGGGTTCGTAGTTTCCAAAGAGGGTATAAGAGTCGATCCTCTTAAGGTTGAGGCAATACTTCAGTTGCCTCCCCCGCGTTACTTAATTCAGCTTCAGAGCCTCGAAGGGAGAGCCACTTTCTTACGACGCTTTATAGTGAATTACGCCAGTCTTACCAAAGGTTTCGCACGACTTTTGAAGAAGGACACTCCATTTATCTGGCATGAGCGAGCCCGACAGCCTTTCGACACTTTGAAGAAAGCTTTGGTATTGGCCCCTCTGCTTAGTCCACCCGACTTTGCTAGAGATTTCTTTCTTTATGTGGCCGTGTCTCTTGAGACGAATAGCATGGTCTTAGTTCAGGTAGATGATGCGCTCCAAGAGCATTTCATCTATTATCTTAGTCGAAATTTAGTAGACGCTGAGCTGAGATACACCCATGTGGAGAAGTTGGCACTTGCGACTATTCATGCAGTCCAACATTTACGGCATTACATTATGCTTAGGAAAACCATTGTCATAACACACATCAATCCATTTCAGTTCGTGCTTTCACGACGCTTAATTGGGGGGAAGTATAATAAGTGGATTGTTATTCTTCAGGAGTTTGATCTTGATTTTGCTTCGCCGAAGTCGGTGAAATCCTTGGTTTTCGTTGAGCTCATGTAGGATTTTCTACGACTTGATGAGGACGTCGTTCATGAAGATTCCTTTGTGGATCAACACTTATTCCTTATCTCGTCAGTGGACCCTTGGTATGGGGATATCATCATATATCTCCAAACTTTGAAGTTCCCTTCGCACTATTCACAGGATGAACGACGACGTGTGAGGCATTAAGCTAAAGATTATGTCATCATCGGCGACACTTTGTATCGTTGGGGAAGGACTCTATCCTCCGTCGTTGTTTGACTCATGAAGAAGCAGAGCTTGTACTTAATGACTGCCACAGTGGGGCGTGTGGTGGTCACTTATCTGGGCTTGCGACAACCCAACGTATCATGCGAGTTGGTTATTTATGGCCTTCAATCTTTAAAGATTGTATGGGCATCGTGAAGAGATGTCACGCTTGCTAGGTGTTTTCTCGGAATGTACACTCGCATCCTGTGCCCCTTCATTTGGTTGTCACCGTTGGTCCCTTCACTAAGTGGGGGGTGGATTTCATGGATTGCAAACTAGCTTCGGCTAGGGGACATCACCATATCATTGTGGCCATGGACTACTTTTCCAAATGGGCTGAGGCCATGCCGACCGTAAAAGCCGATGGTGCTACTGCAGCCCACTTCGTGTTCAATCAAATTATCGCTTGATTCGGTATCCCAAAAGAGATTGTCACTGACCATGGCAGTCACTTTCAAAACAAAATGATGGCGGATTTGTCACTCAAGATTGGGTTTCGTCAAGATCATTCATCTTCTTACTACCCCCAAGAGAATGGCCAGGTCAAGGTAGTTAATATGTCCTTAAAGACCATTCTCCAACGTATCATCTAGTAAAGCAAGAGCAATTGGCATATCATGTTATATCCTTCTTTGTGGGCATATCGAACCACAGTTAAGACTGCCACTGATTTCTCACAATTTCAACTAGTACATGGTGTGGAGTATATATTGTCGATTGAATGCAAAATCCCTTCATTGAAACTAGCCATAGAGCTCATGCCTGACACTTCATATGTTGAGCAATGTTTGATCCACCTTGAGCATCTTGACGAGCAGCGTCGAGATGTCGCTGTCACTATAGATGCCAACAAACGTCGTGTCAAGGTTCAGTATGATAGGTCTTTCCGTCCCCGGCAGTATGCTGAAGGTGACTTGGTCCTCTTGTATGACCAAGCTAAGGAACCCTTGGGGGCAGGCAAGTTTAACCCCATGTGGCACGGTCCTTACATAGTGAGGCATGTCCTTAAGAAAGGAGCCTACGAATTGGAAGACTATGAAGGGAACGCCTTGAAGGAGCCTAGAAATGGACTCTACCTCAAGCGGTATTACGCTTGAGCTTCTAGCTCGAGCTAATACTTTTGTATACTATTGTATAGTTGCTTCTGTACATAGTTTAGTTTTCTTTTGATTTTTCGAATCTGCTGATTCACATCTGTTTGGTTGACAGATGTCAACGGAATCTCCTATGCTCTTGGGATTCGTGGATGGTGCTAGCCGTCATACGCAGCGACTCGCTTCTACTGCATAGGTTACTTATTCACTTGACCATTAGATTGTGTCTTCAGGAGGTGCCTGTTTCGATCCTACATCCAACAATGTGGCTGAGTACAGTGCCGTAGTTGAGCTACTTTAGGATTCCATTTCGCATGGTATCCAATCTTTAGAATTTCGCCTAGATTCGCAATTGGTCGTGTCTCAATTGAATGGCCAGTATCGCATGAGGGATCCTACATTACTACGAAGGTTATTAAGGGTAAGACTCTTGGAGCGTCATTTTGTTTCCATTACATACATTCATGTTCCGAGATGTTTTAATCATGTATCTGATGCATATGCTAATTATGTCCTAGATTGGCATTTGTCACATCAATAAAAAAAGCACACAAATGAACATTCATTCACACATTTGTACATACACATATAGTAGAACCGGAGAATCATAGCTTTTCATAAATAATAAGTCCAAAATGTGGTGTCACAATACAAAACTGGAGCCCGTAGCTCTCAAAATATACATAATTGATACAAAAATATAGGACTCTAAGATATCTAAGCCCTACAGGGAGGCCTAGCTGCCTCGACAGGATGTGTTTGAACATAGTAATGTACTGCATTGGCTATGCATCGTAGTAACCACACCCAGGTGCCCGGTACTCCTACAACATGTCATTGCATTGCCTCTGGCAGATGCTCCACCTCGATGAGTGATACTCTGGTAGTCATGCAGGTCAGGTTGACCCGTACTGTCTCTAGCGTGCGCTTTGCTGCAGCGCCAACCACCTCTCCACCCCTGCCTCGATGACGATGTCTCGGGTAGCCCTTTGGTATTCGAGGACCAGCATCTGTGAGCAAACAGTCATATATTAATATGTGATACTACACCAAAAAACATTTTTGCTTTCATTTATAATCAAAAATCCAAAAAATTGAATACACAAAACGTAAAAAGAGTAACATACCGATGTCTCAAAATGCGGCCCCTGGAGGGAGCGGCATGTCGTGGTCGCCCCAGCAGCCTATCCCCTCATATGGGTAGTCATCGATGGCGATGACCTGTCGATCCCACTAGTGGAAGAACTCTTCTGAATATGGAGAGGCCTGTCAGCCACCCCCCTGTTGCGTCAGTACTTTAGCCCACCAGGTCAGGGCTGGATCACGGAGACTGTGTGGAGGGACTTCAACCCTCGGACTAAGCCCCAGAACTCTCTCTTGAAGAAACTGCAGAGTATACTGCCAAAGCTAAAGTTCTTTGCCTGTCTAAGCTTACACTCCGTTAACTGGGTCTTCATAGTCACCAGTAACATTGTGCACCAATCGTACAATATAGGTCTCATGCACTCTGCTGCGTAGAACATCACTGGCCTCGAAGCCTGATGTAAAGCTGCTGAACCTGTTATTATCACGAGGGTGAGCACTGTTATCTTCATGCTCAAGCCCACAATGGCTCCAATGGGTATATGAATCCCCACCTTTTAGGTACCAGGAAGACAGTACCGGTCTATATAGTCAGTAATGGTGATCCCACCACCTACATTGCGGGACCAGAGACTAGCAACATCCCCTCGACGAGACAACCCTGTGATAAAGTAAATGTCATCCACCTCTAGTGAGAGTGGTTGGCCATCCAGGTTAAAGTTCTGCGCGTCTACATCCCAGTAATCAATCAGTCTATGAAGCAATTGGTTTTGGGCCCTTAAACCCCCAATGCTCTAGAATGTGTAGAGACCACACGCTTGTAGTGCTTGTTGCACCGGTAAATCTTGGCGGACATGCTCGTCCACAACATCATGTTCCCTCTCCCTCCACTCTAGGACCATCCTGGAGGCAAAACAAAGTAATTTTTTAGCTTTTACACATTAAAAAATCACATTCATGGCCTTGTACGCGGGCAAGAATTTTGACAGTCGCATTTGTATGCGGTCAATGCATGCGTTGACCGCTTCCAGGAGGCCTTACTTGCGACCCACAAAGTTATAGCCCGCATACAGCGCCGCAGAGATGTAGGGCCTGGCTAATAAAAAAATTGGACCATTAAAAATTGAAATAAAACCTATGAAATGGAAGAGGAGGATGAGATGACTAACCTGCTCTAGATGGCTTGTGGAATGGACGCCCGTAGCTCCCGGTATCAGCAACTGAAATCTGAGGTGAAAACTAACCAAAAAATACTATTTGGGTGAAATGTGAAAATGGAATAGTAATTGTAAATTTTTATTACTATTTATAGTTTTTAAAACCCACTTTCCTATAGTTTTGACCCTTTTTAGCTATTTTGGACTAATATGTTGTAATATCCCTTTTTCAAATTTTATTAAAATACCCAATTTTTCACTTTTTTTCCCAATTTCGACCTTTGACTAGTTTTACTGTTTTGACCTCCAAATCAACCCAAATGCTCCCAAATCTTCTGTAGGGGTGTATGAATGGTATTTAGACTTGAATATAAGGTTCAGGGATGTTTTATGGCACTCCAAATACTGCTGCAAACTTGATTTGTATTCTGATCAATATATGTAATTTTGACTAGTAATTTGTGCCTCAAATCCCCCCCGGGTAACACTGCAAATGGCCTCCAAATGCCTCCAAACTCCCACAAATTTATGAACAGAGGTATATAATGTGTTAAGTATGTGATTAAGGTCTCATATGCACCATTAATTTATTTTTACTACTATTCTAACTCTCTCACATTCAACAGCAAAAACCCCCAATTCGACCCTTGGGGAAATGGCACTATTTCACCTCCCAATACAACTAAACTGAGTAAAAATGCTTCAAATGCTTAAGTACAGTACATGAAACTTGTAGAAGACATCCATGGTAGTATATTTATCACAAATATACCAGAGAATCATCCATCCATTCGAAATAATCAACATTATAGTGTCATACATCAATGCATTGGGGAAATGGACATTGTTTGCTCATTAATCAATAGTTTTGCATACAACCAGTGGGTATTTCGACCTGAGACTTTCTGAATATCAATAACAGAGGATATGAAGCTATTACAATCATAAATATATAATGATAAGCTCTCTCAAGAAGCACAAGTGCTCACCAAAAATGCCCTCCCTCAAGGAGCACGAATATGCCTTCAAAATTGGAAACGGTGGAGAGAAAGTGCTGCACTAAACCAAACCATGAAACTTCCTGTAGCTGCTACCTAAAAATACAAACTCCATTAAAGCACCATGAAAGACCTGAGTGGCCTCTCCAAACACCAACTTGGATGGGAATCTTTCACCCTCGAAATTGGCTAAGGCAAGAAACTAGTCATCCACTAGCTCTCTCTTCACAAATGCAATTTTTCTCAAATCATCAAAAGCCATTCTCATACTTGATTTCTACATTTTATAACCAACATTATCCTTCAAGGGGTCGAAATCCTCTCAATAGATTCAATAATTTTCCATTTAGAAAATATTCCTCATTTGCCACTTGTCTCCTAGTTCCAACCTTCCATCTTCTCCCAAATTCGAATTTGAGTCTCTTTAGATGCCTCCAACTCCATGAGCGCCTTCTTGAGCCTATTTTTGGGGCTGACATGTCATAATGGTCAGGTGTAAGAATTTAGGTCTGAATTTTGTCATAAATGTAATAGATGCTTCATTATTGTTGTCATAAAACTAGGGAATCTAGCCCAAGTGTCCACTAGTCTCCAATTTGACTCTTCCTCTCCCATAGAGGTTACTATTCCATCCCATTTCGACCTAAGATGCTCAATTCCATGTGTTATGACTTACCAAATCACCCAAGAGTGTTCACCTTCCAATGAATTCGAATTGGCAAGCGAGAGCTGCCATGTGTCATTGAAAAATCAAGCTAGTGTGGGTCCCACCACCTCCATATGTCTCCAAAACCACTTGCCACCTAGAATTTCTCTTGAATTTATTTATTCATCATATTTATTAAATTCTTGAACCCTTCTAATGTCTAAATATCATTTATTAGTTTCCTTATTACCATCCCACATGTGCCCATCCAACCTAGGAAACTAGTAGGATTGATGGGATTGTCTTACTATGCACTTATTTGAATCGGGAAATTACAGTCCTCCCCACCCAAGATTGCTTGTCCTCAAGCAATTTCAAATTTGGATGCTGCAAAATCTTCTCCTCTTCCCATGTGGCATCTTCATTGGTAAGTCCTTCCATTGCACTAAATATTCTTTGATGATTCTACTCCTCAACCTGCTTTCCCGTGTCTTCAAAATCTTTTCCGGAACAAGTGTGAGCTGATCTTCATCATCCAAAGGAGGACGTATTTCTGAAGTGATGATTTGCTGACCAAGAGCTTTCTTAAGACAAGAAACATGAAATACATTGTGGATTTTACTCCCTTCCGGAAGTTCTAGTTCATATGCTACTTCTCCAACCTTCCGCACTACCTTGTATGGCCCATAGTACCTTGGTTTTAATTTTTCTGCTCCATTCTTTTTGAGAGATGTTTGTTTATAGGGCTGCAACCTTAAATATACTAAATCATTGACTTGAAAGGTTCTCTCTTCTCTATGTCTATCAGCATATTGTTTTTGTTGATTTTGAGCAACCTGCAAATTGTCTTTCAAGAGCTTTAAAATTTCTTGGCTCTCTTCCACCCAATCTTTAGCCTTTGGGGCTCTACTATCACCAAATATAATGTCAGCAAATGTAAGTGCATCATAACCATATAATGCTTTGAAAGGAGACATTCCTATTGACATATGATAAGTGGTGTTGTAGCAAAACTCACCCAAGTGTAGCCATTTTGCCCATGCTTTTTGCTGCCCTCCCACATAGTTTCTTAGGTATCCTTCCAACCATTGGTTTACCCTCTCTGTTTGTCCATCAGTTTGTGGATGATAGCTGGTACTTGGAGTCAATTGAGTGCCTACCAATCTAAAAATTTCTTTCCAAAAAGCACCCATGAATCTACTATCTCTATCACTGACAATGCTCTTGGGAAGCCCATGCAATCTGAAGATTTCTTTGAAAAAAATATCAGCCACTTGTGCAGCACTAAAAGATGATGTAACAGCAAAAAAATGAGCAAATTTTGTCAACCTATCAACTACCACATAGATACAATCCTTACCCAAGGATTTAGGCAATCCGGTGATGAAATCCATGGAAATACTGTCCCATTTTTGCTCCGGAATGGGCAATGGTTGTAATAGGCCGGCTGGACATGTAAGTTCTGATTTGTTTTGTTGACATGCTTTACATTCATTCACATACTTCTGAACATCTTCCTTCAGCCCCTTCCAAAAAAATCTTTGCCTCAACTGTCTATAAGTTTTGAAGATTCCCGGATGGCCCGCTAGTGGGGAATCATGTGCTTCTTGCAAAATTCGGTACTTGAGCTTGGAGTTATGAACTAAATAAATTCTTCCCTTATAATATATCAACCCATTCAAAATCCTATAATTATCATCCCCTTTGATTCCATCCAACACATCACAAGCAAATTTGTCTTTGGCATTTTCAACTAGTAGCATGTTTTTCCAATCCTTAGCAATATCCATGAGAGAAAAAGAAGGCCTTCTTGACAAAGCATCTGCTACTATATTATTCTTTCCTTTGAAATATTCAATATCAAAATCATAAGCTTGAATCTTGCTTACCCACTTTTGTTGCCTTTCATTTAGATCTTTTTAGGTGAGAAAGTGTCTTAGACTATTGTGGTCAGTTTTCACCACAAACTTGCTGCCCACCAAGTATTGTCTGAATTTGGCCAATGCATGCATAATGGCCAGCATTTATTTATCATAGATGGAGTAAATTTTTTCATGAGGCTGCAACTTTCTGCTCTCAAAGGCTATGGGGTGTTGGCCTTGCTTTAGGACAGCCCCTATTCCTCCACCTGAAGCATCACATTCCACAACAAAAGGTTTAGTAAAATCAGGAAGTGCAAGTATGGGACAACTACTCATTACCTGTTTCATTTTTTGGAAGGCCTTTTCATCCTCTTCATCCCACTTGAAAGCATCCTTCTTAGTCAAATCAGTGAGTGGAGAAGTCAACTTGGAGAACCCTTTCACAAATTTTCTGTAGTAGGTGCATATGCCAATAAAGCCTCTCAATTCAGTAATATTTTTTGGTGATGGCCATTCCAAGATAGCCCTGATTTTTTCCATGTGTACCTTCACTCCTTCTTGCCCAATAATGTGCCCAAGATACAGTAGTTCTTTCATTCCAAATTCACATTTTGATAATTTAGCAAATAAGGACTCTTCTTGCAAGATTTTCAACACAATCTCTAACTGCTGCAAATGCTCTTCCCATGTTTTACTGTAAATGAGAATATAATCAAAGAAAACCAAAACAAACATTCTTAGTTGCTTGCAAAATATCCTATTCATACATGCTTGAAAGGTGGCTGGGGCATTGGTTAACCCAAAAGGCATGACAAGAAATTCAAAGTGGCCAAAATGACATCGAAAAGCGGTCTTTTGCACATCTTCATCTTTCATTCGAATTTGGTGATACCCTGATCTAAGGTCAATTTTTGAGAAGTATTTGGCCCCATGTAGCTCATCCATGAGCTCATCAATGCTAGGAATAGGATACCTATTCTTTGTAGTCTTTTTGTTCAAGGCTCTAAAATCTATGCACATTCTCAATGTTCCATCTTTTTTCTTCACTAGCACTACTGAAGAAGCATAAGGGCTAGAGCTTGGTCTAATGAGTCCCAACTCTAGGAGTTCTTGGATAGCTTTTTCAATCTCATCTCTAAACCTTTTAGGATGTGTATAAGGTGGTATTTGAATGGGTGAAGTACCCTCCTCCAAAACAATACTGTGCTCAACCCCCCTATCCGGTGGCCTACCATGTGGAAGGTCTCTAAAAACCTTTTCATATTTTTGCAAAAGTCTCTCTATCTCCTTTGGGTGTTTGAAAATATTTATAGTTGGCTTGGGAGATGTAATATGACATTCAGCAGCCCATTCTATATCCCCATGCCTCAATATAGATCTCATGCTATTGCAAGTCACTACTTGATTTGGATAAGTGTGTTGCCCTCTCACAACTCTTTGTACTCCTTTTGAATCTTGGAATTTCATTTCAGGAATTTGATAATTTACTGTATGCTCTCCTATTGAATACAACCATTGCACTCCCAAAACCACATTAGTATCAGCAACATCAACCACATAAAAACTATCAACAAAAGTATAGTTACCTACGGTGACTTGCAGCTTTGGAACCCATGTTTTGCATTGCATTGTGTTGTGACCGGGAATGACAACTGTGAAGCCATCAAATGGTTCAATAGGTATCTTTCTTTTCTCTACCATCTCTGCATCAATGAAGTTATGAGTGGCTCCTCCATCTACCAAAACTGAAGTTCTTTGTCCTTGTACCACACCTTTGCATCGGATAGTATGATAGCGAGGTACTGCTGAAAGCACTGCCATTCTTGCTTTGTCCGATGAAGGCTGATTTTCTTCTTGTCTTTCCTCTTCTACTGCTGTCTCATATGCCTCTTCTTGATCTGAAATATGTCCATCTTCATCCATTACCCCATCATACCCCTCATTATCAGAAAATACTTCTATGTATTGAGCCTTTCCTTTGGTACATTTGTGCCCCGGTGTCCATGGTTGGAAGCATGTGAAGCATAGTTTCTTTTTTCTAAGTTCATCCCTGTTTAGTCCCTCTTTTTTATTCCTCTCAAATGACTCTCTTTGCCAAGGTTTGTATCATATCCATCCCTTTGCCAAGTTTTCTTTTCAAATTTATAGCTAGGCTTAGGAGGAAATCTCGTTCTAGGAAGCACATTTTGGAGATCCCTAGTCAAGCTCATTGCATCTTTTAATGTAGTTGGCTTGTGGGCTTTGACCAAACCTCTTAAGGGTTCAACCAAACCTTCAGTGAACAGAAATACTAACCTTCCCATAGATACATCAGCCACCTTGACTGATAATTTTTGAAAGTCCATCATATATTCAGTAGGGGACCCAATTTGCTTCAATTGAGCTAGTTCTTTGAAAGGCAATTCTGGATCTTTTTGTTCAAATCTTTATAGTACCCTGTCAACAAATTCTCCATATGTTTTAACCTGATTATGACCCAAGTTTTTCAGCCCATGAAACCACCATTCATTGGCATCTTCTTCCAAATGCAAAATGGCCATTTTTAATGCATCCTCTTCCAACATAGGATTCAGCTGAAAATATACATCCAATTTTTGCACCCAAGTGTTAGCAGAATTTTGAGAAGAACCATCAAAAGTAGGAAGTGACATTTTTCCAATAGCACTATTTAATTCTTTGTTTTGGAATGGAATCCTATTGTCTCCCTTCCTATTAATCTTTTTCATAGCATCAATGTAGTCACTGAGTGGTACACCTCTTTTACACTCTTCATTCAAATCATTCCAATCATTTACTAGTTTCTTGTAATCCAATTCAAGATTGGGCTCTTCTTTGGGTGTGAGAAATTTAGGTGCAATAGGCCTTTGTGTGCTTTGAAATTCATCAAGTCTATTATGAGGTCCTGTACTTGAGAAAATATGCTCATTCCCTTTCATCTTTTCCCCTGAGTGTGAACCACTATTATCTCCTATTATCCCTTTGCTTTGAAGCTGGCTAATCAACAATTCGAATCCTTGCAACAATTTATCACCTATCCTATCCATGTTTGCTGAAAGTTTAGAGAAACATGGATCTAAGGTTGCAATAATTTCCTCCTTATGTTTTAATTTGTCATCTTCCTCTCTACCCATGGTTCCAGTGAAAGACTCATCTTTTTCTACTACCTCTTCTTCAACAAAAGCCTCTTCAACTACTGGTTCAAAGGGTGGTGGATTATTCTTTTGACTTCTTGTTAAGACCATCAGGTGCCAAGAACATGCTCTGATACCACTTGTAATATCCCTTTTTCAAATTTTATTAAAATGCCCAATTTTTCACTTTTTTTCCCAATTTCGACCTTTGACTAGTTTTACTGTTTTGACCTCCAAATCAACCCAAATGCTCCCAAATCTTCTGTAGGGGTGTATGAATGGTATTTAGACTTGAATATAAGGTTCAGGGATGTTTTATGGCCCTCCAAATACTGCTGCAAACTTGATTTGTATTCTGATCAATATATGTAATTTTGACTAGTAATTTGTGCCTCAAATCCCCCCCGGGTAACATTGCAAATGGCCTTCCAAATGCCTCCAAACTCCCACAAATTTATGAACAGAGGTATATAATGTGTAAGTATGTGATTAAGGTCTCATATGCACCATTAATTTATTTTTACTACTGTTCTAACTCTCTCACATTCAACAACAAAAACCCCCAATTCGACCCTTGGGGAAATGGCACTATTTCACCTCCCAATACAACTAAACTGAGTAAAAATGCTTCAAATGCTTAAGTACAGTACATGAAACTTGTATAAGACATCCATGGCAGTATATTGATAAAAAATATATCAGATAATCATCCATCCATTCGAAATAATCAACATTATAGTGTCATACATCAATGCATTGGGGAAATGGACATTGTTTGCTCATTAATCAATAGTTTTGCATACAACCAGTGGGTATTTCGACCTGAGACTTTCTGAATATCAATAAAAGAGGATATGAATCTATTACAATCAGAAATATATAATGAGAAGCTCTCTCAAGAAGCACAAGTGCTCACCAAAAATGCCCTCCCTCAAGGAGCACGAATATGCCTTCAAAATTGGAAACGGTGGAGAGAAAGTGCTGCACTAAACCAAACCATGAAACTTCCTGTAGCTACTACCTGCAAATACAAACTCCATTAAAGCACCATGAAAGACCTGAGTGGCCTCTCCAAACACCAACTTGGATGGGAATCTTTCACCCTCGAAATTGGCTAAGGCAAGAAACTAGTCATCCACTAGCTCTCTCTTCACAAATGCAATTTTTCTCAAATCATCAAAAGCCATTCTCATACTTGATTTCTACATTTTATAACCAACATTATCCTTCAAGGGGTCGAAATCCTCTCAATAGATTCAATAATTTTCCATTTAGAAAATATTCCTCATTTGCCACTTGTCTCCTAGTTCCAACCTTCCATCTTCTCCCAAATTCGAATTTGAGTCTCTTTAGATGCCTCCAACTCCATGAGCGCCTTCTTGAGCCTATTTTTGGGGATGACATGTCATAATGGTTAGGTGTAAGAAGTCAGGTCTGAATTTTGTCATAAATTTCATAGATGCTTCATTATTGTTGTCATAAAACTAGGGAATCTAGCCCAAGTGTCCACTAGTCTCCAATTTGACTCTTCCTCTCCCATGGAGGTTACTATTCCATCCCATTTCGACCTAAGATGCTCAATGCCATGTGTTATGACTTACCAACTCACCCAAGAGTGTTCACCTTCCCATGAATTCTAATTGGCAAGAGAGAGCTGCCATGTGTCATTGAAAAATCAAGCTAGTGTGGGTCCCACCACCTCCATATGTCTCCAAAACCACTTGCCACCTAGAATTTCTCTTGAATTTATTTATTCATCATATTTATTAAATTCTTGAACCCTTCTAATGTCTAAATATCATTTATTAGTTTCCTTATTACCATCCCACATGTGCCCATCCAACCTAGGAAACTAGTAGGATTGATGGGATTGTCTTACTATGCAATTATTTGAATGGGGACATTACATATGTTGTCTTGGAGTAACATTTTGAACAGATTTTTTCCAACGAGAGTTGTTTTTTGACCGTTTCGGACCTATGGCGGGTATATTTTACACCCATCATATAGGTTAGATGTCATTTTCACCTGCATTATGCATTTGACCTTTGACCATTTGTCATTGACCCTAGGTGCGACCCCGCTTTTTAACCAACACAGAGCCTTCACATTGTTATAGAAGTGTCGTTATTTGGCGGTAGGGCGTGTCCGACCATGGGTGCCCTAGTTAGAGCCTTTTTATGCCTTTTTGCGCCCATGCCGTTGTCTCTCCTTAGGATCGGGAGTCCTTCGTAGTTACGCCATGACTTTGTGATAAAGACTCATACTCTACTTTGTCTTATGCTGGCCATCTCCCATGAGGACTCCCCCATTGTATATCGAGTTGTGATTGCATTGCATCATCCTGCTTGCCGCTCGAGCCTTATGCCGGATACCGCTTACTTAATCATTAGCCATGTGCCTGAGCACTTTCCCTTTCGATCCAAGCAAAGCTTTCATTTTCCTTTCGCAATTTGATGACCCTTTACCGTGAGGGAACATCCTCCCCAAGTGTCCACATCTTGCACATGCTTCCTTGCATTGATCATTGGTATGTTCCACTGCTTGGGATTAGTTTGATTTCCATTTGACACTCGTTCCCTCACCTATTGTAGTATAAGCAATTCTATTCTTTTTCAAGCTTTCCTAATATGAAAAAGACCAAAAAAAATCAAATATTCCAAAAAGTCGGACGGGAAGTGTTTACCACTTTTTGTTGGCAGCTGTCATGTCGCCTTTGAACAGAGCATTCATTCCACTCCATCCATTATGAGTCGGGACTATAGTAGGACCTTAGGAGCTGTACTCATTTTTGAGATTTTACTCCACCGGCTGGTTAAGCTTCTAGTCATTATGGAGCCCTTTGTTGATGCCTCCTGCATCGCACAGTGTTATTATCATCTAGTACTTGAGTCTTTGCTGCCTGAGTCTATCCATCTGCTCATGCTCTTGTTCAAAGGAAGTCATGAAACCAGAGTCGGCCACTCCTCAGATCTCTTGACTATTGCATGTCGTCCATCCTTATTGAGTCAGTCCATTCGTCTGAGTTCTTCCAAATCTTTCAGCATAGCTATTACCTCGTGTTGGTTGATGGGGGATGCCTTAATGCCCTCCTTCCGTCGACTTCAACTCATTTATTCCGGAATTGAGACTTAGAGTCTGTTGAGTGCCTTGAGGCTTGCAGTCATTAGTGGTAGGTTCTCTTACCATCGACAGTTTTGGGAATACATCAATGTCCCTTGATCGATGGATTCATCTTCGTGTTCGATCTCAACATATCTATTCACACTTTGATGATTGTACTCTATGCCTTGATGCCCATTTTCATTATTGGTGGGTTATCTCGCGTCTGTTAATGATATACCTCATTGGATGGTAATCAGATGATGTCACATCAGGTTCGACTTCAACACCTTTATTCACTTGATGGGACTTGCACCGTGGATGATTTGTGTAGAAGACCCTAGACGTTAGTAGCATTCAGTATGCTGCTCATGATCGTGATTGCACTTATGAGATATCATTTCTCATACATCAGCAGTTTGTACCTCTAGTATTGCACCAGTTATTTCCTTTTCAATAGGAGACCATATCTTACTGTATGGGTCATGGCTATGACCAACTATGGCATATATTCACTATGTACTGCCAATCATGGCCATTGTATCAAATTGTTGTATTGTACCGACATGTATTCAAAGATATCATTGTATTATGACGAGTGGGATATTCCTTCCAGTTGTGTCTCCATCACTCCACTTCTGAGATTTATAATGTATTTCGTCCATCGTAGTACCTTCTCTAACCTCACACATTAGGGGGCATCTGTTACAACGTATTTTTCCACCTTGTGAGCATCAACATTGATTGGCCTTCAGTATCCATTGTATTGACTCATATCCATTATTTTCCCTTCAAGAACCAAGTTTCCCTATTTTTGTTCCTGTACGCTTGCTGTTCCATTATAGCCGACGTACATGCAGATTACACCTAATTAGCCCGCATACATCGAGTTACATGGTAAAAAACAGTAAAAACTCTATTTTTACTCCTGCAAAGCGGTCTTAGGGTGACCTTTGGCCCTCCATATACCCCGAAACGACTCGATTCGACCTTTCACTTACCTTTGGAAGGATATATATTGAGCTCTTATGGTGTATGGAAGGCAGGAGAAAGAGAGAGCAACATAACTCTAGTGGATTTTTGCCGTGACTTGAATCTACACTCATTGATCCTTGTTGTTGTGAACTCCTTATGTTCACCTACCAAACTCCTTTCATAGTTTGCGTTTTCCATTGCATGGAGGATTGAAGTGGTGGAGGCACAAGTGGAGAGACCTAGTTCTTGGTTTAGATTGGTTGCCGGCAAGAGGTTGTATTATGTACTTCTTGTTATTAATTAATGGAAATACTCATTTTCTCGTCCAATTGATATTGTGAATGTTGTTTAAATTACATTGGGTTACATTTGCTTATGATATCATGGAACATGTTATTGATTATGCTAATGTCTTTAACGTATTATATGCACTTGCTTGTATTTGTTGTTGAGACTAATCTGCAGGTCCAAGTGTAGAGGTTGAAAGCTCAACGAGGATCTACTTCGAACATCCGATTGAAGGTTGGTCTTATTCTCCATATCTTAACATTTTCATTATAATAGCATTGCATTGGGAATTGAGTTATTTTCTGGTAGTCATCTGCTTGTTGTGGTCTGCCTCAAGCCATATGAAGTTTTTCTCCATAACACCATTGTATTGCAAAAGGCTTCTACTTGGATTTATGAGTGTGATTTTATTGTTAAGGAAATAATTGATATTTTATGAGGGCTTTTAGAAATCATAATAGATTGAAGTTTGCCACTAGGAGACAAGGCACCCTTAAATGTCACAACAATAATATGTTAAAAGGGAACTAAGACAGGCATGTGAAGCAAGATTTAGATTCACATGGCCATAAAATAAGGGAGGAACATGGTATGGTGGTGGTCAGGAATGGTAACATCAAGATATAGTGGGAAGTACAAGTGAGGCATGTTGAGATGTCAAACGATCAATCAAGAAATGGTCGTCATCTTTTAACATATAAATAGGCATTGAATTTGCATAATAAATAAACACGGGGGATCACGGATGGTCATTAAAAAAGATCATTAAATACAAAGGCATTCATAAGTCACATCATGACATGCTTCATTGAAAGGGAAAACACCTTACGATGTAAACTTAACTAACAACATAATGGGAGCCATGGAGATCTCATTTCTACTCTAAAATAGGGCATATTGCATTTTGTGAAATAAAAATTAAGAAATAGCACTAATACATATGAGGAAATTTGCCATGGTTTTTAGTTGTTATTTCCACGTTTTTTCGTCTCACGTTCGATGATCATGGTCTCGTTTTTTCATGGAACCTGTTTCGTGGATATAACGATGAATGTGAAAAGCCGTCACAATAGAGACGAAAAATGTTGGCCATGTGTCTTCTACAAGGTGGCCTTGAAATTGATTTTTTTATTCATTCTCTACAAATCGTCCGTAGACCGACGAAACCACATCCCTATAACGACAAAAAGTTTTCACAAAGGCATTGCATAGAAAATTGCTTCCACAAAACATCGTCCCTTTATCGACCATTTTTCGTTGAGCAGAACAAACGAAGGTAGAACGTCCGACGGTTTTGCTAATTTGCTTCCACGAAACACCATCTCTCTAGCGACGATTTTCGTCAAAACAAAGAGAGAATTTTGCTCTACTTGCAACGACATTCCGTCACAAGTATCGACGCACGTTCGGCGAACAGACCAAAAGAAGGCAGACCCTGCGACAGTTTTGCTATACTTACGATGATGTTCTGTCGCAAGTATCGACGGACGTGCATCGAACAGACCAAACAAAGGTAGAACGTTCGACGATTTTGCTATACTTGCAACGCAAATTCGTCACCATATGGACGATACCTTGAAGTTTAAAAAGGTAAAATAACCGTCAACGCTTATTACCAGCAATATGGAACCCCTTGCGGGCATCTTAAAGGCCTCCTGCAGGCTTACTTCAAGCACTGCTGCGGGAATTTTTAAATGATGTTGCGGGTATCAAAGTGGAGCCCACTGCGGGCATCAAAATTGAACCCACTGCGGGCATAAGTAATGGCCCATGTCGGCATTTAGTATTGCGAGCATTGTTATGAATCCATGCGGGCATTTTAATAAGGCACTTGCAGGCATTTAGGAGGACATGCTTGCGGGCATAAATTGTGGGGTCCATGCGGGCATGACAATGAAGCATTGTGTGCATACTAGAAGGTTAAGTAAGAAGGGTTAAAATGGTGACAAGCCCACTTTGCCAATGTGGCAAAAAGATTATATATATATATATATATATTTGATGAGGACACTTGTTGGAGCATAGGCTGCAGCTATGGTAAAGCTGCGAATTTTGAGGAAAAAGCACAAGTATGGAAGGAAAGTGCTAATGTTGAACAAGCACTAAGTTTTAGATAGAAGGAGACGGTGCGCAGTACGGTGCCAGATGGATGAGCTCAGCGCAGATCATGGACCGGAAATCGCGGAGCTCGCGTGCACGTCATAGAAGGATGAATGTGGCTGAATAGAAAGCTCAGCTACCATAATAAATAAAGCGACGGATTAGAGGGCTCAGCTACCCTCATTTAAGGCTAAGTACAGAAGTTATGGTTGCTCGGATCAAGGAGGAGCAACAGACCAAAGCATTGAAGGCGAAGGACAAGGCGCCCATACCCGCAATCTGCGCCGGAAGTCACAGAACCTGCAGGAAGCGGCGACGTGACTGCAAGCGGCGCCTATAGTACACCTAGCCATGTGCGTGGTTAGGGTTTTTGGAGATTACTGTTGGGAAAGGCCCATAGTTTTGTAAAGGTGTGACCGCCATGGCCTCCTATATATATGTGTAATTACAAAGAATAGATGTTAGTTAGCTGATTAGTAGTAAGTGGGTTAGTCAGTCCGCTAGTAAGCTAGCCATTCAGTCTTCTATCGTGTTGTTAGAAGAAGAGTCGAGCCGGGATAGCCATGGAGTTAATCCCTGAGTTGCATACCGTCTGAGTCGACGTCTGAACTATTGTAATCTCTAAGAGAGACTGGATCGAGAGAAGGGCTCCCAGCTGTGTGCGTGGAGTTTCCTGGAAAGATCTAAGGCTGCAGCTGTGTGCGCAGCATATTGTGTAGCTCTATCAGTTTCTGGTTAATATAACACTCCCGTGGACGTGGATTTCCTCGAGGAGGTGAACTTCATACTTCTTCTTGTCAGGATGCTGTGTTGAGTGATTGCCTGTTTAGTTCATTACCTATGTATACATGAATCGTGCAATATCTTTATGAGTGTTAAGTGAGTTCGTGAAGTTCCCTGTAACTATAATTGTTAAGTGGCGAAGAATATGTGAACACTGTCGCCGCAGCGACAGGGGAATGCATTACTGTGCCGGGCGCGAGAAAGGAAAAGATACATAGAGCATCGACGCAGGGGATAGTTGCCCCGTGCGCCGGGATGAAGATGCCGCGCAGCTAGGCTGTTGAGTGAGTTCCGCGCAGTTACGTCGAGGGGTCTGCGGAAAAGTAAGACAGTCCGGTTTGGGGAATCGCCGAGGAAGAGAGAAACAGTCTCCGCGTCGCCCAGGTTAAGGAAATCTGATTCCTTAGCCCCCCCATAGCCACTTCGGGTGAGACCTCGAGCTGCTGCGCAGCTCGTTGCCGAGAGGGCCAGTGCGCCAAGGGGTTTTGTTGCTGTGCTTCATTAAAACCCGGGTCTGCCCCAGAAAGCAGCCGACAAATGGTTTCGTTGCCGCGTGACTGAGACTTGTTATTTCAGTGACACGCGAGATTGAGGCGAAACCCAGAGAAAGAAGGAGCCGACAAATGGTTCTGTTGCCTTGAGACTTACTATTTCCGCGACGTCTGAGATTGTTGCTGAAGCCAACAAATGGTTCTGTTGCCCTGAGACTTTCTCAGCTAACAAATGTGTTACTAGAATCCTACAGTTAAAGAAATTGAAGACTGGTTTGATTTAAAGGCTAAAGAGTTCGCTGAACAAGAAAATAGAAGCTCTAGGCTTCAGACAGAAGACTGGTTGCAGAAGTATATTTATACTGACCTTCACAAAATTTTCTTTGTCACATTTGCATTTGAATTGCATGCTTGGATAGCCAAGTTAGTAGATACTAGACCCACTGTGTATGTTGATCGACCCGTCGCTTGGACGCCTGAGCTAGTCAGTATTTTGAAGCGGGTAGACAATCCTGTGTCCCGCGCAGTAGACTTTTGGTTGAATAGTCTACTGGAAGGTTTCATCACTGAGTTTGCAGTAGATACAAGAAAGAGTTTCAATCAAGCTGAGAGGAGTTTCTTCCAAGCACATAGAGGTAAGTTCTTAAATTCTCTGAACTTATGGATTAAAATGCTTCTGCATGAAAAAGCAAAACTATGTATAGCTTCCGATGAATAGCATAGACAAGTAATGTCCGCAGATTCTGATAGTGATCCTGAACTTATTGGTTGCACTCGTAGTGGAAAACGGTATAAAGTAGGCCTTCACCAGCATTCTTTTGAATCTAGCCCAGAAAATAGTCAAGTTCCTAGAGCAAGGCATATAGAGAGACAAGGGAGTGCTCATATCCCTTATCACCCCTTTACACCGCAAAATCCAGACGGAGCTCAGTATAACCCCGCAGTAACACCTTCTAGTAGCCCACACGGTACTTCTAGTACCTCTGTACCACCTTTGTTCAACCATCCCAGAAGCACTGCTACAGGACCACCACCTCAACCTAGCACAAGAAGGATGGGTGATGACATGAAGCTACCAACTTTTAAAGGAACAGGGATAGAAGACCCTGAGCAGCACTGGTTCTTATGTGAAGCCATTTGGACAATTAAGCAAATTAATGATGATGCTGTTAAACTGGTTCAGTTAGCAACCACACTAAGAGAAAGAGCCTTAACTTGGTTCATGAAATACTCAGCAGCACAGAATAGGACGCTTGCTGATGTAAGAAATGCTATGATTAGAGAATTTAAAAAACCTAAATCAGAATCACAGTGTATAACAGAGCTCAAAGACATCAAATAGTTACCTACAGAGTCAGTATGGGATTTTGACTAGAAGTTCAAAGCCTTGATAGATCAAGTAAGCTTTGAGTTTGCGCCATAGCAGCATAAGGAATGGTTCATTGCTGCGCTGCTCCCACACATTAGACTTCCTCTTATGCAACAGAATCTCAATACTCAGGAACAAGCTCTAGAGATGGCTATGAAACTAGAAGCTTCACCAATTGCTGGAACAAGCAACGATGTTGCGCAGTTGCAGAACCAATTAGCAAACTTAACCTTGCAAGTGCACGATATTAAGAAAGCCAAGGATGTTAAGGAAGAAATTTGGTGTACAAAATGTAAAGCGCAAGGTCATTCAAAGGACCATTGTCCCGTTTTCATAGAGTATATTGCAACCGGAGCACCTAACCCTCTACCACAGGCACAGGGGCCTTGCTGTGAAATCTGTAGAACTAGAGGTCATAGACCACAAGAATGTCACTTACTTAAGAAATATGTACAAACTCCAAAGAATTTATATTGTAATTTCTGTAAATCAGTAGGCCATGATGAGAACAATTGTAGAGCATATGATCTTATGATAGAAAGAAAGCATGATGTTTATAGAGTACAATCAGAGACACAAGGACCCACAGCAGTTCCACAGTATGACCAAACTCGCGACGGTCGAGCAGGAAATTATAGGGGTCGCGGACGCGCAACAAATTTTGGTCGTGGAAGAGGACAGACCACTTGTTATAATTGTGGAGCGCAAGGTCATTTTGCAAGGGATTTCCAAAATCCTACAACCATCTGCAGATACTGTAAATCTTATGATCATGCCATTGAAGAATGCCCTCAGTTGATGGCTAAAATGCAAGCAAAAACGCCACAGGTCAATCAGAATATTCAGTTGATTGGAGCAGAAAAAAGAGAACTAGACCCTACAGTTAATATAGTGACGCGCAGTGGAGCAACCACTGGTGCGCCAGAGATGGGAACCGGAAAGCAAGCGACACAATGGGTGTGCCGCGCTAATATTAAACCAGACCCACTTAATCTGCAGAAGCAAAAAGAAGCATTCAAGCAAGCTCAAGAGTATTTCTCAGACCCGAGACTCTCAACTTGGGTCGCAATTCCGCATAATGCCGTCAGACCGCAAATGCTAAGACAAGAGAACCTAGTACAAGAACAGGCCACTACATCCGGAACGCCTGATGAAGAGGATGCACTAGGTAGTGTCCATACTTTTCTGAGAAACTGCTTAAAGTTGTTGCGCAATGAAAAAGCAACTATGGAACTTCAACACCTCTTGGATAAATGTCAACAATCTGCTTCGACGAACACACCATAGCGTGCTGTTCACCAGATTGGGAGTCACACTAGAACTGGAAAAGAGATGAGGCTCACAGCGCAGATTGGCGCATTTGAGATGGACGAAGTCATTTTAGATTTGGGTTCAGAAGTTAATGTTCTCACTATGCAGACATGGGAACAGATGGGGAGCCCTTAGCTTACAAGATCCCCCATCCAGTTAAGACTCGTGAATCAGCAACGGTTCTCTCCATTGGGCAGATTACCCAATGTACCTATTGATATCGAGGGAGTAAGAAGTTCTGCAGACTTTGAAGTAATCAAAATTCTGGATGATAGTAGACCTTACCCAACACTTTTAGGTATAGACTGGGCATTTGATAATTTGGCTGTCATTAATTTGAAGAAAAGACAGATGACCTTTGAGGATGACCAAATTAGGGTCATTGCACCACTTGATCCTATTCAAGGACCAAGATATATAGAACCCATTCGGGTAGAAGAAGAAGCGCGCCACATGGAGAGTTTGTATCAAATGACTGCTAGCCAGAGTGACTATGTCAATCCCACAGCAGACGGCCATATCAGCTGGCGATGCGATAGTTCGTGCACATCAGACTCAGATGCAGGATTGGAAAATTGGCAGAATCGTTTACATGAGGTTTCTGCAAGGCGTTGCGCCATGATGACTAAATCCATTCGATGGATTGGTACATAATTGACTAACACTCCAATTTTTGATGGTTTAACTAACGTAAGTGAATTCATACATACATATGAACAACAGCTTCCAGAACAGCAGCGCATACAGACACTGGATGTAGCACTGCGCGCTACACCCGCAAGATGGTGGGGTGCGCATAAAGAGAATATTCACACATGGCAAGACTGTCGCAGATTGATACTGCGCAGATTTCAGGACACCACAACAGAAGTATTACGCAAATATGAGGGACAGAGTGACCCCAGGTCACATGTTGAAGCATGTACTCAGCAATGGTCAGATATTCCAGAAGATGAGTGGGTTCACCTATTTATCCACACATTGGATACAGTTCCAAGGAACTGGTACACTGAAACAGAATTGCGTAGAGGCACTATCAGTTGGCTTCTTATGATAGAAAGTTTTCAACTTACCTTCAGCTTTGAATCAGAACATCCAAGCATTGAATACGCTTTAAAATGTATTAAAAAGAAGGTATTTGAACAATGTCCAGTACCAGAATATTCCCAACCAGATTGGGCTATCCAGATAGAACATGCCCTGGAATGCTATAATTTCACCACTAGAGAAGAGGACGATGATCCTCGCAACATCAATATTCCAGAATTAGAAGGGACGCGCAATGTTGAAGGTCCTCAGCTTGATATTCCTGCCATGACAGAACACATCAAGCTCAAAAAGATTAACATTGGTACAGAAGCCGAACCCAAGTTTGCTTCTATAGGAGATTATTGGGATAATGAAACTGTCGGGCATATTTCAGACTTATTATGTGACTACCAGGATATCTTTCCTACCAAGTTCACAGAAATGAAAGGCATCCTAGGAGACTTAGGAGTGATGCGCATACCTCTGAAAGTAGACGCCAAGCCAGTAAAACAGCGCCCGTACAGATTGAATCCGCGGTATAAAGAAGAGGTTAAAGAAGAAATTGATAAGATGCTCGCAGCAGGTATTATTGAGCCAGTAGAGGAAAGCGATTGGATTAGTCCTATGGTTGTACAAGAGAAAAAAACAAAAGGTGAAATAAGAATCTGTGTGGACTTGCGCAAACTCAATGATGCATCAGCGCATGATCCATTTCCCACTCCTTTTACGGATGAAGTGCTTGATAATGTTGGAGGACAAGAGGCTTACTCCTTCACTGATGGCTTTTCGGGATACCATCAGATCAGAATCCATCCAGACGACCACCATAAGACTACTTTTGTGACTGAATGGGGCTCATTCCAGTACATGGTAATGCCCTTTGGTCTTAAGAACACACCTGCTATCTTCTCTAGAGTCGTTGTTGCTGTTTTTAAAGAATTCATTCACAAGTTTTTAGAAGTCTATTTTGATGACTGGACTGTATTTGGTTTATTAAAGAATCATATAGGGAATCTGCGCATGATGTTAGAAAAATGTAGATAGCATCAGATTTCCCTTAACTTGAAAAAATGTATCTTCTATGCTCCTTTTGGTATTTTGTTGGGTCATATTGTATGCAGACAAGGACTCCTGATGGATCCTGCGAAGGTTGCCATCATTGCCAATTTACCTGCGCCCAACTCAGTCAAGCAATTGCGCACTACATTGGGACATACAGGATACTACAGAAAATTTATCAAAGGATATGCAAAGATCACAACACCTATGGAAAGATTGCTGAAAAAGGATTCGAAGTTCCAATGGACAGAAGAATGCCAACAGAGCTTGGATACACTTAAAGAAAAGATGATCACTGCGCCAATTCTAGTTTTCCCGGACTGGAGAAAAGCCTTTCATGTTCATGTCGATGCTTCTTCCATAGCATTGGGGGTCGTGCTTACACAACCGGGAGAAGGAGGTATTGACCACCCGATTGCTTACTCCATTAAAAAGCTATCCACAGCCGAGAAGAACTACACCACTACAGAAAGAGAAGGACTAGCTATGGTGTATGCCCTACAGAAATTCAGGCACTACCTATTGGGCGCACATTTTAAAATGTATACTGACCATTCTGCTTTGAAATACTTGGTCAATAAGCCAGTGTTAGGGGGAAGAATTTGCAGATGGCTACTCCTTTTCCAAGAGTATGATTTTGAGGTTATTGTAAAGCCAGGCAGATTGAATGCAGGACCTGACCATTTATCCAGGATAGAGTCAGGAGAGGAACCTACAAGTCTGGAGGACAATCTTCCTGACGCGCAGTTGTTTTCTATTCAAGCAGCAGATGAATATTATTCCGATATTCTTGAGTTTCTCACTACCGGGCAAGCGCCGGCTAAGTTTACAATCCCGCAGAAGAAGCAACTTGTTGTCAAAGCCGTAGAATTCACTTTAATAGCAGGCCAGCTCTATAAGTTGGGCCCTGATGAAGTCTTGCGCAGATGTATCTTACCACATGAAAAAAGCTCTATCATCATAGAAGCACACTCAGGTACTGCAGGAGGCCATTTCGCAGGAAAGCCGACTGCGCAGAAGATCTTAGCCGTAGGTCTTTGGTGGCCGACATTGCACAAGGATACTACGGAATTCTACAAATGTTGCGATGTGTGCCAGCGAACAGGAAAACCCTCAAGGAGAGATGAAATGCCGCTAAGACCCCAGATAACACTGCGTGCTTTTGATAAATGGGCCATTGATTTTGTAGCACCTATCAACCCACCAGGAAAAAGAACCAGTGCGAGATACATCATCACAGCTACTGAATACCTCACCAAATGGGCTGCGGCGAAGCCAGTTAAGAACTGCGACGCTGCCACCCCGCCGCGTAGTTAATTTTTGAGAACATTATCACTAGGTTTGGATGCCCAGTGATTCTCATGAGTGATCAGGGTACACACTTCCTCAATGAGACTATAGAGGCCCTTACTGAAGAATTTCAAATTAGTCACCATAAGAGTACACCCTACCACCCTCAAGCTAATGGTACGGTGGAGGCATTCAATAAAATTCTTGAGAATGCCCTGACGAAGATCTGTAATCAACAAAGAGATGATTGGGACCTTAGAGTCACAGCTGTATTATGGGCTTACAGAACCACATGCAAGAAACTAACAGGTCACACACCTTTCAGTTTGGTGTATGGACAAGAAGCAGTTATGCCCATGGAATACATTGTTCCCAGTCTCAAAATTGCGCAAATTACAGAGATGGCAGATCCTGATACTATGAGCGCAAGACTCTCACAACTGCTTGCCTTAGAAGAAGACCGACTTTTAGTCGGATTTCATCAACAGGTACAGAAGGCAAGACAGAAAGCTTGGCATGACAGGCACATTAATAATAAACACTTTGCAGAAGGAGACTTGGTACTCCTCTATGATAGTAAATTCATCAAGTTCCCAGGCAAGTTTCGAGTACATTGGTTAGGCCCTTTTCGGGTGACGAAGATAACTGAAGGAGGAGCAGTTCAGCTTGCGAAGCTTAATGGAGAATTGCTACCTACAATGATCAACGGGATTCGGCTTAAGCTTTATCGCGACGGCCACTCCGCCCTGTCGACTTAATATAGTGTTAAAGAAGTGCAGATGTCCAGTGTAGTTGAAAGAGACATCGCATTGTCACAGTCTACACGGAAGTTGCGAGACACTCAGTCTCCGGCTTCCCGCGCAGTTCCTTGAAACATCTGCGCATATCGAATAAAATTTGTGATTGAGCGAGCTTACATTTGCGCTCTTGCGAGGTTTTCCCCGGGCCGTTGAACCGTCGCTCTTGCGAAGTTCCCTGTGTCAATTTTCCGCTTGAGGAGTTCTCAGTGTGGACCCCTCTATATGCACAGTTTCCTAAGCTGAAATGACCCGCCGAAAAATTTGAATTACCGCAATTATGTAGCCGCGTCTGAGAATAAATGAAGGATAAGCCCGCCATTTAAGTATAGCCGCTCTGACAGATTTGGCTTGATCTCCGTAAGATTTGCATTTAACTCATGCGCCGAAAGCGTTAGCCTCTCCCGGAAGCCTGCCAGAGCTCGTCCATCACAATAAATGCACCGCAAACGCAAAGGGGATAGTAGGGTTGTCAACTCATGCATAGCCGCCTATAGCTAGTAACCCCACTTGCCCGCATTTACTATCACCTTTGGCTATAAATACCCCACACTTGTATATTTTCGGGTTACTTTTCTCGAGCTGCATAGTCTTGTTTGAGAATCTAAGTTATTGTTTTCAGAGCCGAGTTGTGCAGAATTTCCTTTGTTTTCAGTGTTCGTATCTTACGCTGTTTCGCCATTTATTTATGCGAGTTCTTGTTGCTTACATCGGTTCACGACGGAGAACCTCTCAACTGAAGAAGTTGTTCGTCAATTCCTGCGCCGAGGCTTAGATTTCGGCATGACTACTCCGGTGACCGCTTCGACTTATGTACACCCTGGTTGGACCGACCCAAGGCAATCTCCGGGCACCAGAGCATCTCAGCAAAAGCCAGAAGAGCCCATTCCAGAGCCGTTGTCCACCATGGTGAATTATATTCCACCCCGTCCAGATGATGCGCCAGAGGTGCATATCCCGAAGAATGCAAAGTATCCGATTCCGTTACCCCCATTGCCCGTGGGCGTGCGACAAGAAGGGTCCCTGCTTGGACACCTTCCACTGGTCAAGTTCTCTGATTTCAACCTGGGAGACTATAAAACGTATCCTCAGTTTGCGCCAGATCGATATCTGATGGTAGTTCATAATCCCACCAGAAAGGTTGATGAATTTACCCCAAAGGGATTTGCAGCAAATCTTGAGCGGCCTAGACTCCTGAACCTGTTAAAGCTACCGCACTTCGGGCGTAGCAATGAAGTGAACGCAGTTGTTAAGACACTGCTATCTTGCGTTCATGGAGGTTACCTTTGGCTCGGGAGGCCAATCGATTTAAATGTCAATTTGATTCATCGCATTACTGGCCTGTCTAAGGTTGGTAAGGATCCCAATATCCATTTTGTGGGAAAGGACAAGGATAGAAAACTGGCTGCAAAGCTGGTGCAGAAATACAATTTAACAAGAGGAGGTCGGGCTTATGACCTCACTATAGTAGAAGACGAAGCACTTATATTCACAGGAAGTCTGCTTGCAGGCAGACTTCTCACAAAGTGCAGACCGAAGGAAGTTACTGGAGCTATCGTGGAGCTTGCCATCGCAGCTGCGGAGGGAGAACAGTACAACTGGTGCCTCTTCCTCCTCAATTCTTTCTTGGAAGACTGCCAGAACGTCCAAGACAACCCCGGTCAGTCGTTCCATTTTTCTTGGCTTTTAATTTTATGCGCTCTTGTCGGGTGGAAGGAGCCCCCGAACACTCAGTTCCTTTCGTGCCGCGCAGGAGAGGCTGCGGGAATCCGCTATGTTAACCTTTGGGAGTCTACTAATCCCGCAAAGCGCAAGATGAATCGCGCTGTATTTTGTGAATACTACTATCTCCTCAGAGATACCATTCAGGAAATGCCAAGGCTGAGCGAGGAGACAGCAAAAATATATGAAGGAAAGTTGGCCTTTACTGTCGACTTGCATCAACTTTACCTCCGACCCTGTGGCATTCAAGAGGAATGGGCCGTAGGCCTTTACAGGATGACCACCAAAGATGTTGAAGAAACCATCAAGTCTTGGTCGGATGAATGGAGGGAGGTCGCTGATATCGCATTTGCGATGCCACCCGCTGCTGCGCAAGAGAAGGATAAGGGCAAGGAAGCCCCTGAGCAAAGAAGTGATGAAGGTTCGACAGAACCAGCAACCAAGAAACAAAAGGTGTCGCATCCCTCTGAGCCCATTCCCTCGGGGATCGACCACTACTTGAAAGAGCAATTTCGCGAGCTGCAGACCGTGCACGCTCACATCAGAAGTGCTATAGACCTGCAGTTTGTGGAATTGAAAGGTCTCGCAGGAAGAGTTGCACAGACCCATGCGCCAGCATCTACTTCACAGGCGCCACAAGTAATTCCAAGTACCGAGCGAGTTGAAGAACTTGCAGAAAGGCATACTGTCGTGCATATTCCGCCTACAAGCATGAGACTTCCGGATCCGCTAGCTGCACTACAGGTAAGCGCAGTTGGGCCCGTTGAAATAAATTTGTCTTTAATTCCTATAGAGACTCTACAACTAGTGCATGAGAAAGTTTCTATTGAGCTGAGAGCTAGAGAGCTCTCTACCTTCCATGCAAACCAAAGACTGCAATCGCAGGAGATAGAGCTGAAGGCAAGCCATAAGAATATCTCCGAGAAGCTCGCACTTTATGAGGCACAAGACACTGGGATAAGAAATGTAATTGATGAAATTGCCCAGGAGTTACCAGCCTGCGAGATTCAACCAGACCTTCCTCTGGTTGAGAAAGTTCAAATTATTGGAGGAAGGGTGAAAACCCTGGAGCACGAAATAGTTGCTATGGTTGAAGACCATAGAACGCAGATCGCAGAGCTAGAAGCTCGTGTTGCAGCACATCTTACGGACGATAGCCAGGCACAATTTGAAGCGCTGCACAGAACTTCTACACAACTGAAGAGCAGAGCAGTTGAAGCCGAGAACCTGATGAACCAAGCTATGGAGGCTTGGACGGAGCTTGAGATGCTCTCTTTCAAAGTTGGTCTATTTCAACAGGTACAAGCCGTAGAACAGTCCCTAACTGTTATGACTGAAGAAGCTAAGGCCTTAGACGACTTAGCAAAAATGAGGAAAATGAGTGAAGTGCGCAGAATCCAACAGCAACTGCACAAGCTCCGAAGTGAGGATGCCAAACTCACCAACAGCATTCAGCCATTTATGGATGAGTATGCTGACCTTGCCGCCCAGATTGAGGCAAAGATAAAAGAAATTGCAGAGTCTCAACAGGTGATTGATAGCACAACTAAAGAAGAAGCCACTGCAGAAACGGTGCAGACAGCCGTGGAATGCGTCGATGAAATGGACTCCGCTATTGCGCAGTGGAAGAAAACATTCGCGGAGACCCAAGAAAAAGCAGATGCGCAAGTAAAGCGACCACGCGCTAGTGCGAGTGGCTCGAGGGCGAGCCACAAGTAAGTGTTAGGGGCCTGTTGGAGCATAGGCCGCAGCTATGGTAAAGCTACGAATTTTGAGGAAAAAGCACAAGTATGGAAGGAAAGTGCTAATGTTGAACAAGCACTAAGTTTTGGATAGAAGGAGACGGTGCGCAGTACGGTGCCAGATGGATCAGCTCAACGCAGATCACGGACCGGAAATCGCGGAGCTCGCGCGCACGTCATAGAAGGATGAATGTGGCTGAATAGAAAGCTCAGCTACCATAATAAATAAAGCGACGGAGTAGAGGGCTCAGCTACCCTCATTTAAGGCTAAGTACAGAAGTTATGGTTGCTCGGATCAAGGAGGAGCAACGGACCTGTTATGTGGAATTCTTCCCTACGGATAAGTCAAAACTCCCTTAGGCTAAAGTAGGATCTAACTAACTCTAGGCTAAGAACAGACAAAACAAATGCAACCTTGAATCCCTAGATCTAACATACATTTCAGTATTAAAATGCTGAAGAGAATAGAGAAGAGTTTAACTGACCTCGTATCCAAACGCTTGTCTTTGATATTTGCTCCAAGCTCCAAGTAAACCTGTTAACAATGGAACCAAAACACAAGCATGTACTATTCTCTAACAATCTGAAAACATGAGTTAGGATCTAAATCTATGAGAGATACAAATCATATCATTAAAACAATATCAACACAAATGATTTGGGGAAACAAGACAAGTTATTCCATTACAACTTGAAGATTACTTACAAAGGGTGCTTGATGCCCAAGCCAATCCTCCAACTCCAAGTGTCTTCTCCTCTTAGCTATCTCTACAATGCTGCAAGACCATAAGTTTGGTGCTCTCAAGAGTCCTCCCTCTTCCCAATGGCATGCCTCTCTTTTATAGTGAATGGTGAGGTTAACCAACAAGAGAGATGAGTGGATCTAAGGAGGGATAAGTGGATCAGGGTTTCTAATCGAAGGAGGTAAGTTGGGATCGAATCAAGGAACCCAATCTTCCATCATCTTCGAAAATCCAAGATCCCACAAGCCAAGGGCAAAAACTATAAAAAGGGTGCCGCGCTTTGCAAATGCTACAGGGCGCGGCACTGTGCCACGTTTTGACAAGATGGCAGGACGCGGTAGTGTGTGGAAATAAAGTCCAAGGTGGGTCAAAAACTTGCCAGGGTGGATTTACGTTCAAGGTTGACTCATCATCTGTCTCTTCTGGATGGTTCAAAACAGTAGGGAAAGTGTCGTCGAGATGTGTTGTGATGGGGATGCGACACTGTGAAACATAGAGGTATAACAGGACCAAAGCATTGAAGGCGAAGGACAAGGTGCCCATACCCGCAATCTGCGCCGGAAGTCACGGAACCTGCAGGAAGCGGCGACGTGACTGCAAGCGGCGCCTACAGTACACCTAGCCATGTGCGTGGTTAGGGTTTTTGGGGATTACTGTTGGGAAAGGCCCACAGTTTTGTAAAGGTGTGACCGCCATGGCCACCTATATATATGTGTAATTACAAAGAATAGATGTTAGTTAGCTGATTAGTAGTAAGTGGGTTAGTCAGTCCGCTAGTAAGCTAGCCATTCAGTCTTCTATCGTGTTGTTAGAAGAAGAGTCGAGCCGGGATAGCCGTGGAGTTAATCCATGAGTTGCAGACCGTCTGAGTCGACGTCTAAACTATTGTAATCTCTAAGAGAGACTGGATCGAGAGAAGGGCTCCCAGCCGTGTGTGTGGAGTTTCCTGGAAAGATCTAAGGCTGCAGCTGTGTGCGCAGCATATTGTGTAGCTCTATCAGTTTCTGGTTAATATAACACTCCCGTGGACGTGGATTTCCTCGAGGAGGTGAACTTCATACTTCTTCTTGTCAGGATGCTGTGTTGAGTGATTGCCTGTTTAGTTCATTACCTATGTATACATGAATCGTGCAATATCTTTATGAGTGTTAAGTGAGTTCGTGAAGTTCCCTGTAACTATAATTGTTAAGTGGCGAAGAATATGTGAACGCTGTCGCCGCAGCGACAGGGGAATGCATTACTGCACCGGGCGCGAGAAAGGAAAAGATACATAGAGCATTGACGCAGGGGATAGTTGCCCCGTGCGCCGGGACGGAGATGCCGCGCAGCTAGGCTGTTGAGTGAGTTCCGCGCTGTTACGCCGAGGGGTCTGCGGAAAAGTAAGACAGTCCGATTTGGGGAATCGCCGAGGAAGAGAGAAACAGTCTCCGCGTCGCCCAGGTTAAGGAAATCTGATTCCTTAGCCCCCCCATAGCCACTTCGGGTGAGACCTCGAGCTGCTGCGCAGCTCGTTGCCGAGAGGGCCAGTGCGCCAAGGGGTTTTGTTGCTGCGCTTCATTAAAACCTGGGTCTGCCCCAGAAAGCAGCCAACAACACTATGGAAATTAAATCTTATTTGATAAAATAAAATAGCCAAAGACAAGTCGGCCTTCAAAAAATTCAAGGATATGAAAAGTATAAATATAGAAGACAAGTTATATTTGAGTGTGGATTTTTGAGTGGAAGAATTCGGAGGGATAGTAGCTCTGATTTCGGGGTTTGGAGAAGATGACGACAGTGAGGGCAGTTTGGGTGGAGCAACAACAACATCAACAGTAAAACATTCTTGTTTATCTCTTATTTCTGGGTTGGTTACATGATGTTTGGATGATGATAAAGCAACAATATAATGATTTAGGAAGACAAGTATAACAGAATGAAATTATCTTTGTATCTTTGATTTCTGGGGCTTCACTGAGTGATTAACAACTTGGTGACATGATGCTGATTGAGTATTTGTGACCTTCTGGGTCCCTTACATGTACATCCTTCGCATGAGAAAAGACCATGGGAAATGGGTGATAATTGTGGGAATTGTAGTCAGATTCATACTTGATCATCGCATCTTTGGAAGAGTATGAGTTTACACTAAGACTAAAAGACATGAGGAGGATTCCCTTCCCATTAGGCCTCCCCCTGCTACTTAGTACTTGAATGTCCTTTTGCAACATTTTTATGGGAAACAACCTTGGGTTTCCAAGGGATTCCAGTTCATCTTATTCTCTGAGGGAGGGATCCACGATTCAGAGTATGGAGTGCTTGTTTATGCTAGGCCATGAAATTGTTAAGCCATTCTTGTTAATATAAGACCTTATTGAGTTGATTACTCCTTGCACTAGCAAAATACTGGTTCCTAGAGAACCCTTTCTCCATAGTGGTACAACTAATTTTCACCATGTCAGATTTCACTAAGAATTTTGTCTTAGTGTGTGATGACTATGGTCTTGACCTAAGAGTGGTATTTCAACACAATGGATGCCTATTATCCTTCACTAGTAAGCATCAATTAAAAAATAGAAACCAAAATTCAAAATGCTGATTATGATCCCCAAACATAAAATAATTATATATTTGATGCATTTCAAGACGGATCTTCTAAACACTAAAATAACCAGAGAACTTGGAAAGCAGAAGGAGAAAACCATGTCAAAACCCACTTTAAAAAACACGTCAAAACGCTTACCTTATCATTTTCCTTTCGCCAGATCCATTCGCCCATACAACTTGATAAGAGTTGTCCACGAGATGCATGTCCATCACCAAGACCCGCATAAATCATCAAAGGCATAATTTTTATATGAGTAAATAATATATAAGCAAATAAACAACCATTTAAATCCTACTATAAAGTCCTGTAGAAATCAATGAGCCATGAAATGTTAAATTTATTAACAATATTTTAAGAAATAGACATGCATTTACAAATTTACAACCATCTTTAATACATAGGAATAAAAGAGTATTTATACCTTATTGAGCTCCTCTCTGCTTTGAGAATAGTTTTATATTCTCCTCGTGAAATAGCATGACTTCCTCTACTACATGTGAAGAGCTACTAGCCAGAATTCATCATACTACAAAAAACATAACGTGCGCTGAATTTGTTGTTATTGAAAAATAAATAAATAATAAATAAATAACTCAACCCCTAGGGAAAAAGGGTAGTTGTTCACCTGCAAAATCTGTGTAGGGTCTTTTTAGTGCCAACTGGTGGTAAGTTGTTTTGATTTTGCTCATTATTGGAAGAGGTTGTTAGACACATTGGCTCACTTAGAGGGGTCCAGTAGGTTCTGTTATCACTAGAGTTGGACCTAGACTACTAAGGTTCAAGCCTAGAGAAATCTTGATAGTAGTTAAACGATAACTAGGGATATTATTTTATGGTAATGATGGTAGGTAATCAATAATTATAGAAATCAAGCTAGGATAGAAAAGAGAACTGCGGAGAATGTATCACTGTCAAGTACAATAACATAAAAGGCTACGAGCATGAAATTACAAAAGAAACGAGTCAAGTTCTGCATTAGGGATTTAAAGATAATTTCATGTGCATCATAAGAATTCTTGCATAGATAAATGGGACCATACACATAACAAAATCATGAATAGCATGTAATTCAGTCATTAAAGCAAAACATGGCTCATTTGATCATAATCATTTCAAAGCAGTCATTTCATATTAAAAGCAACACAATGTATACATGCTTGCAATTGCAATTCATAATACGAGTCTGATCTCCATAAGTTGTTCCGACCTCTTTTAATATCATACTACTGTCTATTATATACAATAACCTTCAAAATTTGAAACAGTTTTAAGATCCTCATTTCATGGATCTCGATCATCTTAAAATAGTAAATTTGTTTCTATCAAACTAACTTAAAGGTCAACTTAAACTTCAAAGTCGACAGCTGTAAACAAAAATAAAGCAACCCTATCTATTGCTTGTTGTTGAATCTTAATTATCTATCAACAAAAATAACCTGGGCTTTTAATCAATCAAAGACTTTTAGAAGCTTAAGCTAAAACGGTCATATCACTTAGAACTTGGGATCTTTTCTGTAACCTGGAGTATTCTGCATCCTTGTTTTTCTCTTGACTATGAAATTCTATGTTCTGGCTAAACACCTGTTCATACTTCTCCTGGATTACTCTTTTCTTTCTCAAAATGTCTTTGGATATGAGGATGAGCTTTTGATAATCTGCTTCCTTCTCTTCTAAATCTTCTCGCAATCTTTTATTAGCAGACATCAAATTCTCATTTATGTCTTGAAGATACTTGTTATGTTCTTTGTAAGATAGCAAATATTTCTTTGTTTGATCTAATTCTGATACTATGTCGGCCTCTTCTAAATCCATAAGGATTTCATTCACTTGTAAAGACTTTGAACCTGAACCAAGTTAATTCTCAGAATTGTTTTGTTTACCTGTACAGAAAGACTCGGGTATATGCCCTGCACTTCCTTGAAGCTCTATAAATTTCTCATCTACTGAAAACTGTTCTTCATTTGCTACCTGTATGTCTTCTTCATTAAGAGAATCTTTTATGACCACAAGCTCACTGCTTTTTACAGGGCTATGTAAAACCTTTATCTCTGCTTCCTATTTGTTTCTCAATCGAGTCCTTGGCTTTAGACTCAGTTCCACATTCTCTGCCTTCAGGGTTTCAACTTGCCCTATTTTTGAAACTTCTTCTAAACTTATACTTTTTACAACAGTCCTGGTAACACATACTTCTAAAAGTTCATCATTCACAACAGTAAACTCCTCTGCGAGCTCTTTGCCCTATTCATTTGCTGGTTCCATTGCTCCCTTCGTTTGCTTACCTAAACTTTTATATTCGTTTCCTTTTCCCTTCTCTTTATAAGGCTTTTGTTTCTCTGCTTCAAACCCTGATTCAAGAAGGAAATGGTCCCAAGTTCGTCCATTCTTATTCAACTGAAAAACTATCAACAACTTTATCAACCCTTGATGAAAAAGAGAATGGGAAGTATGTTCTCGATGACCTTGAACTCAGGCAACCATCTTTTGCAAACTTTTAAACAAATAAAATGGCAAATTAAGCTTCAAATCTCCATTAAGATGCATCAGAAATCGAAAATGACACCTGAGCACTCTATCATAATGACCCTCACAGGTTGTGTAATTATGAATAATTTCTAATGGAGTCCTCCAAACCGGTTTAAGTTTACTTATATGTATACCATTCTTGCAGCTTAATTCCTCAAACTCGGGCAACATGAACTTACTATAATCAACTTCAAAAGACTGTTGTTTGAACCACTTTTCACCCTGTGATGGCACTCCAATAGCTTCTGCAATAAAATATTCATCAACCCTAACCTGTAAATCTTCAAAATGCACAACTGCATCTTTGTAATTTTTAACAAAAGCTTTGGTGACTTGTAGATTGTGGCCCTGCAATCTCTCACAGAAAGGGAACCAACCCGCATCTCTCATCATGCTCGCATATCTTGGAAACTGATGAACCCAACGAGCTTGAAGAGGATAACAGATGCTCGGTGTAGCTCATCTTGTGGATGAGTCCAATCTCACATATTTTACGAACCTGAGAAAGGAGGGGTTCGTCCCAAAGTGGGTCCTTCGATGTTAATATTTTAACGAGTCCAAGGAAGGAAAACTCGGTAGTTTTTCATATTTAGAGAGCCTAAAAAACTTAAAGGAAGCTCCATAATGTACTTTTTCGTAAAATTTAGTCTCTCGATCCCGAAAAAGTGTAAAACGATTCCCGAGAGAACTCTCCCAGCCGAGATTGACTGAAGTATACCTTTCTCGTAAATAGTCTAGACGGGCCGAAAAAGGGGTAACCTATCACCGAATAGACGACCTTTCAAATACTTTTACAAGTGTGAAAGAGTCAAGATCACTTGGCAATCTTTTCAATTTTAAGGAGTCTGAAAAGAGCTTAACTATGGACTCCTATGGTCTTTTTCGTAAAAATTAATTATTCTGGCCCGAAAAAAGAATAAAATACAACCAGGATAATACTTTCCTCATCGTTTAACGAGCATGAGTAAAGCTGACCGTACTCGACACCGTTTACTTGCGTTTGACAAGCACGACACAGGTGTGAAAGCGCTTGGAATCTTTTTCAAGTTTTAAATCCAGAGCACGAAAAAGATAAAGTGGGCTCAATATGAAGGCCAAACCACGAACAAATACCAGTATGAATGCATCCCATTGTTACCGCAAATCCTGTCAATAAATGCTAAAAAATCGGGCATTAGTAACATGAATAAGGGTTTATTAATTTTGAAATAGTAATTAATTAATTAAAAAATGTGAAAAAATGCTATATAAAGCATGGTAAAAATAGAAATTACCATTCATTTGTGATTTTTACCCAAAGGAGACATTTTTACCCATTTTGGAGCAAAATTTCAAGGATCAATACTGAGAGTTCTGGGACACCATTTCGACCGCCGTCTGTGCCAGGTAAGAATGCTTGAACCCCTCTTTCATTTCATGCAAGAAATTTTCACTTTCACCAGGGAAAAATTAATTTTTTGGCAAGCCCTTTTGGCAAGAATCGCCTGCCGTACTGCCGCGTGGGGCCCCTATCGTGAAACGCGGCACTGTTCAACAGTGCCGCGCTGTAACCTCAAAATGAGGCGCGGCACTGTGGACTACCGCGCGGCAGGGTGCCCTCCAGGCGCGGCACGTGCGAAAATTAAGTTTGAAAAATCAATTTTTCCTCAAATTTTTGCTAGAATCAAGTTGTTAAATAGTCACTAATTACTTTGTTTACCTTTTTGCAGGGATTTGCAACTTGTTTGAGGCAAAATGGTGAGTTGGAAAGAGAGGGAGCATGAAACGGATGATTTTAGGGCCGAAAATGACTTACCCACCGTGACCGCATTGAGAGAATGTGGTTTGCTAAAGTTTTTCAAGACTAAAGGGATCCGCCAACAACCTAAACTGCTTACTCACCTTATTCAATTGTGGGACCCTGATATCGAAGCTTTCCGAGTAGGAGAGCACGTGCTTGAAATCCAACTTGAAGACATCTACTTTCTCACGGGCCTCTCGAAAAGAGGGGCCCGGCCGAATCTTACCGGGTACAGTGCTTCAGACTCAAGCACAGATGATTTGATTGCTCGATATTGTCAGGCGGGTTCGAGTAAGAAGAGTGGGAAAGTGGCCATAAAAGAGGTCACAAATCTTCCTTTCAAAACTTTGCTATTCACTATTACACGTGCAGCAGGAAGCGTGAGCCCACATCAGGCAACCCGCACACAGGTAAATCTCGCAGCAGAGTGCATGGGAGGAACGGTCTTCAACTGGTGTGATGCAGTGCTGTCCCATATGAAGGAACAGGTGCACAAATGTAGAACTGGGAAAAATACCCAGTTTGGCTATGGGAGTATCTTGGTCACTTTCTTCCTGGCAAGGGTGCCATTACTGCGTCCGCAGATATCTATGCATCCTCGCCCACCTACTGAGCCATGGATGGCTCGATGGAGCGACTATGCCGAGCGCCTTGGAGGGCCTCAGCGGCTAGCTTTTGGAGAGGACTTCTTCTCTTGGCTAGAGGAGCAGATAGTCATGATCGACGACTATCCCTATTCAGGGGTAGATTTCCGCGAGGATATTGACTTGGCTTTGCCAGAAGATGATGACTGGGACAACTCTGGTATGACCTTCATGGATATGTATTTTTCTTTTTGAATATTTAATTTTTAATGCTTTTTTAGAATGTGTAAAAGACTTCTAATGTATATTCGTATGCACGTTGCAGACCGTGGACCACAACGACCAGCTGGATATTCACCACTACGTCGTGGCGGAGTAGATTGTCAAGCTGATCCTGTCGAAGAAGAAGATGAAGATGAGGCAGGAGGTGTGCGGGATATTGAGAGGAACCTGCAGGGATTGACCCATGGGATCCCTGCTATGCGGATGGATGATGTCCCCTACCACCTCCAGAGGCATACTGTGGGTGTGCCTGGACGTATTAGTCGACTTCTTCGCAAGGTGGTTCGAGCCGTGATGTGTTACCACCATCAGCGGGAGGAGTCCGATGAGGGACATGATAGGTCCCCTAGATCTCCATAGATGGTCTTTCGATCTTTTTGCGGCATGTACACGATATGTAGGCTTTGAGGGCCAATTTTTTGTATATGGGATTTGATCCCCAATTTTGTCTTTGACACAAACTTTATGTATTTTTGGAAAAAACACTTTTATATATAGTGATATGGACATATTTATGATCTAAATATTTACAATGACTTGTGCGTTTATTTATCTTTTATGATGTGTTTATGTATGGGCAAGATGCCAGTCCAAAACGTAATTGGCCAATGAATCGGCAATATAATTGAATTCTCTCGGTATATGTTGATATATGATAAAATCAAATGACCGTTCCAAGAGACGTACTCTTCGAAATAACCGAAGCAATGTAGGATCGCGAACTGTGTAAACACGGTTTAGATGAGAGACCACGAGTTGGGAGTCTAAAAAGATCGATAAGGAGTTAATCCCGAGTGAAGCAACCTCTGTCAAGAGACCAATGACTGCATGGTACTCTGCGATATTGTTGGTTGCGGGACCTAAACAAATAGCTCCTGAATAAATCAACTCGCCAGTAGGGGAATAAATCACCCATGCTGCGGAAGCGAGATTCCGGGTATGTCGGCTTGCACCGTCAGCGAATCCAAAGTAGGTAGACATCTGCGCATAAAAGCACGAGTCAAAGTAAGAGTAGATACATAAGATCCACACGCACACTAAAAAAATAAAGCAAAAAGCAAACTAAGTACATTATGTACAAGAAGTAACCCGCGTGGGGTAACCTCATGCGTAGAAACGCTTGAGGTATAGCCCGTTGCGGGGCCGTGCCAATGGCGTACCATCACAGTCGACTAGTTCATAAGCTCCTTTTTCTAAGACACGTTTTATGATGAAGGGGCCGTACCACATAGATTCAAGCTTGCCTTTTCCAAGTTTGTCATGCATCTGATCATATGTAAGTACAAGGTCACCTTCATTAAAGATCCGAGGTTGAACGGATTTGTCATATTGAGCTTTGACGCGTTTTTTGTGAGCTTCATTAGCCAAAGCGGCGTCGCGGCGGGTTTCATCTAGCTTGGCTAGGTATAGAAACCGTTCTTCTTCGGAAGTAGTGTGTGGAAGTAGCTCTATGGCTATCTTGAGTGATGGAATTTCACATTCAATCGGGAGAATGGCTTCCAGGCCATACACCAATTGAAATGGTGTAAACCCAGTAGCACTTTTCACTGAGGTTCGGTATGCCCACAGTGCTGAGAACAGAGCTGAGTGCCAATTGGATTTTTGGGTACCCACAATGCGCTGAATCATTCGTTTCAGGACCTTATTGATGGCTTCAACTTGGCCATTGGCTTGTGGGTAATACGGGGTTGAGTTTTCGTGGCGAAAACCCAGTTTGGCACTTAGTTCTTCGATCATATGATTCCTAAAATGGGAACCATGATCGGTCACAATAGACTGTGGGACACCGAATCTAGCTATGATATGATTGAATATGAACTGCGCTGCTGTTTTGCCGTCTTCAGCATACGTAGGCATCGCTTCAGCCCATTTTGTAAAATAGTCCACAGCTACTATGACATAGCTATGCCCCCCGGCTGAAGTGGGCTTACAGTGCATAAAATCAATGCCCCATTTGGAGAAAGGGCCGACGGCAATGACAGGATGGAGTGGAGCAGGATGCGAGCGTGCTTTGCTATGAAAGAATTGACATGGCGGACACTTCTTGACTGTTTCAATGCAGTCTTTGAAAATCGAAGGCCAGAAGTATCCCGCTCGCAATATTTTCTGGGCCGTAGCCATCCCAGAGAGATGACCACCACATGCTCCAGCGTGGCAGTCATTGAGAACGCGTTCCGCCTCATCTAAGGTCAAACAGCGTCGAAGGACAGTGTCGACACCACGCCGATACAAAGTATCGTTCACTATAAGGTAGTATTTTGCGTGATGTCTGATACGTCGTCGTTCATCGCGGTTGAGGTCGGGACGGAAGCGTTGGGTTTGGAGATATAAGAGAATATCCCCATACCACGGATCAGACGTGCTAATGAGGAACAATGATTCGTCGGGAAGAGAATCAATGGGCTCGGATTGCTCAGTAGCACGGGGCAAGTGACAAATTAACTCAGCGAAGACCAGAGATTTCTTAGACTTGGCTTTGACAAATTCCAAGTCAAACTCTTGAAGGATGACAATCCAACGGGAGTACTTGCCCCCAAGTACTTGTCGTGTGAGGATATAGTACATTGGATTGAAATCGGCGATAACGGTGGTCCGGCGGAGTAAGATGTAGTGACGGAATCTCTGGACAGCAAACACTGTTGCCAGAGCCAGCTTTTCAACATGTGAGTAGCGAGTTTCAGAGTCGAGAAGACTCTTGCTGAGGTAGTACACCACATGTTCTATGCCGTTGTGATCTTCCTGGACTAACACCATACCAATGGTGGAAATCGAGGCTGCGAGATAAAGGATATAGTCCTGTGTGTAATTGGGGGGTTGAATCACAGGATCTTTAGTTAAGGCTGCCTTTAAATTGTCAAAGGAGCGTTGGGCTTCATCATTCCATATGAAGGGAACATTCTTTTTGAGAAGCCGCATGTAGCCTTTCGTTATCTCAGACAGATTACAGATAAAACGGCGTAGAAAGTTTGCATGCCCTTGCAAACATTGAAGTTCTGGAATATTGGTAGGTGAAGGCAGGGCTATGATAGCTGCTACCTTTGCGGGATCTAGACGTATCCCGTCTTTGGAGACTATGAAGCCTAACAGTTTTCCGGCTTCTACACAGAAAATGCACTTATGCGGGTTCAAACGTATATTGTAGCGCCGGCACCTTTCGAAAATGGCACTCAAGTGATCTGGATGTTCTTCCCGGGTTCGAGAATGAGCGGGAAGGTCATCGAGGTATGGCTCTACGATATGTTTGATGTCATGGAATGCATAGGACATCGCCCGTTGGAAGGTTGCCCCGGCATTTTTGAGGCCAAAAGGTAACTTCCGATATGCAAAGATCCCCCAAGGGCAGATAAAGGCCGTTTTGTGCTGGTCGGCTGGGAGGATATCGATCTGATTATAGCCAGAAAAGCCATCCATAAATGAAAAGATCACACTTCCGGCACAGTTATCGATGATCTGGTCGATAAACGGAGTTGGGTAGTTGTCCTTGGGACAAGCTTTGTTCAAATCACGGTAATCAACACAGACTCTGATCGTTCCCTGTTTCTTGGCTACAGGGACGATGTTGGATACCCATTCTGTCAATGGGACAGGATAGATAAAACCAGCACGCAAAAGTTTTTCAACTTCTGCTTTAATGGCGGCTGCCTTACGAGGATGAACAGGTCGAAGTTTTTGCCAAACAGGTCGGGCGCCAGGGAAAGTTGGAATTTCGTGAACTACAATCGACGGGTCGATTCCTGGCATCTCTTCATAACTCCAGGCGAAGACATCGCGGAAAGTTTTAAAGTAGGCATTATAGAACTCCGTCTCGAGAGGAGTACATGTTTTGCCAATGTGTACATTTTCCACGATACCAGGCTTTACTGAAATGTCGATGGGAGTGGTTGCCATAAGATTGGCCAAGTTGCCTTCAGAAAATACTTCGTCGAGGGAAGTGGGGAACTTGGTTTGAACCATCCCAAGTGAAGCACTGGATTTGGTATCAGGCTCAAGTGACTGAATGGTGGGGAATGAAGATCGATGATGAAAATCTCCCCATGGTGGCTCATTACCGCACATAACCTCTATGATTGATTCGTCGGTGGGAAAAATCAAGTTGAGAGGATCAAACAATGGTGGGCGTGTATGAGTTTCAGTCGAGAGCTGTGCCACTGTGCGATCAGTAGAACAGTCGACCCAATCTGTGGCTGATTGGATCGCGTCATAAGCTGCAAGGTTTCTGTTCAAAGGAATGGAATTGCCATAGCCTTGGATTTGAGTAGGACTTGGGATCACCCATGAATCATCAGACGGGGTGACATGTGATGAAATCATGTTGACTGGTTGAAGATGGGTTCCCAGCTCTGGAAAAACTCCAATGAGGGATGAATCCTTCATGAGACCAACACCTATGTCTTGGAACCGGTACCGAGGTTGATCCAATAACGGAACGGTATTGGCGGAGTTCGGATGGGAGTCTGGGATACAGTAATCCAATTGATCAATAGTGACAATTTTCCCTTCATGAGGAAATTGTACAATCCGGAAGACTGTAGATGCTATGGCAGTCATGGCATAGAACCAGTTCCGACCAAGTAGGAGGTTGTAATCCAAAGGTGCATCTACGATTTCGATGTGTACGGATACTGTTTTGCCCCCCAGTTCAACACCGATTGAGGGGATGAGTCCGTATGGTTGAAAACCATGTCCATCAAACGCTCTAAGAGTAGTGGGAGAAGTTGTGACCTCAGGCGGGCCGAGGGCTCTCCAGCAGTTCAAAGACATAATCGACGTGGAAGCGCCCTCATCTAACACTGTATGGTGGATAACATTTCCACGGATTTTCGTATGCACCTGGAAGGCTAACTGGTGAGAAAGCCTAGGTTTAGCGTGCTCCAAGTTAAACATGATGGAGTTTGAAGTATCTGGGTCCAATGCCCCCAGTGCTGAAAGTAGGGTTCTACGCTGCGTGGGGCAGTGTTGGAGAACCTCGAGAGTTGACATAGCGCAAGGTGCTTGAGCCAAATCTTCAACAATGTTGTAGTTTTGGGCAGCTCGTGCATTCGGATTGAATGTCGCCTTTCGTATGGTGCCCTTGGGTGGGCGTAGCACTGTATCCATAAGTGGTCTCTCGATATGGAGGTGACCATTAGGGGGGGGAATAGGAATCGGATCTTCAAAAGGAGACTTGCCTTTGGCTGTCTCCGATTGTTTGGTTGAACTTGGAGGATTGTCATACGTCTTTGAACGAGTGGTGATATTAATCTCCTCATTACTTGTCATTAGGATCTCGCGGTTTGTGGACGTCTCTCCACGGGAAGGATTGGTCGGGTTGCCCCCTTGTGGGGATTCTTGGGAAACCATTTGCTGTTGCTGTTGGGGGAAAGGGTCAGTTAGCACTGCCGGTCTAGAGGATCCTTTAACGAATTTATGGACCTCGTCCTTGTAGGGACAGTCACGCGTATAATGATCATCTTGACAAATCAAGCAGGGAAACTTAGCTTTCCGACGTGGTTTTTGATCATTCTGGGTAGGTTGTGGTTTGGGGTTCTCCTGCTGGTTCTTTTTAGGTTTACCACGATTGTTTTTCTTCTTTCCTCCAGATGGTTGTGATGTAGATTGGACTGCATTCACTTCGGAGGAGACAGCAGGGGAAGTGGAAGCTTTTGAAGCGGCCTGGGTAAAAGCGGGGGAAGCAGAAGCTTGTTGCCCCGTCGAGTTGGTGGCAGGCTGAGCTTTAACTGAACCAACGATACCATCAATGGGTGGTTCAGTAGTAGGCTTTGTAGGATCAGTGTGAACGCGGGAAGCATGTGGAAGAAGTTCATGTAAAGTACCAGATTGAGTATATACTAAATCCATGTATTGTGCTGCCGAGATGGCTTGTTCTTCCGTAACAGGTCCGCGCATAGCAATATCTCTGGCTATGGGAGGCAAAAAGGATTTTGTAAACCAATCAGCAAGTAGCTGATCTGGAATAGGTGCCTTTATTAGCCTACGGCGTCTTCGCCACTCGTGGATGTGATCCGAGATATGTGTGGAAGTGGTTTGACGCAGTGAGGTTAGCAGTTCTGTTCCAGTCTCATACCGGATGGGAAGCTGGAAATGTGTCAGAAACTGCATAGCCAAAGTGTTGAAATCACGAAAAGAGTGCTGTGGCAGCTCTATATACCATTTTGCTGCCGTTCCGGTAAGCGTACGTTGGAAGAGCCGAAGTCGGATGGAATCATCCATCAAGGAGTTTGATGAACACCAAAGATGGAAGGTCATCACGTGGTTCTTGGGGTCTTCCCCGGGCTTAGCATCGAACTTGGGAATGTCCGATGGTAGTTTGGCTGGGATAGGTGGCCAGTGAGGTTCGTGCCATATAGGATCGTTAATAAGCCTCGACAAATCAGGTAGATCAAGTGTGGCCAAGAAGGGAAGCTGACGGTTCGTCTGCGGGAATGAGTAATAACCATGTGGGGCAGAGAATCCTGGAGGACCTTGCATAGCATGCTGCTGTGTGTTATACCCATATGTGTTTCCCGCGGGATACTGCTGGAAGTTCTGCGGATAATAAGCCATCTGGTTAACCGGTTGATTGTAAGCAACTGGTTGGTAAGTGTTCTGCTGAGTGGGTATAGTACCCTGAGGCTGTTGATGCCCAGGATTGGTTGCTATTCCTTGTTGGGAAAAAGTTCCTTGGAATTGTTGTGTTCCAGGGATGTTTCCACCATACTGTGTAAGTGGAGGATTTCCCATAGCAGGGTTGGGGGGTGGCTGCGACGGTGGTGTCCATGGAATGCTCGTTCCTGCTTGAGGAACGAGTGGAAATTGAAGTGACGGGTTCCAAGGAGTTGTGGCGGCCGAAGGGTAAGGGAAGCCAGAATTCAAGTTGGGGGAAATCTGAGATTGCCCCCCAGCTTGGTTCCAGTTTCTGAAAAGTGAGTACCCCCCATTCTGTGGGATTTGATGATCCCAAGAAGGAAGCATACCTGACAGGGGTGGTTGAGAGTAAGGTCCGGTGGGAACACCGGAATAAGGTTTCCCACTGCCAGGTGGATTGTACATACCAAACTGAGTAGAAAATGCTGGTTGGGAAACTTGTTGGAGCGAGCCAATAGGTTGTCCGCCAGCAGTTAGGTTGGATGGCCCTATGTGAGGAGGTTGTAGACTGGGAACTGGGTTCCCAGCAAAAGGTTGTCCTCCGACTGGTTGGGTTGATGGCCCACCAGTGGGAGGTTGTTGACTAATAATGGGGTTCCCAACAAAAGGTTGCCCTCCAGCTGGTTGGGTTGATGGCCCACCAGGGAGGGTTTGTAAGTTGGAGTTAGGGACCATTGCAGTCGGTTGTCCACCTCCTGAAATAGTATAAATGGTGGCTGAAGGTGATCCTCCGGTCGAAACGGAAGATCCAGCAGTATGACTAGGTGTTCTTCCGCCGCTAGCCAAATATGATAGCATGGATTGGCCAACGGCGCCAAAAGTACCGATTAGCGGAGGCGGTCGTCCGTATTGGACAGGTGAGGATGGAGAAAAAACTGGGTTATCCCTCATAGAATGTGCACCAAACATTGGTGATGACAGCAAATGTGGGGAATTTAGCCCAGGAGTATCAGCGTCGTCCATCACGTGTTCAATAATAGGAGGACCATCGAGAATTGGGTCCGAGTTCATATCCTGAAAAAGATTTTGGGGATCCGGCAGGAACCTAGGTGTGGTAAAGTCCGAAGGTCCTGAGCCGTCTGCAAAGGAATGATGAAATTCTGTGCTAGACGGAACGTTGGGATCCCTATAGTCAGAAGGACGAGAAACAGGGGGGTATCTAGACGCTGTCGACAGCATTTGCTCTGTGTTGCGTCTAAATTGTGCCGATGCTAACGGAGAGTTCGCTAGGCTAACCATACTAGACTGGATGGAAGCCATAATTTCGTGTCCTGGTGGGATGTTGGGTAGATGAAAAGTGCGAGGTACGTTGCTAGAAGAACTTGTCTCCTGAGGATGAACACTGGGTGACGTATTAATAACAGGCGGAAGTTCCGTCTGGGAAGTAATGAAGCCATAATCAGGTTCAAAAGGTGTGTCAGGTAGACGAGTATCTTCAACGATCTCAACGTAGCCGCCTGGGACTGAAATTAGGCCAGGTATGTCCTGGTCGGACCCTTCCGTGGTGCCAATAGATCCGTCTATATCATCGTGGAAAGTGTCTGATGGACGGGAAGTGTTGGCTTCCGGTAGAAGGATGACCTCTGGTCTAGTACTCTGGGTCGTGCTAGGTTCAGCTGCTGTAACTGTGCCCACTGTTACAGATAAATCTGGGATGACAGTGGGTGAGGTGACAGTGGAAGCCTCAGACATGCTAGTGGTCATAGAAGCTGCAATGGATTCTGAGACTGTGCTGTGTGTGGCAGTTACAGGCGTAACTGAAGATGTTGTACGTATCGGCGGTGGGATGTTGCCTCGACCAGCACCGCGGCCAGGAGGAGCAGGAATGCGTGATGCAGGCGGAACAGAAGTCCGTGGCGGTGGTGGTGGTGGAGGGCTTAGGCCCTGTTGTCTTCGTGATCTTCTTTGTTGATCTGACATGATGACAGGAAAATGAAAATCGAGGGCAGTACTGTAAACAAAGAACTCAAAAACTCTAATGCAGCCGAGTGTGCAAAAGAGGAGCTAGAAAAAGCAAGGCTCACAGGCCAAAAAAGCAAGCTCTAAAATCTATACTGAGACCGGTGTCTCAATAAGCGAGCTGATCAACAAAAATGGCCAGAATGCCAACAAGCAGTCCCTACAAAGGAAAAAATGACCCTCTACAAAGATGAGACGCCAAGCAAACTCCTAACTAAGAGCTGGAGACCTCAACAGGCTGTATCCTTCGCAAGGTGATGAAATCTAAGTCGAACAATACAACATGAGAGACCGATATAAGAAGGATATCCCTCTACCGAAAGGGATCCTGGGTAAAAGAGCCCTAGTAGAATAGATACTAAGCCACCTCGTTCATGACACGTCGGAAAAGGTTTTGGGCACTTCAGCCTTCCGAAGAAGACAGCGATCGATGTTGCCTTAGGGCTAAGTGGAGTGCGGTATTCCACAGAGTCCGTCCGGTTCTCAATCTCGCGGCCGTTTAACCCCTGAACAGTTAGAAACAGTCAGGAGGCCCCTCCACAAACTGGCTGTGACCGTGTCAATAAGTACTAGAGGATTTTAGTTCCCTAAAGACAACGACTATGTCTCAGATGAAAATGACAAGGGGGAATTATTTTGATGCCTATCCCCGGTGTCCTACCTAACTACCAAATTCTTTTGATTTCCTCAAGTGAGGTTAAAGTTGGTTTAATTAGGGTGATTAATTTTAGTGGCTGTCTTTACTCAATCGGGTAGTGGACGTGAAACTTGATGGTGTTATGACGACTCAAATCATGCAAATGAGAATGAATCATAAACAAGCCTTTGTCTTCGATGAAATCTAGCTAAGGTAAAGATAGAGGTTCTTCGATCCAATATGCATAACAACTTTCACAAGCAATCAAAGTAAAAGATTTTTCTTTTCTTTTCGATTTATAAACCAAGCCAAGCTGAAGTAAACACGCTTTTCAATGCACTGATTTTACAATCTACAATGCTTCTATGATGAGAATTTTTATGGCAAAATTAATGGTTCATTTCCCTATGCAAAATGCCACTAGACTTTTTCAAATTAAACAACAAATTTGCTCTCAACCAATGATCTTTTTAATTTACTGAAAATGATAATGACAATATGACTGTAAAACTACAGTGTTCAGTAACTGAAGACAGTGGTGTTGAGTTGGTTGTGGGGAAAAGCCAAGTCAAATGCACTCAAATTGAAAAATGACCAATATGTCAAAAGTGCCACTTAATTCAATCAATCAATCAAGCTCACAAACCATGTAATAAGCAGACCAAACAGACTGGAAATTAACCAGGCTGCTAACAAGCAACAGTAAAGACTATCTGAGGCAGGGAGCAACTCAGGAAACCAAGCAAAAATTAAAAAATTTACCTACTTGCAGACACTACTGCGGTCTATAGACTGCCTGAAGCGCGGCACTGTGTTACTGTCGCGCTGGTATGAATGCCTAGGACGCGGCACTGTGTAAATGTCGCGCTGCAAATGCTACAGGGCGCGGCACTGTGGCAAGAGGGAAAAAAAACGCAACTGGAAAAGAAAAAATCAAGTTTTCAGGGTTGTTGCTAACCCAGGGGACTCAGTAATAAAACAGGGAGATAAATACTGCGAGGAGGGGCGAATAAGGGTCAAAAAAGACCAAAATTCAAGGTGGTTTGAAGTGCAACAAAAGACTGATAATTCAAAGATAAATGACTGTGAATTTGAACCAATCAAGCAGTAATCAAACCCAGCGGAGTCGCCATTCTTGTTATGTGGAATTCTGCCCTACGGATAAGTCAAAACTCCCTTAGGCTAAAGTAGGATCTAACTAACTCTAGGCTAAGAACAGACAAAACAAATGCAACCTTGAATCCCTAGATCTAACATACATTTCAGTATTAAAATGCTGAAGAGAATAGAGAAGAGTTTAACTGACCTCGTATCCAAACGCTTGTCTTTGATATTTGCTCCAAGCTCCAAGTAAACCTGTTAACAATGGAACCAAAACACAAGCATGTACTATTCTCTAACAATCTGAAAACATGAGTTAGGATCTAAATCTATGAGAGATACAAATCATATCATTAAAACAATATCAACACAAATGATTTGGGGAAACAAGACAAGTTATTCCATTACAACTTGAAGATTACTTACAAAGGGTGCTTGATGCCCAAGCCAATCCTCCAACTCCAAGTGTCTTCTCCTCTTAGCTATCTCTACAATGCTGCAAGACCATAAGTTTGGTGCTCTCAAGAGTCCTCCCTCTTCCCAATGGCATGCCTCTCTTTTATAGTGAATGGTGAGGTTAACCAACAAGAGAGATGAGTGGATCTAAGGAGGGATAAGTGGATCAGGGTTTCTAATCGAAGGAGGTAAGTTGGGATCGAATCAAGGAACCCAATCTTCCATCATCTTCGAAAATCCAAGATCCCACAAGCCAAGGGCAAAAACTATAAAAAGGGTGCCGCGCTTTGCAAATGCTACAGGGCGCGGCACTGTGCCGCGTTTTGACAAGATGGCAGGACGCGGTAGTGTGTGGAAATAAAGTCCAAGGTGGGTCAAAAACTTGCCAGGGTGGATTTACCTTCAAGGTTGACTCATCATCTGTCTCTTCTGGATGGTTCAAAACAGTAGGGAAAGTGTCGTCGAGATGTGTTGTGATGGGGATGCGACACTGTGAAACATAGAGGTATAACAGGACCAAAGCATTGAAGGCGAAGGACAAGGTGCCCATACCCGCAATCTGCGCCGGAAGTCACGGAACCTGCAGGAAGCGGCGACGTGACTGCAAGCGGCGCCTACAGTACACCTAGCCATGTGCGTGGTTAGGGTTTTTGGGGATTACTGTTGGGAAAGGCCCACAGTTTTGTAAAGGTGTGACCGCCATGGCCACCTATATATATGTGTAATTACAAAGAATAGATGTTAGTTAGCTGATTAGTAGTAAGTGGGTTAGTCAGTCCGCTAGTAAGCTAGCCATTCAGTCTTCTATCGTGTTGTTAGAAGAAGAGTCGAGCCGGGATAGCCGTGGAGTTAATCCATGAGTTGCAGACCGTCTGAGTCGACGTCTAAACTATTGTAATCTCTAAGAGAGACTGGATCGAGAGAAGGGCTCCCAGCTGTGTGTGTGGAGTTTCCTGGAAATATCTAAGGCTGCAGCTGTGTGCGCAGCATATTGTGTAGCTCTATCAGTTTCTGGTTAATATAACACTCCCGTGGACGTGGATTTCCTCGAGGAGGTGAACTTCATACTTCTTCTTGTCAGGATGCTGTGTTGAGTGATTGCCTGTTTAGTTCATTACCTATGTATACATGAATCGTGCAATATCTTTATGAGTGTTAAGTGAGTTCGTGAAGTTCCCTGTAACTATAATTGTTAAGTGGCGAAGAATATGTGAACGCTGTCGCCGCAGCGACAGGGGAATGCATTACTGCACCGGGCGCGAGAAAGGAAAAGATACATAGAGCATTGACGCAGGGGATAGTTGCCCCGTGCGCCGGGACGGAGATGCCGCGCAGCTAGGCTGTTGAGTGAGTTCCGCGCTGTTACGCCGAGGGGTCTGCGGAAAAGTAAGACAGTCCGATTTGGGGAATCGCCGAGGAAGAGAGAAACAGTCTCCGCGTCGCCCAGGTTAAGGAAATCTGATTCCTTAGCCCCCCCATAGCCACTTCGGGTGAGACCTCGAGCTGCTGCGCAGCTCGTTGCCGAGAGGGCCAGTGCGCCAAGGGGTTTTGTTGCTGCGCTTCATTAAAACCTGGGTCTGCCCCAGAAAGCAGCCAACAACACTATGGAAATTAAATCTTATTTGATAAAATAAAATAGCCAAAGACAAGTCGGCCTTCAAAAAATTCAAGGATATGAAAAGTATAAATATAGAAGACAAGTTATATTTGAGTGTGGATTTTTGAGTGGAAGAATTCGGAGGGATAGTAGCTCTGATTTCGGGGTTTGGAGAAGATGACGACAGTGAGGGCAGTTTGGGTGGAGCAACAACAACATCAACAGTAAAACATTCTTGTTTATCTCTTATTTCTGGGTTGGTTACATGATGTTTGGATGATGATAAAGCAACAATATAATGATTTAGGAAGACAAGTATAACAGAATGAAATTATCTTTGTATCTTTGATTTCTGGGGCTTCACTGAGTGATTAACAACTTGGTGACATGATGCTGATTGAGTATTTGTGACCTTCTGGGTCCCTTACATGTACATCCTTCGCATGAGAAAAGACCATGGGAAATGGGTGATAATTGTGGGAATTGTAGTCAGATTCATACTTGATCATCGCATCTTTGGAAGAGTATGAGTTTACACTAAGACTAAAAGACATGAGGAGGATTCCCTTCCCATTAGGCCTCCCCCTGCTACTTAGTACTTGAATGTCCTTTTGCAACATTTTTATGGGAAACAACCTTGGGTTTCCAAGGGATTCCAGTTCATCTTATTCTCTGAGGGAGGGATCCACGATTCAGAGTATGGAGTGCTTGTTTATGCTAGGCCATGAAATTGTTAAGCCATTCTTGTTAATATAAGACCTTATTGAGTTGATTACTCCTTGCACTAGCAAAATACTGGTTCCTAGAGAACCCTTTCTCCATAGTGGTACAACTAATTTTCACCATGTCAGATTTCACTAAGAATTTTGTCTTAGTGTGTGATGACTATGGTCTTGACCTAAGAGTGGTATTTCAACACAATGGATGCCTATTATCCTTCACTAGTAAGCATCAATTAAAAAATAGAAACCAAAATTCAAAATGCTGATTATGATCCCCAAACATAAAATAATTATATATTTGATGCATTTCAAGACGGATCTTCTAAACACTAAAATAACCAGAGAACTTGGAAAGCAGAAGGAGAAAACCATGTCAAAACCCACTTTAAAAAACACGTCAAAACGCTTACCTTATCATTTTCCTTTCGCCAGATCCATTCGCCCATACAACTTGATAAGAGTTGTCCACGAGATGCATGTCCATCACCAAGACCCGCATAAATCATCAAAGGCATAATTTTTATATGAGTAAATAATATATAAGCAAATAAACAACCATTTAAATCCTACTATAAAGTCCTGTAGAAATCAATGAGCCATGAAATGTTAAATTTATTAACAATATTTTAAGAAATAGACATGCATTTACAAATTTACAACCATCTTTAATACATAGGAATAAAAGAGTATTTATACCTTATTGAGCTCCTCTCTGCTTTGAGAATAGTTTTATATTCTCCTCGTGAAATAGCATGACTTCCTCTACTACATGTGAAGAGCTACTAGCCAGAATTCATCATACTACAAAAAACATAACGTGCGCTGAATTTGTTGTTATTGAAAAATAAATAAATAATAAATAAATAACTCAACCCCTAGGGAAAAAGGGTAGTTGTTCACCTGCAAAATCTGTGTAGGGTCTTTTTAGTGCCAACTGGTGGTAAGTTGTTTTGATTTTGCTCATTATTGGAAGAGGTTGTTAGACACATTGGCTCACTTAGAGGGGTCCAGTAGGTTCTGTTATCACTAGAGTTGGACCTAGACTACTAAGGTTCAAGCCTAGAGAAATCTTGATAGTAGTTAAACGATAACTAGGGATATTATTTTATGGTAATGATGGTAGGTAATCAATAATTATAGAAATCAAGCTAGGATAGAAAAGAGAACTGCGGAGAATGTATCACTGTCAAGTACAATAACATAAAAGGCTACGAGCATGAAATTACAAAAGAACCGAGTCAAGTTCTGCATTAGGGATTTAAAGATAATTTCATGTGCATCATAAGAATTCTTGCATAGATAAATGGGACCATACACATAACAAAATCATGAATAGCATGTAATTCAGTCATTAAAGCAAAACATGGCTCATTTGATCATAATCATTTCAAAGCAGTCATTTCATATTAAAAGCAACACAATGTATACATGCTTGCAATTGCAATTCATAATACGAGTCTGATCTCCATAAGTTGTTCCGACCTCTTTTAATATCATACTACTGTCTATTATATACAATAACCTTCAAAATTTGAAACAGTTTTAAGATCCTCATTTCATGGATCTCGATCATCTTAAAATAGTAAATTTGTTTCTATCAAACTAACTTAAAGGTCAACTTAAACTTCAAAGTCGACAGCTGTAAACAAAAATAAAGCAACCCTATCTATTGCTTGTTGTTGAATCTTAATTATCTATCAACAAAAATAACCCGGGCTTTTAATCAATCAAAGACTTTTAGAAGCTTAAGCTAAAACGGTCATATCACTTAGAACTTGGGATCTTTTCTGTAACCTGGAGTATTCTGCATCCTTGTTTTTCTCTTGACTATGAAATTCTATGTTCTGGCTAAACACCTGTTCATACTTCTCCTGGATTACTCTTTTCTTTCTCAAAATGTCTTTGGATATGAGGATGAGCTTTTGATAATCTGCTTCCTTCTCTTCTAAATCTTCTCGCAATCTTTTATTAGCAGACATCAAATTCTCATTTATGTCTTGAAGATACTTGTTATGTTCTTTGTAAGATAGCAAATATTTCTTTGTTTGATCTAATTCTGATACTATGTCGGCCTCTTCTAAATCCATAAGGATTTCATTCACTTGTAAAGACTTTGAACCTGAACCAAGTTAATTCTCAGAATTGTTTTGTTTACCTGTACAGAAAGACTCGGGTATATGCCCTGCACTTCCTTGAAGCTCTATAAATTTCTCATCTACTGAAAACTGTTCTTCATTTGCTACCTGTATGTCTTCTTCATTAAGAGAATCTTTTATGACCACAAGCTCACTGCTTTTTACAGGGCTATGTAAAACCTTTATCTCTGCTTCCTATTTGTTTCTCAATCGAGTCCTTGGCTTTAGACTCAGTTCCACATTCTCTGCCTTCAGGGTTTCAACTTGCCCTATTTTTGAAACTTCTTCTAAACTTATACTTTTTACAACAGTCCTGGTAACACATACTTCTAAAAGTTCATCATTCACAACAGTAAACTCCTCTGCGAGCTCTTTGCCCTATTCATTTGCTGGTTCCATTGCTCCCTTCGTTTGCTTACCTGAACTTTTATATTCGTTTCCTTTTCCCTTCTCTTTATAAGGCTTTTGTTTCTCTGCTTCAAACCCTGATTCAAGAAGGAAATGGTCCCAAGTTCGTCCATTCTTATTCAACTGAAAAACTATCAACAACTTTATCAACCCTTGATGAAAAAGAGAATGGGAAGTATGTTCTCGATGACCTTGAACTCAGGCAACCATCTTTTGCAAACTTTTAAACAAATAAAATGGCAAATTAAGCTTCAAATCTCCATTAAGATGCATCAGAAATCGAAAATGACACCTGAGCACTCTATCATAATGACCCTCACAGGTTGTGTAATTATGAATAATTTCTAATGGAGTCCTCCAAACCGGTTTAAGTTTACTTATATGTATACCATTCTTGCAGCTTAATTCCTCAAACTCGGGCAACATGAACTTACTATAATCAACTTCAAAAGACTGTTGTTTGAACCACTTTTCACCCTGTGATGGCACTCCAATAGCTTCTGCAATAAAATATTCATCAACCCTAACCTGTAAATCTTCAAAATGCACAACTGCATCTTTGTAATTTTTAACAAAAGCTTTGGTGACTTGTAGATTGTGGCCCTGCAATCTCTCACAGAAAGGGAACCAACCCGCATCTCTCATCATGCTCGCATATCTTGGAAACTGATGAACCCAGTGTAAATTATCTGGTTCAAGTCTGCATATTAATCCACTAGGCTTCTTTATTTTCGTCATGGTGCATGAATTTTCATTCATAATTCATCCCTGCTACCCTGCATGCCTGTTTAATTTCATAAAACATATGCCCGAAAAAAGGAACACGCTACAGGGTTAGTGTGAAAACCAATATTTCATGTTCATGATTTGTGATGATGTCGATCATCATGGATACAACATTGAGATGAGTGATTCACACTCATAGGATGAAACGACTTCACAATTGTTGTCTCTGCTTTAATGAAAGAGTAGTGTCAATTAAAACATTAGTACCAAAACCCCGCCACTCGTACTTATTGCAAAAATCGATACTGGCAGCATCATCCCTTTTGATATTTTTTTCATATGCTGCCAGTATATAATTATAAATCATATATGAAATAAAAATTGCTAATGTTTCAAGCATAGCAATATTAATCATGGTAACATTTGTATCATTTCAATTAAGAAATAAAACATTTCGAAAATCAAATGACAAATGAGCCTTATTTTGGTTTTAATAAATGAAACATTTGATAAAAACAAACTAGGGTAAAATTTGGGATAAAGAAAATGAGAAATTCAAAGGGAAGCTATGGTGGAATTAGGAATGGTAATTAGTTAAAGTCGAAAATTCTAAAGTAAATCTAGAATACCACCCTAGAGATAACATCTGGCTCTGATTGGGGATAAAGCTCTCCTTGCGAGGCTTTAAGAACATCTTGATCTGTGTCTTCTGAAACCTGGTAGAATCATATTTTTGTCTTATTGGGGTGGAGTCTGATTTACAAAACTGTAATGATATATACAATGAGTATGTACACTGACCTTCTGCAACTCAGTATGTGTGAAAATATTTTAAAAATCGTCCATTCACTGGACCTGCAACTTCCTCACCATTCAAATTATGTAGGACAAAGGTATTGTTTCCCAAGATCTTAACCACTGTAAAAGGTCCTAGCCATAAATTATCGAACTTTCCATGCTTACCTTTGTCTTCATTCCATGCATCCCACCTGAGAACCAAGTCACCGACTGCAAAGATATATTTTTTAATCTTTTTATCAAAACTTTCTTTTACCTTTTTTCTGTGCATTTCAGCTTTTTCCAGAATGGCTTCTCTTTCCTGCTGCAATTGGATTATCTGAAACCCTCTTCTTCTTATTTCATAAGGTTCTTCTTTAGTTTCCTGCAAAAATTTGATTACTGGGGAAGCTAATTGGACAGGAAACAATGCATCAACTCCATATACCAACTGAAAAGGGGATGTCCCAATATATTTCTTTATGGTTACCCTATCAGCCCAGAGAGCAAATTTTAATTTGGTGTCCCAACTCTTTTTTATTTTCCAATAACATCTTCCTAATACTATTCACAATAATTTTATTACTGGATTCTGCTAATCCATTACCCTGTGGGTAATAAGGTGTGGACTGTTTCAAGCTAATGTTATTCTCCTCACAAAATTTCACCATCTTTTTGGACATAAAAGCTGGGGCATTATCAGTGATTAGCTTCCTAGGACATCCAAATCTGCTGAGAATATTATCATGCAGGAAACTCATAATAATTTGATCTGTTGCTCTTCTTGTAGGGATTGCCTCCACCCATTTAGTAAAGAAGTCAGTAGCAGTTAAAATCCATTTATGTTGACCATTAGAAGCAGGATGAATCTCTCATATAAAGTCTAGACCCCACTGTTGGAATGGAACATTTACTGCTATGGGTTTTAAAGGTAAAGACTGTAATTTGTGCTTACCTGCAAACTTTTGGCACTCCATACAAGTTCTGACCTGATGATACACATTTGTAAAAAGGGAAGGCCAATAGTAACCTGCTCTCAAGATTTTAAATGCAGTGGCTTTCCAGTATTTGTGTCCCCCACAAACACCACCATGTAACTCTGCAGTGACAACATTGGCTTCTGATCTATCCAAACACTTCAACAATATACCTCCAGGATCTTTCCAGTATAAAACTTGATCCATTAAAACATATTTGAGAGCTTTCAGTTTTAAAGATCTACATTCACTTTTATTTAAATTTGGAGGACATTGTAGATGCAACAAGAAATATACAATATTTTCATACCATGGAGAGTCATAATACTTGTTGTAAATCTGCTCCTTATTCTGCTCTGTTGACACATCTTGCTCTGAATTTTCAGCCATCAAATGAAGATCTAATACCTGACAATTTGATTCTGCTAAAAGCTTGGCTAAACCCTACCCTTTCACCAGCTTGGTAGGTTTAATGTCCACATCATACTCCATAACTTTGGCTATCTATCTGCCTTTTTTTCCTTCATTGTTGGGTTATATCAAGATTTCCTTAACTGCTGAACTTGGAACATAGGCTAGACTTTTTGAATGCAAAACATAAATTCTAAAGAATTTAAGAGCTTTAACTAATGCATATGCTTGATTTTCCATTGTACTATATTTAAGCTCTGAATCTCTTAATGTTTTGCTGAAGAAAGATATTGGTTGTTATAAGCCATCTGAATTTTTTTGGAGTAAAACAATAGCTATGGTATCTTCAGATGCAAATGAGAAAATTGCAAAATCTTTGGTATAATCAGGAGCTATTAAAACTGGTGCCTCTATGAGTGCCTGCTTTATCCTTTCAAATGACTGTCTAGCCTGATCTGACCACTTAACTTCCCTGTCCTTTTTAAGCATCTCAGTGATATGTTTAATAATCTCTGCAAAGTTAGGAATAAACCATCTTAAAAAATTGATTTTTCCAATAAAAGATTGAATTTGCTTTTTATTTCTAGGGATGGTGATTTTCAAGATAGCCTTTACTCGTTCTGGATCTATCTTTATTCCTTCAGCAGAGACTATATGACCCAAGAGTTTGCCCTTTGTCATGGAAAAATGAGACTATTTTGGGTTTAGTGATAAACCAGTTTTTCTGCACTTAAGGAAAGTCTGTTTTAAATGCTTCAAATGTTCATCATCAGATTTAGAAAACACTGTCATATCATCTTGATATATCACTACAATTTTTTCATTTTCCCCCACAAAGGCTATGTCCATAGCCCTTTGAAATGTGGCACCTACGTTCATGAGCCCAAAAGGCATTTTATCGTACATAAATGTACCCCAGGGGGTTGTGAATGCTGTCTTCTCTCTGTCCTCTGGCTGTACTGCAATCTAGATATAACCAGAAAACCCATCAATCATTGAAATCCTTTGGGAACCTACCACTCTTTGCAGGATCTGATCAATTTTGGGCAATGAATAATTATCTTTAAGGCAACATCTGTTCAAGTTACGGAAATCCACGCAGCGCCTTATCTCTCCATTTTTTTTTGCGTACTGGCACAAGATTTGCCACCCAAGATGAATATCTGAGAGGTACAATAATTTTTGCATCCAACAATTTTTTCACTTCCTTTTCAATAACTGGAAGTAACGCTGGATTAAGCCTTCTAAGTTTCTGTTAAAAGGCTTAGTGTTTGGTTTCAATGGGATCTTATGCTGGATAATGCTGGTATCATAAGTTCTAAGATCCTCATATGACCAAGCAAAAATGTCCACAAATTCCTTCAGCAAATTGATATATTTTTTCTTTTCCCCTTCCGAAAGTGTCTTAGATATTCTGATAATTTTGGGTTTAGCTTCAGAACCAATATTGCAACTTAAAACATCTTCTTCAGTGGTCTACAATGTAGGTTTCAACAATGTGTCATCCTTTGAGAACAACCTTTCCAACGGGACAAGTCCCTTAGGAATGAAGTTTCCTTTTAACTCAACAATTTTATGGTTTGCAATTGAATCTTTTGCATAGGAAACTTTTTCAACCAAGTCAACATCTTGATCCTAGTCAATTAAATCATCTGCAAATTCAGCTGTTAATTCCAAAAATTCCTTTATCTCCTGATCATCATGAAAGACTTTCCATTGTTTGATCTCATATGAAACAGATGGCCTGTATCTTACATCAATTGGATATTTCAGATGTGTTAATTTCGGAACTTTGAAGTAAGCTGATGCCAAGGCTAATGAGTATGCTGTCTGGAAATAATCTCTTGGGATATAAGTTATGTTGAAAGCTAAGAAGAAATTGTCTATCAAATCCCAAACTTCATTTCTATAGACTTTCAACAATTGCTGTTTTACCTGATAAATATTCTTGACCCGCTGAACAATCAATTTAGAGTCGCCAAATACAACAAGCTTTTGAATATTTAAATCTTTTGCAGTTCTCAATCCCATAACTAATGCCTCATATTCAGCAGTATTATTAGTTGTTTGAAATTCTAGCTTATACATGAGAGAAATAATCTCACCTCCAGCAGACATGAGTACAACACCTGCTCCTGCTCCTTCCTTACTTGATGCTCCATCAAAATACATTTGCCATATACCTTCCTGCTCTTCCTTCTTTTGCTGAACTGGATTATCTTTCTGCACTTGCAAGACGTCTATAGAATCATCATTCCGAACTTGTAACACACCTGTAAAATCATCATTCAAATGTAACATGCAAGAACCCATATCTTCCTGTACTAAGTAAATAGGATGGTTTGTAGGATTTTTATCATCACTTACCAAAAATGCCAACTATACTTCTAAAATACAAGGTGAATATGTAGTCTGCAAACAAATTATACTAATCTTGTTCACCCTCCGAAATCAGATGTAAAGATGTAAAATACCCAGGGAAGATGTACTTTCGTTTCTCCGTTCCCCAACAATGGCGCCAGAAGATGTTATCACTAGAGTTGGACCTAGACTACTAAGGTTCAAGCCTAGAGAAATCTTGATAGTAGTTAAAGGATAATTAGGGATATTATTTTATGGTAATGATGGTAGGTAATCAATCATTATAGAAAGCAAACTAGGATAGAAAAGAGAACTGCAGGGAGTGTATCATTGTCAAGTACAATAACAGAAAAGGCTACGAGCATGGATTTACAAAAGAAACGAGTCAAGTTCTGCATCAGGTATTTAAAGATAATTTCATGTGCATCATAAGAATTCTGGCATAGATAAATGGGACCATACACAGAACAAAATCATGAATAGCATGTAATTCAGTTATTAAAGCAAAACATGGCTCATTTGATCATAGTCATTTCAAAGCAGTCATTTCATATTAAAAGAAACACAATGTATACATGCCTGCAATTGCAATTCATAATACGAGTCTGATCTCCATAAGTTGTTCCGACCTCTTTTCATATCATACTACTGTCTATTATATACAATAACCTTCAAAATTTTAAACAGTTTTAAGATCCTCATTTCATGGATCTCGATCATCTTAAAATAGTAAATTTGTTTCTATCTCACTAACTTAAAGGTCAACTTAAACTTGAAAGTCGACAGCTGTAAACAAAAATAAAGCAACCCCATCTATTGCTTGTTGTCAAATCTTATTTATCTATCAACAAAAATAACCTGGGCTTTTAATCAATCAAAGACTTTTAGAAGCTTAAGCTAAAACAGTCATATCACTTAGAACTTGGGATCTTTTCTGTATCCTGGAGTATTCCCCAAGATTTTCGGATATTCAATCACACTTTTAAAACCATACTTGAAACCAAGATTTAGGTCTTCCTCGGTGGCAACATCTTGGAACGTATTTCCCTGCAATGCATAACGCATTTCTCATTTCCAGTATCAAAAACATATATTTGTTCGCTACTGTCAAATACATATTCCCCAAAGTTAATCATTTAATTCTTACGATTCGGGCTCTTATTTTTCTATAGCCACCTTGGCCCAGTCTATGCCGCCTGTGCTTTTCCACTCTAACCTTGGTTTCTTTGGAGGTGTCAGGTAGCTTATATATGAAAATTTTGAAAAACGTTAGATATCAGGATTCTTACTTAAAACAAAAAAGAAAAAAATAAATGCGCATATTTCACTAAAAAGTTGATATGTGTTGTACCTTGCTTTTCTAGGCCGTGGTTGTTTTCCTTGTCTTTTTAGCAAGTTCTCCTTTGCATCCTCTATGAGTGCCTTCCACTCTTTCTTCAGAACCATGAGAGGGCGCTCATGCAGGTCAAGTTGCAATTTATCCCTATATTGGGCCCTGGTATATTTTAAATTCTCGCCGACTAACTTTGCAACCACTTTCTTGTTGAATGTATTGCTGAACAAGTTTACCATGTGGTCTATCAATTCATCTCTCTTTGCACTATCTTGGCTATTCCACCATGTACGAATGGTGGGGCCAAACAACTCCAATGCTTTGTCATTCAAATTCCCGTAGAAAACATTGTTTCCTGCATAAACATGTAATCCATTAATTTTTAATAATTTCAACGTATATCCATTTCAATTTCATGATTAAAATGAATAAACTAATTAATAAATACCTACAATCTTTTGAATCTTGATCGGAACACAAGCGTCATCCACCAGAAAGGTGAGATCTAGTGATCTGGTGCTTTTAACTCGTGCTGCTCCAGGAAAAATTTCCTGGTCATCTACAGTACGTTCATCTCCAGAGTCATGTGGGGTCCTAGGCTTCGTCTCATCATGCTCCGGGATGTCATGCCGATTAAAATCAATGCCCTCATCAATGGATTGGAGGCCAACCGCAGGAGTGTCAAAAAGCCTCATTGGTGCATTGATTTGTCGACATTGTTGCTGCATTGGAGCATCACTGCTACCTATACCTTTCTCGGCAATTTCTCCAGTCATGGGTTGTAAAAAATCCTACAAACGAAAAAATTTACTTTATCAGATCACTTGGAAAAATAGAAAACATAATATCAAATATGAAATCATGTCATAGCTTAAAAAAAGATGTGAAGATGCCACTTACCCCATAAGATTTTATTCGTTCTTTCAGCTCTTCAATCCTTGCCCTGATCTCCTGTGTCATGGGCCTTATGTGAGCCAAGGAAAGTATTTCTATGTTTTCCCTTTTCAGGGCCTTCTTCATAGTTTCCATTGGGTCTATGGAATAGTAAATTTCATCCTCAAGCTCCTCATCACCCAGATCAAGTGCACTGGACTAAATTCATCAAACAATAAAATTAAGCAAAATAATTTTAACATCATTCAAACATTGTTATTGTAATGAAATTTAATTACTATTAAGAACTAACACTTACTTGATGCGTTGTTGTGGCCGCTGACTTCCCACGGTCCTCACCTTGACACGATACATCAATCAATAATTCATCATAAGCATAGAAAAATGTGAATGTCAACAGTGGAAATCGAATGTTAACAGAAAAAATTGAAACATTTAGTTATTATATTTAACACTTACCTGACGGGGCATAGAGTGTGACCTTCCACGGTCACCCTGGAACATGGAAGCAGCAGGTGCCTTTCCACTGGCACCACCCTGACACAATAAATCAATAACTAAACGTTATGAAAATAATCGTAACATAATAAAAAATGAGATATTGCAATAATATTTATTTTTACCTCAGAAGTAGAGGACACGTGTTCTGTTTCATGACGAACATGGGCAGTCCCCTGCTACAGTGTAATAAGCATGTTGTCACATGGAAATCTTCTGGGGTTGGAGTTTCTAGTTATTGTAGTCATATTTAGTTACTATATTTGGTTGAGTCAATAATTGTAACATAAACAAAAATGAGATATTGCAAAAATATTTACTTTTACCTCCGAAGGAGAAGATAGATGTTCTGCTCCATGGCGATGAGTAGACCACTACCACAGTGTAATAAGCATGTTATCATATGGAAATATTCACAATAAGCACAAAAAATGCGAATGGTAACAGTGAAAATCGAATGTTAACCGAAAAAATCGAAACATTTTGTTATTGTAGTCATATTTATTTACTATATTTAACATTTACCTAACGAGGCATAGATTGTGACCTTCCATAGTCACCCTGGACTGTGGAAGCAGAATGTGGCTTTCCATTGCTGCCACCCTGACAAAATAAATCAATCAGTAAAGGTTGAGTCAATAATTGTAACATAAACAAAAATGAGATAATCATAACAGTGTAATAAGCATGTTATCACATGGAAATATTCATAATAAGCACGAAAAAAGTGAATGTCCTCGGTGGAAATCAAATGTTAACAGAAAAAATCGAAACATGTAGTTATTGTAGTCATGTTTAGTTACTATATTTAGCATTTACCTGATGAGGCATAGTGTGTGACCTTCCACTGTTACCCTGGACCGTGGAAGCTACATCTATTCGATTTAAGTTGTAATCGATCAACAACTCTTCACCTGGAAGTATTGTTTTTGTTGCACATACAAATATGCTCTCAGCGTCATAATTACATGATCCTCCGTTGGCAATAAAATATTGCATGCGTCTGCGAAATCTTTTCCTTACCTTTTTCAGATCTAGTTGATATAGAACCGGTAGATCTAGTACAACACGTCTCACTTTCAACCTCTTTGAATATATCTTCATCATCACTCGAGGAAGATAGATCTGACAGATACCTATTTGGTGGTACCTACACTCGATAAAGCAAGAATATAAGTTACCAAGTAGAAATAATTTAGTGTGCAAATATATTTACTTGTAATTTTCTAATATCAAAAGTTATTTGTAACGCCCCATTTTGACGTTACTACCTAAACTATTATTATATGTTGTATTTGCTTGATTATGAGACTTCATCGGTTTGACGACACTGTGGACATGTGGTTCTATTGTTTGGCCGATATATATGTGTGTGTGTGTGATGTTAGTATTAGGATACATAGTCATGTTAGATATGTATCATGTGTTAGTTATGTCTCATATATGCAAGTTAAGGAATGATGGGTACGTGGATACCGTTAAAGTTATTGTTGAACGAAAGAATGTTACACCAGGTGCATGGTGAAAATAATGAATTGATTATTGTGGTTATGTTATGACGAAATGTATGTGTACATGTTGAGGATTTTTGCATGATATTCGAGATTGTATGTCGAGGACTGACTTACAGGTTAAAATGGCTAAGTGGTAGCTGTATCCTATGAGGTGGGAGAGCCTTGGGGACATGGAATCCGAAAGATAAGCGGTATGCAGGTGATGCATTATTTACTTTCGCATGATTATTATGCTGTTATTATGATGTATGGGTGGGGTAGGGTTTCAGGAAACCCAACCGCCCAGATTGGTTATACGATGACAAACCGAGTACAGGTGCAACACAGTTATTATGTCAGGTAGACATAGTCCCTTGTTCCATTAGGGGGGTGGAGGATTTACCCACTGTTTATCCCCGAAACCCAGAGTCATGGGAGGGCTGTGCTACGGTGCGCTCTCCAAGGTGTGTGATGATGATTGGTGGTTGCCTGCTGGGGAAGCTTGGTCGATGTAGTCGACACTTCCGCTTACGGGTTCTAGCTGGATTCGGTCATGGCTTGACACTTCAGGGTAGTCCAACAGAGGAAAGGATATGGTGTGGAAGTTAGTTGTGATTAGGTAGATGATGTAGGTAGATAGGTGTAACTTGAAGCTGAAAAGAAAACGCGATCTAATTGTGTTTGTTGGAAAACCTTTGATTGCTTATGTATCGTAACTCGGTAATGTATGAATAGTCGTAACTTAATAAGATGTCTTTCGGTAAAAGAATGTACCTTGCAAACTATGTTTAAACCTGTGTCAGTAAACAATAAGTTTTGTGATTTTGATTGATGTGTGCGATTTATTACTGTTAGTGTACTTACGTGAGGTATGTAAGCAGTAGCTACGCTTACATAACTCGTCTAATATTTATAAATTGCGTGAAATAAAACTGAACTATAATGTTTAGGCATTAATTACATTGTTACTACTTATCTAACTAGGAGATTAAGTTAATACGTCGAGTTAGTAAATTTTGCTTTAATAATTGAATAAGATAATAAAGTAAATTAGGTGGTAATGAAAGACGATTTAGTAATAGTGTTAATTATTGTCAATTAATGTTAATAACATTGATTAATGTTAGTCATTGTTGATTAATGATTAATAATGTTTATTAACGTTAAATATTGTCAATTAATGTTACGAATATTGATTAATGTAATTATCATTGATTAATGTTAATAATACTGAATAATAATGTTAAATATTGTCGATTAATGTTAGTAATGTTGATTAATGTTAAGTATTATCAGTTAATGATTAATAGTGTTGATTAATAAACGAACTATGGTTAACTTAACTAGTAACTAATGTAATTGATTAGTAATGCTTGATTGATTATTAATGAATTTAATTAGTCAAGGGTAAGGTTTAAAATGTTAAATGGTTATTGTAATATTAATTAAAGTAATATTAATCTCATAGGTTAGTATTAATTACAAGGTTAGTTAATTAATTAAAACATATGGATAAGAATTAATTTATAACTATTAATTTAATTATGATCATGTTTAAGATAATTAGAACATAGGATACTTTATGAATTGATGTGATATGAAATTTATAAACAAGTGTCGGGTACACACTTTGGAATTATCATGAAAATGATAAATTAATTATAAATTAATTATGATTTAATTATAATGAATTAATTATAAATTGATTATGAAACATTTAATTATGAGGTCACCGAGAGATGACTGGAAATTAATGGGGTAAAACGTGTAAGTCTGAAACACTTATGGTTGATGTAAAAAATTTAATTTTATAATATAACATTTTATTAATTATTAATTAAAATTTTGGAAGAAGGAAAGAATGCTAAAATATTGCCGATAGGTTGTTGGTTGAGTGTGAAGCACTTAAAGTTGGAAGATGAACCAACCCAAACTTAAATTAAATAATAAAATAATACAGTCTTGGTTTATGAGTCAAAAGTTGGGGGCTTGAGGAGGAATGGGGAGTTGGATAAAATTAATGAGGAGGATAGGGGTAGTTATGATAGGAGGAGTTGGTGGAAGGAGAAAGAGGGGGAATAAGGTCGAGAGGAGAGGGAGGAGAAGGGGCTTCTACTTCACCTTGGATATTTTACATAGGAAAGGGAGCAGAGATAGGAGGATGGAGCAGAAAAGAAGGGGGTTCTTGTTGGAGAGTTTGCAGAAGGGAAATACTGGTTGGCTTGTACTCGGTTTGGGCTCGGGGGTCCAAAGGGGTACCTTTGGAGCTGGGTGGTCGGCGATACCTCACCAGTTGGCAGGGTGGCAAAGCCATTTTGGGTTGGTTGAGTTTGAGAGTTTTGGAGAAGGTTTGGTTGTAGAGAAAAGCAAAGGGAAACAACAACGGGGACAACAACAAGGGTGGATCTACTAGCTAACTATAGGTATTTTCCAGCAGGTATATTTATCATTTCTACCTTGTCAAATTATGTAAAAATTTAATTATAAAAGATTATATGCTGTTATTATATTTTGCTACTCCTGCACAAACAATAAATGGTTAGAAGTAGATAAAACAGAATTATAATTGTTCAAATCTGTAAATGTAAATGCTTTATTTTAAAGCCAAAATTTAGAAATGAAAACAGAAACAAAATAGAAATGTGAAACAGTGTGAAAACATAGTAAACATGGTTTTATTATTAAAAACTCAGAAAATTAGGAGAAAATTTTGACAAAAAGTGAAATATCTGATTATTAAGAGACAAAGGAGACCCGGGTTGGGGTTCTACACATGGTATCAGAGCCATGGTTCCAAATATGGAACCAGAGGGCTCATTACAATGAAATGAACTAGTGAAAAGCAAAGGGATTTACCCTGCCGTAAATTATTTTCTATTTAACATGAAAATTTCCAAAAACAATAACTGGAAAATCCTTGGGTATAAAAGTGTCAAACGAAGTGTAGAGCAACTTCTTGTTGGAAGCCTTGGGCCAGGTTTACACGTGCAAAAGATAGACAATAAATAATTAGTGTATTAAATTCAAAATTTATTCCTCGAACAGAATAGGGTCAAATTATTGTCTAAAAAGAAATGCATAATAGAAATTAAAAAAAAAATGCATAATAAGATTTAAACTTTAATTTCAATTTAATTTAATTTAAACTAAAATAAAATAAATAAAAAAAATGAAGATTTTCGAACCTAGTCAAGTGTCCTAAATAAAATTGCAAGTAAAATGCAACGTTTAACGATGATGTTTCGAACCCAGTCAAGATGTGTTTTATAGCTCTAATACGTTTGTCCTAAAGACTTAAGAACCCCCCAAAAGGGATGTCTATTGGTGGCTAGATGTAATGATGAAGGGTCGGCTGTTAAAAAAAAAGAAGGTAATAAACGGCTGGAAGTACTAAACTTGCCTAAATAAAAGTAAAGTAAAATAGAAGGTACATACATGGTTAGATAAACAAAATTAAAATATATATAATGTTAATTTTCTTTTTAAACATTTATATGAAATAAGAATCATATATGAAAACAAAAATATATACATGGTCGAAGTAAACTAAAAGTATAATGTTAAAAAAAAAAAAATTAATTATTAAAACAAAATTTTATTTTTATTTTACCTTATTCTACTCCATGGTGGAGAATTTTTTTTTTATATAAAAACATAAAATAAAAATAAAAATAAAAATTATGGGCATGCTGCATAGCCATGGACGACCGTGGCACAGCATGAGGTCCGCGGCCATGGGCCGGTGGCCTCTGTGTAGCCAGGCCAGCGGCCGTGGCGTGGCATGAGATCCGTGGCCATGGGCCTGCATCCTCTGTGTAGCCGGGCCTGTGGCCTTGGCATAGCCAGGCCAGCGGCCATGGCGTAGCCAGGGGCTCGCAACCTTGGTCGTGGGGAAATCCCCGATTGGTGGATGAAGCAGTGGAGGTGGAGGGCGGCCAGCCCACTCCATGCAAAAAAATAAAATAAATAAATAAAATAAAACATATTTTTTTGGCCTAGCCAGCAGCTAGGCTGCGGCCATGGGTGGCCGGCTAGCAGCCAAAGGGGCTGGGACCTGGGCACATCCAGTCGTCAAGACTGTGAGCCAAGCACTAAGGCAGGAGCCACGATGGGCATTGTGTGTTCTACGAAGGCTTGTGCATAGGGAGGCCGCGGAGCGAATGGTGGGGTGAGAGCCAAGTGAGTCCTTGCAGCATCCCCATTTTTAGAAACCCTCTTTGAGCCAAGATGAGTTCGGTGAGAGAGAGGTGTTGAGCGGAGAGAATGGTGCAGGTGGGAGAGCCCACGAAATGGGGTAGGAGAGAGCCTGGTAAGAAGAAAACAAATTTTTTTTCCTTGTATACCTACACACCCATCTACAGGTCCAGGGCACCCCAGATCAAGAGCCACGCATACTTGAGAGAACCTTGCCTTATAGTGCAATCCACGTCCAACTGAGAGTCTGCATGCATCCGTGCAGAGCGTTTAAGTGCAAGAACCGGTCCGCCCAAACTGTCAGATAATCTGACAATGGGTGGTCTCTCTGCAAGCAAAAAAAAAAATGGGTGCAATTTGCACTCCTTACCCATCATCTCAAGAGACTAGTGTTCCATGCCTTGCAACCTCCGAACTCATGCCAGATCCCTCCAGCCGACTGGCCTTTGCGCGCGCAAGGACGAGTGACCTGCTTTTGTGGGAGGCACCCTACTTTGTGACGGTGGGATGAGGGCGTGCATGCAGCCCGCGTGGCATGCATGTAGCCTTCCATGTGGGCCCCTTGCGCCATGTCATTGTAGGGCAGGTGGTATGCAGAGTGGAGGGCGAGCAGGTCCGTTGGTTGACTGGACCGGCAACTAAGAGTGGAGTTAAGGTTTGATTAAGAAAACAAAAATTTGTTATATATATATTTATTTTATTTTAAAAAGATAATAATAAAAAAATAAAAAAATAATATATATACATATATAATTACGTTTTATGTTTTATTATATGTATTTTGTATTTTATTCAAAATAAAAATGAAAAAAAAGGGGTGTATGTTGGTAGTTAAAAGTATATATACATTTTTATTATATATGTACACCCCCCCCAAAAAAATTAATTAATTAATTAATTTTGCATATGCATATAACTTAGTTAATATATATATATATATGCATATAATATAGCAAGATATCAACATAATTGCACAAGCATGAAATTTTATTTTTATAGGTTATTATGTAATAATTGCCTTAAGTTAATTAATTTAAAAAAAAAAATTATTATATAAATAATATCACATTATTTAGAATTGTTTAAATTAATTAAATAATTAAATTTAACTTAAACAATAATCGAGCTGATTAAAATACACAAGGCAACTCTAATATTGTGTATGACTAATCTAACTAACCTAAAGTGTTGTAGGTTAATTGGTAATTAGTTTGAGCATGGTTACTAGGTTGAAGGCGACCCGAGGTAGACTAGAACTAGGTTAAGATAGGTGAAATAGAACGTTTCACGCCGAGGGATTGCACCGAGGGTGACCCTTGCGGAGGGTGTGGTCGTCGGTGACTACCGAAGACAGGAGGACGATGCAAGGTAAGATGGAAGAAGGATTGAAGTTGGACTTGTCGATGTTGAATCCAACTTGCTGAGCCTTTTAGAGTGGCTAAGTGTAGCTTAGTACAATGCCTCGCTAAGCCATAATTGTTGGTTAGGGTCTATTTCTTAAGGTGGATGTCAAGATAGGGATTGGATACTTTAGAGAGTCGCCACTAGTGATCAAAATTGCGAACATCGTATCTAGGAATATATCGCCTAGGGTTGGGGAAGAAACTTATCAGAAATATTGCCACACTGCTTATGGTGAGCTTGAAGGACAAACTTGTACCGACTTGCACTTAGTTGTTGGTATGTATTGTAACTTCATTGTTGTACATAAGAATTGTACTTTGCTACCAAACTTCACATGTTGCACATCTGAATTCAACTTAGGTTTTGACGATGTTAGATCAAATTCTAGTGCTAGTTATGTATGTTGTTTAGAAAAAAAAAGGAGAAGATTTTGGTTAAGTTGATGAGTGAATAGTGGGAATCCGCATAAATATTAGAATGTTCACCTAAGAAAAAAAAATTGTTTCCATTAAGCAAATAATAAGTTGTTGCCATTATATGGAATTAGTTTTTCTAATAACGGGTAAGGGGCATGTTCTCCCTAATGTTGAACTCCTTGTGAAAATAAGGCTTAGTAGGAGAAAATATATCAAAGGAGTATTAACGACTAACAATGAAATAGGCTCAAATGACTTAAGAACATGTGGAATACCAATAGAAGCAAGAACATATAATCAACTTTTTGAGTATAGTACTATAGAATTGCAAGATAGGAGAATAATAGATAAGGCACAACATATGAGTATTATCATATGACATGGATAAAAGGCATCGACGAAAAGGAAGTGGACGTAAGAGAAGTAAAAAAAATAAAAATAAAAAAATGAAAATATATAGATAGGTGGTCGTTATAGTGGACACTGGTATCGAAGTGTTTGATCCATGGGTGATAATAGTTATGCATATTAATATGAATAAAATTATGATAGTTATGAGGATTAACTTGAGTAAAGACAAAGGAGGGGAGTAGTCAATGAAGCAGGAAGACTAAAATGAGTAAGTGCATGGAATAAAATATTCCTGATATGGAAGCAATCCATGAACAATGTACATATGGGATAGGTGGTGATAAATGCAATATTTAATATAATACAAGTAGATACGAGGTAGTTTTAAAACAGTGAGGTGAGTCATTACAATGTAAGATGTGTCGATGCATTAGATGGTAATGAGCTTATGTATTTTGTACGAGGGACACCTACAAAGTGGATTGCATGGAGAAATAATATTTATGAATGTCACAAAATAACTCATATTAATATATGAGAGTTTAGGGTTGTAATAAATGTAAAAAGGGAACTATCGCCACATTGGAAGATAGGGTTATGCTAGGAGAGTAAACAAGAGAAGAAGGCAAAAGTTAGTAATGAAATACTATAATTATGGAGTGAAAGTAAATACATAATTGTCGTAAAAAGCACATATTTAGACGATGAAATATAAGTGGTTGATTCATAAATCATGGAATGCACTATCCATAGTGGTATCAAGGATGAAAAAAAGGGATTAAGGCGGCATAAATGAAATTTGGACATTTAACTTAGTCCCTAACTGGAAGAGTATAATGACATATGATATTCAGTAAAAGCTTGTGACAACTAAAGTAGTTGGCAGTAATAATAAGAGAAGATCGTAATACAAGAAATGTGCATGTATCATCAAGTCTTGGTAAGACATAAAATTAAGTTAGGTACGTCGAGTAAATACATGATCTTCGTCTCCACTCTATAAGGATAAATTAAAAGTCGATCGACGATAGATAGGGTTGTAAAATTGTAAAATTTTATGAGGAACCTAGATAGTCATGCTAGGAGGAAATTCGTGAGGGTATGATGCTATCCTGTGAGGGAATGACTTTATGTCAATTTAATTTGTAAACAAAAGAAAAATGATATATCGTGAGATGCATAAGTCAGATTTCTTGAAAGTGGTTCATAATGTAATACATTGATGGGAAAATGGTGTGTGATGTATGACTTAGAAGTAGTCATTCCTTAATAGGTAATTGGGATTTTGGAATGAATTCGACTTGATTTGTTAACCTAATTGCTATCCTTAAGTATGGTTCTATAGTGTTTTTGAAGGACATTATTGAGTATCCCTAGTTTGGAATTACCCAAGGTACCTCATATTAGCATGTGTTGTTGATGATGTGTTAGTTTCAAGCTTTCTCATATTCATGTATGAGTAATAAAATGTATCACACAATAGGTAATATTGGACATTGAATGAAATTATGTATGTTTAAGAACAACAACATAATTGCAACATATCCATTATAGGTGTGTTGATGACAAATGATCGTTAAGATAAGTAAAGGGGTTAAACATCATGAGCATCAACCGTAGTATTTGGTATGGTGTGATAGAACAAATGAGCTCATTAGCATATTGTGATGAGAGTTTGTTAATGCAGTATAAGTAATGATGAGTAAGGACTATAATGTTAGTGTGCACAAATAAGGAAGATTCATCATCTTATATAATTAATGGATTATAAATAAAAAGAACTAATAAGTGTAACTTAGATACTGAAGTAATAGAGTAGATAGGATTAGTGGATTAACATAGATCTGTGAACGAAGGAAATGGGTATGCCAAGGTAAGGGATAGTTATAGAAATAGTACCAGACATAGGACAATGATGTGAGGATTACAAGATAAATGGAAAGGCAGTAGAAGACAAGTTCTAGTTGAACTTGGAAAGTTGTTAATGATGATATGGAAATTCTCCATAATGTTTAAACTGCAGTCTCAATGGGTTTATCATTTAAACCAACAACCTTTAAATAAAGAGCATGATGGCTTCATAATTTATCACTAATAATAAATCTTGATATGGAGAAATGGCGTAATTCAAGTGAAATTAACTAAAGACGAGGTCTGATTAAAAGTCATGACAATGACTAAGAATTAAATTAAAAGTTATATGTAAGACAAGGTGTTCTTATGAATCACATTATAGAACGTGCAAATTAATTTAATTTAACAAGGATGTTGAATATTCTATGGGTTAAGTATGGTAATGAACCTTGAGTAGTCAAACCAACAACCTATGCGAATGTTAAACGAAATATAAGAACACCTCCAATAAGATTAAATGAATAGACTTTGTAGTTGTCATTATGTATATTTAGGAGGTGGCCCAGTAGGGCAGGTACACCCTAGGTTCAGCCACCTGGGAGGATGCATAGATCATGCATCGTGATTATTCCACACTATCTTGACCATAACTTCGGGACGAAGTTTCCTGAAGGGTGGGTGTATGTAACGGCCCATTTTGACATTACTACCTAAGCTGTTATTATATGTTGTATTTGCTTGATTATGAGACTTCATCGGTTTGACGACACTGTGGACATGTGGTTCTATTGTTTGGCCGATATATATGTGTGTGTGTGTGATGTTAGTATTAGGATACATAGTCATGTTAGATATGTATCATGTGTTAGTTATGTCTCATATATGCAAGTTAAGGAATGATGGGTACGTGGATACCATTAAAGTTATTGTTGAACGAAAGAATGTTACACCAGGTGCATGGTGAAAATAATGAATTGATTATTGTGGTTATGTTATGACGAAATGTATGTGTACATGTTGAGGATTTGTGCACGATATTCGAGATTGTATGTCGAGGACTGACTTACAAGTTAAAATGGCTAAGTGGTAGCTGTATCCTACGAGGTGGGAGAGCCTTGGGGACATGGACTCCGAAAGATAAACAGTATGTAGGTGATGCATTATTTACTTTCGCATGATTATTATGCTGTTATTATGATGTATGGGTGGGGTAGGGTTTCAGGAAATTCAACCGCCCAGATTGGTTATACGATGACAAACCGAGTACAGGTGCAACGCAGTTATTATGTCAGGTAGACATAGTCCCTTATTCCATTAGGGGGGTGGAGGATTTACCCACCGTTTATCCCCGAAACCCAGAGTCATGGGAGGGCTGTGCTACGGCGCGCTCCCCAAGGTGTGTGATGATGACTGGTGGTTGCCTGTTGGGGAAGCTTGGTTGATGTAGTCAACACTTCCGCTTACGGGTTCTAGCTGGATTCGGTCATGGCTTGACACTTCAGGGTAGTCCAGCAGAGGAAAGGATAGGGTGTGGAAGTTAGTTGTGATTAGGCAGATGATGTAGGTAGATAGGTGTAACTTGAAGCTGAAAAGAAAACGCGATCTAACTGTGTTTGTTGGAAAACCTTTGATTGATTATGTGTCGTAACTCGGTAATGTATGAATTGTCGTAACTTAATAAGATGTCTTTCGGTAAAAGAATGTACCTCGCAAACTATGTTTAAACCTGTGTCAGTAAACAATAAGTTTTGTGATTTTGATTGATGTGTGCGATTTATTACTGTTAGTGTACTTACGTGAGGTATGTAAGCAGTAGCTACGCTTACATAACTTGGCTACATATTATAAATTGCATGAAATAAAACTGAACTATAATGTTTAGGCATTAATTACATTGTTACTACTTATCTAACTAGGAGATTAAGTTAATACGTTGAGTTAGTAAATTTTGGTTTAATAATTGAATAAGATAATAAAGTAAATTAGGTGGTAATGAAAGACGATTTAGTAATAGTGTTAATTATTGTCAATTAATGTTAATAACATTGATTAATGTTAGTCATTGTTGATTAATGATTAATAATGTTTATTAATGTTAAATATTGTCAATTAATGTTAAGAATATTGATTAATGTAATTATCGTTGATTAATGTTAATGATACTGAATAATAATGTTAAATATTGTCGATTAATGTTAGTAATGTCGATTAATGTTAATTATTATCAGTTAATGATTAATAGTGTTGATTAATAAACGAACTATGGTTAACCTAAGTAGTAACTAATGTAATTGATTAGTAATGCTTGATTGATTATTAATGAATTTAATTAGTCAAGGGTAAGGTTTAAAATGTTAAATGGTTATTGTAATATTAATTAAAGTAATATTAATCTCATAGGTTAGTATTAATTACAAGGTTAGTTAATTAATTAAAACATATGGATAACAATTAATTTATAACTATTAATTTAATTATGATCATGTTTAAGATAATTAGAACATAGGATAATTTATGAATAGATGTGATATGAAATTTATAAACAAGTGTCGGGTACACACTTTGGAATTATTCATGAAAATGATAAATTAATTATAAATTAATTATGATTTAATTATAATGAATTAATTATAAATTGATTATGAAACATTTAATTATGAGATCACCGAGAGATGACTGGCAATTAATGGGGTAAAACGTGTAAGTCTGAAACACTTATGGTTGATGTAAAAAATTTAATTTTATAATATAACATTTTATTAATTATTAATTAAAATTTTGGAAGAAGGAAAGAATGCTAAAATATTGCCGATAGGTTGTCGGTTGAGTGTGAAGCACTTAAAGTTGGAAGATGAACCAACCCAAACTTAAATTAAATAATAAAATAATACAGTCTTGGTTTATGAGTCAAAAGTTGGGGGCTCGAGGAGGAATGGGGGGTTGGATAAAATTAATGAGGAGGATAGGGGTAGTTATGATAGGAGGAGTTGGTGGAAGGAGAAAGAGGGGGAATAAGGTTGAGAGGAGAGGGAGGAGAAGGGGATTCTTCTTCACCTTGGATATTTTACATAGGAAAGGGAGTAGAGATAGGAGGATGGAGCAGAAAAGAAGGGGGTTCTTGTTGGAGAGTTTGCAAAAGGGAAATACTGGTTGGCTTGTACTCGGTTTGGGCTCGGGGGTCCAAAGGGGTACCTTTGGAGCTGGGTGGTCGGCGAGACCTCGCCAGTTGGCAGGGTGGCAAAGCTGTTTTTGGGTTGGTTGAGTTTCAGAGTTTTGGAGAAGGTTTGGTTGTAGAGAAAAGCAAAGGGAAACAACAACGGGGACAACAACAAGGGTGGATCTACTAGCTAACTACAGGTATTTTCCAGCAGGTATATTTATCATTCCTAACTTGTCAAATTATGTAAAAATTTAATTATAAAAGATTATATGTTGTTATTATATTTTGCTACTCCTGCACAAACAATAAATGGTTAGAAGTAGATAAAACAGAATTATAATTGTTCAAATCTGTAAATGTAAATGCTTTATTTTAAAGCCAAAATTTAGAAATGAAAACAGAAACAAAATAGAAATGTGAAACAGTGTGAAAACATAGTAAACATGGTTTTATTATTAAAAACTTAGAAAATTAGGAGACAATTTTGACAAAAAGTGAAATATCTGATTATTAAGAGACAAAGGAGACCCGGGTTGGGGTTCTACATTATTTCTTACCAAAAACTTTATCAAAAGCTATTTTTCTCTCAAAGGTGTAATTTCTTTTAGAGTTATCTATATTTGAATTATTTTTAAGTATAAGACACGATTTGATTTGATTTGGAATTTGTTCACAACACGGATATAGAAGTGTGTTTCTTGGGCCACTTGACTAGTTAATGCATGCAAAGAGGTATGGGGTTCCCCCTCATATAGATTATGTTGGGGATTCAATTTTGGGTTCCATCACCAACCTCCATGAAGTATCATCCTCAATGAAAGCATCATTTTCCCCTCCCTCCATGCCCCCATGCTTGATCTTTTTTAAATAGGATAACATGGTGAAATGTCACCAAATTTAGACCAATTTTAGGTAGTTTTGAGTGGTTTTGCACATGGACATGGATAGGGTGATGTTCGATCTTGAATCGTCTTATCACAACCCTGAATCGTCTTACACTACCCAAGACCATTTTCTTACCATTGCTACGGTGTTCTGCAGCATGGAAATCCCGAATTTGTTTGGTCGTGATGGTAGGGTCCAGGCCCGTTCTCTATCAAACAGGATATGGATGGGTTCAAGGCCGACATTTGACGGGCAAAATGCATGTCATGGGTCATTTTGCCCCTCAAATATGGCCTATATTTTGTATAAACCCTCAGAAAAAAATGAAGTAAACAATGAAATGTCTGTATTTAGTGTGGAAGCAATCAAAACCATGGAATTTTTCCCAAATTCCTATGCTGCTAGGGTTGATGGGATTACTGAATTCATTGGACCCTTTGTTATCCTCTCGACTGCCGCCATTTTTCCTCCCCTGGGAACGCCGGTATCCTCTGGACTGGTATCCCCTGCTCCTCGATTTACCACTGCTCTGCTCATCAAATTACCAGTGCTCTGGATGTTGCTAATGAACTAGTGCACGGGAGTGAACTTGTTCTTTGTTGTTTTTCTCTGGATGCTACTAATGAACTAGTGCGCGAGAGTCTTTTCCCTCTATGTTTTTTTGTTTTTTTATTTGCATATTTTTTATTTTGTGTTTTGTTTTGTTTTTTTATTTGCATGTTTATTTATTGTTTAGTTTATTTTGGGTTTTTTTTTATTTGCATATTTTATATTTTGTTGCATTTTAAATTAATTTTAGCTAAACAAATCTAGGCTTTTAATTTAATGTAATTTAATTTAATTTAACTAGGATTTTGTCATAATTTGTATTGGTTTCATTACTTATAGTGAGATCCTATACATAAGTCCCTTCAAGGATGAATATGATGATGATGATGACGACGACGATGATGATGATGATGATGATGATGATGAAGTTCCTTTTGGGCCCTATGAAGTCTCATGTTCTTAGATTTTTGCACATGAAGAATCAAGACTTATGGACCTAGTCCGGTGTCTTAAAAGAGGAAGATCCTAACTCAGCAGTTTGGTAGTTCTATAAAGTGAATTCTTTATAGGAGTGAATAATCACTTATAACCATTCTATTATAATGTTGGCCAAGATTAGAAGACTTTAGTGAATACCAAGGTAAAGATCTTGTCATCACATCTTCATCATCATCATCATCATGCTCATCCTGATCATCATCATGATAATCATGATCATCATATTCATCATCCCCATCCTGGTTATCAACATCTTCATCATCATCCTCATCCTCATCATCCTCATCATCATCATCCTCATCCTCATCATCCTCATCATCATCGTCATTGTTGTTGTCATCATCACCACCACCACCATCATTGATCATCATCATCATCTTCATCATCATCTTCATCATCATCATCATCATCATTGTCGTCGTCGTCGTCGTCATCTCCCTCATCATAATCATCATCATCATCATCATCTCCATCATCATCATCATCATCCTCATCATCGTCATCCTCATCCTCATCCTCCTCCTCATCATCATCATTGTCGTCATCATCACCACCACCATCATTGATCATCATCATCGTTGTCATCGTCATCACCACCACCATCATTGATCATCATCATCATCTTCATCATCATCATCTTCATCATCTTCATCTTCATCATCATCATTGTCGTCACCATCATCATCGTCATCTCTCTCATCCTAATCATCATCTTCATCATCCTCATCATCCTCATCCTTGTCACAATCATCATCCTCCTCCTCCTCCTCATCGTTCTCATCCTCATCCTCATCATCATCATCATCGTTGTCATCATCATCACCACCACCATCATTGATCATCATCATCATATTCATCATCATCGTCATCTCCCTCATCCTAATCATCATCATCATCATCCTCATCCTCATCATCATCATCCTCATCATCATCGTCCTCAGCCTCATCCTCATCATCATCATCACCATTGTTGTCGTCATCACCACCACCATCATCGATCATCATCATCATCATCGTTATCATCATCATCGTCGTCATCTCCCTCTTCCTAATCAACATCTTCATCATCATCGTCATCATCATCATCATCATCATCGTCATCATCATCATCATCATCATCCTCATCCTGGTCATCATCATCATGATAATAGATTAAGTTGTTTGCATGTAGGGATTTAGATCTGCAACATATCAACCCATCTTACTAAGAAATGGTGAGTTCCTATGTCAGCAACATGAAAAGATTATCACAAGTTTACAAAGATCTATATTCATTAATCAAAACTCATTAAGATCTAGATTCATTTAAGAATTAAATTCATGCATGATAAGCCAAATTCAAACTCTTAGATGGTAGAAACTTGAATCCATTCATATTAAAACTAAGAAGAAGTACATCCTTACAAATGATCTTGGTGTGAATCCCTCTTCCATTGTCATGAGCTTCCCTTCCTTCACCCTTGCTTTTGAAGAATTTGAGCTCCTTCTCCTCCTTCAGAATCTCTTTAGCATGCCTTTGCTCTTCCTTTGGTGTACTCTACAATGCCTCCCATGCCTTTCTTATATAGCATTGGGAAATGAGCCCTCATGTTTCTCTTTTCAATGTGGGATTTTCCCTTTTCAGCTTTTTTGATTATTTTAGCTCAAAAACCCACTTTTCCATAGATTTTAGGCTTTTTGCACAACTTTAACATACTTTAAGTACAATTAATGCACTTTAATGCATTCATCTTCACTTATTGATTGGTGTAGCTTAGTTTTAGACCTTTTATGAGCGGTTCAATCACTGAACTTGGTATTCTTAGGTTCTTACTGTCTTCACGTAATCCTTCCATTTATGGGAGAAGTGATTAGATCAGAGAGGAATTGTCTCTGAATGTACTTATGTTTTTGTCTTCATGTTGCGGGCGCATGGTAAAAATGTGCTTCTTCTGTCACATGACTAGGGTGTTAATTTGGTTGTTAACACATCATCCTCATCCTCATCCTCATCATCATTGTTGTCGTCGTCATCACCACCACCATCATTGATCATCATCACCATATTCATCGTCATCATCTTCATCATCATCATCATCATCATCATCATCATCATCATCATCTCCCTCTTCCTAATCAACACCTTCATCATCGTCATCATCATCATCATCATCTTCATCATCACCATCATCATCGTCTTCATCACCACCACATGTTGAAATATTGTAACTTCGAAGAATATTCTATTGTATTTTATTGCTGTAATTTATTCGGAGATGTTTTATTCCTCCATTAGGATGTCATCATTGTATTTGATTATGTAAAGTCATTGAGCTAGGTAAATCCTGCCTTGTAAGTCGGGGCAATAGATCCCCCTTGATTCAATTGTAATGGGGCAATAGATGAAATATAGGTTGGCATTGGTTGGCATTGATGGTAAATAAGATGAGAAACATTGCCTATGATGACATATATATATGTTTATGTTGACAAGAGCCATGGATGAGGTGGTATGATGACAAAGCAGATGGTTGGCATTGGGAATATAAGTAATGACATGGAATGTATGATGAGTGATGATATGACACGTGTGATAAGGATGGAAAGACAAATGATAATGTTCTAGTACCATCATCAAGACAGTGTTGCAATCTGACAACATTTTGAAAAGTATGACAAGTTTGTGAAACTTGGAAATTGACTAAGTATGGGAAAATTAGTCAAAACTTCCCTAAGAGAATGCCCACCATAATTCATGGTTTGAAGATAATGCCCGCACCATCATACCAGGCTATAGCTTGTTAAAGTGGCTATCTAGTCATGGTCTCAGTTAGCCTTAATAATTTTTGAGGAGAAAGATATAAGCCTGCCAAAATAGGGTTTCAGGATAAACCTTGAAGAATTTCCTGAAAATGACTAAGTGTTGGAAAAACCGTCTCAAGTGACCTCAGGGAAATGCCTGCCATAAATTGTGGGTTGAAGAAAATGCCCGCACCATATGGGCATATTGTAGGTTGGTGTTTTTTCTACCCAACCATGGTGTCAGTTTGTCCAAAGAGACTCCGAGGAAGAAGATATGGATCTGCCAAAAGTGCTACTTAGCCTACTTAGCTAGGCCAAGTTGTTGCCTGCTAAAAGTGTGAGACACCCAAGGGATAGAGGCCAACAAGGTGATTCCATCTAGACCAATTTTTTCCTTTGAGACCTCTTTCTCTCTCCTTGGTGGGCATTTTACTAGAGTAGTGCAAATCAAGATAAGAAGCACTTTTGGCAGATCAATATCCTCTTCCTCGAAGACTCTAACTCTTCACCAATGATATAGTTGGATGCACCAAACAAAATTCTAGAGGCCCATACTCTCAAAATAATTTTAGACACCAACCAAAATACATGGCGGGTATTTTACTAAGGTCACTCAGGCATTTCTGCTAATTCTATACTTAGACAATTTTTGCACTTTCCTAGACTGGTCCAATATGCATGGAACATTGTTTTGGAAGATCCATAACTTCTTCCTCAGTCACGTTTTGGACAATATGAGACCAAGGTCAAGTAGACAGCTCAACAGGGTACAACCTGACCATACGGTGTGGGCATTTACTCTAACCCCCAAATTATTGTGGGCATTTCCCCGAGGCCACTTGGACCAGTTTTCCAACACTTAGCCATTTTTAGGAATTTACTAAGTATGTAAAAATTAGTCAAAACTTCTCTAAGAGAATGCCCTCCATAATTCATGGTTTGAGAAAAATGCCTAGACCATCATACCAGGCTATAACTTCTTGAAGTGGCTATCTAGTCATGGTCTCAGATTGCCTTAATCACTTCCGAGGAGAAAGTTACAGGTCTGCCAAAACAGGGTTTTGCACCAGAGGAAGTAAAATTGACTAAGTAGCCTCAAGAAAATGCCCGCCATAAATCATAGGTTAAAGTAAATGCCTGTAGCATATGGTAAGGTTGTACCCTATTGATTTGTCTACCTAACTATGGTCTTAGTTTTTCTTAAGCATGTCTGAGGAGAAAGTTATAAGTCTGCCAAAAAATTAACCAGAAATTAACCAGCCAAATTGAGAAAAAACTTGTTTTGCATATTAAGAATAAGTGAAATTAGGCTAGGTGTTAAAACCACAAGGTTAAGGGGATATTTGGAAATGCCCACCAGGAACTGTCCTTGTGGGGCTAAATTCATCAGTTCACATGAACTTGTTGCTTGTTGAAGTAGCTATCCAGTGATGGTTTCAGGTTACTTCCTGATAGTCACATGTGCAAGAAATTAACTTGCCAAAGTAGGAAAAATGTTGTTTTGCATATTACGAACAAGAGAAACAAAAGAGGTCCAAATTATGAAAAATGGCTAAGTGTTGGAAAATTGGTCCAAGTGGCCTTGGGAAATTGCCCGCTGTACCTCATAGGAGAATGATAAAAATTATCTAAAACTATAATTTTACAGCTTGTTGAAGATGCTATCATACCATGGTCTCAGTTCTCAAAGAGGGTTTTTGATGACAAAGTTAAAGGCTTTCCAAAACAGGGTTTCAGGTTGTTTTTGCACCAGTGGTAGTAAAACTGCCCAAGTGGCCTAAGGAAAATGCCTACCATACTTCATAGGTTAAGGTAAATGCCCGCCCCATAGTGTTAGGCTGTAGCTTGTTGATTTGTCTACCTGACCATGGTATCTAATTGTCTTGAGAGTTTCTAAAAAGGAAGTTATGGGTCTTCCAAAACAATGTTTCAGGTGGATTGCTCCAGTCTAGGAAAATGAAAAAATTGTCTAAGTATAAAATTACTTGTAAAAATGCCTGAGTGACCTCAATAAAATGCCCGCCATTTCTTATGGTTGATGTCTTAAAATATTTTAAGGGTATGGGTCTCTAGACTATTGATTGGTGCATCCAAACATATCATTGGTTTGTCCGAAGAGTCTTTGTAGGTGAAGATATTGATATGCCAAAAGTGCGTCCTATCTTGATTTGCACTACTCCAAAAAAATGCCCGTCGACGAGAGAGAAAGAGGTCTAGATGGAATCACCTTGTTGGCATCTATCCATTGGGTGTCTCATACTTCCAAGTTGACGAAAATAAAAATCTCCTCATTTTGACCTAGGGTATGACAATTTTATCTTAGTGTTGAATTAGTAGTTTAAAAAGCCAGTGTTGATTGGATGTCTTGGTAGGCCATTATCTTCTTGGAACTGTGCCTTGCTAGAAAATTTTTCATTGCCGACAGGGGGTGATTTTAGTGCTAGTTATCACACGCCACAGAGGTGAAACAGACGATTTTTCGAGGGAGGACAAGGTTGACTATTCTATGGACCCCTTTGAGGGTAAATCCATTTTTACCTTGCCCTTTTACCAAACCCATTTACCACAGATTCTCCACCGTTAACAGGAACAGGGATGGTGACATCTGGCTTGCCAGCTTCCGGTGGTGGCTACACCACTACCCTCTCCCACTCTAGGTCTTCACCAGCGGATTTAGGGGTTCTCTTTGATTTCTATACTTCTGGGGTTTCTGACGACCCAAATTTTTTGACTCTTTCTGCCAGACCCTTGGATCCTCTTGTTGGCGAAAATTCTTATTCTCTATTTGCACCTCCTCAGTTGAAATCAGATTTTGGTGCCCCTGTGCTTACGGATGTTGATCGCACCCAGGTTGAGCATCTCCCTGACGATTGGGGGGAACCCTCTTATGATCCTAGCTTCAACTTCTTGGACGCAAGTTGGCCTTCGGATTTGACTACTGACACCGCTTCTGCATAGGACTTGGTCTTATCTTTACCTTCGCCGCAAACCCTGAGGGTTTCATCGCATCATTTCTTCAATAGTCTGATCAGCAGGGCTCTCCTTCGGAGGAGACCCTTTCATAGGAGAAGGTGGCTTCGAGCTCTAGTTAGGCTTCAAAAATCCCTCCTCGCTTAGCGGGGGCTCCATTGGTGGGTGGGAAGAAGAAGGAAAAGTTCCTTAAGTCCTCAAGGACCCCTCTAAAACTTGTCTGTGGGTAAAACATCACAGTGGCCTAGTCTCTTGGGATGGTGGAATTGGCAGTTGTTGGTAGGGCTCGTGGGAAGTACCCTAGCCTAGAACAACTGGACTGGTGGGTTGAAACTACTTGGGGCTCCCTCTTAACCTACAAACCTGAAGCCACTGTCCTCTCTTGCGGTGGGTTCATTTTCAAACTGAGGAACAAGGAGGAGGTGGATCTTCTTTTGAAGAAACATTGGAGTTTTGGAAACACCCCCTTCATTCTGAAAAACTGGACCCCAATGTTCGATGCCGACCGTGAAAGGATTGATACAGTGTCGGTTTGGGTCAGGTTCCCGGGTCTCCCCTATAAATTCTGGACCTAGTAAACCTTTTAGGATATTGGAAATTTACTTGGGGCCTTCATCGATGCAGACATGACTTTTCTTCAAACGCGCAAGAGAACGATGGCTAGAATTCTTGTCTCCTTAAACCTCCGTCGAGAAAGTCTACATTTTGTGTGGGGACAGATTAACAGGCTTCAACCCTTGGATTACGAGGGTGTCCCTTTTTGCTGCCATCGCTGCCATGTTTACGGTCACATTGCCCGAAACTTCCCACAGACCTTCACTGAGCGGGCGGATCGGGCTAAGAAAAGGGCGATGGGCTGTGGGCTCCCGGTCGACTCCACCGACACACAAAAGATGGGCAGACATGAGGAGGATTTTGGGTCTTGAGGCATGTAGACGGATCATACCATGGAAGCACATTATATGGTCTTACCTAGTTTGGAAGCAGCTCCCATTGTCTCCTCGGCTACTCCTGCACTGATACCATTGGTCTCTGCGACTTCGGGTATGAACTCCTCTCTCCCTTCTCATTTAAACTCTTTGGTTGATCATTTACAATCTCTCTCTTTCGCTTGCCCGGCTCGCCCACCCTCCCCTTTTCCTGATGCCTGTCCTGCTAATCCTATCGCACCCTCCTCGACCTTCCTGCCCTCGACCTCTCCGGTAACTGAACGTACTCTCCATTGTCCCACATCCTCCCCTTGCTCTCCCCCTGCACTTTTCCCCCCTTCTTCTACCTTTCCTTGCTCAGGTTTGTTGGATCCTTCCATTGTCCCCTCATCCACACTATCGATTCGTTTCAAACTCCAGTCGAGAGATATTCCTGCCCTCCAACCCCTTATAACCCCGCTTCAGGGGCTGGGCAAAAACACACAGTTGCTTCGTAAGGGAAAGAGCAGGGTGTTGCGGTGTATTTGCTGTCTTAAAGAATCACCAAAATATTTAATTATCGACCAGGGTTGGTAATCTTAGAGTTGTGGCGCGGTATATGCTAAGGTAGAATGGAACCTAAGTTTCGGCTTGTCAGACCTTAGAAATGTTTAATAAAGAAAAGATCGAAAGATCTTTCAAAATGAAAAACTGATTCAAACTTCAGAAAAACAATGAATAAACTAATTAAACCTAGTTAAACCAACAGATTAGAATAGTATCAAGCTATACTACTCTACTCTATGATTAAACAATGGAAAAAAAGAACAAATACTGATTAAAAAGCAAAACTACCTGTTATGAAAATGGAAACTACTTGACTTAAGACAAAAACTACAAACTACTTAATGAATTCAATAACTACTTATTCATTTAGTTAATACTTCAAGACTATACTAAAGCATCTAATTCCATTCTCCTTGATGTTGTACGTGAAATGTGATAGGAACTGGAGTGAATGAATCGTAATGACTTTTGAATGTAACAACAAAACAAAATGGAAGTAAATCTAACCTAATTTCGACAAAGAGATGTAAACTACAAAGAGACCAATTACAATTAACTTTAAACATTATGACCTATCTTCTATCCATAAGCAGAATGGTATGAAACTAATGAAGTCTAGAAGCAGGTAGAAAACGTAATAAATATATTTATCTAAACTGAATTTGATTTGGAAGCAAGTAGAAAACTTGATAAAGATATTTTATATAGAAGCAAGTAGAAAACTTGATAAAGATATTTATTTATGAGCCAAACTCTATTTCATGAACATTTTCATTAATTGTAAGGATGGAAAAATTGATCCTATGCTTAACAAAGAAACTATCGAAATTCAGATAACTTGTAGAATGAAATTATTAACTCTAATTCGAAATAAACCTTAAGAACATATAGTAAACTATACTAAGAATGAAACTGATAAATTCTAGAACAGTAACCTATTGGCAAATCAATCATAAAAGACATAATTTGAAAAGAAGTGGAAACAAAGTTAAGAAATATGAAATGGAAACTAAGAATGATGACAAAAATTAATTAAAACTCTATGGAATGGGAAACAAGATCTTAATTACATCTAAAACTGCTAATTAAAAGCAAGAAATATTATAGTTAAAAATCCTAAGAAACTAAATTCTAAATCAGCATAAAAACAATGCAGGAAGGATAAAGGTTCGAATGACGATCCGGATGACTGTCCGAATGACAATCTGGATGGAGGAAAACGATTAAAACTAGGGAAAGAAGCAGTTTGGATGATCTTAACTACCAGATGGATGATGCATATGATCCTATGGTGCAAGGGAAGCAATGAATGGAGTATTTAGAGGTTAAGATAGCAAGAAGTAATCTATTGTAATCATTAAATAAATAAACTATCTTTATGGATTAATCAAACAAAACTGAGACATGAATAAAACTAACCTACAGCTACAGGAAAGAAACTAACAAAACTAATTCTAACTAAAAACTTGAAACATCAATTAATTAAACTCTATCTAATTGCAAAAGACTAAAAGCAAACTATAAACACTATGCTTGGTCGACCATTATCAATTCTGGAAAAGTAAATTAAGTTAGCAACAAAATACAAAATACATAAAAATAAAGAAATGACATATACAAGAAAACATAATTAATTACATACACTGGAAAATGAACTAACTATTTGCAGAAAGGAAAATACAGAAAAACATAAATAAAACCTCCGGTTGATGAGGGGCCCTTCCCAGCAATCAGAGATGGAAACTAAGTCAACTTAATCACCAACAACAGAGCATCAATAGTGAAATTCAGGAGCTTCCATTAACTGAGAAAATTACATAGTGCTTGCATCTTAAAAAGACTAATAGTTTCCTAAAACTCTAGAGACTAAGAGACTAACTTGTCTCAGTCACGAAGATGTCTATATATACAATTTTACAATGGGGAGAGCAAGTCGACCCTTTAGTGGTCAACTGCTCTAATAATAGGTAGTCTTAATGCCAGAAACGGCTCTGCTTAGCAACTCTCGACAGCTCATGGCCACTGAATGTCCCCATAACACTCTACGACAGCGCAGAGGCCACTTGCCTGCTTTCACGGTGTCGATCCTACTTGATGCGAACAACTGCGTGTTGGTTCCCTTCAATCCATGGGAAAAAGCATGTGCTGGAAAGCCAAGCGTCGAAGGATGGAGCCGCTGGAGCGTCGACGTGGGCATGAGCGTGTGCTGGCGAGTTGAGCAAACGGATAAGCGAATCTTCTAGAGTGTTGATGTGAGGAAACAATGTGCTGTCAAGCTCGGCAGGCAGGGAGGCAAATCTTCTAGAATAGGGGCTCACCAACCATAACCACCATGTTGCTAACAGAACCCACATTTCCATTTCTGTCTTTAATGGCCAGGAATATGCCAACCGACAATTCCGCGGGCTGAACGAAGGGCTGGATGCGGCTAAACATTTGCGACGTGAACACAAGTCTGAATGGTGGTCCATTTGAAGTCCATAACCTGAAAGCCAAGATCTATTTTCCAAGCAAGTTGAAAAACATTCAATTAATATTAATAAACCATGAAAATAATGATGTTTAGCCAAGATTCACGTGATATGTAAATATGATCATACCTGGGTCTAATTAACGGTCTGAATGGCAAGAAGAGTGTTTTATTATACTAAAATAGTGAAATAATGCCACTCAGAGTATATTTGATGATAAAAAATGGTGACAAAATGGACACCAACATAGAGGGAGACCCTCTCATCTCGCCTTGGCACAACACCGTGCCCTCCTGTAACTTGCATACGACACTCAGAAATCCATCCTTGGGGTGCTTAGAGCAGTAGATGCCTGGAATGGGGTTCACTAATGAAGATTCTATCCCTAAATTATCGTGGGTTGGCAAGTGAGCCCAAAAAACCTGCCCTCAAGAGGCTGATTACTCTGCATTAGCCTGATGTCTTACTGCTACAGGAAACATTGGGGCCAAAAGAGGGAGTCACAACCATTCTTTCCTCCCTCTTCGCTTTCATGGAATTTTGGGCATTGGATGCCTGCGGTCATTCTGGGGGTATTGCCACCGGGTGGAATACTCACAGTGTGTGACTTAAAAACTCTTGGGGGTTGTGTTCAGCTCTGGGAGTGGAAGTTTACCATGCTATTGAAAACTCCTGCTTTAGTATACTAAATATATATGGCACTTATGAGAATCGAGTCCCCTTCTGGAATTCTTTGTCTTGTAAATCCTTTTTCAAATCGGATGAACTTATCATTGGTGGAGACCTAAATTTCTCTCTTGGGAACCATGAAATTTGGGGTCCTAGCGCCAGAAGGGACCAACAGGTGGATTTTTGTGAACAACTCTTTCTCTCTCACAAGCTAGTGGACCTTCGGCCTGATAAGATCAAACCTACTCGGACCAACAAAAGAATGGGGGCTCATAGGGTGGCCAAACGTCTAGACCATTTTCTCCTAGCTGAACACCTCCTCGACCAAAATCTTGTTTTTCATCAATGGGTGGATTAAGGGGGACTCTCATACCGTTCCCCGATTTTTCTTGAAATGAAGGGAGCTGCTTCTAAACCTCTGAGTCCTTTCAAACTTTGTGTAGCCTGGCTTAAAGAAGAGGAGGTCACTCACATCATAAATGAAAATTGGAATCCCTACTGTCCTACTGATGGGCACTTTGCTGCACAACATTTTGCAAAAAAGCTCCTGGATATCAAGAAAAAACTAAAAGACTGGGCCTTCAAAAAGAAGGTACGAGACGAGTTGGAGTTGTCTCAAGTGGAGTCGGATCTTTGCACTGCCTAGGAGTCAGATGGGTTTGGTTTCTTGAATCTTGGCTCTACTCTCCACCTTAATGCTCTTGAAACCCGCAAGAGAAAACTTTTACAAATCAAAGAGGAGACGTGGAGACTAAAGAGCAGAGCAATTTGGCTCGAATGCGGGGATGAGAACACAATTTTTTTTCCAGAATTTTACTAAGGGAAGACAAATAAAGAATACTATTTGGGAACTTCAAAATGAACAGTTGGAAAACATCTCTTCCTTTGAAGGGCTTGCAGCTCTTGGTACTTGCCACTTCGCCCCTCTCTACAAAGCTGACAATCTCAGAAACCTTGCAGAAATCATTCAAGTCTCTCAATACTTCCTGGGTTTCATCACTCCTGAGGACAACCAGGATCTCATGGAGGATATTTCGGAAGAGGAACTTAAGGAAACCATCCATAGCTTTCAAAAGGACAAGAGCCCTGGCCCGGATGGTTGGACCATTGAATTTTTCCTGACACATTTTGAGATCATTGGGGCTGATCTTCTTCAGCTTGTGGAGGAATCGAGATCTCAGGGACACATCCACCCTCCCCTGAATTCTACCTTCATTGCTCTCATCCCAAAATCGAATCGACCATCTACTTTCAATGATTTTCGTCCTATCTCTCTTTGCAATATCACATACAAAGTGGTGGAAAAAATTATTGCAAAACGGTTAAAAAAGATTTTCTCAAAGGTCATCTCTCTAGAACAATTTGGTTTTCTGGAAGGCAGACAAATTCATGAGGCAATTGGTGTGGCCCAGGAGTGTTTTCACTCAATCAAACTAAAAAATTTAAAGGGGGAAGTTATAACTTGACCTCTCAAAAGATTTTGATAAGGTGAAATGGCTCTACCTTCGCATGTTGATGACTCACCTGGGTTTTGATTTGGGGTACGTGGTTGGCATGCAATAAGGTTCTATTCCAGGACAAACCATCTGTCCCCGAGCTGGTGGCCTCTCAGAGTGCAAACATTCTTACCTACTTCCCTCAACAAAAACTCAACACCCCCATCTGCATCATCACTCTTGAACTCTTCGACTCTAATCTTCCTTAGGCGTACTTTAATGATGCAGCCACCAAACTATCTTGTGGGGGGGGGCAGTCCTACATCTAAATCATACATCCATTTTCCACATCCAGATGGGTATTTGACCTGGCACGAATAAATTTGCTGAACTCTCTACCCTCAAACTCCTTCTCTGTTTTTCTCTTGAACATAATTTCCACCACATTCATATCTTCGGAGACTCTATGCTTGTAAACAATTGGGTCAATAAAATACAAAGATGTCACAACCTCTTTTTATGCAACATTCTGGATGATGTCAGGTGATTGTTAAGGGAATTTGAAACTTTCTCCTGTCGCCATGTTTACAGGGAATGAAACATCATTTCTGATCAACTATCAAAGAAAGGATTAGATCTGCCACTAGGACAGTGGAAGATCGCTATCACAGCTCCTGAAGCAGTTTATGAATACTACCACCACCCTTTCCTAGAGGGCATTGGAATCCTACGGTTATCACTAGAGTTTGTACCTAGACTACGAGGGTGAAAAGCCTAGAGAAATATTGAATTGGTTTTAAAAGGATAATTGGTTTTAATGAAATGATGGAGGTATAAAATACAGAGATCAGGCTAGACTTATCATCAACAAAACAGTATATGTACATACATGCCAAATTTGTAATAAATCTACGAGATATGAACTTGCAAAAAGGAAGAGTCAAATTTGTTTTATATCAATGAACACGTGAAACATTCATAAGGCTTTGATTAATAGAGAATTCTATCCACAAGACAAATCATGAACAATCATAGACCATTTAAAATTTCAAGAGTTAAACAAACAGGCTCAACGAATGCAATCACTTCAAAGTAATTCATAACAAAACTGAAAGTAAAACATGCCTGTATTCATAAAAGAAATAGCTGTAGTATGATCTCCAATCCCCTTATCTTACTAATCACTACAGTTTATATAACAATGTTTCAAAACTGAATTAGTTTCTTAGATCCTCTTTTCATGGATCTTAGCAGCCTAAAAATAACATTAAGTTTACAAATCAAAATTGAATGCCTTCAAATAGGCTTGATGAGTTCTACTTGGCAAAATATAAAATAAAACAAACTGACAACTTTCCATTAAGCCTAACAGAAAACCTGATTCCTGTGCAAGTATTTAAGTTTTTCAAAAGATACAATTTCCTGGCTGCCTCTGCTAAGACAGTCATTCCATCAAGAGCCTGCGACTGCTTCTCCAATCGAACATGTTCTTCCTTCATGATTTCAACTTGCTCTGCTAGATCTTTGTTTTGTTGCTGTGTGATCCTTTTCCTTCTTAAAACATCCTTTGAAACTGTGATTAATTCCTGATATTTGCATGAATCTCCTCCAGATCCTCTCTTCAACGCTTGTTTGCCACCGTCAGCTTTTCATTTGCCCCATTTAAATACTGATTTTGTTCCTTATGGGACCGCGGAGAAGTTTTTAGTACTTTAACTTCTGCAACAGAATCGAGAATCTGAGACTATGTTAATATCTCTTCCTCTATTTTCTTCATACCTGACCCATCTCCAGTTTCATAGCTTCCTTCTTTACCCTCAAACATTTCTGAAGTGTGCAAGAGTTCTTGCTGAATTTCAATCAATGTTTCATCTGCAATGGCTTCACCCTTTCCCCAATCGAGCTTCTAAAACCCTGGCAACAAAAATTGAACCAAATTGATTTCAAATAAGGATTGTTTGAACCACTTTTCTCCTTCACTCGGTATACCAGCTGCTGATGCAATGACTGTTTTATCTAAAGTGAATGCTAGGGTTCATAAATCAACAATGGAATCTTTGAAACTTCTTACAAAAGCATTTGTAACCTGGGTATTTTACCCACTCATTTTCTCACACAGAGAATACCAGCTCGCGATCTTCATTAATTCAACATAGCCTAATAATTCACTCATCCAATGAACGCTATCAGGTTCCATCCTACAAATTCCCCCCTTTGCTTCTTAATTCATGTCATCGGCTTCATCTGATTTGCAAACCCTACTGAAACTATTCAAAATAATTATGTGAATCTAAGTCAAAGACAACCCTTAATCGGGCATGATGATCCCTCGGCACTGCAGAATTTGGTTTCATTACAACAGGCTATGTTTTGATAATGACTGGTATGGAAAACCACTGAATGGTATGAAAAACCACTGTCTCCCTCATAATGCCATCTGACAGTGTCCTTGACACGTTTCAAAGCACTAACCATGATCCCACAACATTTCCAAAGCTATTATTTCACAACATGCTGTCAGTATGTTTAAATATTGCATATAACATCAAAACATCAACACTTTATTCATATTGTGAATGAAATGATATCTTAGACTATGTACATATCTAAATCATGAAAATACTTGAAGGATGCAAGAATGAGCCATGTTTTATTTAACAAATAAAATAATAAAAAGACCTAAATAAATTCATATTTGAAAACAACAAAGGAAAGAATTAGAGACACATAGTCTTTAGGAAGATACAATTTCAAGGTAAACCTAGGGATAATATCTAAGGTAGACCTAGGAATAACATTTGGCCTTATTTGGGGATGACATGCTCCCTGTGAGCTGCCAAGAACCTACAACCAAGTGCCTTATTCATTGGGAAATACAGTCATATATACAAACAACAGTGATGATATGTACAATGATCCCGAACCTTTCATTTCTGTATGTGTGGAGGTGCTTTAAGAATTGCCCATTTACTGGGCCTGCAATCTCTTCACCATTAGAACCCTGCAAAATGAAAGTATTGTTTCCCAGAACTTTGATTACTGTGTAGGGTCCAAGCCATAGATTATCAAATTTTCCATGCTTACCCTTTTCCTCATTCCTTGCATCCCATCGAAAAACTGAATCCCCAACTTGAAAAATGTCCTTTTTAACCTTCTTATCAAAGCCTTCTTTTACCTTCTTCTTATAATCCTCAGCCTTGTCTGCTATTATTTCCCTTTCCTGTTGCAACTTGATAATCTGGAGCATCCTTCTCTTTACATCATCTGTTTCTTCCTCAACATCCTACAAAAAATTTATCACTGGAAAACATAGTTGAGTAGGAAACACTACCTCAGTACCATATACCAACTGAAAAGGAGAAGTCCCTATAGATCTTTTTATAGTAACTCGGTCTGCCCAAAGTGCATACTTCAACATAGCATCCCAACCTTTTTTATTTTGGAACATCCTTTTGATATTGTTAACAATACTCTTGTTTGAGGATTCTGCTAACCCGTTTCCCTGAGGGTAATAGGGTGTAGAATGTTTTAACATAATATTATTTTCCTCACAAAAACTTGTCATGTTTTTGGATTTAAAAGCTGGTGCATTATTTGTGATTAATTTCCTAGGGCATACAAATCTACTCAAAATATTTTCTTGCAGGAAATTAATAATCACTTGATCTGTGGCCTTCCTTGTGGGGACTGCCTCCACCCACTTAGTGAAAAAGTTTGTGGCTGTTAAAATCCATCTATGCTGACCACTAGAAGCTGGATGAATCTCACCTATAAAGTCTAAACCCCATTGTTGAAAAGAAGCATTTACTACAATGGGTTTCAAAGGTAAAGATTTTAACTTATGCTTACTTGCAAACCTTTGACATTCGATACAAGCTCTCACATGTTGATATACATCTGGAAAAAGAGTAGGCCAATAAAATCCATCCCTCAAGATCTTGAAAGCTGTTGCTTTCCAGTACTTATGGCCTCCACATGATCCTCCATGAAATTCTGCAGTGACTACATCCGCTTCTGATCTTTCCAAACATCTGAGTAATATGCCAACTTGGTCTTTCCAGTATAAGACTTGGTCAAATAGAACATACTTCATAGCTTTAAGCTTCACAGATCTATACTGACTCTTAGTCAAGTTAGGAGGACATTGTAAATATAGCAGATAGTATACAAGGTTTCCATACCATGAGGAGTTACAATACCTACTATAGATTTGTTCTTTTTCTTGTTCTTTCTCCTGTTTTATTGAAGAATCCTGCATAGAATGTTCACCTACCAAATGAATATCCAAGAATTGACAATTTGACTCTGCCAATAGTTTTTCCAAACCTTGACACCTTACCAGCTTGGTTGGTTTAATGTCCACATCATACTCCATGATTTTGGCTATCCATTTTCCCCTTTTGCCTTCACTGTCAGACTGCACCAAAATTTCTTTAACTGCACAGTTAGGAACATAAGCCAAGACTGTAGAATGCATAACATAAATCTTGAAAAAATTCAAAGCCTTTACCAAAGCATATGCCCGTTTTTCCATTGTAATGTATTTCAATTCCGAGTCTCTCAAAGTCTTACTAAAGAATGAAATAGGCTGCTCCAAACCTTCCGAGTTCTTTTGCAACAAAACTGCAGCCACTGTATCCTCAGATGCAAAGGAATAAATTTCAAACTCTTTGTCAAAATCAAGACTCTTTAGTACTGGTGCTTCTATCAGTGATTGCTTTATTCTTTCAAATGATGCTCTAGCTTCAGCTGTCCATTTAACAATACTGTCCTTTTTAAGCATTCCAGTGATTGGTTTGATGATTTCATCAAAATTTGGGATAAACCATCTTAAGAAATTTATCTTACCAATAAAGGACTGAATTGCTTTCTTATCTCCGAGAATGCTGATTTTTAAGATAGCTTTCACCCGCTCTGGATCAATCTTAATCCCCTCAGCAGATACTATATGGCCTAAGAGCTTATCTTCTGCCATAGCAAAATGAGACTTCTTGGGATTTAAAGATAATCCATATTTCCTGCATTTTAGAAAAGTTTGTTTCAAATGTTGATCATCTGATTTAGAGAACGCAGTTATATCATCCAAATATATAACTACAAACTTTTCTCTCTCACCAACAAAAGCTATATCCATAGCTCTCTGGATTGTTGCACCTGCATTCATGATCCCAAAAGGAATTTTATCATACATAAATGTTCCCGATGGAGTTGTAAAAGCTGTCTTTTCCCTATCATCCAGATCTACTACAATCTGGTTGTACGTAGAGAATCCATCAATCATTGATATCCTCTAGGAGCCCACTACTATTTGCAAGATTTGATCAATTTTTGGCAATGGATAGTTATCCTTGAGGGAGCATCTATTTAAGTTCCGAAAGTCAACACAAAGCCTTATCGCTCCATTCTTTTTCCGTACTGACACCAAATTTGCTACCCAAGAAGAATATCTAAGAGGTATGATAATCTTTGCATCTAACAACTTTAGTGACCTCTTTCTCTATAACTGGAAGCAATGCTGGATTAAGTATTCTTAGTTTCTGTCGGAAAGGCTTAATATTTGGCTTCAAAGGAATCTTATGTTGGATTATGCTAGTGTCATAGGTTCTCAAATCCTCATATGACCAAGCAAAACTGTCCACAAATTCTTTCAAAAACTCTATATACTTATTCATTTCTTTCTTTGAGAGTGAATTAGATATCTTAACCATTGTAGGCTTAGATTCAGAACCAATGTTACAGCTTATGACATTTTATTCACTAGAATTAAAGGTAGGTTTTAACAAGGTGTCATCTTTAGAAAACAATCTCTCAAGTGGCACAAGCCCTTTTGGAATGAAGTTCCCCTTCAGTTCAACTATATTATGATTGCCAAATGAATCCTTTGTATAAGAAGCATCTTCTTCCAAATCCATATCTTGATCCTCATCAATAGAAGAAGTAGAAAACTCACCTTCCATCTCCAAAAATTCCTTTAGCTCCTGATCATCATGGAAAACTTTCTAGTGTTTGTTGTTGTCTGGGACTGAGGGTCTATATCTCACTTCAATTGGATATTTGAGTTGAGTCAACTTTGGAACCTTGAAATGAGTTGCTGCCAATGTTAATGAATCTGCTGTCTGATTGCAATCCCTTGGAACAAAGGTTATGTTGAAATCTAAAAAGAAATTATCAATAAGATCCCATACCTCATTTCGATATACTTTCAACAATTTCTACTTGACTTTATATACATCCATGACCTGCTGAACAATTAACTCTGAGTATCCAAACATAGCAAGCTGTTGAATGTTTAAGTCTTTTGCAGCTCTTAAACCCAAGATCAATGCTTCATATTCAACAATATTGTTAGTTGTTTGGAATTCCAGCTTATACATTAAGGAAACATCTCACCTCCAGGAGAAATAAGTACAACCCGTGCTCCAGCTCCCTCTTTACATGATGAACCATCAAAGTACATCTGCCACAAACCTTCTTGCTCTTTCTTCTTAGACTGATCTGAATGATTTTCCTGAACTTGTAAAATACCTGTAGGTTCATCACTCAACTGCAACATACAAGAACCAAAATCTTCTTTGACTGAATATATTGGATGATTTATGGGATTTTTATTATCACTCACCAAGTATGCAAGTTGTACTTCTCTGTAGAGTCTCCTATTTTAACCTCGAAACGCTGGAATTGTAGCATAAGAAAGATCCATTTGCATAGTTCCTCCAACCTTTTTGGCCCATGATCTTGAAAAAAGCATGCCAAACTTAGGGGAAATATCGGCTATGACAACATCCATCAAAACACTTTTCATTGGAAGCTGTGCAAGACTAACCACAAGATCCTTAGTGACTCCCAAATACTTAACTGCTCTAGAATCAAAAGCATACAGGTCATGATAGGGTTTTGTAACAGAAAGCCCTAAAGCTTCCATGAATTCCTTAGGCATTAGATTGTTTGAAGCACCAGAGTCCAAAAGACAGTTATGCAACATCTGATCATTGTTAACACCCAAAAAGTGCTCACTAGCTCATTCCCTTATTCACATGACCCATTTGTCCACTTTTTCCACCCTTTGAGCCTCTAAAACCATCAAAAGGCACCAAAAAGACCATAATACACTTTTTTCCCCTCAAAATATGTATTTTTCCTCAAAAAACACAAAAAACCCTAAAAAAGGGTCCAAAATTCCCAAAAAATATTAAAAAGGAATAAAAATATTAAAAATATTCAAAAAAGGAAAAAGAGGGAAAAATAGACCTAAACCATGTTGGTTAATACCATTGGTTTCCTTAAAATCATAATGGTATTCTCCATCACCAAAAACTATAAAAAGGTGATAGGGGCTCCTCACTTTTCATCCATATTTCATCCTATCTGTTGATGTATATGTAACTTCGGAATGTATTTCATATATGTATATTGTACTCCTATAGAGATGGTATTATTCCTCTATACGGAAGTGTTTTTATTCCTATAGATATGTTATTATTCCTCTATACGGAAGTGTCGTCATTTATATTGTAAGTGTTGTAACTTATACTTGATGAGTTATTAGACCACCTTGTTGGGGTCGGCCCTATATAAGTCATGTGGGTCAAAGGGTTATTAGACCACCCTATTGGGGGTCGGCCATGTGGGTCAAAGGGTTATTAGACCACCCTATTGGGTGTCAGCCTAGTCAACATTGTGTTATGTGGTTAAGTTGAGGCTGACCTAGTAAAGGTTATTAGGTAAGTCAAGTCAAGTATAAATAGAGTACGGGAGGCACTCTATTTTATCATTCTATTCTCACACACAATATTTGGAGAGTGGCGCACTTGTGGAGGAGGAGAAGCTGCTGCTAGGAGATGTCTATCTCTTATGCTTGGGTTGTATCATTGCTCTATCTATCTTTGAGGAAGTTATTGGGGTTTTTCACCTTTATGGTTTTCCCCAAGTAAACTCCGTGTCTCTTGTGTGCTTGCATTATTGTGTCCATGATTGATATGTTGCACATGTTGTTCTCTCAGTTAAGATCCTAGATCAGATTGAAGTAAATTCCGAAAAATTAACATGGGATCAGAGCTAGCCTGAAAGAAGGCATGGTATGGCATGTATGACACTTGTTGCACTTGCTATGCTAGGGCTTGATATGGCAAAAACCAGTCATCGTAGCACTTTCACTATAAATCCATTTTGGAAAAGTTTTCAGATTGGAAATGTTTATAGGTCGAATATCAGATCCCCATGTACCTTGTGTCCAAAGGACAACTTCTAATTTGCTATACTTTTTGTTTTATGATATGTACAATCTAGGGTTTCTGCCTCTTCCAGATCTGAGTCATAAACAAGTGACCTAGGAAAAAAGGTCATAACTTGGGCTAGGAAGCTCCAAATGAAATTTCATAAAAAGTGACAGGTAGTGCATGGACTATACTTTCTCAACCAACTTTTTTAGAGGCCTAAACTGAACCAGTGACACGTGGCATGCCGTACAAGTTTGCTCTCCTGTTTTATCCCATAAACAGGTCACGTTGCGACACTTGGCATAAATCTCTCTCAGAGAATCCATTTGAGGTCAGACCCATGGGGTTGGAAATATGATAGGTCAGGCTACCACAAGAAACATTTTCAGGCCCTGTGGATTGGAAAGTTTGGAGTTACACCAGAAACAATTAGGTGCATATTTCTGTCAAAACAGAATTGGATTTTGAGCACCTTCATTCATGGCTCCTGGAATTAGGGTTTCAGAGAAAGTTGGTATTTTTTTAATTGGAGACCACAGCTGAATACTACTCATCAAAATTGAAATTTAGAGACCAATATCAAATTTTTTGGTTGGGTAGAAGGCCGGGCTTGATCAAACCCTAGTTCGGGACTTTGATTGGAAAAGTGGAAAATTAGGGCTTCTGCAAAAGTTGGAATTTTTGAAGTCTGTGACCACGGCTGGAAGCTCCTTAGAAAAATCAAAGTTTAGAGCTTTGGATTGAACCTTTTGGTTGGGATTTATCAAACCCTAGTTCGGGATCCTGTCTAGAAGATCTTGAAGTCTCAAAGGCAATTTTGAGGGGTGAAACTTTGCAGTTTTCAAATTCTGAGTATACTAGGTTGATCAGCTCATCAAGGCACATCTTTCTATCCTTTTAGAAGTTTGAAATTCAAAGTTTGAATTTTTAGGGTTTCCCTGACAAACCCCAATCCAGCTCCAGATCCAGTTTCTGCAAATCAAGTGGATTGGGTTAATCCTAGAAGAAAATGGATTGGTCACCTGCAAAGTGAAGAAGTTCCTGTTTCAGAGGGAGATGAGGCTAAGGCCTTACATAAGAAGATTACAAGCAATATCGACATGTATGACTTACAGGTATGTTTCGAATTCTGTTCATGGTTAAGTTTATGATATGTTTGTCTTCATATCGTTACGGTTAGTACAATCTTGATTAATTACTAGACTTGTCCTATCACCTTAATAAAATTATGAATACATGATAGAACATATTCATTGATTTAGGTTTTGACACTTATGATTGTACTAATGCATTGTGATGTTGTATGAGGTTTATGTTGTTTGCTAACATGAAAGGTACACCAAGAAAGACAAATCATGTTCTACTTCAAGAACATATGATCATGGTGACATGAAGACAAAGATTCATCCATTGTCATGGATCACACAGAAGATTTACTTACGAGGTATGTATAACTTGGTTCTACAATGGTTAACTTATGAGACATGCAGGTTACTAGCACAAGTCATTGAAGAGAACCAAAAGACATCATGTGGGTATGTTAGACATAACTAGCTAACATAGTAATCCAGGTATGTTTTTCCTATATCAAGTTAGAATATTACCTTGTGTTAGGATCCCTTATATAAGTATACTTGGTATGATTGGTTATGTTTATTCATAAAGTTAGAGATGTAAGAAATCAAGGGTTGATGCATATTATGTCTCTTATCTTGATTGATGATTTGACTAACCAGAAGAGTCCTATGATCAAATAAGAATATGCATGAGTAAAAGAAGTCTTCCTTGAAACCTTGAATACTAATGTTTATTATTTGTGTTTGAAATGATCATGACTATACATGTTTAAGATTATTGTGTTTTGATAGCATTAAGATTATACTAATGAATGTGTGATTATGTATGAGACCTCGAGGATAACACAATGATGATACTAATAAGCATGCATAGTGATTAAGGATGGATATAAGTTCAAGGACAAATAATCCAGGAAGCAAAGATCAAGAGGGAGCACACTTCAGTAGTTTCTGCAAGGATGCAGATATTCAGAGGGAGTTGACCACTTCTCACAATCCACATCAGAATGGAGTTACAGAAAGGAAGCAAAGACTGAGAGGGAGTCAACCCTACAACCAAACAAAGATAAGTATTTTAATTGTCATTTCTTGCATATTTGTTTGTTTAAATAATATTGTTCAATGATGTATATGCTTATGTTCCTAGACTTAGGGTGTGTATTATGCATATTAGAATAATTGCATTAACGAACAGTATACTACTAATTTGAATATGATGGGTAAGTGGCCTATGGCACTGTACAACATTCCATTGCTACTTATCTAGAATGAAACCTCTTTGCTGACATATTGGGAGTTGTGCACACTCTTAACAATGTTCTGGTAGAGATTGGAAGGCATCTAGAAAGTTATAGGATATGGATAAATGTTTTATTGAAGCATTGGCTACAGATAATTGCATGACTGTATGAAATATTTCTTCAGATGTAAGAATTTGTTCTGAAAACTATGAGATGTTTCTAATCATGCAATGTAACTTGTTTTGTAGGAAAGATTGTATACCATCACCTTCAAAAGAAGGACTACAACATTTGCTCAGCAACAAAGTTATCTATTGAAAACATTGAAGATATTGAAGTTCCCAGGATCTGGGAAGAATGCCATGATCGAGGAGTACCAGTCGATCATGAAGATGTTTGGAATGCAGTCCCAAGACCTGAAGAGAAGTCTGCAATGAATTCCAAGTGGATCTACAAGATCAAGCATGTTGCAGATGGCAGCATAAAGAAATACAAAGAAATATTTGTAGCTCATGGAAAGAAGGAATAGACTATGAAGAAACTTTTGCTCCTGTAACTAGGTACACTTCTATCATATCAGTACTTGCTCTGGTTGTAGTGATGAAATGGAAGATACACCAGATGGATGTCAAGGCAACCTTCTTGAATGGTGTAGTCGAAGAGGAAGTGTATGTGGAGCAGCCACTTGGTTTTGAGACACATGACATAAAGTCATATGTATGCAGGTTGAAGAAAGCCTTGTATGGCTTGAAGCAAGCTCCTAAGACTTGGTATGGTAGGATAGACAACTTTCTATCCAGTTGGGATTTATTAAGAGAAAAACAGATTCCAACCTTTACTACAAGGTTGAGGAAGGCAATCCAGTGATACTACTTTGGTATGTGGATGACCTATTTGTTACAGGTGATGATAGATTGATTACCGACACAAAGAGGAAGCTTGCTGCCGAGTTCGAGATGAAGGACTTGGGGATGATGCACTATTTTCTAGGCATGGAGGTGTGGCAGAGTGCAGATGGAATCTTCCTTGGACAAGGGAAGTATGCAGTAGAGATCCTGAAGAGGTTCGGGATGATGGACTGTAAGGCCATGGACACACCTATGGCATCGAACTTGAAGCTTTTGTGTGATGCTTCATATGATCTGGTTGATGTCACTGTGTATCGTCAGATGATTGGGTCCTTGATGTACCTGACGAACACGAGACTAGATATCTGCTTTATGGTGAACACATTGAGCCAATTCCTGACAGATCCCAGAGGTGTTCACCTAGTTGCTATAACGCATATTTTGAGGTACCTGAAGGGTACGGTTGACTATGGGCTCAAGTATGATGTGAATCAAAAGTTTAACCTACAGGGCTATGTTGATTCAGATTGGGCAGGCAGTACTATAGATAGGAAGAGCACTTCTGGGTGCTGCTTCAGTATGGGATTAGGTGTGATCTCTTGGTTTAGTAGGAAGCAGTCCTACGTAGCACTGAGTACAGCCGAAGCAGAGTATGTTGTAGCTTGTTCAGCTAGTTGTGAGGCAGTATGGCTCCAGAAGCTACTGTCTAAGTTATTTGATCTCCCATTGGAGGCTACTAGCATCTTTTGTGACAACCAGAGTTGTGTGAAGCTGTCTGAGAACCCGGTGTTCCATGATAGGTCGAAACACATTGAGATCAAATATCACTATATCAGGGATATGGTACAGAAAGGAGCAGTGAAGCTCCTGTATGTTGCGAGGAATGAGTAGATTGTAGATGTACTGATGAAACCACTAGCCAGAGCGAAGTTCGAGTAATTCAGAGAGAGGCTTGGTGTTCTTCAGATTGACGACACTTTCTAGGAAGAAGTGATGGACACATTTGCTGAATCCATTCCAAGCATGGTGAGAGGAGGATCCTTCCATGGCTATGGATGTAAGCGCTAGATGATAAGCATCAGGATGATGCTCCAGTTACTGCTCTGTATGTATGCATCATGTTGGATGTTGGATATGATCAGCTAGATCATTTATGTATGTATGCATCATGTTGGATGCTTGGACCATGTATCTGTATATGTATCAGGTGGATACGTTGTATGATCAGGTAGATCATGTATGTTGATGGATACATTGTGTGGATCATGTATCTATGTATGTATCAGGTAGATACATTGTATATGATGATATGTATCAGGTAGATACTTGGTATGCATAAGGTGGATGTATTGTATGATCAGGATGATCATGGATGATGAGCTTCAGGATGTTGCTCTAGATGACATGCATCAGGACGATGCAGTGATGATGATCAAGATGATCATGTGTACATCAGGATGATGTATGGTGAATATCAGGTGGATACTCTGTGGCCATGGACAGGTTGTGCAGATGAGCATGTAAGTAGACCTGGGAGATCTAGACAGGATGAAAAAGGCCTTAGATGCTCTTTCGAGGCTTTGCATTGGGAGGACATATAATAGCGCCCTGGGAGGTTTGCAGATTCTCTTGATAGGTTTTTCCGCTGGCATATAATAGCTCCCCGGGAGATCTGGAAAATACTCTTGCGAGGTTTTGTCCTATGGCATGTAATGTGTCCTTGAGAGATCCGATAGGTAGAGCTGTGTGCTCGTAACAGCCTGGGATGCTCTTGCAAGGTTTTTCCATGACCACATGTAATATGCTCTTGGGAGATCCGACAGGTAGAGCTGTGTGCTCGTAAAAGCCTGCGATGCTTCAACCAGGTTTTGTGGTGAGATCACATGTAATGTGCTCCTGGGATATCCGACAGGTAGAGTTGTGTGCTCGTAACAAACTGGGATGCTTCAGTCAGGTTTTGTGATGGGTCACATGTAATGTGCTCCTGGGAGATACGACAGGTAGAGTTGTGTGCTCGTAATAGCCTGGGATGCTGTAGCCAGGTTTTGTGACGCACGTAATAAGTCCTAAGGATTCCACAGTATGGCCAGTGATGATGAAGACCTGCAAGTGGTGGGCCTACATCCAGTATGAAAAAGGACTGGCTCTATAGAACATCCTATGATGAGTAGATTTAGATATTGATTGAGATAGCAACAACAGTGATGATGACGATGATTCGAGGACGATGATTCGCTGATGATGATTCATAGAAGAAGACTTGTGCTAGCAGATCTTTGTCGAGAATCCTTCCTAGTTAAGAGGGAGTGTTGATGTATATGTAACTTCAGAATGTATTTCATATATGTATATTGTACTCCTATAGAGATGGTATTATTCCTCTATACAGAAGTGTTTGTATTCCTATAGAGATGTTATTATTCCTCTATACGGAAGTGTCGTCATTTATATTGTAAGTGTCGTAACTTATACTTGATGGGTTATTAGACCACCTTGTTGGGGTCGGCCCTGTATAAGTCATGTGGGTCAAAGGGTTTTTAGACCACCCTATTGGGGGTCGACCATGTGGGTCAAAGGGTTATTAGACCACCCTATTGGGTGTCGGCCTTGTCAGCATCGTGTTATGTGGTGAAGTTGAGGCCGACCTAGTAAAGGTTATTAGGCAAGTTAAGTCAAGTATAAATAGAGTACGGGAGGCACTCTATTTTATCATTCTATTCTCACACACACTCTTTGGAGAGTGGCACACTTGTGGAGGAGGAGAAGCTGCTGCTAGGAGATGTCTATCTCTTATGCTTGGGTTGTATCATTGCTCTATCTATTTCTGAGGAAGTTATTGTGGTTTTTCACCTTTATGGTTTTCCCCAAGTAAACTCCGTGTCTCTTGTGTGCTTGCATTATTGTGTCCATGATTGATATTTTGTACATGTTGTTCTCTCTGTTAAGATCCTAGATCAGATTGAAGTAAATTCTGAAAAATTAACACTATCCTCATGCTGCCGAAATCCATCTTGAGCATTGCCCATCTTTTGAGATTTTCCCAACCGTTGAAGCATTGGAGAAGAAGAGACCATTGGACATTGGAGCACCTCAACCTTGGAGCTTCCCAAAACTCACCATCCTCACCATTTGAGGTAATACAAAAGTGTTAATTTTTATTTACATGCTCATAAATCAATTTTGTTTATTATTATCAATCTAGAATTCTTTATTTTATTGTTTACTGCCATCAATATATAGTTTATATTTGCTTATTTACATTGCTTTATTTGAGGCTGCTGCTACTAGTTAGTAGGTGCATCCCTGCACATGCTTGGTTGAAAAACCAAGCAACAGTTTTTGGCGACTTTGCTATTTTTTGAATTTAAAATTTTTGCTTTAGATCTTTATTTTAGTTGTTTTTCACATTTAAAACTGTAGATCTGCCACACTAGTCATCTTCTTGATAGCTTCCCTAGCCATTGGCCCTTTCTGCAGCCCGAAATAGCCCAAAATTTCAATTTTCGGGTTCATTTTTCATCAACCGTTTTCCGTCCGTACATCGGGACTTTCGACACCCACAGTCGCACGGTCCATAGCGACTGTGAGCCTTTTTTCCACGTAGTCCATCGTGACTTTTTGAATTTTTCTTGCGCGGCTGATCGCGGATCGATAACCTTTTCCCGTGTGGTCCATTGCGACTGTTTGGCATTTTCCCGCGTAGTCCATCACGCTTGTTTTGCATTTTTTCGTGCGGCTCATCGCGGCTTTTGACCACCGCGCCGATATTCACATCGCAGCTTTCGTCCACATCGCCGTGCGGCTCATCGCGGGTTTTGACCTAATAGCCGCGAAATTTCCTGTTTCGGTTCGATCGATTTTTCCAATTTTTTTTTTTTTGTTGCCCAATCAACCCATTTTTTCCAGCATTAATTTCTGCAATTTTTTACAGCCCACTTTGTCATTATTGCAGCATTATTAATTGATATTCAATTAGATACTTCATTTATCTTTTTGAAAATTTTCAGTTAATTGAAGGAAATATTTTTTAAGTATTTCTGAGATTCTAAGGTTTATACATTGCAAAGTTAGAACCATATTTCTAAAATTGCTCAATATTTTTCCCAAGAAAGACTCTAAAAATCCATTTATTTTTACATCTGTTATTTGCTTTACTTTTTAAAGAATATATATTGTTTGAAAAGGTTATTAAAGCATTTACATTTGAAACGTCTTTCATTTTTTCGCAAATTAAAATCCTTATTTTAGTTTGTGATTAAATTGCCCATGAGAGGCACATTGTCTTGGTATACACCTACACCAGCACACAATCTGTCACAATAATTTCAAGTGAGCCTTAAAAGTTACCTTAACTCAACCAACATTCTAACCCCACTTGGGGAACACAAAAAAGATTTTGTAGTTAGGTAGGACTGAGGGGATAAGTATCCAAATAACACCCCTCACTCATTTTTCATGTTGAGACATAGAGGTTGACATTTAGGGTACCAAAATCCCTTATTATTTATTGACACGGTTTAACACCAATTTATCGGGAAGGCCTCTCCCTTAGGAGGGTTGAAGTAGCTAGACTGGTTCCGGAAGCCTAAGTGGAATACCTCTATCCATTCAGTAACCGAAGGATACCTTTCGTAGTTCTCATTGTACCACCCTTATGGGAGTACAACGACGATACAACCAAATTGCAGATTCACCCAACCGAACGTGTCATGAACGGGGTATCTTAGCGGCCAAACTTATAGGATTGTCTGCCCGGTGTCCCTCCCGGTAGGGGGATATCTAGCCTTTGATTCTACAATTTATATTGGCTGACTTGGATTTCATCACCTTGCAGAGGATATACCTTGTCGAGTCATAATACTTTTTAGTTAGGTGTTTGCATGCTCCATTACCTCCCTTTGGTCATAGAGTACACCTTTTTCTATTTTTAGGAGTTGTTTGCATGTTGGTTTTCTGACCGAATTTTTTGATTACTCCACTTACTATAGCACAGCTGTTATAGTAAGTGTTTTGAGGTTGGTTTTTGGCCCGAGTGCCATTTATTTTTTATGCTCCCCTCTTGCACACATGGTTGCATTAGGGCTTTAGAGCTTTCCACTCACCACCACCTAGTAGTTTTTTCACAAACTGTCACCATTGATTCCCCGAGACGTTCTCGGCGCTTCCGGGGAGACCCCCCACAGTACGATTCCCTTGAATCCACACGTCATCGGAATAGAGCCCCGTCATCTGATTCTGATGCGCCTCATTTCACATCTGATTCTGAGGTAGAATCCGAAAACCCCACATACACCACACCCACTAGCCCCATAGCTGGTTCGTATTACGACAAATTTTTCACAGGGGCTGTTGGTGGAACATCATCCACCCCCGCCACCACAACGACCACCACGGTAGCCACAACTACCACACCTCCCTTAGGGATGCCTAATATGGGACCTACACCTACATTAGGTATTCCTACTATAGGACCCCCACCTAACTTAGGTATGCCCAATATAGGACCTATACCTACAATCACCGCCACTACTCAGATTCCAGTAATTACTGGAACCATCCCAAACCCATCTGCGACCCATGTTACACTTGGGGGCACTGGCCCCTCTCACACATCAGTGGGTGGGGTACACATCCCTTTCACAACTAATATCCCCCTTGGGGGTAGTGGCCTAATACATAACGCTACCACCAGCACTTATGCCCCCATGACAACATCATACCCCTCCGCTAGTTTGCCATTTATGGCTAGCCTTAACCTACCAAACTTGGCTAGACTAACAAATGACCCCATCTAGCATGACCCTACTTGGCACCCCATGCCCACAAAGCTCCCGTTAGACATCCCAAAGTTTGAAGGGAAGGCTGGGGAAGACCCCCAAAACCATATCATGTCGTTTCACCTATGGTGTTCCTCGAACTCCATATTTGATGATTCTATTTGACTCTGAATTTTATAAAGAAATTTCACTGGATTTGCAGCCAAATGGTACATTGAGAAGCCACATGGGACACACCCCACCTTCACATCCCTCACCTCAACTTTCCTTCAGTTCTTTCAATTTCCTGTACGTTATGATGTAGGAGTGGAAATACTGCTGTCTTGTAGACAGAACACCGCTACACACATCACCGATCATATCCATGAGAGGCGTAAGCGCCATATCCTTTGCAAGATAAAGCTTGATGACCGTATCTTCTTAGATTGGTTCCTCAAATCACTCCTCCCTCTCATAGCCAATGATGTAGCTTCTGAACGACCCCAGTCGGAAGAAGAAGCCATCTTAAAAGCTCAGCAGTTCGACCTCATATATGCCTAGTCTGGATATTTATACACGATCTTGCCGGACACCCCTTGTAGCGATCCATCTTGGAGCGACACGCCAGGGGCATCCCATGCCGCTAAATGTATCATTGGCCAAGTTATGGTGCAAAACAAAACTTTGACCATGACGAGCACAAACAACGCCCCAGACCTTTCTAGGGCTACATATCATTCTGGAGCTACAACTTCGTATACTCCAGTAATACACACCCACCACACTCATGGACCCTCATGTCCACCACAGTGTTATGGGCAAGCACCATCAGCCTACACCACCTCCATATTATAACTAGCAGGTGCATTAGACTCCGGTTCACCCACAAGCCCAATCAGATTATTATCCTCTACAGGCAGCACCTCTTGCTCCAACACTTCTAGTAGCTCAAGGTTACCCACAACCGCAACAAGCACCGGGTCCACCTCAGAACCCTCCCACTTACTATCCACCATAGCCTGCTCCAGCGCCTGCATGATCTCAAAACCCACCTACTGCCCAAGGGCATGTATATGCACAACAAAACCAACCTCAAAACTAGAACAACCAACGCAATCAAGGAGGTCAACAAAATCGTGGAAGAGGACGAAACCGCGGCAATCACCAACAACAAATCCAAGGAGGACAGCCACCTAATCCTCCTAATAACAATAATGCTGCTCCTACAAATCAAAACCCTGATCATCCACCAAAATAGGGAAAAAATCCTAATTTGAGAACAAGTCACCCGTGTTCCATATGCGGGGTCTACGACCATTACACGCATAATTGCCCCCATTTAGATTGAGCGCGTTAACTTTGAACCGATGACGCCCAACGAAAAGGACATGCTACACAGCCAGCACCACCTCCTCAGCCGCAACCCATGATATTGAAAAATCCTCTACCCAACCAAGGAGTGGTAAACACTCATCCAATGGATCCCCCACAAGGATCCGTTGCAACACAGCAGCAAATTACCTATGCGGCAACCTACTACCAGCATACAGAGTCCAATACTCACCATTTGCTAATGATGTCAACCTTCAAACCCACTGAAATCAATACAGCTCAGCACTTGAGACCACACCTACCGATCCATCTTGAGTACCTTCCCAATTGATCAACCAATTCGCATACCTAATATACCCATAGACAGGGGTCCAAAAGCACCTCGCACCCCTTTAAGATGACTCAACAATAACCCTAACACTCGTGCAACTTTGAACTATAACATCATAGAAGACTTAGTCCAGTCCCCTGCAACTATGTCCACTCTAGAAATCTTAAAAAATTGTCCTGCACAGAGAAAATTGTTGTTATCTGCCATTGGTGTCATAGACCCTAACGACTCCAACATGATGGCTTTCGACTTAGACCAAGCCGAACCTCGTATGCCTTCATCTTTAGCTTTTCAGGTTTTTGTGTCCATTTGCAACCTCGTCGTTCATCGATGCATAATCGATGAAGGTGCCTCCACCTGCGTTATGTCGACTTTTGTATGGCAGAAACTTGGATCCCCAACACTACAACCATAAACTACCGCATTGTGGGCTTACGATGGCTATGCAGCTCAACCTCAGGGCCTGTTAGTGAATGTACCCATACAGCTCAGGGGTAAATTGGTTCTCATAGATATAGAGGTCATCAACGCCCAACTTGATTACAATATCCTTTTGGGACGGAGCTACATGTATAAAATGAAAGCTGTCGCTTCTTCAGTTTTCTGCCTCATGATGTTCCCCCATGAAGGACGCGTAGTCAAAATCAACCAGATAACATACTATGATCCCAATTCCCCCGCAGCACCTGAAAATGTTCTTCCCATGATCGAACAACCTATTCAGAGTGCACCCACATCGTTTGTCTCCTCAGTCGGACCCGGGATATATTCAGATTCTTCCATGACCACCACTTTCCCATCTATCCCACCCCCTCTCCAGATAAATGAAATATCCGATTTGTTCACTCTCTCGCACAACACACAGTAGCATACTCCACAACCTCAACCACTGCCACAAGCACCCATAGTGCCTAGTCATATCGGAACAACACTGATTCACACTATCCCATTCTTGTTTCCATTTTCAGGAGTTGTTAGCACTCCAGTAATGGCTACACTTAACCTCCCAGGGTTAACGTTAGGATTACTTGTATGGTACCTACCTTCCCCAACCCCTCCACCGACACCAACTGTTGTTTTACAACCAGTACAACCCATCAATATTTCAAACCGTCCACCACCTGGCATACTGAACCCCCAAAAGCATCCACCACCTGGTGTGCTGAACCCCCAAAGCAGACCACCTCCAACAGGGGCCACTACATCAACCTCTAGTTATGTTCCCCCTCAAACTCGCTACAATGGAGGCAGAGGTCTGCAAACCTACACAACTGGACCCACAACTTGCACCCCCCCAATGACTCCCAAATTAGTGAAGCCTCCTCCAACAATCCGCATCCCCCCCAAGTGCTACTTGTGCGATGATATAGGCCATGCTAGCCATCTATGTCCACATTTACTGGCACTTCAAGAACACATGAATATGTTGGATGATGACACCAACGTTCCAGTTGTCAAACTAGAACTACCCACTCAGCCTCGCGATAAATCATTGTGCACAAACCACCCTTGTGCGATATGTGGCATCTACGACCATTATTCACATCACTGCCCCAATCTCCCAGATTACAGAGCAGCACTATACGAATTGAATAATGCTGACCTAGAGATCTCCCCCCCGCTCATTGAGGAAATATTCCCCCCAGAATCTTCCCCTTCAGAAGAAATCAATACCATTTATATGATTTCAACTACCTACAAGCCTGAACCAATTGATTTAATGATGCACTACTTCCACACCGATGAGGAAATCCTAGAAACACTCACTACATCGAACTACCCTTGGGATGATATGCACCATCGATCATACTTCATCCCTAAGGCATCTACAGTGAACCAACTATCCATTGAATCCAAAGACTTCTTACCAACCAAGGTCGATTGGTTCAAAGATCCTAGCCTAGTCCCAGAAGCCTTTGAAGAAGGTAACATGGCCAACATTTCACCAATCATAAAAATCGACATCTCCACCACCCCCGGCAAACCTGAGTTCATCTCTTTAGGCGCATCCTGCACTGAAAAGGAAACCCAAGCCTACAGGAAACTCTTTCAAGAATTTTGAGATGTCTTCGCCTGGTCTTATACCGAGATGCCTGGTCTTGATCCTACCATCATAGAACATCACATAGACACTTGGCCCAACATATCATCGCTCTGCCAGAAACAACGCCCCATTCACCCATCCAAACTTCCAGCCGTCAAAGTAGAAATTGAGAAGCTTCGAGTGTCAGGTTTCATATATCCTATTGCTTATACCACCTGGGTTTCCAACCCAGTCCCAGTCAATAAGAAGGTGGGCACAATTTGTGTCTGTACTGATTTTCGAGATCTCAATTTAGCTTGTCCAAAAGACAACTTCCCAACACCATTTATTGATTAACTAATCGATGTATGTGTGGGGCACGAGATACTGTCTTTCATGGATGGTTTCTCCGGGTACAACCAAATCCATATCCGCAAAGAAGATTAGTACAAGACCACTTTCACTACCCCATGGGGCACCTTCGCCTATCGCGTCATTCCTTTTGGTCTCAAGAATGCTGGAGCCACTTTTCAGCGAGCTATGATTTATTGTTTTCATGACCTAATTAACATCATATTGGTTTACCTAGACGACCTCACAGCTCGATCTAAAAAGTGATCCGACCATTTAGACGACCTCTGACAAGTATTCTTGTGCCGTCGTAAATACCAAATACACTTGAACCCACTCAAGTGTGTATTTTGCGTTCCAGTAGGCCATTTGTTGGGTTTCATCATTTCTAAAAAAGGAATCATCGTCAATCCTCTAAAGGTCCAAGCCATAGTAGACCGACTGTCACCTCGGACATTAAGACAGCTACAAAGCCTTCAAGGGAAGTCCAACTTCCTTCATCGCTTTGTCCCATACTACACCACCACAGTACATGGTTTCCTCCGTTTGCTACGCCTTCATACTCATTTTGTATGGGATGACCAAGCAGAAAGAGCCTTCACAGACCTGAAGAACGCACTTACAAGTGCCCCCTTGATTTCTCCTCCAGATTTCACAAGGGACTTTACCCTTTACATTTCGACATCAGATTATGCCGTCTTTGGAGTACTCATCCAAGAAGACTCCACTCGCCAAGAGCATGTTATTTATTCTGTGAGCCAAACTTTATCAGGCCCACCACTACGCTACCCACATGAAGAGAAAATAGACCTCGCTGTTGTTTTTTCTGTACAAAAGCTGCGACATTATATTCTCCTCAGCCATACCAAAGTTGTGGAAAATTCCAACCCAATGGTCTATCTCTTGAATCGCCGCCTTCTATAAGGCCGTGTTGCCAAATGGGTGATTATCTTGCAAGAATATGACCTGACTTTTAAAAACCCGAAGAGCACCAAAGCCCTAGCACTTGCTCAACTCATTACGGACCTACCATCTTCATCGTCATCACCATTTATCCATACTGATATAATTGATGAACATTTGTTCATCATCTCGTCTGACGACCCTTGGTACAATGAAATTTTGGTATACCTTCGCACACGGAAATTTCGACCCAATATTGACCGTGATGGATGCCATCGCATCCGTCACCATGCCCCCCATTATCTCCTCTTGGGTGATGTCCTCTGTTGACGTGGCGTCGACACAATCCTACGATGATGCCTTTCCCAAGACAAAGTAGAACAAGTCCTTAATGACTGTCATAGCAGTGCCTGCAGTGTCCATTTATCTGGAATGGCCACCGCTCAAAAGGTAATTCACCTAGGTTATTTTTGGCCGTCATTATTCATTGACTGTATCACAACAGTCAAACATTTCCAAAACTGCCAACTCTTTGCACTCAAGGCAAGAACCCCCCCTGCCCCCCTTCATCCAGTCGTCACCATTGGACCATTTTACAAATGGGCCATCGAATTTATGGATTGCAATCCTACATCAGCTGGTGGCCATAAACACATTATTGTGGCTGTCAATTACTTTACCAAGTGGGCAGAAGCCATGCCTACTTACAATTGCAAAGAAGACACTGTAGCCTGTTTTTTCCTTAACCATGTTATCGCTCGTTTCGGAGTACCAAAGCAACTCGTCTTAGACCACGGCTCTCAATTCGAGGACTCCGTTTGGAGAGAATTGTCCATACTCCTTAAGTTTGAACAACATTTCTCCTCCGCCTACTACCACCAAGGGAACGGCCAAGTCGAAGCTGTTAACAAAATTTTGAAGACTATCCTCCAGCGCACTATCGACAAACATAAATCCAATTGGCATCATATGCCATTTCCCGCATTATGGGCTTACCGCACGTCGAACAAAATCGAAACCGGCTTTACCCCCTTCCATTTGGTTCACGGCGTGGAATACGTCCTCCCCATTGAGTGCCAAATACCAACATTACAAATTTCCATAGAACTCCTCCTGGATACTTCACCAATTGAAGAACGCCTACTTCTTCTAGAGCAGGTTGATGAAGATCGCCACGCAGCTCTCCAAACAATCGAAGCCGCAAATAACATATCTAAACTCCATTACAATAAACATGTTCACCCACGAGCATTTAGTGAAGGAGACCTAGTACTTGTTTACGACCAAGCCCATGACAAAATGGGCAAAGGAAAGTTCCAATCTATGTGGCAAGGCCCATATATCATACACACTTTCCTTAGATAGGGGGCATACCTTTTGACCGACTCAGAAGGCAATCCCATGCGCAACCCTCGTAACGGGTTCTACCTCAAAAGATTCTACCCATAAAAATCTACTGGATACCATAGTCCATATTGTACAATTTTTTAATTTATTTTTTTCGCTGTAAACGTTCAAAACCTTGCATTTTCATTTTTTCCTACATGAACAAAGATGGATCGTGTTCCACTCTACCATATCAGCTTCGCCGACGGCGCAATTCGTTGGTCTCCAAATCTCGCTTCAACAGCTTGGGTAATTTATTCCCCATCATATGAGTTGATCCACCTCGACGGAGTGTGCATAGGTGCTGCCACAAATGACCAAGATGAGTACGATGCCGTGACCAGTCTCCTGGCCGCTGCTCTCCAAATGGGCATAAGTCACCTTAACATTTTCCTGGACTCCCAGCCCAACTACTGTTACTAGGTACGCGATCCCTATCTATTTAGAAAATTCCCGCACACTAAACAAATGATTCGACACTTTGAATCCATCTCTTTCACTCATGTACCAAGAAATCTAAACACTGTAGTAGACCAAATGGCTAACAACATTCTAAATTGGCATGTCAAGCAAAACATTTAGGACATCATGACATGCATCACATAGGCATCAAAAAATCAAAATAAATAAACCATAATAACATTGCATCCACGTGCATAACATGTACCTCCACGAGCATATAAAAAATCATAACTTTGCATCCATGTGCATTTAACATGCCTCCACGGGCAAACAAACAAACCACAATTGCATCCACGTGCAACACGACATAAAAGAAAAGTCAAGATGTGCATCCATGTGCATAGACGACTATATACCAAAAATGCATAAATATATATATAGATATCATCATAAGAGTCACAATGTCAGGAGTGCTCTCAGCACCCAAATATACAAAAAGTACATCAGCCATACAAAATGTGTATCAACAAAATACATCCCCATATGCTCATCTGCATTTGGGGGAAGGTACAAGATCACCTAATCATCATGATCACCAGGCTCCTGTGGCTCCTCCTACTGTGGCTCCTCCAGATCCCGAGCTCTCCTCTCAGCTGTCACTACAGCTACTCTCCGCAAGATCGATCTCCACTCACGGGGATCATCGTAACAATGCTCGAGAACATGCTAATCTAGATCCCTCCAACCATCATCTGGTACATCCACTAGCAGTTCCTCCAAGGTATCGCGTACGTCATCTAGGGCATCATCTCACTGGAACACAACTCCTCATACACGAGGCAAGGGTGCCGCTACCGGTGGAGGTACCACCATCATCATCCATCCCTGACGGCCTATATGGTCCATTGGAGGCCTTGGACGAAAATATGCCATGATCCATAATGAAATGAGTTAGTATCATATAAACACCTCTAGCAATACTCATATCTAAACATGATATAGTAGAGAAACAAAAACAAAGACGTACCGTCTAACCCCCAAGCCTATCCCTGAGCTCGAGGTATCTTAGGGTCTCCCTGGAAGTCCATACCCACATATGGATAGCCATCAATAACAACGAGAATCTGATCCCACTGGTCATATATCTTTGACGAGAAGAACCGTTGGATGCCACCACCTCCCCGGGGCATCATCTCCCCCCAGCACACCATCCGCATCTCACTCCTCAGTCCCTCCTGAACCGGCACAGGAGGTCGCAAAGTAGGTACCTGCTCGAAAAAGAAACAACAGAGGAAAGAAGCATAACTAAACTCTCCTCCCTCCCGACTAACCTTGTTCAGCTCTCGTCGAACACAGGCCAGAAACATCTGCCCCCAAGCAAAGTAAGTCCCTCTTAAGACACTATGAACCATCATCGTTTTCCCCCCCAACAAACGATGGGGCACCTGTGCACCAAGCACTCGCAAAACACAAGCCGCCACCGCCTGCATCACCTGCTCCCGCAGATATGATATACTGAGTGCGCTGTTCTGTGCATGAGCCCCTGGAATGCAGAATCTCTCGAGGAGATCCTCAATATCCATACTAGCCGGAATCCTTGGCTAGGTGTCTCCTATCTCACCCAAACGGGGCAAGCCAGTAAGAAAGTAAACATCAGTCAAGGTGATCTCCAATCGCTCACCTTGCACCATGAAAGCCACCTTCTTCGGATCCCAGAAGTCCGCCAACTTGTTCAGCAGATCTTGACTGAACGCATGATAGGAATATGAGCAAACTTTAGTAGTCCACCCAAAGCCAAGGCCGTCTGCACATCTGGGTTATCTCGAATAATTCCCATCAGTCCCACATCAATCTCCCTCTCTCTCCACGACACCAGGGGCCTCCTCAGCATCCTACTAAAACATCACAATTTTTTTTAGAAAAATAAAACAAAATGTTTTCCTACCCAAGCGATCCCCATCGTGACTTTTGGGCCCCTAGCTGCGATGAACATCATGACTTTCAACCTCACAGCCATGATGAACATAGCGGGTAGCAGTCCTCATAGCCACGATGTGCATCACGACTGTAAGCCCTCACAACCGTGATGAGCATCGCAACTGTCGGACCCACAGCCGCGATGCACATCGCGACTGTAAGCACCCACAGCCACGATGAACATCGTGGATCTAAGCACCCAAGACCGCGATGAATATCGCGATTGTCAGACCCACAACCGTCATGCACATTGCGGCTGTCTAGCCCATACCTGTGATGTGCATCGGGAAAAAGACCCAAAACCCCCGATATTCTGCGTTGGCAAGCCAACGTGGAATATTTGTAGCTTCTGAGACCCCGATGCTCAACAAAAGTAAATAATTTGAAAGGGTAAGGCACATAGGCTTACCTGCAACTCGCGGAATGAAAAATCGACGGTCGAATCTCCCACAAATCAAGAAAATGCTTTGACCCAACTAAATTGCTCTGTGAATGTCAATGGTGAAAATGACACTTGTCACATTGGGTCCACTGGCTATTTATAGAAATTTGACCATTTTTCAGTCAGCCATTTCGGCATCATACGACGTCCATTTTTGAAACCATTGGTACCATTGGAATCAGCACACCGAGAACTTTAGGACAGTCCACTCCTTTTCTCATTTCCAACAGGTCTTGTTTTTAGGCATTTTTTACATACCCTTCGTCGCCTCGATTTGCATGCCACATCGGCTGTGGTACTTTTTTGACGAGTCTTATATCACTGGATTCAGTTTTCCACGCTCATGACGATGCTTGAGATCATTTCTCGCTCTCACCACCATATTTTTCGAGCATTTTTTCCCATGCCCCTCGTCACCTCGGTTTATGTGCCACATCGGCCGTTATCCGTATTTGACGAATTTTATGTCACCGGATTCAGTTTTATGCGCTTATGATAATGCGTGAGATCATTTCTCGCTCTCACCCCCAGAATTTTTGGGCACTTTTTTACATGACCCGTCATCCCCTCGATTTGCGTGCCACATCGACAGACTTTATATTTTACAGATTTTCGCATCACAACTTATACATGAGCCCTCCACTCCATCCATACTACAATTATGGTTTTGTTTTGCTACCATTCATCAACCTGCAAGGAGGCCCCATTAGTGTTCCCCCCTATCACCATGCTTGATCCCCATACTCGCCCTTTGATTGAACTCTTCCTCCTTGCCTCTCCATTACTTTTGTTCGGTATAATTTTATCCCTTTTTCGGGCCGATCAATTCCTTTACGAAAAAGGAACTTAGGGAGTTTCTGTTAAAGCTCTTTTCTGACTCCTAAAACAATGAAAAGATCGCCGAGCAATCTTGCTTCCTTTGATGCTCGTTAAACGTATTTGAAAGGGCATCTACTTGGTATAAGTTTACCCCTTTTCCAGACCATGTAGACTAATTACGAAAAAGGAATACTCTAGTCACATTGGTTAGAAGAGTTCTCCATTTGCATCATTTTATACTTTTTTTGGGCCTTGGAGACTAACATAGGAAAAATAACACCAATGGAGTCTACTTACCGCTTTCAGACTCTCTAAAATTGAAAGCAACCACGAGCAATCATCGTCTTGGGCTCGTATAAATCCACAGGACGGTACTCCTCCACCAATTTAGAGTCTTCTTATCGTTTCCAGACTCCTTCAAAATGAAAGCACTCACGAGCATGAATAGGCCTGGGCTCACATAAATCCACAGGATAGTACCATTTTAGAGAAAACTTTTATCCCTTCTTGGAGCTCATTAAAACTATGAAGAAGGACCCAATGGTGCTTTCCGGCACCACAACAGATCATGTCCAATTATATGGAAGCTTCCCCATTATGGTTGCCTTTGTTCAGAGTATTCTGCAGTATGTCACCCTGAGAGCCTCCCAATAGCATCCACCAGCTAGTCCCCCCAGAGTCACTTCAGTCTGCAATACATACCCCTAGTCCCTTAAGCTATGATCCCCACACCTAAACATTAGTTTCATATGCTGCCAGGTCAACCATGTCATCATACTCTGAACAAAGGAAGTTTGAGTCAACCCACTCTATAACCCCAGTTATGCCCATAGTATGCCAGTGCTACCATCAGTACTATCACATTTCAGTTGTACACCTCGCGCTCCTATCAAGGAAACATCATTGCCTTGGTAGTTTCCGATCTCCCTCTGTCGATGCCAACCAAATCTATTTCATAGGATAGACCCAGAGGTCCCTGTGCCTTGGACTCATCACCATTAGTGATGAGTGCCTATGGATCATTTTGAAATGAGTCCTTAGTGCCTCTCCAAATGATTGTTTCTCACATGCTCAACGTCAACAACTTGATAGCATCGTTGAGACTTGTACGGGTCATTGGTCCTTTCATTTATTTGTTGAAGACCCCAGATATCACCTGACTCTACCACATTTGAGAGTCTAATTAAGGAAACAACTAGTTACATATTCCTATGGATATTCGGGTTGCGCTTGGCAACAATTTTAAGATGTACTGCATTTTTATACTCCCTCGAGTATACAGTTACACATACTCCTCAGAATTTGACTCATTTACTGAATCTACCACATTTGAGAGTCTAATTGAGTTCCTACAGATGTTGGACACCTTCAGCTCTAGCAAATCATCCACCCTTTTGAAACCTTATTCAGAATGGTTGTTGCTCTTTTCCAGTGTATCAGTTATTGAGATCAGTCATGGTATGACCATTAGTACTTCCCAAGAATTGTGCGCCCTCTAGACCATTATGATGTACCAACAGATTCGTATGTATTATTCAGGTCCCCCTTCTTGGGCCTAATTGTTATGTGTATGTCTTGATACGAGCATGGGTATGCCCGCCTCGTCCATAATCAGAGATTATTCCTCATTCATTTTGAGGCCATGTATTTTTTCAGTTTTTGCAGCTTCCAAGGGGCTGTTGTTCCAGTCTCCAATCGGTCTCTTCTCTTCTCCAAACCCTAGGAAAAAGACAAAAGAACTATGATGTCTATCGGCCATATGATGATCTCCCGCCCTCACACATCAGGGGGCAATCTGTTAACACCCAAAAAGTGCTCACTAGCTCATTCCTTTATTCACATGACCCATTTGTCCACTTTTTCCACCCTTTGAGCCTCTAAAACTATGAAAATGTCACCAAAAAGACCATAATACACCTTTTTCCCCTCAAAATATGTATTTTTCCTCAAAAAACACAAAAAACCCTAAAAAAGGATCCAAAATTCCCAAAAAATATTAAAAGGGAATAAAAATATTAAAAATATTCAAAAAAGGAAAAAGAGGGAAAAAGAGACCTAACCCATGTTGGTTAATACCATTGGTTTCCTTGAAACCATAATGGTATTAACCATCACCAAAAACTATAAAAAGGTGATAGGGGTTCCTCACTTTTCATCCATATTTCATCCTATCCTCATGCTGCCGAAATCCATCTTGAGCATTGCCCATCTTTTGAGCTTTGCCCAACCATTGAAGCATTGGAGAATAAGAGACCATTGGACATTGGAGCACCTCAATCTTGGAGCTTCCCAAAACTCTCCATCCTCACCATTTGAGGTAATACAAAAGTGTTAATTTTTATTTACATGCTTATGAATCGATTTTGTTTATTATTATCAATCTAAAATTCTTTATTTTACTGTTTACTACCATCAATCTATAGTTTATATTTGCTTATTTACATTGCTTTATTTGAGATTGCTGATACTAGTTAGCAGGTGCATCCTTGCACATGCTTGGTTGAAAAACCAAGCAACAATCATGAATTGTCAGAATAATGTAAAATGGAGGAGGAAAATTAGGTTTTCCATCTGGCTGATCTAAAGTTTTAGAACCAACAACAATAGTTGGCTTCTCCTCTTGCAAATTAATTATAGCTGAAGGTATAGGAGCAGTTGAAGAATTTAGGATCTTGAGTGTAGGCTCTCTATATGATTGATTCCTAACCAACTCGGTTAAAGGTATAGGAATTTTGACTTTACTAATTTCATGTTCCAAGTTGAAATTAGCACTTTTACCTACTTCTTTTGCTTCTGTAACTTTAATCCCAACTTTCTACTTTTCTTGTTTCTTTTCAAGAGGTGAACTTTCTTTAACAGGAACATTCCTTACCTTTTTCTTGCCTAATGCTGCTTGTTTTTCTCTTGATCTGAGACCATAAGTCTTATGTTGTACTTCTTGATAGATTTTTGGGGTGCAAGATTCCTGTTCACAATAATCTATCATCCTTGCATAATGATATTGATCTTCAGTTAGAAATTGAGAGGCAGAAATATAATCTAGTTGAACAATATCAGGATCTGACTCCTCAATCTCTACTTCATCCACTTCATAGGATTCATCATCTCTAATTAAATTGTTTTGAAAGGGTGGCTAAATTCTCTGGTCTTCATTGTTTCTCCTTTCTCTTTGAATGCCATTATTTCTCCTTTCTCTAGGAACAAACCTAGGAACAAAAGGTCTTCTAAATTGATTTTGATTTTGATCCCCTTCTTGCATTGGTCTTTTTTGGTTTGCTCCTATTTCCATTCTATTTATCTTAGCAGATAGATTCTTAAGTAATTTATACATTTCATCCATTTTATGCTCAGATGATCTTCCTGTAGAAGCTGAAGGTACCATTTCCTTTTTACCCTTTCTATCTTGTGTTTGATTTTCTGAATTACTCTTTAGCTTGCTTGATGCTAACATGTTTGAATCAACCTCTAATGCAGCTTCTTGTTGACTCAAACCCAGTCGACAGGGGTTCCCATCACTGTCGACACCAACCCACCGCGATCTCCCTGAGCATTGGCCCAGACAGGTTTTGCCCTGCCCAGAAACACCTGCAGAGCAGATGAGGTCTCACCCGAGGCGATCAACGGAGAGTGGACAGAACCATGTTTCCGCCGAATGAAGGAGGATGATTGCGGCAACAATTACTCAACTTATTGCAGCATCCAAACAGATCTATGCATTCATGATTAACATCATTTGTATTCATAGCATTATTCAACAGATACATTCATCGTGACAAGTATAATTTTAAAAGATTAACTGCAACAAGAAATCATCACAACATGCATTAACACAAAAGGTACACAGGGAATTTCACCAAACAGTTTCGTCATGTCATATTACTTCAGAAAAACCCCGATACAACATCTCTGCAAAACCAGATCTCAGTGATATCTCTTGATCTCAGAACATATGCAAAAAAACGCATCTCTAAGATATCCTACGACCTACAACTTTCTGTCTATATATAGGCTTCCACCTTTACAATGCTTGTCCACTTACTAACAACTTCCTAACCGACTCTTGGACAAATGACCCAAAATCTAACTGACACGGTCCAAATGACCCAAAAACCCGCTTACTGCGGTACAATTAGCTCAAAATTACATCTCATATGGTCCAATGACCCAAAAACCCGCATTCTGCGGTACAAACGACTCCAAAAAATACATAAAATAATGCAGCCTTCTTCCTTCCATGACCTCTTTTGACGTGTCATAGCATCGACGATGCTGCGATTCTTCCTTACCAAACCACCTGCCAACAGGCCCCCAACACAATCTCGTGGCTCACCCTCGAGCCACGTCAACTGGGCATGGTGTATTCTGTGGTCTTCACTTTGAAGTCTTCGTATTGCTGCATGACTGTCGTCACCATTTCCTTGACTTCCGTAGCCACCACCTAACTGTCGACCACATCTTCGGCAGATGGATGCGCAGTGAGCTTTGACGTCACCTATTGACGACCCTTATGTACTGCCTGAAGCGCTTCACTAGCCTTGGTCATGAAATGTCCCCCAACATCTTGAAACTGCTCCAGCTGCGCAGCATGCTTCTTCTGTCGCTCATCAACCTTGGTAACTCGTTGCTGCAATTGTTTTAAGTCCTAAGACTTGGCGACTTGTTCCATGGGTGGCATTGTGCACATGGCTGCCTTGAGGGTCACCAACTGTCCTTTTACGTCCTGCTGATACTTGATCAACTGGCCAACCTGCTCGTCCTGGACAATTTGGCTCCAAAACTGTACGGTATCGGCTGTAAGCTTCGTCGCGGCCTTTTCCAGCTCCTCCAGCTGAGTTGCAACTTCCTCAATCACCCTTTTTCTGTCATCAACTTCAACTTGAGGTGTACCGGGATTCACCTGAGCCTTCAACTCTTGATTCTCCTGCCGCAACTGGGCAATGGTGTAGCTAGGGTTTTCACCCTAGCTTGTGCAAATGAGCACCTACTAAGGAGAAGGGACTCCTTAGTAGCAGTTCAATAAACAGTAAATTAAAATGCTAAAACAATATAAATTCTAAACTAACATGAGCATTAAGAAACATAACAAAACATGGAATATAAATGGTTTTTCTTTTGTATTAAAATGTTACCTCAAGTGTAGAGGTTGGTGAAGTTCTTGCAATGATCCAAGAGGGTTGCTCCAAACTCCAACTTTGCTCCTTCTCTTTCTCCAATGGTGGAAATGGGCCAAAAGGGGCACTCAATGGTGAAAGTAGCTCAAGGGTGAGCTAGGGTTTCAAGAGTGATTTTGGCAGAGTAAGGGTATACTTGATTGTGGATGTGAAATGAGGGGTCTCCATCACCTATTTATAGGTTTTTTGGTGGTGGAGTGCTGGCCCATGGTTTTGGGAACCATATGGTTTAGGTCAGCTATATAGGGTTTTTTCCTCCTTTTTCCTCTTTATTTTATATTTTTTCTTCCCTTTTTAAAGGGTTTTTGCTATTTTGGAGGAATTTTGGATATTTTTGGAGGGAAAAGGGGTTTTTTAGCCTTTTTGAGGCTTTTTTGATGGTTTTGTGGCCTTTTGGAGGCTTTTTCAGTGGGATTTTTAGGGTTTTTAAGGCAAATATGGTAGGAAAATGGACAAATGAGTCATGTAATGGGGTAGATGAGGTAGTGAACACTTTTTGGGTGTTAACAAATGGTAGCCCCCAGTCGCTGCACCCATTGGAGCACATCCACCTCTTAAGTGGGCTCCAACACATGCTGATAAGATTCCATGATGGCCTGGTAGACCCGTACACTGTCATCCCACATACTGGCCTTCTCGACGATGAGGCGGTCCTGCTCTTTTTTCAATTCTTCAATTGCACGAGCCTTCTCAGCTCATTCTTTCCTGATATCTTCCTCGAGCTCGTCCATAGCTTGCCATGCTGAAGCAGCCTTGCTGTTCAATTCTTTAGTGGCGTGCTTTGCATCGGCCTCGCTCTCCTGCAATCGTACGCACATGCCACTAATCTCCCACAGTCGGTCTGTCATCTCCCGGTTGGTGGCTTCCTGCATAGTGGTCAATGCTTCTGCTGGCAATGCGTTCACATTAATGGTTTCCTTTTTCAACTGCTGCATAAAGGTGTTTAGAGCCTCATCTTCAGTCACAATCACAATCAGGGGAATCTCCACATTCCTGACCCACGGCTCGGTGCTGATTGTGCTAACTTGTGGTGCCACTGCATCTTCTGGTGCCCTTTGCGAAACCATGTCATACACAGAGTCCACACGAACAGGGAGCGCATGGAATCCTTCATTTGTTGCCCTGGTCATCTTCTGAGTTACTGTGGTGGATACATCAACGATTGCTTTTATAAGTCGACCCAAGTGTGCTTCCACTGATAGGGGCAACCCACTGATTATCGCCGGGTCCTGGTGCCCTTTTCTTCTGTGCTCTTCCAAGGCACGGTCACTGTCGTCATCCGTCGATGTTTTAACTTACTCTTGATTAGAATCATGACGGCTGTGTGGGTCCTGTGCTGATATGTGATCATTTGGACCCTTTGTCGGCCCACCATCCTCAATCTCGGCCAACGCCACAGGTTTGCGCCATTCCGGTGGCCAATCATTCATGATGGCATCCAATGCTTCCATCGTTACTTTGTAAGGGGTCAGCAGCCATTGCTGACCAGGGTCACACCTTGCCTGCACATAAATAGCATGGGGCCGAACCGCAAACTCCATGATTGGCTTAAACCTTGCCGTAGTGTCTTCATATATCTACAGTACCTTTGTCGCTGCATCACCAAGCATCTCCCAATAGAGCCAGAATAGCAATTGGCAATCCCAGAGTCGCTCTGGCTCCCGTACATACCATAAGTTTTGATAGCGCGCACCCCATTGTTCTTTTAAAGCCTCAACATCCATGCCCTGGTATATGTCAGGCTCCTTCCATGCCATGAATGCAATCAAGAGCAGCAGCCAGCTATATGTAAATGATCCCTTACGATTTTGAACTGCCGCAACATCCTCTGCCAATTGATTCAACAAAAACAAGGATCAGTTCATTTGGACGCCCTCCGCGCATTGTATTGCACATGCGACAATCCCTGAGTTGGACTGGTTAGGACAACCCCCCTTAACCACTTTGCAAGATAAAATCTTGGTGCTGGTGAGTACTGCTTGATAATTAATACTGCCGGTGCGATACCCACGGCCATCCGTCTCCAAGCCATATTTCTTAACCAACTGACCTGCTCGCTTCTTGTCATTCGTCTTCCCTTGGAAGTACTGCGACGGATCGACTCCATCTTTGGGCAGTCCGATAATTTATGAAATCAAATCAATAGTGACCGGAATTTCTCTGTCCAGCCACAAGGAACCACCATGGAAGCAGGCAAGCAGCTGCTTCACACATGCGTTAACTTCCACCATCCACCCGAAATGTAACATGTTAATGAGCCCTAACAAGCCAGCCTGCTTCCTCGCGCCCAGTCCTATACAATTGGCGTGACCCGGGCACATATGGTACTGATGCAATGTCTGGGTAGGACACCATATCATGATCATCATACCATAGGTGCATCAATGTCGACACAATATCAACAGAGCACTCCATTCTAGTAGGGAGCGCCAGCATCTTCACACCATACTTCTGCTTCGGGTTCAGCTTGCGCGGGGTTGCATCTGATCGACTGGGAGGGAGATACACTAGGATGTCAATAGCCAACAGACCCTCCCATGGGGCAGAATCATCAACGTGGCGATTGGACTTCCCTACCTGTACCTGAGCTTCTCCTACCACTGCGGTAGATGATCTAATTTGCCTCTTGCTCTGCAGGGACTCAGAATGCTGACCCCCTCGACACTTCTTGACGACGACTGAAGCTCCCAAAGGCATGTTTGTGACTTCTGCCTCAAGATTGACGTCTCCCGTAGATGCAACGTCTTCCTCAACTACAATCCTGGTGAAAGGAGACTCGACCTCGCTACTAATCTAAACCATTTCTAGCTCTCATGGCATACCTTACCCAACGCTCACAACTGATAGCTTCTTCGTCCTAACAGCACTCTGCAAGTGCAACTGAACCTTGGCAAACGCACAACTACACTCACCAAGCTTATAAAAATACTCGTCAGCTCTGCACAGGCACTTAACAACTAAAATCTCAGTGCCTTCCGATCAACTTCTACTCGTTTTTATAGCCTCCAGCCCAATCCTCCGTAATCACCACTAGATCCTGCATTAATTCAATCAAAATCCTGTATTAATGACGCAAATCCATCATCGATCCTGTCAGCCGATCGGCCCGATCTGCCATTAATTCCCATCATTTGAACAAGCGTCGCTAATTAATTGTTTTAACTTTTGGCATTTATTGCTGATTTGACCCGGTCGCGACCCTGCCACCTATCGCGGACCGCTCCTAACTTGCGACATAAGCCTCTCTGCTTCCGCATTCCATTCCTGTTGGTGCACCACCCTGCCACCGATCAATCTACACTTGTTTTTTTTTTTTTACCCGATGCGACTCAGGCATCACCCTGTTCCAAGCCCGATCGATAGGGCTTGAACCTGCTACCATTAATCAACTTGGGGAGCATCGCCCTATCCAACTGCTGCAGCTACATTGCTCCTCCTGAAGTGATGCTACTAATGCGATATGGACCAAGCCAATGCATTTGCGATTTTCCTGGATGTTTCATAAACTTGATGTCATACAACAACACCAAATCACCCTGTTGAAACTATTTGTTCTTGATGTGGCGATCATGCCAAGCCTTCTGGCGATCCTTCTCCATACCCTGATGTAAACCGACGATAAAGTGATCTTCCTCTAGCTGGATTAACTACACTAGACGTTCCTCTAATGCTGCCGCAGAATCCATTCCTGTCATTACTACTATGCACAGACTTGGCACAATGTACTCCATGGGCATGATTGCTTCTTGTCCATATACCAGCTTAAATGGTGTCTGACCCGTCAGCCTTTTACATGTGGTGCGATAGGCCCACAATACTGTTGGGATTTTGAGATCCCAGTCATTGCGGTTCACATTGCACACCTTTGTCAGCGTATGTTCTAATATTTTATTGAAAGCTTCCAGCATGACATTTGCTTGCGGATGATATGGCGTACTCTTCTTATGCTATATCTGTAGCTCCTCCGTCAATGCGCTGATGGTGCGATTGATAAAGTGGCTGCTTTGATCACTCAACAATATCTTGGGGCAGCCAAAACAAGTGATAATGTTATCAAACAAAAACCATGCAGCTGTGGTTGTAGAACAATCAACAGCTAGTGCAGCTTTTGCCCATCTGGTCAAATAGTCTGTCGTAGTGATGATGTATCTGGCACCAGTGCGCTTACCTAGTGGATTGATTGGTCCCACAAAATCCATTGCCCATTTGTCAAACGACTGTAGTGTTAACTGAGGCATCAGTGGCATTTCGTCCTTCCTGGATGGATTCCGAGTTCTCTAACAGATGTCACAGGACCGTGCATAGTCGGTTGCATCATTATGGAGCATGGGCCACTAGATCCCCGCACGAAGCACCTTCTTGGCAGTCGCTCGACCGCTGTAGTGTCCTCCAGCCACCCCTCCATGTGATTCTTCCAATATCTGCACTTGCTCGTGTGGCAAGACACACCGTCATAATACCTCGTCTGCACCCATCTTGTATAACTCTCCTGCGATGAGCTGGAAGTCTGCAGCATTAACCACCAACTACTTCTTCTGACTAGTGGTGAGATCTTCTGGTGCGGTACTTGTTGCCAGAAACTGAATGATTTCTTCAAAATAGCCATCGACTACTTCAACCTGAAATATTTGCACATAAGGTAACCCGTCTTCAATGTTAGTCGGCTCCTCTCTTATGTCAATCTGCGATAAGTGATCAGGACCGGAGTTCAACTGCCTTGGTTTCACAATTACTTCAAAGTCAAACTCCTGAAAGAGAAGTAACTAGTGGCATATCTTCCCCCCCAACATAGGATTATTGACCAGGTACTTCAAGGAAGAATGGTTTGTGAACATTTTGAAATGTCCACCCAATAAGTAGCGTCAAAACTTTTGTAGTGCATAGACCATTGCCAATCCTTCCCACTCGGTAGTGGTGTAGTTCCTTTCTATGGATGACAGCTTTCGACTGGAGAAAGCAATAGGGTGATCAAGATCCCCCTCTCCTGGTTGCGCTAGCACCACACTGAGTGCAATTGACGATGCATCAACATGGACATGGAATTCTTTGCTCCAGTCCGGGAATACTAGTATCGGTGCCGAAGCCATCTTAGCCTTCAGCTGCTCGAAACTATCCTGACATTCAGTGCTCCATTGAAATACTGCAGCTTTCTTTAATAGCTTCTCCATAGGGGTAGTGATCGTTGCATATCCCCTGATGAACTTGCTGTAGTACCTAGTATGTCCTAAATTTGCCCTCAACTGCTTGACAATGGTCGGCAGTGTCAAACTCAAAATAAGCGCAATCTTTGCTGGATCGACTAGCAACCCTTGTTTGCATACGATGTGGCCCAGCAATATCCCAAATGGGGCTCAAAAAATGCACTACTATAAATTTAGCGATAACTGGTGTTGGAGACAGCTTTCACAGTCCCTCCCATCAGATCCAGTAAAGGGAGAGATCATGACCCTAAATCCGGGCATCTAGCCCCATACCCATTAAGTAAAACTCATTGATAAAAAAGACTATACATGTGCATATTGTAATTAAACATAGCGTAATTAAAATCATCTACATATCTATCATACATTCAAATATTTTCATGACAGACATGAAATAAATACATTGCAGAATTTAACACAAGAGAGTACTTATCTTAAACAGAGTAATCTCGAGCAACTGGCTATGCAACTGCAACGTTCCACCCAACCATACGTCAATTGTGCTCATTAGTCTCTTAGCAAAACTGCCACCCCCGAGATGGGCATGATTTGTACAAGGAAAGAGGGAACAACAGATTCACACATAACCAAAATACACCAAAATCATCCAAGCCAATCGACAGTTGGGTTTATCAGGCTACTAGGCAATGGAAAGGAATAATTGCTACGCTAGTGAGCTCAACCACATAGCTATGGATACCTCTACAAGATCTATCCAGCTTGGTTCCCCACAATGCCTACACACTTGACTCGAGGAAGTATTCCCTTCACTACTACACAGTCCCTTAGGCCATACCTCCCAATTCAGTGTTGTTCCAGGTGTTCATAGAAGAGTAGCCAACACTTTGATCTTCTTGAGAGGTTATTTTCCCCACTAGGTTTATCAAGCCAACTCAGGTCCACTTCCACTCCTAATTTCTTGCTCATAGTTCAAACTAAAATAGGGATGCACAAAACAACAAAAATATAAGTGCTGGGCATGAGGAAAACGTTTTTACAGTGAGATGCTCAAAATGGGGTTTCTACCAGTTCAGAAAAACATGGGCAGCCAAAAACGAAAAGCTAAATGAGGAAACAACCCTAGGAAGCCAAATTCATTTTCAGAAAAATGTCCATGGACATTCCAGGGCAAAAACGACCTCCATAACAACCCCAAATCATGGTCCTCCTCTCCCAGCCACTGTGTAACACAAAAACGAACTCCTAGCCATGAGAAAATGCAGGAAAATGATGAAAAACATGATGGGGAAAGCCCCAGCTAGCTCAAACTGCGTGTGGGAGCAAAGGCCATGGGTCAAGAATGGCTTTGGGCACCATTTCATGGGTGTTTTCTTGCCCAAGAAAAAAAAAAAACGAATTCCCAGGTTGATGGCTTACCCATACACGAAATTGGCTTCCATACCTCTCCATTCCCAAGGCATTAACTACCTCAACCAACTCTTGGAAGAATTAAATGATTGGGTGCATATGTCAAAATGGGTAGTTGGTGGTTTATGGGTTTTCTCATGAAATTTGGATTAACACTGTTGGCTCAAGGGTTTGAATAATTTCCCTCCCCATTCCTTGTAAAAAATCATGCCCCCATCTTTTGTTGCATTGCATAGCTAGTTGTGGGTATTTCATTAAAATTCGTATTTACATGATGTCTTCATTTACATTGTGCATGTCTGGCAAAACAACCATAGGCATCTATTTTTAATTTCCGATACATAAAAATGTTAAATCAATGGTGGGGCCTTGGCCTTGAGCTCCTCACCATGATTAAATAACAATATTTACATCTAGTGAAGGAAGGAAGACTGCGGAAGAAGTTTTCAAACTCGACAGTTTCAAACCTTTCAAGCAGGTTCATCATCAGGAGAAGCAAATCTCGATTTAATGCAATGGTGTTCATTATTGACGATTTAATGCAATGGTGTTCAAAATGGGGATGTGACAGTCCCCTCCCCTTACATTAGCACTGTCCTCAGTGCTCATCAAAATTGAACAAAAATGGATATGCCACTCTCATGGCATCCTCCAGCTCCCATGTAGCCTCATCGGGACCATAGTGCTTCCATTGCACCTTTACTTGCCCGATGGCTCGGTTCCAGAGCAATGTTACCTTCTTGTCTAGGATGCGCAATGGATTGGTTCGAAACTCTCCCTCGGGTTCCACCTAGATCACATCCCAATTAATCACATTGTTAGGATCATGTACATATTTCTTAAGCAAAGAGACATGAAAAAAATTATGAGCTCTAGTTCTAGCAGGCAATGCAAGTCTATATGCAACTGGCCCTATTCTTTCAAGCACTTCAAATGGCCCACAATATCTAGGTGATAGCTTGGCACAACTCCCAAGGTTCAAGGAACCCTTCCTTGGCCTCACTCTAAGATACACATGATCCCCAACACTGAATTCCCTATACACCCTATGCTGATCTGCATAGCTTTTGTGTCTATCCTGTGCTGCTTTTAAATTCTGCTTGATCTTTGCAACCTCTTGCTCCATTTCCTTAAGCAATTCCGGCCCAATTAAAATTCTGTTCACTGGATTATCCCAATTCACTGGTGTCCTAAACCTTCTTCCGTACAAAGCCTCATATGGAATCATTCCTAATGATTCTTGCTGCCCATTGTTATAGGAAAGCTCTACCAAGTGTGGATAATCCTCCCACTTGGATGGTTTGTCCATAACATACATGCGAAGCATGTCTTCAAGCACCTGATTTACTCTTTCCGTTTGCCCATCTGTTTGAGGATGGTACGCGGTACTAAAGTTCAACTATGTACCCAAGTCTGCAAAGAGACCTTTCCAAAAATTGGAAGTGAACTTGGTATCCCTGTCAGAAATTATTTCCTTAGGAAACCCATGTAATCTGAAAATGTCCTTCATGAAAATATTTGCAATGGCATCTGCTTTATGTGTGGACTTAACCGGTATAAAATGTGTTGCCTTTGTTAACTTGTCCACCACAACCATGATGGAATCATGTTGTCTCACAGTCATGGGCAATCCTGTAATAAAATCCATGGAAATTACTTCCCATTTCCATTCTGGAATTGGCACTGGGTGCAATAAACCTGCTGGGTGTTGGTGTTCAACCTTCACCTGCTAATATTTCGTGCACTTAGAAATGTATTCGGCGACGTCCTTCTTCATCCCTGGCCAGAAATAATATTTTCTTGCTGTAGTAATTGTTTTCGGATATCCCGGGTGACCAGAGTAGGGAGCTTTATGGATTTCATCCATAACAATCCTCCTCAAATCTGTCGCATTTGGAATATAGGCTCTGTTCTTATAGGTAAAAAGTCTGTATTCTTCCAAATGATAGCCTTCATACTTCTTTTCAAGGTTTTGCTACTGCAATTTGTCCTTTATCTGCACATACACTTCATCCTCAACAATATGGTTAACAATCTGCTGTCTCAAATCTGGTTGGCAAGTACTAAGTGCTGCCACATGCATTTCATGTACTTTCCTGATGAGTGCATTAGCCACCTTGTTTTCTTTCGCTTTTATGTGTTTGATTTCAAAATCAAATTCACACAAAAATTCTAACCATCTAGCTTGCCTAGCATTCAAATTTGGCCGATCAAATAAGTATTTCAGACCACAATGGTCTGTCCTTAGCTCAAATTTCCTGCCCATTAAGTAATGCCTCCACATCTTTAAAGCATGTACTATGGATGCAAGTTATAAATCATGAGTAGCATAGTTTTTTTCGTGCTCCTTCAACTTTCTTGACTCATAGCATACCACATGGTTGTCTTGCATAAGAACTCCTCCAAGTCCTTGATTGCATGCATCGGTACACACCACAAAGTCTTTCTCGGGGTCTGCAATTTTCAAAATTGGTGCACTCGTAAGAAGATTCTTCAACCGCTGGAAACTTTCCTCACATCTTGGTGACCATTCAAACTTTATCCCCTTCTTTTGCAAAGAAGTGATCGGGTTTGCGACCTTGGAGAATCCTTCAATGAACCTCCTATAGTACCTAGCAAGTCCCATAAAGGATCTCACATCTGTCACATTTCTTGGAGTTGGCCAATTCCTAATGGCTTCAATCTTCTTAGGGTCCATAGATATTCCTTCGTCTGAGATAATGTGACCCAAATAATGAATTTTATATTTATAAAAGTCACATTTGCTTAACTTTGCATACAACTTATGCTTCCTTAGCAATTGCAATGTCATTCTTAGATGTTCTTCATGCTCTTGTTCATTCTTAGAATAGATAAGAATGTCGTCTAGAAAAACAAGAACAAACTTGTCCAAATACTTGCTAAAAACACTATTCATGAGACACATGAATGTAGCTGGTGCGTTTGTGAGGCCAAATGGAACCACCACAAACTCATAGTGTCCATACCTCGTTCTAAAGGTTGTCTTATGAATATATTCCTCTTTGATTCTTACCTGATGGTAACCAAACCTTAAGTCAATCTTTGAAAATACCTTTGATCCTTTCATTTGATAAAAAAGGTCATCAATTCGAGGCAATGGGTATTTGTTCTTCACAGCGAACTTGTTCAATTGCCTGTAGTCAATACATAACCTGAGTGTTCCATCTTTCTTTTTCACAAATAGAACAAGTGCTCCCCACGGGGACACACTTGGCCTAATATATTTCTTTTCCAACAACTCTTGTAATTGCATTTTCAATTCTAGCAATTCCGGTGTACTCATCTTGTATGGTGTCTTAGACATTGGTGCAGCTCTTGGCACAAGTTCAATTGTAAAATCAATGTCTCTCTTTGGAGGAAGTCCCGGAATCTCATTAGGAAAAACATCCTTGAATTCCTGCAACACATGATAGTCCTCCAACTTAAGAGTTTCATTCTCTGTTGCCTCCAAAACATGGGCTGCGTACAATTGACAACCCTTTCTACAAAACTTTTTCAGCTGCATGACTGAAACCTGTCTAACAGAAATCACCTTTGGAATGCCTTTTACAACCCTTGGGTTTCCTTCTTCGTCCATGCATTCAAATTTTTTATAGTACCAGTCAAGTTTAACCTTGTGTGCTTCTAACCAATCCATTCCAATGAGAATATCATAGGAACCAAGTGGCAAAACATTTAGATTTGCATAAGTGAACAACCCATCCATTTCCAATGGACATTCCTCTACAATTTCACTAACCTTCCTCTTGGTTCCAGTGGCTTGTTGAACTAACCATGATCTACTTTGCTTTAATTTCTTAAAAGCACAAACCTCAACAATTTTAGGAGTGATATAACTGTGAGTAGATCCAGGATCAATCAAAATAGAAACAGATTGCTTAGCAATCTTACCTTCAACTTCAACCACAGTTGATTGATGATCTGCTTGGTGGTCATCTAGTGCTGCATAGATTCTAGGGATTGTCCTCGCCACTTGACCCACAGTTTCAGTTCCTTGGATGTTGTGAACTTGATTTGCATTCCCATTCTGATGTGGACAGCTCCTAAGCATGTGGTCTCCTCCACAACCCCAACATTGAAGTGGTTCTCTTGGCTCCTTTGGATCTCTTATCTTGTCTCCCATCATCCTAGTTGGCTTAGTCACAACTTGTGATGGTTGCCTTTGCTGGTTTTTGATATGAGGAGGTTTGAAACCTTTCTTCCTTTGGTCAAACTTCTCATTTTTCTTGTCTTTCCATGACTTATGGAAATCAGGTTTGCTTTTGTTTTGATCATAGCAATACTTGGCGTTCCTTATTGCCTCCTCTAGAGTTCAAGGCTCATCAAATTCAATCCTATCTTTATATGACTGAGGTAGCCCAATTAGAAAACACTAAATTTTCACCTTATCATCTCAAATATACCTGACATACCTCAGCAGCTCCAAGAACTTGTTTGCATATTCTTCCATGGTCAATTGTCCCAATCTCAGCTCATGGAACTCTTTGATCTTATCATCATAGTATTTTTATTGCTGCAACGCCCTTCCCCAAATTTTTTTTGAAGTTATTTGGGGCCCCTCCTTCTAACACTTTTGTAGCAAGCTTTTTAGTTCATCTTTCAGGTTTGCCTCTAACTAATCAGAATTTCGTCGCCTTCTTCCAAAAGAGTTTCTCATTTTATCTAAGGTAAAGTCATCCTTTCCTTTAGCGCAGATTCTATTCTCAGCTTCCCCGCTGTAGCGCAAGATCTATACTTGAGTCTGCCATGACTTTGGCACATCTTTAACCACAAGTCCTCCGTCAAGCGCAGGACTTGACTCTAATTCAGCCGCCCTTGTGACAAGTCCAAAGTCTATCATTTGGCGCAATAAACCGGCCACCGTTAGTGCAAGAGATAATTTTCCTCGGTCTCTTGAGGCGCAAGAATTATTATTATCACCCCTCCATGGAGTTGTGCTTCACTTCCTTGGAAGAATTAAAAGTTAGTGCATCACTCCCCAACGCAACTATGATGATTGAGTCGAATCCCAAGCACTAGAGATACGCATATCCTTCCTGCTTGCAAATCCGCGCTCATCTTTCAGAATAACTCATGTTTGGCACATTTTTCTGAGCGCAATCCTAATGCTAGGATTGTCGTTTGATCGCAAAGCTTATCTTTGGACGTGCGCTTGCCACATAGCGTGAAACATTACGCTTCCCGCTTGGTGCTAAAGCTGAAATCGATACTCAGCGCGAAGAGATCTCCTCGATCCCTGTGCACCGACAGAGTTGGTAAAGCCTTTAATGAAGCCATGTGCTACTCTTAATGATAAATTTCTCGAGCCCTGTGCTCATAACTCCGCCAAATTTAAACGTACGTGACCATTTAACTCTTCCCCTATTTAATGCATGCAACGACGTTTTGGGTTTTTACTTGGTCATTTGCACTCGGAGTGCTCGCCATTCACGTCGAAGTTCGAGGCTTCCGTCCGCTGCAAGCAGTTGATGCCTCAGAACGCTCGCCATACTGACAGGTAGGCCCTTTCCCAATCCCGCTCTTGGATTAGTAGGTTAAAAAAAATTGAGTAGCTCAAACGTCCTTCGTTTTACTTTGCATGAAAGCTAGAAAGGACGTAGAACAGCCGCTGTTCTTTTCCCTATGAGGATATGAAGCCACCACTTTTAGACCAGAGCAGAGACGGCCCCATCCCACAGGCATACAAATATCTCCCCTCTATTGTGTTTTCGGCTTCCTTGGTTTTTTTTTTTTTTTTCTCAGAGTTTCATTCGCCAAGCGAAACCCGCAGCTCCCCACGACCGCATTTGAACGTTTTTCATGTTTTTTCTTGGCTGCATAATAGTTTGTGCCAGTTTAAGGATCTTCTTTCGTGAATAGAGTCTCTATTTTCTAAAGGTTTGAAGTGCCCTGGTCATGAGGTTGAATCGTCCCAGCGGTATTTTAGTGGCCGTAGAGCTTTTCGCTCAAACCCATAGAAGCCGCAGCATCCCAAGGCCTTGTTTACTAAAAAATCCTTTCCAAGCATCCTCTGCGCGCAAGGTTTGAAACTTCTCGCTCCTTGCGGTTAGTGTTTTAGGCTATAAGCACCAAGATACCCTGCTCAACCAAGAGCGAGGTTTATTCATGCCGAGGTTGCTTAAAACTTCCATTGCTCAGCTGAAGCTGCCATGGGGACATGTTAAACCTACCAATCAAGCCCATTTAGAAACTCGAAGTTCTGACCCGATCCTTAGCCGATAAAGCCTGCGCATGCGGAACTTATCCCTCTTCAGCGTAGCTTCGACTATAAGCTGCTGGCGCTTGAAATGTTAAATAGTGATGCATAGACAATATCGTGTATATTATGTTAAGCGCTAGCGCAAAAGTAAGGATAGGAAGAAGCGCGTGTGAAAATGTGTGAGCTAGCGCGCGAATGTGTTTAGCTTTGGCGCTCAAACGAAATTATGGCATTGGCGCGCGAAATATTTTAGGTCTTAGCGCAGGAATGTATTTTCGCTCGGTGCCCAAATAAGTTTAGGTGCCGGAGTGCGTGTAACGTTTAAATCTTAGCGCGTGAATTCCAGCTGATACCCCAGCACCCACTAGATCGCCAATCTTAGCACGTGCATAATCCCAAGCGCGGCGCAGAACTTAATTTGGGAGCCAGTGCAGAAATCTCCATCAGAACTCGTGCAAGTGTTTGTTTCACAATCCTATAGATGCCTGCACGCCAAAAATAAATCATGCAGACCCAAAATGATCTTTCTTTTCATCCTGATTTGTTGTCTTTGTTTTAGCATGAAGGAACATTGTTGAATTAAGCTTACATGTGAAATGAGGATAATTATTTTTGTTTTAGACAGCCTCTATTTTATGAAAATGTCATATTTTGGCTTTGTCTTAGAGTGTTGCCAATGTTTGCAAATGGTCTAAACTAAAGTTTTGCAACATTGCCTTGCTCACCGTAGGATTACCATGCATAGGAAGTCAGCCAGAAAAAAGGCAGCGCAGAAAGCGACCTCAGACTCAGAGGTTGAGATTCTATTGGATACTTCTCTTGTCACGATGTTTGCTAACACGCAAGCTACCACTGGTGTGTCCCCTAGGAGCGCCGCCCCTGAATTTCAATGGGGTGATCTATACAGATTCATCATAGCTCAAGATAATTCAACGACCCCTATAGAGGACGCTCTAGTATATGCCAACATAAGAAGGTCCTTTTTGCATAAGGAAAAAACTCGGCCAAAGCTGTTCCCTTGTTCTGAAGTTGTCGGATGGCTGATTCATAACATTCAGACCGACACAAGGCTTATAACTGATAAAAATGGATTGGTCCTGGCTTCTTTCACCCCCGAGCATGTCACTGCTGCCTACAGATTGCCTTCGCACAAGGCTTCTTTAGACGATGAATGGATGGAAAAGCATCAAATGGACTTGCTAGAAACTGTCCGTAAGATGACTATAAATGACAGGCAGATCAGGAGGAGGAAAAATAATGAATATGAGAGCAATATCCTAAAAAACCCTTACAGGCTCATCATCTTGATGTTGAGCAAGCTCTTCGGCATGCCTAATGGCAATATCTTTAAGATTGGATGGGTTCTAGTGATGTTTAACATAGCCACAAAGGGCACCATCTTCAACTAGGCTGAAATAATCTCAGATAGCTTGGCCTCACAGTTAGCAGCAACCCAAGGTGGATTGACCCAAAAGAAGGCAGTTTTCTTTATGTCTTCATACCTGATTGACTGCCTATTAAGCAAGTATTCATTCCCAGACTTGGGTTTCTCATGGAAGCCAAATGAAACAGCTCTCTTCATAGCTTATTAGTGTACATGGGCGAGTAAGTATGTAAACCACTACAAGACGATTTGTGAAAGGTTTATCATGCCATTGTACCAGCTCATCTTCATGCAAGAACCAGATTGTATGTCAGAGAATGCAATGCCTATTATTGAACAGTTTGGAGACTATTATCACAGTGCGGAAGGCACATACATCAGGATGAGTGGAGGGACTCATGAACCATATATGTTCCCTCGGTATGTTACAGACTTTGTTATCCATAAGGAGGCCGTGAGACAACTCTTCGGCATCGGTGCCATAAGCAAGTTCTTAAAAAAAAGGAGGAAAGGTATGTACCCTCCCATTCCATTCACCATAGGAGCTTACAGCCTCCCAGGAGCAAGAGACGGGGAAAATTACACTAAAGGCTTAGAAATTTTCCATTTCAGCTCAGTCCCTTTCAGGAGACATGACCCCAATGGTGCAGTAAGCAAACATTGTCTTGACCTCAAAGTCTCCTTTGAGTATGCTCATGTAGTGAATCGAGAAGAGGAGTTTTTCAGAAGCGTCCGCAGCGTAACTGAGCTAGGAAAGCGGTATAATACAAAAGTTGTGAAAGAACCAAGCCCCAGACTTATCGGTTTGATCCAAAGAGAAAGGGAGGCATCGACCTCACAATCAGGGGAACCATTGGAGTTGGAGCAGGACAGAGTGCTCCAAGAGTAGGCTCTCAAACAACAGCAGGACCAAGAGCAAGCAAGGATTCAAGCTGAGCTAGCTGCCAAGCTTCAACAAGAGGAGGATGTAAGGAAGCAACATAAACAAACCTCTCAGTTGGAACAGCAAGAAGAAGCTGCCAGGATCCAGAAAGAAGAAGCTGCCAGGATCCAGAAAGAAGAAGCTGCTAGGATCCAGAAAGAAGGAGAAGATCAGGTACCCTAGGAGCAAGCTTCCAAGCAGCAGATTGAGGAGGAGCAAAGGCCCCTGGGTGAAAAAGCTGGTGAATTACAGACACAGCAAGAAGGGTCTGCAGGCAAGAAAGATAAAGAGAAAATAGAGAAATCTTTTGATCCGGAGCCATCTACTTTGACAGATATGGATATTGATCCACCATTGATGTGCACCGCAGGGCGAACTTAGGAAAAAGGTGCCTATTCAGGGAGCTTAGCATTGACCCCATATAACCCCAGGAAGCAGCAGAAAATAGCAGACTTGGATACTGTGTATTTTAGTCCAAAGAAAAGGCCATCATTGATAGGAGAGTATAGAAAATAGAAGGCACAACAATGAATATGGAAACCGAGGAGAAAGAATATGAGCTATGGGTAACGGAGAAGACATTGGTCCAAGGAACTGATGCCGACCCTACATTCCAAGCCCAATGTACCATGGCATCAGCCAAGGCAACTAAAGCCAACATTGATTTCTTGAAAGAAAAGATAAAGCATTACAGAGAGCAATGCCTTAAGATTAGAGATGACAGAATGAGGGAGGTATTGGAAGCAAACAAGCTGAAAGAGATATACAATCAATTATTAGGAGAGCATCTGGTGCTAAAGTTAGAAATTCTCCAGCTCGAAAATGATAAGAACTCCTTAGAAGTGCAGTTGGCTTTCTCTGAAGGTGGGCTAGAGAATCTGAAGGCTCGGATAGCAGAATTGGAAGAGCTTGAAGTAAGAAAGTCTCAACAGATTCAACTCCACCGGCATGAATGTGAAGGGCTGATCCAAGAAAAGGAACAACTAGCAAGATAGCTCAAGGAAGCAGCAGAGGACCAACAAAACTTGTCCACATTTCACAAGCAAGCATGTGATATGCGGATTAAAATCCATCAGCTGATAATGCTGATCTCGGAAGAGATTTGGAGCATGAAAGAGATGATTAAGAAAATGACAACAATTGAATCCAAATCCCTAAAGACCCGAGAAAGGTTTGCAAATCATGTAAAGGAGCTGAAGTGGCAATTAGAGTGGAAAAAGGGAAAATCTCAGCTCCCTTCGCACTTACGCACCCCTTCAGGAGATGAATTGGATGTGGATATAGGGATTGTTGAATTTGCTAAATATTGTGGTGCCAAACTAAGCTTGGAAATCAAAAGGATGGTCCACAAGTGTTGTTCCATATATTCTGTGCTCAGGGAATTGCTCAGCAAGTGTCATCTAGTTATCCCCGCTTCCATTCATGATTTCCCAAAAGAAGATGACCGAGTTTTCGAGTTGCAGAATGAGCTGGATAAAGACTTGGGTTATATAAAGAAGATAGAGGTTTTGACCAAGGACGAATTTCAGCAGTTCATTTGCCAGCTTGCAATACATATTTACTTCCTGGAAGCAATGGCAAAAGAGGCTACACAAGGAAAAGCGCTGATCAAGTCAGACCTTCGTAAGAATGAAATAGCATCCCAGGCAACAGTGTCTTCCTGAAGCAAGCTCATCGTGAAAGATATCAACCAATGGTCTTCATACATTCAAAGCATAGATGACCCGATTAATTCAAGTGCACCGGTTGATGGAGGTGTGTCGTCGAGCCAACAGACAAAAGCCCCAGCCAAATAGACAGATCATCCTGATTTTTTCTTTAATCCAGTTGAAAAGATGAAATTCTTCCTTTGTATAATTGCTCTAAAAGGACAGCTGGTCCTTAGTTTTGTCCTATTTGTAAAATCTTCCACATATCCATAGGCTTGGTAATGATGCGATGAAAGCCAAGGGAAGAGGTTAAGGAATTAGGGTACACTTGTCATCCCAGGAGGCGCTTTGTAAAGATATAAGTAGAAGGTTAGAAGGAAGAGAAAGGACTTTTTGGCAGGGGAAAAGAAGCTTCTGAGCTTGTACGAACTATTTTGTAATTAGCTTAAGGAAAGCGATTTTTTCCTAATAAAGAGCCCAAGGGAGACATTCGTTTGCCTGAAAATGGATGTTGGATGTTTGTTGGATTATTCTTGTTGCATTCATATCTTGCAGGAGATCTTTCTTTGCTATTCAGAATTATTTCTGTGTATTGAATGAGCTTATTATCTTTTCTGTGCGATGATGTTTTTCCTAACATGAGTAATAGAATGCTTTCACATGGATTAAAAGCTATCTTTTATATCTTTAATCTCTGGCTGTAGATGTATCTTCATGATTTAATGGTTATCTGTGGATCTTCAGATATTTCTTTCAGCACATTACTCATATTTACAGTTTGCTCCTTGTAGGGATAGATTAGATTTATTTCAATCTTAGATACAGATTTGTTTCAAGCTCTGCACTTAGATTAAATTAGCTTAGGCACTTGCACATCATTTTAATAATAAAATAAAAAAAGAACGGTGGATCAGGCCATAACCGGTGTAAAGAAAGCAAATCTAACGGTAGCCAGAACCGTTAACCGGATGGATTTCCCATACCAAATGGTGGACAATCTAATTGGGATAGTTTACTGGGGAGAATCCCTTTCTGCTTGATGCTGCGATCTTCGAGGCATCAACAAGTACCTATCAGAGAGGTACTTCTGCTTGAAGTATTTCTTGAACTGCTTCCAAACAATATTTCTTTCATCGATCTTCCTCACTTGCTTGATGTGTTCCCACCATATAGATGCTCTTCCATTCAAGTTGAAGATGGCGACCCTTGCCTTCACATTTCCAGAGTAGTCTTGGACTTGGAAATACTTTCTCATCCCAAGAAGCCAAGCTTCAGCTTCTTGAACAAACTTTACCTCTCCATCAAAGGTATGAGGTTTTGCCTTCTTAAATTCCCCATGTGAATTGTTCTTGTAATGCCTCTTTCTCTTATTCTTGCGAGATGAAGAGCTTGAACCTTCAATGGATTTCTCAGAGCCAGATGATCCACTAGAAGAGATTTTTGCAGTATATGTTCTGTCTCTAGAAACTCTTCTTGAGATATTGGATCTCTTGCGGGAATTTCTCCTTGAATTACTCTGACTCCCTTATGGATTTTTCGACTGATGTCCAGGATTAATTTGCCTCTCGATATCTATCAAACTTTGCAACATGGATGCATTTAACTGATTCTGTTCTTCCTGAGCTTTAATCATCCTTTCGTTATCTTCTCTATAGCTTTGCAACTCCACCCTTAGGCTCCTCATGGTGGCTGCAATATCTGGGGGAGTCTCTCGATTTCTTCTCCCATTGGATTCTGTTTCAGCATTCTCAACATGTATGTTTTCCCCCATGGCATCTGTCTCCGACTCATAGGGATCCTGTGCATCATCCATGATGTTGATATTCTTGGCCCAACCAAGACCAAAACTTTCCTACTGTACTTATATGGAAGGTTGCTTTGATGTGACTATAATTCTGCAAAATGTGTTTATAAACACAATTGTTAGCTGCATTATAATACCATAAATTATTTGCATGTATGTGGGAAAATCCTATATTGACAACTTTGTCCAACCATAGACTTTTATCACAATCAACAACGGTCTCAGGGGGACGATGGGGGTCAAGGGGGCTTGCCCCCTTGTGGCTTCCAGTTTCGGCACCTGAAAATCTCAGTGAAAAGCTGCTGTATTTTCCCCATTTGGCGGACTTATGGAATTTTCCTCCGACCGTGTCACAAATATTAAGGTTAAAAATCCTGCCCGTGTCGCGAATATTTAGCTTAAAAAGCACCGCCTGTGTCGTGGAATTTTAAGCTAAAATACGCCACCCGTGTCATGGAATTTTAAGCTAAAATTCATCGCCCGTGTCGCGGAATTTTAAGCTAAAATTCGCCGCCCATGTCGTGAATTTTAAACTAAAATTCACCGCCGGTGTCGTGGAAATTAAGGTTAAAATTGCTGCCGGTGTCATTATTTTCACCGCCACGTCGCAGAAATTAACATTAATTTTGCTGCCGCGTTGCAAAATTTAACATAAATTTTGCCGCCTCGTCGTAAAATGTAACATAAATTTCACCACCGCGCGTTGCAAAAATTAACCTTAATTTCGCCACTGCGCGTTGCAAACTTAACATTAATTTCGCCGCCGTGTGTCACAAAAATTAACCTTAATTTCACCGCCGCATGTCACAAACTTAACATTAATTTTGCCACTGCGCATCGCAAACTTAACATTAATTTCACCGCCGCGCGTCGCAAAAATTAACCTTAATTTCGCCGCCGCACGTAGCAAACTTAACATTAATTTCGCCGCCACGCGTCAGAAAAATTAACCTCAATTTCGCCGCCACAGCCTTAGGCAAAATTTCAAAAACACTTAGAAAAATTTAAAATTTTTCCTTCTCCTTTCTTTCTGTGATGATCATTGCTATCACTGCTCAACAGAAGGGACCTTACCTCTGCAACTATTCAACCTTAGCCTGTTTAGGCCCAACATGGTAACCTGTGGTGATAAGGAAGGGATCTTCCCTTGTAACTGTGATCATATTTGGCCCATAGAGGCCCAATGTTGTAGCCTATGGCTCTGATACCATTCTGTCACAGTCCCTCCCATCAGACCTAGTAAACGGAGAGGTCATGACCCTAAATCCGGGCATCTAGCCCCATACCCATTAAGTAAAACTCGTTGATAAGAAAGACATATACATGTGCATATTGTAATTAAACACAGCAGAATTAAAATCATCTACATATCTATAATACATTCAAACATTTTCATGACAGACATTAAATAAATACATTGCAGAATTTAACACAAGAGAGTACTTATCTTAAACAGAGTAATCTCGAGCAACTAGGTATGCAACTGCAACATTCCACCCAACCATAGGCCAATTGTGCTCATCAGTCTCTCAGCACAACTACCACCCCCCAGTTGGGCATGATTTCTACAAGGAAAAAGGGAACAATAGATTCACACATAACCAAAATACACCAAAATCGGCCAAGCCAATCAACAATTGGGTTTATCAGGCTGCTAGGGAATGGAAAGAAAGAATTGCTAAGATATTGAGCTCAACCAAAGAGCTATGGATACCTCTACAAGATCTATCCATCTTGGTTCCCCACAATGCCTACACACCTGACTCGAGGAGGTATTCCCTTCACTACTACACAGTCCCTCAGGCCATACCTCCCAATTCAGTGTTGTTCCAGGTGTGCATAGAAGAGTAGCTAGCCTTATGATCTTCTTGAGAGGTTATTTTCCCCACTAGGTTTATCAAGCCAACTTAGGTCCACTTCCACTCCTAATTTCTTGCTCACAGTTCAAACTAAAACAGGGATGCACAAAACAACAAAAATACAAGTGTTGGGCATGAGGAAAACGTTTTTACAGTGAGATGCTCAAAATGGAGTTTCTACCAGTTCAGAAAAACATGAGCAGCCAAAAACGAAAAGCTAAAGGAGGAAACAACCTTGGGAAGCCAAATCCATTTTTAGAAAAATTTCCATGGACATTCCAGGGAAAAAAAGACCTCCATAATAGCCCCAAATCATGGTCCTCCTCTCCCAGCCAATGTGTAACACAAAAAAGAGCTCCCACCCATGGGCAAATGCAGGAAAATGATGAAAAACGTGATGGGGAAAGCCCCAGCTAGCTCAGACTACGTGTGGGAGCAAAGGCCATGGGTCAAGAATGGCTTTAGGCACCATTTCGTGGGTGTTTTCTTGCCCAAGAAGCAAAAATATGAATTCCCACGTTGATGGCTTCCCCATACACGAAATTGGCTTCCATACCTCTCCATTCCCAAGGCATTAACTGCCTCAACCAACTCTTGGAAGAATTAAATGATTCGGTGCATAAGTCAAAATGGGTAGTTGGTGGTTTATGGGTTTTCTCATGAAATTTGGATTAACACTATTGGCTCAAGGGTTTGAATAATTTCCCTCCCTATTCCTTGTAAAAAATCATGCCCCCATCTCTTGTTGCATTGCATAGCTAGTTGTGGGTATTTCATTAAAATTCGTATTTACATGATCTCTTAATTTACATTGTGCATGTCTAGCACAACAACCATACACATCTATTTTTAATTGCCGATACATAAAAACGATAAATCAATGGCAGGGCCTTGGCCTTGAGCTCCTCACCATGATTAAATAACAATATTTACATCATTTACGATTTAATGCAATGGTGGTCAAAATGGGGATGCGACAACAATGTTCCAACATCAATTGCAGATTGGCCAGATGATCGTGGATCAAACCATAAACTGTCCAATGATCCATGTATACCTGCAAGAACTTCTGGATGAAATCCTTGAATGCAGCAACAACAACCCGTGAAAATATCGCAAGTACATTCTTCAACCCGAATGGCATCATGGTATACTGAAAACATCCCCATTCGGTCACGAAAGTTGTCTTGTGGCGATCTTCTTTGGCAATACAGATCTGATGGTAGCCTGAGAACCCATCCGTGAAAGAATACATCTCCTGGCCACCTACTCCCTCAAGTACTTCATCAGTAAATGGGGTCGGAAAGGGGTCATGCAAGCAGGCGTCATCCAACTTCCATAGATCAACGCAGATGCGCACCTCGCTAGTCTTCTTGTCCTGCACCACCATAGGACTGATCCATTCTGACTCTTCAACCAGTTCAATGATACCAACATCCAACATGCGATCAAGTTCTACCTTGACCTTCTCCTTATGTCGCAGATTGATTTGATACGGTCGCTGCCTGATTGGTTTCGCATCTGGTTTCAAGGGAATCTTCATTTCTCCTAGATCACCCAAAATACCTTTCATTTCAGAGAACTTTGTAGGGAAAAGGTATTGGAACTCATGTAACAACTCAGTGACCTTTCCCATCATCTCATCATCCCAATAATCTCCAACATTCACAAACTTGGGACTGGCCTCCATCCCAATATTGATCTTGAAAAGCTTCAAGGGTTGACTGGACGGATCACTTGGTGCACTAGGCGGTACCACATCGCCACTTCCTTCAGATTCCAGAATATTAACATTCCATGGATCATCATCGTCTTCGGGCCCACCAGTGATATTATAACATTCCATAATTGATTGCATCTGGCCGTGCCTATGTGGATCCACCGGGTATGCTATGGGAACAACCTTTAGCACCACATCGCAAGTGATTTGCACAACATTATGGATATCCAGATGGGAATTAGCAAAACTAAACGTATGAGTAAAATATATGGTCAACTCCAACCAAGTAGTGATTTCTCCCCGTAACTTAGTTGCAGTATACCATGACCATGGCATTTCATCCAAGGTATGGATAAATGCATGGACCCACTCATCTCTTCGTCACAATGCCCATAACGTCTGACACTCCAACAAATGGTCGCCAGGATCGTTCCGACCATCATACTTCCCTGCGAGGTAGACCTTGGTATTGCTGAAGCGTACCATCATCACTCTTCTGCATTTCAACCATCTATCAATTGATGCCTTGTGTGTCACCCACCAGTGTGTTGGAGCAACCTTCAGTGCTTCATCCAATGCCAACAATTGCTGTGGTTCGGAAACTCTTTCCTTGAACTCTGTCAAAAAGTCAGATAATCCAGGCAGTCCTTCATATATTGGTAGTGTGTCTGTTTCAGTTGCGACATGGCATAGCGACTGTGTGATCAACCCACACTTATGGAGCGACACCTTGTGCAAGCGGTTCTACCAATATTCTAGTGCATCATCAAAGTCGGAAGACGCAGAGCTGTCACTGCGCCATCCCAGCTCACCGCTAGCGGTCGGATGAATATAGTCTTCAGAGATATTGAATGCATGGTCCCATCCACTGGGATCGTCATCCTTCACTGGCTCTATGTAGTGGCGTTCTTCAACTGGATCCAATGGGGCGATAACTCTGAGATCGGAATTTTCAAAAGTCATCATTCGTCGCTTGAAGTTGATTACTGCTCCGCTATCATTAGCCCATCCAATCCCCAACAATGCGGGATAAGAGCTTCCTCCTTCAACTACTTCTATTACATCAAAGTCGGCATATGTTTTCATCCCTCGATGTCCACCACCATTCGTAACTCTCCCAATTGGTGTCATCTTAGCATGATTAGCTAACCGGAGCTGTACAGGAGACCAACTCAATGGGGGACTCCCCATCTTCTGCCAAGCTTGCTTGGTTAAGATGTTGACATCTGAATCAATATCCAGAATAACTGAATCAACATCGTAGTCACCAATTTGAATATTCATCCGCATCTCCTTACCCATCTTCTGTCATTGTAAGGAATTAACCTCGAACTCTTGTCGATCCTAGGCCGATCGTCGCAATAGAGCTTCAATCTCAGCAAGAGCGTCAGGATCTCTTGCCAGGGATAAACAATGTTCCCAAAATGCTTGAAGTGTGCTGGACTGCCGCGACGGGCCAGCCTCTGAAGTGGCATCAAAGTAGAGGGCATGTCGTACACAAGAGCCTTACCTCGGTCTTTTTCTAATGCACGATGTGCTTGAAGAAATGCCTCCCACTCAACATCAATGTCAAATGATACCTTCTTCCATCCGGATAACCGGATCAGTGAGATTTCCTCTCCAGTCGTCTTACCTCTGTGAGTGACCACAACAATGGAAGCATCTTGCAGTCTTGGTTTTGCAGAAATCGTCACGATATTCGCACCCTGGGTCTGGTTTAATGGTGGATTCTCGGGTGGGTTCATATTCTGGTTCTGATTTGGCCATGGATTCTGGTTCTACATTGGTTGCTGTACTTGGTTTTGGGTAGGCTGCTATGCCTGGGGATGATTCTGCAACTGTGGAGTATTCCCTGCTTTCCATCGCGCAATTAACTGTAAAAAATTCTCAATCGTGTGATCGTTAACAAAACATAACGTACACTGGTTCTGCAGCAGTGGACAGTCTCGCTAGTAGTGTCCGTATACCACACAGTGATAGCATTGAATAGGTCCACGACCACCTCATCCTCCTCCATGACCAAATCCTCCACCGCGTCCTCCCCAGAATCCTCCCTACTGCTGGTACTGCAGTTGGTTGAACTGTTGCTGCATTGGTGCCAGTTGCATTCCTTGTCCTTGCAGTGTATATTGCGGTTGCTGTATAGACTGTGGCTGCTATGGAGGCATCTACATCGGAGCATATTGCAGCATGAACTGCGACGGTTGCTGCTGCTGCGGTACAAACTGCATCTGCGGTTGATGTAGCGGTTGTGCTACCTGTGGCTGCGGTTGTGATTGTTGTACGACACGCTGGTTGTCCTTTACATAGAACTCATCATGCATTCTCTCTTGTAGCAACCCATATGCACGACAATCCTTATCATCATGACCCACCGATTTACAAAATGTACAATAAAGATTCCTTGGGGTTCTGACCATTTTCTGCATGTACGGGAAATTCTCATGGTTGTGCCCATATATGTGGAAGACGTGACACCATGGCATGCTACCACCATTCAACGAATTTGGTGCTCCCGAAACAAGATAGTTACGAAAGTTAGGGAAATTGTCCTTAGTATGTCCTTCTCCTTGATATCGCATACACTAGACTTCTTCACATTGCTCCTTGCCTTTCTTCAGATCCTGCAACTGGATGGTCAAGTTAGCCAATTGTGTCGAGATCTGTGACATCCCAGCTGCATTTTCCCCAATGGGCGATGCCTCCAGCCGCATCGCGATCTCCAAAGCTTCACTCAGTGTGGTAATGTTTTGCTGCATCAGTGGTAGCCGAATATGCGGAAGCAAGGCCGCGATAAAACATTCCTTATGTTGGATAATACTCATGTCAAAACTGACCCTTGCCATCAGCTTTTTAAATCACTGATCAAAATCCCACACAGTCTCATTGGGATACTGCTTAATATATTTAAGCTCTGTGATGTATTGTGCTTCAGATTTGGGCTTTCTTAACTCTGCGATCAGGCTTGTGCGAATCTCATCCAATGTTTTTGCCGGAGTGCTACCGAGAACTTGTGTAAATTTCATAAACCAGTCCAAGGCACGACCTCGAAAATTCGTCGCCAGTTGTCCCTTTTTAGCATCATCATCGGTGATCTATTTGACGGTCCATACGGGTTCACATAGAAACTAGTACTGTTCAGGGTTGTTTGTACCATTTCCTTGAAAAAGCGGTAACTTAGTATCCTCACCCGCGATTCTGGGCTTCCTTCCTCCTTTCGCAGTACTACTACCGATTAACTTCTGTGGAATTGATGAACTCGGTGGTGTCGAAGTGGTATTTCTTGCTATCTGAGAGATAGTGAGCGGAGGTGTGGGTACGTTGGTGCTGGGGTTTGGTCCTGCCTCTATCCTAGGCATAGCCTAGTTGTCCTTGTCAGGACTGTGAGGTCGCTTCATCTCGTGTGGTCTTCCTTCACGGCCTTGCGGTTCAATCGTAGCAGGACCTTCTCCTGTCCTCTTCCTCTTTTCCTGTCGGAACCTTGCTCCTCCCCTCGTAAGACCACTTTCTTCCTTGGCTTCACTCACAGTCTCGTCATGACCTGCACCCATCTACCCCTTATCATTCCATGTACTGCCCCTCAATCGTCGCGGTACCCACGGCCTCCGCCCACTAAGCTGTTTACTGATCAAGATGCATCTTCAATATACCCTTTTCGCAAATAAGCATCTTATAGAAACCTGCCCTGGGCTCCGTGGAAAAAATATCTTTCAGCTTCACTATAGGATTTCTGGGTATCAATCACGAATTCTGTGATATAGCTCTCTAGGATGCTATTGTACCACACTTTGACAGCTCGCGATGCTTTATTATCAACTTCCTGTAGCTCCTGAATCAACTCAGGAATCCAAGTCATTGGTTCACCGCCTTGGAAGTTCCTCTTCTGGAAGGTCAACTTCACCAACCACTCATACAAAATGACTGGGAATTCACAAAAAAACCACTCGTGAGGACCGTTGTGAATATATCTATCCACCCACTGGTCTACCGTCATTCGAGTGTTTCGACTTTATTCTTTAGCAAATTCCCGCAACTTCTGATCAAACCATTCTTGGATCACCGGTTTTGTCGAGTGCCACAACATATCCTCCTTTCACTTCGTACACGGTCCTGGCAACAAAACCATTTGTTGACTCAAACCCAGTCGATAGGGGTTCCCATCATTGTCGACACCAACCCACCGCGATCTCCCTAAGCACCGGCCCAGACAGGTTTTACCCTGCCCAACAACACCTGCAGAGTAGATGAGGTCTCACCCGAGGCGATCAAGGGAGAGTGGAAAAAACCATGTTTCCGTCGAATGAAGGAGGATGATTGCGGAAAAAATTACTCAACTTATTGCAGCATCCAAACAGATCTATTCATTCACGATTAACATCATTTGTATTCATAGAATTATTCAACAGATACATTCATCGCGACAAGTATAATTTTAAAAGATTAACTGCAACAAGAAATCATCACAACATGCATTAACACAAAAGGTACATAGGGAATTTCACCAAACAGTTTCGTCATGTCATATTACTTCAGAAAAACCCTGATACAATGTCTCTACAAAACCAGATCTCAACAATATCTCTTGATCTCAGAACATAATAAAAAAAATGCATCTCCAAGATATCCTACGACCTACAACTTTCTGTCTATATATAGGCTTCTGCCTTTACAATGCTTGTCCACTTACTAACAACTTCCTAACCGACTCCTGGACAAATGACCCAAAATCTAACTGAAACAGTCCAAATGACCCAAAAACCCACCTATTGTGGTACAATTAGCTCAAAATTACAACTCATATGGTCCAATGACCCAAAAACCCGCATTCTGTGGTACAAACGACTCCAAAAAATACATAAAATAATGCAGTCTTCTTCCATCCGCGACCTCTTCTGACGTGTCGCAGCATTGGCGATGCTGTGGTTCTTCCTTACCAAACCTCCTGCCAACACTTCATGCATATTAATGAAAGACATAGGTCTTCTTTCTCTTAAATGCAAAGAGAATTCTGAATCAAAAAAATTGGCATAGGTGAGTTTTGCAGAAGTTTCAGTAGGCTTGATCTCAGCTGGTATCTTACTATACATTTTGTTGAAACACTTGGAGAAATCTATGACTATTTCATCTTGTTTCTTTTTTAATGCCCCAAAATCAGTAATGTAGTAAATATAATCCTTCGTATCCCCCCACTGTCTCATGAAAACCTGTTCTAAGGATTCTAGCCCATCAATGGAATTTGCTGGTAGTTCTCTAAACCATTTCCTTACTTCCCCATCTAAACTCTATACAAACATCCTCATCCAAACATCTTTATTTTCAATATTTTGATTATCTGCATAACTGCAAAAGGTATTCCAATGTTCCTCTACAGTCATTTCACCCTGACCATTGAACCTAGGCAAACATTTTTGGTAATCACCTCCAGGTAAAGGATTAAGGGGTCGAGGCATAACTAATGGGGCATACCTTGTTGCCACCATTCGATCCATCATGTCCATGGGCTGCTGTCCAACCATTGTTTGGTAAGCTTGTTTTGGTGGAGAAAGTGGTTTGTTAAGCTTGATTTGATGAAAAGGGATCTTGTGTGAGAGTGTAGCTAGGGTTTTACCCCTAGCTTGTGCAAATGAGCACCTACTAAGGAGAATGGACTCCTTAGTAGCAGTTCAGTAAATGTAAATTATTAAGCTAAAACAGAAATGAAAAAACTACTCTAAAACACGTGCATGAAACATAAACAACAAATTGTAAACAAGGGTTTTGTATTAATATTACCTTCAATGTGAAGGTTGATGAAGCTCCTTGCAATGTCCAAGAGGGTTGCTCCAAGCTCCAATGTGCTCTTTCTCTTTCTCCAATGGTGGAAATGGGCCAAAAGGGGCTCTCAAGGTGAAAGTAGTTCAATGGTGAACTAGGGTTTCAAGAGAGATTTTGGCAGAGTAAGGGTATACTTGATTGTGGATATGGAATAAGGGATCTCCATCACCTATTTATAGTTTTTTGGTGGTGGAGTGCTGACCCATGGTTTTGGGAAACACATGGTTTAGGACAGCTGTATAGGGTTTTTTCCTCCTTTTCCTCATTATTTTATATTTTTTATTCTCTTTTTAGGGGGTTTTTGCTATTTTTAGAGGAATTTTAGATATTTTTGGAGGAAAAATGGTTTTTTTAACCTTTTTGAGGCTATTTTAAGGGTTTTGTGGCCTTTTGGAGGCATTTTAGGCCTTTTGGAGGCTTTTTAGTGGGATTTTTTGGGTTTTCAAGGGAAATATGGTAGGAAAATGGACAAATGAGCCATATAATGTGGTAGATGAGGTAGTGAACACTTTTTGGGTGTTAACAGAGAGGAGTATAAGGTGAGAGCTGATATATTCATAGAAAATCAGCTGAGTGAATAGTTTCAGCTTTAGCCTTTTCATATGAAAGAGGGTTTGTATAAACCTGAAAGTTATCTACTTGCACAGTAGGAATAAGGAAAGGAAAGTCCGGTTTCTATTCTTCTTCTTCAAACTATAGATCTGAACAACAAACAATGCAGTTTTATTTTGTATATATATACTAGAATTTTAAGGGAACCCTATATGGGGACCTCGGCTTTATCCTTCTTTTTGTACATTTTGAGAAGACTGCTTCTATTAGGAAGTAGTAAACATATTTTTCATAGCTTTTTGGATGGACTCATACTTCTGAAAGGCATCCTAAATGTCCTCTGCAATATGTAATTTGGTTATATCTATAATGAAATTATGCTTTTTTTCCTTGGAAAAAAAAGATAAAATTAAATTCCAACCCTGCCTGCGTGCAATCATGAAGCCTAATCATGAAAAGAACCAAAATGACTTTATTGAGGCTTTTTAGTGGGATTTTTTGGGTTTTCAAGGGAAATATGGTAGGAAAATGGACAAATGAGCCATATAATGTGGTAGATGAGGTAGTGAACACTTTTTGGGTGTTAACAGAGAGGAGTATAAGGTGAGAGCTGATATATTCATAGAAAATCAGCTGAGTGAATAGTTTCAGCTTTAGCCTTTTCATATGAAAGAGGGTTTGTATAAACCTGAAAGTTATCTACTTGCACAGTAGGAATAAGGAAAGGAAAGTCCGGTTTCTATTCTTCTTCTTCAAACTATAGATCTGAACAACAAACAATGCAGTTTTATTTTGTATATATATACTAGAATTTTAAGGGAACCCTATATGGGGACCTCGGCTTTATCCTTCTTTTTGTACATTTTGAGAAGACTGCTTCTATTAGGAAGTAGTAAACATATTTTTCATAGCTTTTTGGATGGACTCATACTTCTGAAAGGCATCCTAAATGTCCTCTGCAATATGTAATTTGGTTATATCTATAATGAAATTATGCTTTTTTTCCTTGGAAAAAAAAGATAAAATTAAATTCCAACCCTGCCTGCGTGCAATCATGAAGCCTAATCATGAAAAGAACCAAAATGACTTTATTGATTTTTTGATTTAAGAATTAAGAGTTCTCAAAATATTGATTGTTTGATCTAAGAGTTAAGAGTTACCAGATTAATTCAGGATTAATTTACTTATAGAACCTTTTTTTTCAATGAAAAAAAAGTTCCTTGTTATTCATTAAGTGAATCAAAGAAACTTACAATAAAACCTATCCCAAGGATAAAATCTTTGAAAACAGACTATGCAGTCTTTTACAATAAATACGATAATGCTTGCCACTATTCAGTAATATACCATCATAACCATAGCTGCTGATAACATCATAAAAATAACACAGATATAGAGGAAATCTTAACCAAAAAGCCCCTGGAGTGAGTGCATTGAATTTACAAAATGGATCATAAAGGATAGCCTAATTAATAAAGACAAACATAAAACATTTCCCCCAGATGGTGATCAGTGAAAGGGGTAACCTGAAGAATACCATCTGCCAAATGTAATCCCTTCTTTGGCAATAAATCTTCATCTGCCAAATGTAATCCCTTCTTTGACAAAAAATCAGCTCTATGATTGAAAGAACGAGAGATGTGTTGTATAGAGTAGTCGTGAAATTGTTCCAACAAGATGGTGATTTACTTATAGAACCATAATGACTTTATTATATAATTAGTAATGTGCTTTAAATTTGAATAGTCAAACATACATACTATAGAATCAAATAATAGAGAAATCACAACATTACAATTAACATAACATAAAATAATATTGCACTACATATTTAAGAAACCAAATCACAAGCCCAACAAATAGTTACTAGTCTTATAGTCATTTGAATATTGAGAATTCATAATGCAACAATATTTCAATAGAAGTATCCATTTGTTACAAATTGGCTTTCAAAGAGGCTTTCTTCTTGAACCAACAACTCATGTGCAAACTATGAAACTAGTCATGCTTTACGTCTTAGCCTTTGTAGCAAAGTGAGAAGTGGAAGAAATAAGTAATCCTACAAATTACCACAAGGAAGAAGTTTAACCAAAGCGTTCTACTTGTAGGGCCAAAGTGTTTTAATACTTATAGAAATAGATTTAAATTCCCAAGGAATATACACAAATATTATATCCATTGATATATCTAGAATTTTTAGAAATAGATTTAAATGCCAGAGGAATATACACAAATCTTATATCCATTAATATATCTTCGTCAATATTTCCGATTACAATTTCCGATCAACAACTATATTATACCAAAATAGACCAATATTTGCTGTTGATTACATCAAATGTTTATATCACTAATATGATAGAATCCTACTCCCTAGAACCTCAATAACACGAGCTTCTATTTTACAAAAAGGATAATAGTGTGCATACCAAAAATTAATATAAACGAATAAAAGGGCATTGGAAAACTAACAGAAAACGAAACAAGTAAACCTAATCAGACAAGTAAATATCAAGAGACCATGGTGGGTGGGCCACGTGGTTCCCTCAGCCAATCTCCATTGAATTTTCCTCTGAGGAAGGTGGCCTGTCAGCTGGAGTGGAATGCCCATAACCTAGAGAAGTCGTTGGGATCCCCTCGCTGTCACGAGGTTGGGTGGCTTCGCGTTGCTCCTGAAGGAGCCTCCGCATCTGTTCGACATTGTTACCTGCGAACTTCCGGTCCATGGCATCCTCAATCGACTTCTTCAAGGACTCCAGGTCCTCTTTGTCACATTTCCCCTCCAGTTTCTGCCGAAGCTCTTCTATCTCCTTTTATAACTTATCCATTCTTTGGGTGAATGCATCAGTGACACTAGTCCTTCCAGCAGGGCCGCGACTGCTACCTTCTACCATTATATAACACGGAGCTAGATCTGAAGAATTGCTGTAACAAAGCTTCTCGTACGGGAGCTCGTTGCCACTAACCAGAGCACTAGTTAGAATCTGGTACCTGCCCTTTTCTGAAGCTTCAACAACCAAACGATGAGGAGGGAGAGTGGAGGGAACAACCAAACTATGAGGAGGGACAATGGAGGGAAAAATCGTAGAAGACAGAGCTATTTGAGACAACATTTTCGGCAAAAACCAAGGAGCAGGAGTAGAAGAAATTTAAAGGAGTGAAAATGAACAAAAAACCCTGAACACGGATCGATAGAAATATCCACAAGCCTTGAAATTAAAGATCAAAGTACTTCTAAGAGGGTTATATGACATTACCAGTCAGAGACCTTATGAGATAGTAGAGACTCGAGACCTTACCCTGTCCGAGACCATGTGCGAGACATTACCCTGACCGACCTTTGAAGTGACTGATGGGAGATATTGGCTGCTAGGGTTCGAATAGGCTATCCAAAAAGTCTCTGATGTACCTTGTTGAATAAGCTATCCAAACATGGTCTCATTTATTCAAAAGAGTACTTTCACTTTTCCTTATGATGGTCATATATGCAAAAGATCAATCTTCCAAAAGTAGGAAAAATATTATTTTGCAAAGTTGAAAAGGCATTTGGAAATTCCCTCCAAAGAGTGCCCTTGTGCTGATAATTTTTCCAGATGACATGGGAATGTTGTTGGCTGCTTTCTGGACAGACCCGGGTTTTGAGGATGCGCAGCAAAAAACACCCCTTTGGCGCACTGGCCCTTTCGGCAACGAGCTGTGCAGCAGCCCGAAGTCTCACCCGAAGTGGCTATGGGGGGGGCTAAGGAATCAGGTTTCCTTAACCTAGGTGGTGTGGAGTCTATAGTCTTCTCTCTTCCCTTATTAGAGGTAACCTTTGAACAGAGTGTCTTACTCTTTCACAGGTCTCCCAGCGCTACAGCGCTGGAACTCACCCTTCTCAACCGAGCTGCGCGGTAGCTTCGCACCTGCGCACGAGTCTTTTACCCGCTACCTCCGATACACTATGTATCGTCTCTGCCCTTGCGCCACAGCACAGTAACACACTCCTTGAGTGCTGTGGCAACAGTGTTCTTACAGACTCCTTCGACAATGCACAAGTACAACTTCTAAGGGAGCTTCCAGGATTTACTTTACATACTCATTCATAAAGATAGCAAAACATTCATAGAAACATAGACAGTAAGGCAAAGAAATGCAATCACATAAAGCATCACCACAACAACAAGAATTATGTGGTTCACTTCCAGGAGGGAAGCTACATCCACGGGAACTGTGTTTTATATTATCTTGAGATGGGGGTAACACAGATCCGCTGCGCACATAGCTGCAGCCTTAGATCTTTCTGGGAAACTCCACGCACACAGCTGGGAGCCCTTCTCTCAGATCTATTCTCTTCCTCTACAGATATTACCATGACAAAGACATACAATTACATTCCCCTCTCAGTCCTCTTGTGATTGGTCGATACATGCAATGGCCCTTACACCAAGCGGTCTTCCTGCGAGATCGCGGCCTTCTTACATGCACAAAATGATCATTAACAACTTAAAAGATACAGCAATACAAATGACTCAGACATCAACTTAGACTGTCCGTGTAACTCAGTAACTGTCTAACTATCTAACCCGTCTAACCCTTTTCCCTTTCCAATTACACATATATATAGGTGGCCCTGAGGGTCGCACCTTTACAAAACTGTGGGCCTTTCCCAACAGTGATCCCCAAAAACCCTAACCGTGGACACGGCTAGGTGTACTGTAGGTGCCTTTTGCAGTCACGTCGTAGCTTCCTGTAGACTCCGCGATTTTCGGTGCAGATCGCGGGTATGGGCGCTGCTTCATCATTCTTCGCTCCTTGTCCTTCGCCTTCAATGCTTCGGCCCATTGCTCTTCCTTGGTCCAAGCAACCATAACTCCTGTACTTTTCCTTAATGAGGGTAGCTGAGCCCTCTATTCCGTCGCTTCATTTATTGTGGTGGTTGAGCTTTCTACTTGGCCACCTTATTTACTCTTTCCTTTGACTTGTGCGTGCGAGCTCCGTGATTTCTGGCCCGCAATATGCGGTGAGCTCGTCCATCTGGCGCCGTACCGCACACTATTCATTTCTGCCCAAAAATGGTGCTTTTCCTCAAAATTAGCACTTCTCCATCAAAACTTAGCGCTTTTTGCTCAAAATTTGGCAGCTTTGCCATGGCTGCGGCCTATGCTCCAACAGGCCCCTAACACTTACTTGTGGCTCATCCCTGAGCCACTTGCACTAGCTTGTGGTCGTTTTACTTGTGCATCTAACTTTGCTTGGGTCGCAGCGAAGGCTTGCTTCCACAATGCAATAACCGAGTCCATGTCTTGCACGCACTTCGTGGCTGTCTACACCAGGTCTGAAGTAGCTTCTTCTCCTTCCGCGCCATCGACCAACTCTTGAGACTCAGCAAATGCTTTGACCTTGGCCTCTGCTTGGGTAGCAAGTTCAGCATACTCACCCATAAATGGCTGAATGATGTTGGTGAGAGTAGCATCTTTGTCTCTGAGCCTATGCAGTTCTTGCTGGACTTTGCGGACTTCACTCATCTTTATCATTTTGGCTAAGCCTTCCAAGGGCTTAGCTTCTTCGTTCAAAGCAGTTAGGGACTGTTCTGCTGCTTCCACCTGCTCCAAAAGGGTAACTTTAGAAGGGAGCCTCTCGATCTCAGCCCAAGCCTACATAGCTTGCGTCATTAACTGCTAGGCTTCATCTGTTCTGCACTTCATTTGGGTAGAAGCTGTGCGCAGTGCTTCAAGTCATTCTTGCTTATCATCTGCGGGAGGAACTATGACATGAGCTTCCAACTCGACGAGCTACTTTCTATGATCCTCAGCCATAGCAACTACTTGCTGTTCTAGGGATTTCGCCCTTCTGCCAATGCGTTGCACTTTCTCCACTAAAGGAAGGTCTAGTTGAATCTGGCAGGTCGACAGCTCCTGGGCAATTTCATCGATGGCATTCCTTAGCCCAGTGTCTCACACTTTGTTAAGTGCAATCTGCGCAGAGATCTCCTTATAGCCTACCCTTAGCTCTACTTCTTGCGTCTGCAGTCTTTGATTGGCATGGAATGTGGATAGCTCCCTAGCTCTTAGCTCAGTAGAGACCTTCTCATGAACCAACTGTAGAGTTTCCAATGGAATTAGTGACAAATTTATTTCAATAGGGCCAACCGTGCTTACCTGCGGTGCAGCCAGAGGATCCGGGAGTGCCATGCTTGCGGGCGGGATGTGGACGATAGTGTGCCTTTCTGAAGGTACTTCAACCCGCTCGGTTCTTGTAGATGCTTGCGGTGCCTGCGAGCCGGATGCTAGCGCATGGGTCTGCGCAACTCGTCCTGCGAGCCCTTTCAACTCCACGAGCTGCAGATCCAGAGCACTTCTGATATTGGCCTGAGAGGCACGCAGCTCCTGAAATTGCTCCTTCAAGTACTGGTTGAGCCTCACGGCAAGGATCTCATAGGGATCTCCAGTCGCTTCTGCGGGGTGCAACAACTTCTGCTTATTGGTAGCCGATCCTAACGGACCTTCATCATTCTTTTGCCCAATCTTTTCCTTGCCCTTATCTTTCTCTGGCGCCTCAGGGGGTGGCATCGTGGCAGCGGCTTCAACGGCCTGCTTCCATTCATCTGGCCAGGACTTCACAGTGTCCTCCACGTCTTGGGTAGTCATTCGGTAGAGCCCTACGGCCCATTCTTTCGACTGAATTCTGCGAGGGTGGAAATAGATTTCATGCAAGTTGGCAGAAAAGACCAACTTCGTTGCATAGAGTTCTGCCGTCTCCTCAGTAAGCCTCGGCATCGCCAGGATGGTATCCCTGAGAAGATGATAATACTCGAAGAACACGGCGCGGTTCATCTTGCGCTTCACGGGGTTACTAGAATCCCAGAGGTTGACATAGCGTATCCCTGTAACCTCTCCTGAGCGGCGTGGAATAACTGAGTGTTGGGCAGTTCCTTCCACCCGACAAAGGCACATAAGATTAGGAGCCAATAGAAATGGAACAGCTGATTGGCGGTGTCCTGAACGTTCTGGCAGTCTTCCAAGAATGAATTCAGGAGGAAGAGACACCAGTTATACTGCTCTCCCTCCGCAGCTGCAATTGCGAGCTCTACAACAGCTCCAGGGACTTCTTTAGGTCGGCATTTCGTTAAAAGTTTTCCTGCGAGCAGACTGCCTGTGAATCCAAGTGCTTCATCTTCAACTATAGTGAGGTCATAAGCCCGACCTCCTCTCGACAACTTGTATTTCTGCACCAGCTGTGCAGCCAGCTTTCGGTCCTTATCTTTACCAACGAAATGGACGTTGGGGTCCTTACCAACCTTAGATAGGCCGGTAATTCGATGAATCAGGTCCACATTCAGATCAATTGGCCTCCCTAGCCAAAGATAACCACCGTGAACACAGGATAACAGGACCTTGACAACCGCATTAACTTCATTGCTATGCCCGAAGTGCGGTAGCTTCAACAGGTTCAACAGTCCAGGCTTCTCTAGATTTACTGCAAATTCCCACGGGACGAATTCATCAATCTTCTTAACAGGATTATGGACCACCGTCAGATAGTGATATGGCACGAACTGAGGATACGTTCTATAATCTCCCAAGTTGAAGTCAGAAAACTTAACCAGCGGGAGATGTCCAAGCAGGGATCCTTCTTCTTCCATGATTTTCGCTATTGGTGGCAGCGGAATCAAATACTTGGCGTTCTTGGGAATATGCACCTCGGGTGCATCATCTGGGCGCGAAGGAATGTAGTTAACCAGAGTGGCCAAGGGCTCTAGAACGGGTACCTCCAGCTGCTGCTGTTGCTGGGGCTGTTGTTGAGACGCCCTTGTGCCCGGGGACTATCTGGGATCAGAGAACATAGGAAGCTTGACAGTCGTGGTCGGGGTAGCCATACCGAAGTCTAACCCTCTGCGTCTGAAGTGATAGATGAATTCTTCAGTTGACAGGTTCTCCGTCATGAACCTGCATACACGACAAACATTGAATAGAAAAGGGCGGAATAGCGTAGGATGCAAACTCTGAAAATAGGAGAAAGCAGTCTGCACGACACGACTATGAAAACAATGGCTTAGACTCTCAAACAGGACAACTATATAGCTCAATAGCAAGGAAAGTAACCCAAGCATATATGAATGAGGGGTATTTATAGCTGCGGGCAGTAGTAGGTGCGGAAAGGTGCGCAATTGTTTGACTGAGTTGGTCGCAGATAAGTTAGCAATGATGGCAACCTTCGCAGGATCCATCATAAGTCCTTGTCTGCACACAATGTGACCCAACAAAATACCAAAAGGAGCATAGAAGATACATTTTTTCAAGTTAAGGGAAATCTGATACTGTCTACATTTTTCTAACATCATCCTTAGATTCCCTATATGGTTCTTTAGTAAACCAAACACAGTCCAGTCATCAAAATAGACTTCTAGAAACTTATGAATGAATTCTTTAAAAATAGCAACAACGACTCTAGAGAAAATAGTAGGAGCGTTTTTAAGACCAAAGGGCATTACTGTATACTGGAATGAGCCCCATTCAGTCGCAAAAGTGGTCTTATGGTGGTCCTCTGGATGGATTCTGATCTGATGGTATCCTGAAAAGCCATCCGTGAAGGAGTAAGCCTCTTGTCCTCCAACATTGTCAAGCACTTCGTCTATAAAGGGCGTAGGGAATGGATCCTGCGTTGATGCGTCATTGAGCTTGTGCAGGTCCACACAGATTCTTATTTCACCTTTTGTCTTTTTCTCTTGTACCACCATAGGACTAATCCAATCACTTTCCTCTATTGGCTCAATGATACCAGCTGCGAGCATCTTATCAATTTCTTCTCTGACCTTTTCTTTATATCGCGGGTTCAACCTGTATGGGCGTTGTTTTACTGGCTTAGCGTCCGCTTTCAAAGGTATGCGCATAACTCCTAAATCTCCTAGGATGACTTTCATTTCTGTAAACTTGGTAGGAAAGATATCCTGGTACTCATGTAGTAAATCTGCAATATGGCCAATAGTTTCATCATCCCAATAATCTCCTATAGAGGCAAACTTGGGTTCGGCTTCTGTACCAATGTTAATCTTCTTGAGCTTAATGTGTTCTATAATGGCAAGGATATCAAGCTGAGGGCCTTCGGCTTTGTGCGTCCCTTCTAACTCTGGAATATTGATGTTGCGAGGATCATCATCATCTTCTCCAGTGGTGAAATTATAACATTCTAGGGCATGTTCCATCTGGACAGCCCAATATGGTTGAGAATACTCTAGTAAAGGACATTGTCCAAATATCTTCTTTCTAATACACTTTAAAGCCTGATCGATGCTTGGATGTTCTGACTCAAAGCTGAAAGTGAGTTGAAAACTTTCAATCATGAGAGGCCAAGTGATAGTGCCTCTGCGCAATTCTGTTTCAGTGTACCAGTTCCTTGGAACTATATCCAACGTGTGGATGAATAGGTGAACCCACTCATCCTCTGGAATATCTGACCATTGCTGAATACATGCTTCAACGTGTGACCTGGGGTCACTCTGTCCATCATATTTGTGCAAAGCTCCTGCTGTAGTCTCTTGAAATCTGCATAGTATCAACCTGCAACAGTCTTGCCATGTGTCGATATTTTCTTTATGCGCACCCCACCATCTTGCGGGTGTAGCGCGCAGTGCTACATCCAATGCTTGTATGCGCTGCTCATCTGGGATTTCTTGTTCATATGCATGTATGAATTCACTTACTCCAGTTAAACCATCAAAGATTGGAGTGTTATTCAATTCTGTGCCAATCCATCGAATGGATTTAGTTGTCATGGCGCAACGCCTTGCAGAAACCTCATGTAAGTGATTCTGCCAGTTTTCCAGTCCTGCTTCTGAATCTGATGCGCACGAGCTATCGCATCGCCAGCTGATATGGCTGTCCACTGTGGGATTGACATAATCATTATGACTAGCAGTCATCTGATACAAACTTTCCATGTGGCGCACTTCTTCTTCTACTCAAATGGGTTCAATATACCGTGGTCCTTGAAGGAGATCAAGTGGTGCAATGACCCTAATCTGGTCATCCTCAAAGGTCATCTGTATTTTCTTCAAATTAATGACAACCATATTATCAAATGCCTAATCTATGTCTAAAAGTGCTCAGTAGGGTCTACTGTCATCCAGAATTTTGATTACTTCAAAGTCTGTAGAACTTCTTACTCCCTCAATATCAATGGGTACATTGGGTAATCTGCCCAATGGAGAAACTCGTTGCTGATTTGCTAGTCTTAGATGGATAGGAGATTTGATAAGCTGAGGACTACCCATCTGTTCCCAAGTCTGCATGGTGAGAACATTAACTTCTGAGCCTAAATCCAAAATGACTTCGTCCATTTCAAATGCTCCAATCTGCACTGTGAGTCTCATCTCTCTTCCAGTTCTAGTATGACTCCTGATCTGATGAACAGCACGTTGCGCTATGTTCATCAAAGCAGATTGTTGAAACTGATCCAACAAGTGTTGGAGTTCCATAGTTGCTTTTTCATTGCGCAACAACTTTAAGCAGCTTCTCAGGAAAGCATGAACACTGCCTAGTGTATCCTCCTCATCAGGCCTTCCAGATGTAGTAGCCTTCTCTTGTACTAGGTTCTCTTGACTTGGCACATGCGGTCTGATATCATTGTGCGGTAATGCGACAGAACTTGAAGCTCGCAGATCTGAGAAATACTCTTGAGCTTGCTTGAATGCTTCTTTTTGAGTTTGTAGGTTGAGCGGGGATGGTTTAATATTAGCGCGGCGCACCCATTGTGTTGCTGGCTTTCCAGTTCCCGACTCTGGCACACCAGTGGTTGCACCACTGCGCGTCACTATATTAACTGTGGGATCTGGTTCTCTTTTTTCTGCTGCAATCAACTGAATATTCTGGTTAACCTGTGGCTTCTTTTCTTGCATCTTGTCCATCAAGTGAGGGCATTCTTCAATGACATGATCATAAGATTTACAGTATCTACAGGTGGTTGTAGGGTTTTGGCAATCCCTTGCATAATGGCCTTGAGCTCCACAGTTATAGCAAGTGATCTGTCCTCTTCCACGACCAAAACCTCCTACGCATCCTCGGCCCCTGTAATTTCCTCCTCGGCCTTCGCGAGCTGGGTCATACTGCGGACCTGCTGTGGGTCCTTGTGGTTTTGACTGTACTCTATAAACATCATGTTTTCTTTCTATCATAAGGTCATATGCTCTGCAATTGTTCTCATCATGGCCTACTAATTTACAGAAATTGCAATATAGATTCTTTGGAGTTTGTAAATATTTCTGTAACAAGTGACACTCTTGTGGTCTGTGGCCTCTAGTTCTACAGATTTCACACCAAGGCCCCTGAGCCTGTGGTAAAGGGTTAGGTGCTCCGGTTGCAATATAATCTTTGAAAATAGGACAATGGTCCTTTGAATGTCCTTGTGCTCTACACTTTGTACACCAAATTTCTTCTTTAACATCCTTTCCTTTCTTAATATCATGCACTCGCAAAGTTAAGTTTGCTATTTGGTTCTGCAACTGCGCAACATCATTGCTTGTTCTAGCAATTGGTGAAGCTTCTAGTTTCATAGCCATCTCTAGAGCTTGTTCTTGAGTAGTGAGATTCTGTTGCATAAGAGGAAGTGTAATATGAGGAAGCAGTGCAGCAATGAACCATTCCTTATGCTGCTGCGGTGCAAACTCAAATCTTACTTGATCTATCAAGGCTTTGAACTTCTGGTCAAAGTCCCATACTGATTCTGTAGGTAACTATTTTATGTCTTTGAGTTCTGTTATGCACTGTGATTCTGATTTAGGTTTCTTGAATTCTTTAATCATAGCACTTCTTACATCAGCAAGCATCCTATTCTGTGCTGCTGAGTATTTCATAAACCAAGTTAAGGCTCTCTCTCTTAGTGTGGTTGCTAACTGAACCAGCTTAACAGCATCATCATTAATTTGCTTAATCGTCCAAATGGCTTCACATAGAAACCAATGCTGCTTAGGGTGTTCTAGCCCTGTTCCTCTAAAGGTTGGTAGCTTCATGTCATCACCCATCCTTCTTGCGCTAGGTTGACGTGGAGGTGCTGTGGCACTGCCTCCAGGATGGTTAAACAAAGGTGAGGCTGAGGTACTAGAAGTACCATGCGGGCTACCAGAGGGTGTTACTGCGGGGTTATGTTGAGCCCCGTTTGGCTTTTGCGGTGTAAAAGGGTGATAAGGGATATGAGCACTCCCTTGTCTCTCTATGTGGCTCGCTCTACGAGCTCGGCTATCTTCTGGGCTAGACTCAAAAGAATGCTGGTCGAGGCCTACTTTATACCATTTTCCGCTATGAGTGCAACCAATAACTTCAAGATCACTATCAGAATCTGCGGACATTACTTGTCTATGCTATTCATTGGAAGCTATGCATAGTTTTCCTTTTTCATATAAGAGCATTTTAATCGACAAGTTCAGAGAATTTAAGAACTTACCCCTGTATGCTTTGAAGAAGCTCCTCTTAGCCTCGCTGAAGCTCTTTCTCGTATCTACTGCAAAATTGGTGATGAAGCCTTCCAGCAGACTGTTCAACCAAAAGTCTACTGCGTGGGACACAGGATTATCTACCCGCTTCAAAATGCTAACTAGCTCAGGCGTCCAAACGATAGGTTGATCAACATGCACAGTGGGTCCAGTATCTGCTAGATTGGATACCCACTCATGCAACTCGAGTGCAAATGTTACAAAGAAGATTTCGTGAAGCTCAGTATAAATATGCTTCTGCAACCAATCCTCTGTCTGAAGCCTAGGGCTTCTATTTTTACATTCAACGAACTCTCTAGCCTTTGAATCAAACCACTCTTGAATTTCGTTAGTTGTAGGAGTCCAACACCACATTGCCTTCAAAATAATAGGGTTAAAGCCGGCAATGGAACCATTTTTTGGGAAATGGAACCATTTGTTGGCTGCTTTCTGGACAGACCCGGGTTTTTAGGATGCGCAGCAACAAACACCCATTTGGCGCACTGGCCCTTTTAGCAACGAGCTGCGTAGCAGCCCGAAGTCTCACCCAAAGTGGCTATGGGGGGGCTAAGGAATCAGGTTTCCTTAACCTAGGTGGTGTGGAGTCTATAGTATTCTCTCTTCCCTTCTTGGATGTAACCCCTGAACAGAGTGTCTTACTCTTTCACAGGTCTCCCAGCGCTACAGCGCTGGAACTCACCCTTCTCAGCCGAGCTGCGCGGTAGCTCCGCACCTGTGCACGAGTCTTTTACCTGCTACCCTCCGATACACTATGTATCGTCTCTACCCTTGCGCCACAACGTAGTATTACACTCCTTTAGCGCTGCGGCGACAGTGTTCTTACAGAATCCTTCGACAATGCACAAGTACAACTTCTAAGGGAGCTTCCAGGATTTACTTTACATAATCATTCATAAATATAGCGAAACATTCATAGAAACATAGACAGTAATGCAAAGAAATGCAATCACATAAAGCATCACCACAACAACAAGAATTATGTGGTTCACTTCTAGGAGGGGAGCTACATCCACGGGAACTGTGTTTTATATTATCTTGAGATGGGGGTAACACAGTTCCACTGCGCACATAGCTGCAGCCTTAGATCTTTCTGGGAAACTCCACGCACATAGCTGGGAGCCCTTCTCTCAGATCTATTCTCTTCTTCTACAAATATTACCATGACAAAGACATACAATTACATTCCCCTCTCAGTCCTCTTGCGACTGGTTGATACATGCAATGGCCCTTACGCCAAGCGATCTTCCTGCGAGATCGCGACCTTCTTACATGCAAAAAATGATCATTAACAGCTTAAAAGATACAGCAATACAAATGACTCAGACATCAACTTAGACTGTCCGTGTAACTCAGTAACTATCTAACTATATAACCCATCTAACCCTTTTCCCTTTCCAATTACACATATGTATAGGTGGCCCTAAGGGTCACACCTTTACAAAACTGTGGGCCTTTCCCAACAGTGATCCCCAAAAACCCTAACCGCGGACACGGCTAGATGTACTGTAGGCGCCTTTTGCAGTCACGTCGCAGCTTCCTGCAGAATCCGTGATTTTCGGCGTAGATCGCGGGTATGGGCACCGCTTCATCATTCTTTGCTCCTTGTCCTTCGCCTTCAATGCTTCGGCCCATTGCTCTTCCTTGGTCTGAGTAACCATAACTCCTGTACTTTGCCTTAATGAGGGTAGCTGAGCCCTCTATTCCGCCGCTTCATTTATTGTGGTGGTTGAGCTTTCTACTCGGCCACCTTATTTACTCTTTCCTTTGACTTGTGCACGCGAGCTCTGTGATTTCCGGCCCACAATCTGCGGTGAGCTCGTCCATCTGGCGCCGTACCGCGCACTGTTCATTTCTGCCCAAAAATGGTGCTTTTCCTCAAAATTAGCACTTCTCCTTCAAAACTTAGTGCTTTTTCCTCAAAATTTGGCAGCTTTGCCATGGTTACAGCCTATGCTCCAACAAATGTTCCTTGGTGATTTGGCCATCTAGATGTGGTATCAGTTCCCTCCTTTGTTCTCTCACGTGCGAGCTATTGGTCTCCCAAAAGCAGAGAAAAACTTGATTATTTATAAAAAGGCTTAAGGGTTAAAAGATCCATTATGGCCACAGGGGTTAAAGAAATTCCCACAAGGGATAAAAGATGCCTGCAAGGGTTTATCTATGCCCACAGGGGCTGAGGTTAATCCCACATAGGCTTAGGGATGCCCGCAGGGAGTGAAGTTAAGCCCGCAGGGAATTAAGGATGCCCACAGGGGCTGAGGTAAAGCCTGCAGGGGCTTAGGGATTCCCGCAGAGGGTGAAGTTAAGCCCACAGAGGCTAAGTTCTGGTGCTATCATGAAGTCAGTTTTGCAATATGACATCATTCTGGAAAAGCAGGGCAAGTTTGTGAAACTTTGGAATTTGACTAAGTATGGAAAACTTAGTCAAAACTGCTCTAAGAGAATGCCTGCCATAATTAATTGTTTAAGGAAAATGCTTGCACCATCATATCAATATATACCTTGTTGAATAGGCTAACTAACCATGGTCTCATTTCTTCAAAAGAGTGTTTTATGACAAAGTTATAGATCTACCAAAACAAGGGTGCAAGCAGTTTTAGACATTCTGAAAAATGGCTAAGTGTTGAAAAATTGGTCAAAACTGCTCTAACAGAATGCCTACCATAATTCATGGTTTGAATAAAATTCCCACACCATCATATCAAGATATACCTTGATGAATAGGCTATCTAACCATGGTCTCATTTCTTCAAAATAGTGATTTATGACCAAGTTATAGATCTTCCAAAACAAGGGTTCAAGTAGTTTTAGACATTCTGAAAAATGGCTAAGTGTTGGAAAATTGGTCTAAATAGCCTTGGGGAAATGCACACCATACTTCATAGGTGAATGGTAAAAATTATCTGAAACTATCATGCTGTAGCTTGTTGAAGGCGCTATATTACCATGGTCTCATCTCTCAAAGAGGGTGTTTGATGACAAAGTTAAAGGCCTGCCAAAATAGGGTTTCAAGATGTGTTATCACTCCATGAGTCTTTCCCTGACTGCGAAGGGAATGAGCCTGGTAACTTAACTATTCTTGCAATGGTTCACTCAATAATGAGTGTGGGTTTGGATCAAGATGAATATCTAACTAACTGGACTATGTATTCAAGACTGTCTAGGGATATCAAACACTACAAGGCCTTCGAGAGATGAAATCAGACAGGTTGTGTATCAAATGGAACAGAAACTAATAACCTAAACCAGATCACATATATATAAAACAATAAGTATGATGGGTCTATAAACTAGTATGAAAACTTATGATCCTTTTCCAAATAATCAGATAGTGAGATGACAGTCACCTATGGATTATATAAGCATAGACAGAGAATTACATTCAACTCATAAGCCTAAATAGATAAGAAAGAAGAAATCTGATAACATCAATGAAAGAAGCTTGCAAGTTTCATATATTAAGAAAAGGTCTCTGTTTACAGTAGCAGCATAGTAGAACTCAAAATCTAACCCTTAGTTCCTCAAATGTTTCTGGCTTTATAGCCTTTACAACAGATATCCAGATCCTAGGAAACTGGATCTAATTTACTAAAAATAGACAGTCAAAACAGATTACAAGAGAATAGGAATGGATCTTAAAAAATAGGTCAACTCCTTATCTTTTATGATTTTCATTAGCTGCAGGAAACCTTCCAAAGGTGATGGATAAGGTCAAAAAATGACACCTTGAGGACAGGTCACTCTTTTGCTAAATATAGACAAGAAGCTTCATCATTTCCTCTTTGCTGGCACTTTCAAAACTGAGATAGAAACTTGATTATGATGCCTTTAATTATTTGTTATCATTAGAAAACATCCTCGAGTCACCTGAATCAATAAAACTTGGATCTATGCAAAATGGTAGTTTTCTGCCCTGTTCTAGACTTTCAGTGGCTGGAAGAGTCAAAATCTGAGCCTGTATGCAACCGAAAGCTCGATGGCTAATGAACAATTGAAATGTACGCCTAAGCCATCGAAAAGTTAGTTTTCTTTCTCAATAGAAGATAGAGTTCTAATAGATCTTATATTGCTCTTTGTTAGGAAGACTCGTTTGTAGCATTTTGCCAAGCCACTACGAGCTCATCGAACAATTCTGCGAACACTTGTCTCTGAGACAACGATTCCTTGGATGCTCTGAAAACTGTTTATGTGTATTCGAAAACTAGATCCTTGCAATCGAGTTTTCAAGAAATAAATCCCAGATACAAAGCTTCCCATCCTGCAAATCAGGCACTTGGAATTCTGTTCTGTGTTCCATGGCCTATCATCATCGCCCGATATAAACATTGAAAGCAATTGAGGGTGAATACCTCAAATTCTGCAATGAACTTCGATATCTGGAACAAATAGATATGGGAATCGATTTATACAAACCAATCTCATGGAACCTGTAAATCACGGATCAAAAACCATTGACAATCTGCATGCTGGGCTGTGCATTGTATGAATAATTGCTTGCTGCCTGCGCATTTAATGTGTAGAAGAAAACTTCTCGGCCCCAACTATTGAATAGGTTCTTTATCCTCGTGACTTGGTACTTAGTCTTTCCATGTGGAACCGCTCCACAACAACACCAGCTCGAAGAGATAACTACAAGGTAATGGTATTGGACATGACTTGATTTGAGTGTGTTTGCTATGATTTGATGTGTCGACTTGGCATGCAAATTAGAACTGTGGGTTAACCAGTGGCTTTGACTTAACTTAGTTCATAGCTTGACTTGTGGGTTTTAGATCATGCTGTCTTCATATACACCAACGCTTTATATGATATACCGATGAGGTGTAGAGTATGGAGCTTAGCACTCAGTGCTGGGCTTTGATAACTTGTGCTTTGACATGTGTATTCGGAAATTGGCTTTGGTATAACTAATAGCTCTGTATATATTTGGTATTGGCTAGCTTGGAATTAGAACACTTGTGCACACACACATCTTTTTGATACTTTTTACAAATAAAAATATATTTTTATTTGAAAATATAAATGGGCACAATAAACTAAGTTTTTAGGCAAAGCCCATTATTGTGTTTTTCTGGAATGCAGGTCGAAAAGACAAAGCAAAGGATGATGGGAAAAAGTAATCAATAAGGACTTGATGAGAAACCTAGAGGTTAAGACACCTGAAAAAAGATTGAAGAAAGTAATAAAGAGAGATAAAAACACTCTCAAAAGTCCATTACATTTTGGTCGCTAACATCTGGCTCCAACTCGGGGATGGAATCCTCCCCGTGAGGTTCCAAGAACCTAGTAGTTCCAGTCGCATTATCTATTGGGCCATGGAGTCATCTGGCCTGTGAAACCAAACTCTCAAGACCTGTGAAACTGATCTCTGTACACTTGTAGCATGTTCTGCTTATTCAACAAACCAACAATTGAAAGAAACTACTTGCTCATAAAACAAGCTTATTCACTAACCAGATCTGCAATTGGGTTAGGTAAAGGCTGATTTCCATAACATCCATCCAAGCAATTTTAATACTAGAGAAATTTCATCTTTATCGCTGATCAACAAATGATGTTTGACATGTGACAACAGTGATAAAAAGTCTTTCAGGAAACCATACTTTCCCGGAAACACTGGCAAGATAAGGAAATCTGAAATTTTCAAGTTGTCTGAAATGTATGATTCCATGAAGGCCGCCACTGGGTCTTTGAAACCAATATCAAAAATATGTTGACTCTCGTGAAATAGCTGTATATTTATGGTAGCCTCTTTCTCAACCATGACTGTTCCTCTGTTGGAAAATTGATGACCTTCTTGTTTTCTTGTGATCAGAGATTAATCATCAATCATTGTAACTTCCTCCTCAGACAAATGCACAAAAGATGATGATAGAACTGGCTTTACACCATATGAATTTTGATCAGCTAAAAACATGCAGTTGCCTATACAATCATTGGTTACCATAGGCTCTTCTTGATTTGCAAACTGGTCATAAAATTCAGACTCATACATGTCCCTAGAGTACTTTACACATACTGACGAATCCGACTCTGAATATGAAATATACTCACCTTCAGGCTGCTGTTCCACATTTGTTTCATACTCACTGCTTTCTTTCTCTTGTACATGCAGGTATTCAAAGTCAAATTGCTCTCGGATATTTTTGGAAGCACAGATGTTTTCTTCCACCTCTAAAGCATCTTCAAACAAAATGCTTAATGATGATCTCCTTTCTAGCAGAAGAAGGGCAAGTTTTGAATGCAGTCCCATCACATAATATATCATGGAAGCTATCTCTGTGGGATTGATCTGCGTTGGCATGCCATGATAGATGCTGCAAAATCTCTGATTGAAAGTAAACAAAATTTCATTCCGTTCTCTCTTCAAAGCATAGAAATCAACAAGGTAAGAATCTAGTGATTTATGTTCGCCCCAATGTTTCATAAAACATAAGTGAATTCTATCCAAGAGCCAATGGAGTCAGCTCTTAAACTCTTGAACCATATAGCAGCATCTCTAATCAATGATTTAGAGAAAAATATCATGATTACATCCTCATGAACTATCTGAAAACGGTCAATAAAATATTCAAAAGATTGCAAGTGCTTTTCAGCTGAAGCTTGACTCTCTCCAAAAAACCAAGGAAGATATTCAAAGCAGTCAAGTGGATAAGGATTAAGAAGAAAGGGTAGTCTTAAAGGTTTGAACATCTTCATTCTGATTTTAATTTGAAAAGTAGAGGACTGATTATGAATGTTAATGGGTTGATGACAAGGTTCAACAGTAATGCCCAAAGGTGCTGAAGTTTGGACAGGGTTTGAATGAATTCTTATCTCTGTAAGGTTACATGGCTGATAAGATTCAAGGGATATTTGAATACAATGATCATCTTTATGAATGGGCCGAGGTATAGGTACTGAATCAACATCTACAATATAAGCAGTATGCAGATCTTCTTCTTCTAAAGACAGATATACACAAGAAGGATGATGATTTTCTGAATATACAAAGCAGAAGATGATTCTCTTTACATGCAAAGGGAACAACATGAAAGAGCTAATAAAGAACAACAACAGTTCATGAAGCAGACTAATGAACTAATACCTGGATTTGAAATTCAACCTCTTCATCTTCTGTTAACCGGATCCTCCCCAGTGGAGTCTTTAATCGTGGAGTCGCCAGGCAGATGATACAGTCAATTCTGTGTCCTCCCTTTGTCTACCATCAAAATTCAGATCTATGTCGTTCTTCCCAGGGAAACTAGCTTCACTTCCGTTCCCCGACAACAACGCCAAATGTTATCACTTCAGGAGTCTTTCCCTGACTGTGAAGGGAATGATCCTGGTAACTTAACTATTCTTGTAATGGTTCACTCAATAATGAGTGTGGGGTTGGATCAAGATGAATATCTAACTAACTGGATTGTGTATTCAAGACTGTCTAGGGATATCAAACACTACAAGGTCTTCGAGAGATGAAATCAGACAGGTTGTGTATCAAATGGAATAGAAACTAATCACCTAAACCAGATCACATCTATATAAAACAATAAGTATGATGGGTCTAGAAACTAGTATGACAACTTATGATCCTTTGCCAAATAATCAGATAGTGAGATGACAGTCACCTATGGATTATATAAGCATAGACAGAGAATTACATTCAACTCATAAGCCTAAATAGATAAGAAAGAAGAAATCTGATAACATCATTGAAAGAAGCTTGCAAGTTTCATATATTAAGGAAAGGTCTCTGTTTACAGTAGCAACATAGTAGAACTCAAAATCGAACCCTTAGTTCCTCAGATGTTTCTAGATTTATAGGCTTTACAACAGATATCCAGATCCTAGGAAACTGGATCTAATTTACTAAAAATAGACAGTCAAAACAGATTACAAGAGAATGGGAATGGATCCTAAAAAATAGGTCAACTCCTTATCTTTTATGATTTTCATTAGCTGCAGGAAACCTTCCAAAGGTGGTGGATAAGGTCAAAAAATGACGCCTTGAGGATAGGTCATTCTTTTTCTAAATATAGACAAGAAGCTTCATCATTTCCTCTTTGCTGGCGCTTTCAAAACTGAGATAGAAACTTGATTATGATGCCTTTAATTATTTGTTATGATTAGAAAACATCCTCGAGTCACCTGAATCAATAAGACTCGGATCTGCACAAAATGGTAGCTTTCTGCCCTATTCTGCACTTTTGGTGGCTAGAAGAGCTAAAATCTGAGCCTGTATGCCACCGAAAGCTCAGTGGCTAATGAACAATTGAAATGTCCGGCTAAGCCACCGAAAAGGCAGTTTTCTTTCTCAATAGAAGATAGAGTTCTAACAAATCTTATCTTGCTCTTTGTTAGGAAGACTCCTTGTTTGTAGCATTTTGCCAAGCCACTATGAGGTCATCGAACAATTCTACAAACACTTGTCTCTGAGACAACGATTCCTTGGATTCTCTGAAAACTATTTATATGTATTCGACAGCTAGATCCTTGCAATCGAGTTTTCAAGAGATAAATCCCAGATACAAAGCTTCCCATCCTGCAAATCAGGCACTTGGAATTCTGTTTTGCGTTCCATGGCCTATCATCGTGGCCTGATATAAACATTGAAAGCAATTGAGGGTGAATACCTCAAATTCTGTAATGAACTTAGATCTCTGGAACACATAGATATGGGAATTGATTTATACAAACCAATCTCATGGCACCTGTAAATCACGGATAAAAAACCCTTGACAATCTGCGTGCTAGGCTGTGCATTATATGAATAATTGCTTGCTGCCTGTGCATTTAATGTGTAGAAGAAAACTTCTCGGCCCAAACTATTGAATAGGTTCTTTATCCTCGTGACTTGGTACTTAGTCTTTCCATGTGGAACCGCTCCACAACAACACTAGCTCGAATAAATAACTACAAGGTAATGGTATTGTACTTGGCTTGATTTGAATGCGTTTACTATGGTTTGATGTGTTGACTTGGCATGCAAATTAGAACTATGGGTTAACCAGTGGCTTTGACTTAGCTTAGTTCATACCTTAACTCGTGGGTTTTAGATCATGCTATCTTCATATACACCAACGCTTTCTATGATATACTGATGAGGTGTAGAGTATGGAGCTTGGCGCTCAGTGCTGGGCTTTGATAACTTGTGCTTTGACATGTGTATTTGGAAATTGGATTTGGTATAACTAATAGCTCTCTATATATTTGGTATTGGCTAGCTTGGAATTAGAACACTTGTGCACACACACATATTTTTGATACTTTTTACAAATAAAAATATATTTTTATTTGAAAATATAAATGGGCACAATAAACTAAGTTTTTAGGCAAAGACCATTAGTGTGTTTTTCTGGAATGCAGGTCGAAAAGACAAAGCAAAGGATGATGGGAAAAAGCAATCAACAAGGAGTTGATGAGAAACTTGGAGGTTAAGACACTGGCCAAAAGACTGAAGAAAGTAATAAAGAGAGATAAAAATGCTCTCAAAAGTCCATTACATTTTGGTCGCTAATAGGATGTTTTGCACCAAAGGTAGTAAAACTGCCTAAGTGGCCTCAAGAAAATGCATGCCATAATTCATAGGTTAAAGTAAATGCACGCACCATATGTTCAGGCTGCAACTTGTTGATTTGTGTACTTGACCATGGTCTCATTTTGTCTTGAGAGTGTCTGAGGAAAAATTTATAGGTCTGCCAAAACAGGGTTTTAGGCAGTTTTGCATCAAGTTCAGTAAAATGCCCGCCTAGGGAAACTTAAGATGAGTCTGAGAGTGAAATCATCTTGGGTTTTCTCAGTGAGTTATACTACATCATCTAGTGGCACTGGTTCAGGATTTCGATGAAATAAAAAGTACACCTTATATATTGCACAAATTGTCTAAGTATAAAAATACTGGTAAAAATGCCTAAGTGACCTCAGTAAAATTCCCGCTATTTCCAGTAGTTGATGGATTAAATTATTCTGAGGGTATGGGTCTCTAGAGTGTTGATTGGTTCATCCAAACATATCATTGGTTTGTCCAAAAAGTCTCTGTAGGAGAAGGTATTGATTTGCCAAAAATGCCTCCCAGCTTGATTTGCACTGCTCTAGAAAAATGCCCGCCGAGGAGAGAGAAAGAAGCTTTGGAGGATGAAAGTGGTATTTATGTAATCACCTTGTTGGCCTCTACCCATTGGATGTCTCACACTTCAAATTGGATGAAAATAAAAATCTCATCATGTTGACCTAGGGTTTCACAATTTCTCTAAGTGTCAAATCAACAGTTAAAAAGGGCAATTGGAAATGCCCGCAAGAAGGTGTCCTTGTGCTAATAAAATTCATAGGGTGACATAGATCTGTTCCTTTCTTGAAGTAGTTAACAATACTAATTCACTCCCCCTCTCAGTATTGACCAATATTCCAACAATTGGTACTAGAGCGGGATCCTTCACTACAGTCTAAACCACTGGAAGAAAGATCCTATTAAAAACCACTATGGATCAACAAGAAGATATTGCATCCCATAGAGCTCTAGTACTTGATAAAGAATACTATGCATATTGGAGAGAAAGAATGAGTGCATACTTACAATAATTAGGATGGGGTGCATACTTACTAATGAGTGCATACTCAATAACAATGGAGGCCATACTTTATGGACTATCCCAACCCATCAAAGAAAAGATAGGACAATGCATCTTAGCTAAGGAACTTTGGATCAAACTGGAGAAGCTTTATTCAGTCAAAGAAATAGTAAAAGCAGACCTTGATATTTTCAAGAATGATGATGAAGAAAGTTGCATCCATAAGGAAGATCAAAAGAAAAAAACTATATACAAGAAAAAATTTAATGACAGGAATAAATTCTTCTATTCCGTGGAAGATAGTAAAAATGAAGAGATAAGTAAAGATGGAGAAAAGACAAAATTGATGTGATACCTAAAAGACCAATGACAAGCAGAGTCCAGTAGATCTTTTTTGGTCATTGCTACTCATGCAATAATTTTGGACATATGGCTAGAGAATGTAAGTTGAGGAAGAAGGCTTCAATAAAAGTCCAAGAACAAAGGAAGGGATGGAAGAAGATGGAAGTTGTGAAGCAGAAAGATCAAAGATTCCTCAAGTATAAAGGAAGGTTCTATGGATATTGTGACTGCTGTCACAAGTTTGGTCACAAGGCCGATAATTGCAGAACCAAGGGAAAAGATCAAAGTACAGAATCTAAGAAACAAAGAAAGACAGTAAGTAGGGTACCTCATGGAAAGATATGGAGAAGAAAAGAAGACTACAAAGAGTTAGAGGAAACACAAATTCCAAGCATCAATGAAGTACTTTCCAAAGATGATGTTCAACATAATAGTGCTATAGATGAGAATGACATCCATTATGTTGGAAATATAGATGAATATGTAAAATAAACCGATGGAGAGAAAGATGATGAATGTATTTTCTAAAGTCTCTCATGACCTAAAGAGAGAAACCCTGAAATTAGCATTAGAGGGGATCATATACTCCGGGGGAGTAAATATAAAAAAATTGTAGTTGGTATTTGAAAATTAATTAATATCATTTGGTAAAAATAAAAGGCTATCATCATCAAAGACAACAAGTAGAGGTGACAAATTGAAGAAAAGCATTTTGTCTGGAAAACATCTATGTGACAAGCACACTTAATGGTTGAAGTGTAACAAAATCAGAAGCATAATTAGAGAAGATGGCAGGGAAAACTCAGTAGAAGACAAAGGAATGACAAAGGAAGTGATGACATGACAAGTATGATGATGTACCTTGTTGAATAGGCTATCTAACCATGGTCTAAAATGGCTAAGTGTAGAAAAATTGGTCAAAATTGCTCTAAGAGAATGCCCGCCATAATTCATGGTTTGAAGAAAATGCCCGCACCATCATATAAGGATATATCTTGTTGAATAGGATATCTAACCATGGTCTCATTTCTTCAAAAGAGTGATTTATGACAAAGTTATAGATTTGCCAAAGCAAGGGCTCAAGCAGTTTTAGACATTCTAAAAAATGGCTAAATGTTGGAAAATTGGTCCAAATAGCCTTGGGCAAATGCACGCCGTACCTCATAGGTGACTGGTAAAAATTATCTGAAACTATCATGCTATATCTTGTTTAAGAGGCTATCCTACCATGGTCTAATTTATCAAAAAGAATGTTTGATGACAAAGTTAGAAGTCTGCCAAAACAGGGTTTCAGGCTATTTTGCACTAGAGAGAGTAAAACTACCTACGTAGCCTCAGTAAAAAGCCCGCCATTATTCACGGGTTAAAGTAAATGCCCGCACCATATGGTTAGGATGTAGCTTGTTGATTGGTCTACCTGACCATGGTCTCAATTTTACTCAAGCATGTCTAAGGAGAAAGTTATAAGTTTGCTAAAATAGGGTATCAGGATAAACTTTGGAGAAATTCCTGAAAATGACTAAGTGTTGGAAAATTGGCTTAGGTGGCCTTGGGGAAATGCGCACCATAGTTTGTGGGTTGAAGAAAATGCCCGCACCATATGGTCATCTTGTAGGTTGGTGTTTTTTCTACCTGACCATGTCCTCATCTTGACTTGAAAGTGCCTGAGGGAGAAGTTATGGATCTGCCAAAACAATGTTTTAGGTAGATTGGACCAAGTCTAGGAAAGTGCAAAATTGTCTAAGTGTAAAATCACTAAAACTGCCTAAGTCACCTCAGTAAAATGCCCGCCATCTCTTGTGGTTGATGTGTTAAATAATTTTGAGAGTATGGATCTATAGAATTTTGTATGGTGTATCCAACCATATCAATGGTTTGTCCAAAGAGTTTCTGTAGGTGAAGATATTGATCTGCCAAAACTGCCTTCCAGACTAAATTGCACTACTCTAGTAAAATGCCCGCCGAGGAGAGAGAAATAAGCTTCAGAGGATGAAATTGGTCTTGATGGAATCACCTTGTTGGCCTCTACCCATTGGGTGTCTCACACTTCAAATGTGATGAAAATAAAAATCTCATCATGTTGACCTAAGGTTTGACAATTTTGTCTAAGTGTTGAATTAACAGTTTGGAAGTCTATTTTCAAATGCCCGCCAGATGATGTGTGTGTATCAAAAAGTTCAAAAGGTGATATGGATCTGGTCCTTGTCAAGGTGGCTATCCATCCATACTTTCAGTTTTCCTTGTGATGGTCATATATCCAAAAGATCAATCTGCCAAAAGTAGGAAAAATATTATTTTGCATATTAAGAACTAAAGAAAAATTGGCTAAGTGTTAAGATAAAAAAGTTGAAAAGGCATTTGGAAATGCCCACCAAAGAGTGTCCTTGTGCTGATAATGTTTCCAGATGACATGGGCATGTTCCTTGGTGATCTAGCCATCTAGCTGTGGTGTCAGTTCCCTCCTTGGTGCTCTCACGTGCGAGCTATTGGTCTCCCAAAAGCAGAGGAAAACTTGATTATTTATAAAAAGGCTTAAGGGTTAAAAGCTCCATTATGCCCACAGGGGCTAAAGAAATGCCCAAAAGGGATAAAATATGCTCGCAAGGGTTTATCTAGGCCCGCAGGGGCTGAGGTTAAGCCCACATAGGCTTAGGGATGCCCGCAGGGAGTGAAGATAAGCCCGCAACGACTTAATTAAGGATTTTCGCAGAGGCTGAGGTAAAGCCTGCAGGGGCTTAGGGATGCCTGTAGAGAGTGAAGTTAAGCCTGCATGGGATTAAGGATGCCCACAGGGGCTGAGATTAAGCTTGCATAGGCTTAGGTGATACCCGCAGGAGGTAAGGTTAAGCCCGCAGGGGCTTAATTAGGATGCCCGCAAGGGGCTTGCATGCATATGCCCACAAAGAGGCAAGGGGTGTAGGGTTTTTTCCCGCATAGGGAGAGCCCAGATGGATGAAGCCCGCAGGCCTAAGAAATCCAAAAGAAGTTTTTTTTAATTAATTAAAAATATGAAATAAATAGAATCACAAATTAAATAAAAGATTAATTATCATATTTGAAGAGGCACGATAACAAATAGGCATGAGCACAGTTTGAAGAGATGCAAGGTTTAAAAGATGAAGAATATATATAGCAAATGTGTCGAAAATTGTCTTAAAAGTATGTATTTATAAATTGATGATCGTCGATCTATTGACGCCAATGCATGAGTTGACCCGCGCGTAAAAATCCAAGAGCCGTTGGAAGCTGGCATTGGTTTGGCGGGTGTGCAAAGATAGCCATAGGTCGTCGATATAGAGACGAAAGTTCGTTGAAAATTAAAAAAAGTCAATATTGCCACGGTTTTTTCACCATGATAAAAAAATGAAAAGACATCTTAAATTTCATTGTATTAATCCACGAATGTTCAAAACATGGAAATATTTCGTGGAAAAATCCGCTCGAATATACTAGTGTAGCATAATGGTTCAAAAATTTGTCCAAGAAGATATGCAAGAACATTATTTCTCTATAGTTTTTGAATACCAAAGTATAACATGAGAGCATGTAAGCAACAAATTGGTTATATACTATCGTGAACTAATTAACACATAATGATATTCTTTATGGTTTCTTTGGATTATGAAATGCATTTCTACTCCTCAAACTGACCAGAAGTAGATATATTCCACGAAGAGATTGACGGATCTAATAAGATTTAATTTTATGTGAAGATTAGTGTGTAATAAATAATAATGTAAGATGAAAAAATAGAGAAGCGGCATTAATTTACATATTCTTAATTTGTTACCATTGCCAAGAGAAACACAAGGTCACTAAATGAACACTTCTATAAATATCGGACATGCATATATCACATACAGTAATGAAACTAATCGTGGAACTAAAAAATGAATTATATATGTAAAACTGCTTTAAAAATAACCAAGGACTAGTTTTACCTAGCAAAAACTTGTCTAACAAAGCCTAAACAATTTCCTAACACAAAATAATTACTCAATTTATAAAATATTATATAATATTCTTGATTTAGTGCTTATATTGTGAAACTCAAGAAAAGGTTGATACCTTTGGAAGATAATGAAGTGGTTTCTATGCAAGGAAATTTTTGTCACATGGCTCTTAAAAAAAGAATGAGGGTGACTTTGGCAATGTTGTGTGTGGGAACATTACAACAAAACCATATGATTAGTGTCTTTTTAAGCTTCCATTAATTTTTTAGTGTTTTTTTTTGGTATTTTTTAAGAAAAATAGGCGTTATTTCATGAGTCAGTGCTAAACTTGGCACAAACGTCAATGATATTAGTGTCAATGTTAGCACTTGGAATAGCTTCATTTAAAAAAAAAACAAGAAGAAAATTTGTATATAAAAAATGCAAAATTTGTATAAGAGAAGATACAAATGTTCTGCAGTCCAAGGTATGCTTCTGCAACTAGTCTATTATATAGAGCTTATGTTCTAAATCCTTCTATCTTATACCTTTTTCTAAACCAAAAACAACATGGAATTCCTAAGTAAATTCTACAATAAGATCCTAAAATCAACATACAAAAGCACCACAACATAACAATTTTCTAATAAGGGACTTTCCAGGCATTTTCTTTTATCTTGATTTCTCCTCGCTTATTGGATTCGTCTTCAATACTCTTCAGGCTGAGATGGCAAGTTTAAGTCTGGGATTATGTATAGCCGCGAGGTCAATTCCTCAACAGACGATTCTGAGAGAGAGCGATTCCTAAGAACTTCAATTTCTGACCTGAGCACATTCACTTCATCCTCCAGCCTCTGAATTTTCCTTTTTTGCTCTGCAATGATCTCTAGGGTGGTCAATTGTTGAGATTGCAGGTTTTGCAGTTGAATTTCAATCCTCTGAATGGAAAATTCATCCTCCTCTACAATTGAAGTGGTAATCGGTTATGTCTTCCTCCTTTTCCCAGTGCGGTTCCCTTTGACGTCCATTGTTTTGTGATCGTCTCGATATGCGCAATTTCCCCAGATATTCACCACCTTCATGATGATGGAGATGAGACTATTTTCAATGGGCCTTTAGTTCTAAAGGTTTCCTAAAATGGCCTTATTAATCTCTGGAATCATTCCTTTTGGTGCTAAATTACTCCCCACACACTTGCTCATACAAATTGGGGTTCTCCAATGATCCTTCTTTTGATTTCCCATAGGGATGTACCATGCGAAATTTGAATGAGTTCCTTCCATGTTGACATGGTGATGCCTCATCATTGATTGCATACTCAAAATGTATGTGCTTGGGGGGGATTAATAAATACTCGGATTTGATGGGATCATACTGCACACATTCCCATCTACGCCCCTTTGTTCCATCATTACCGGATGTGACGAGGGGTTCCATCTGCCACTTAATACCATTAATGTTGTCTTTCATACCTTGATTACCTCTAATTGGGCTTTGCCATTGATCCACCATATTTTGTTGCCTCATTGACTAGGGAATAGGCTTGAAGAGCAATTCTCCATTGATTCTTGCGAATCCTTCTTTCTCCCTTGGTGCCATATTAGCCTGCAAGTCTGTTCCTTAGTTATTATTTCTTAGGATGTGGTACACCTTTAGGCTTAAACCCCGCATTACATTATGTATTTTCTTGAAAATATTGTTGAGATACATATCCGTGGGAATTGAGCCAATTCTTAAGTGTTTGATTATATGCATAGGGTCACCTGCAATTGCTAGAGAACTCCATCCTTTCTCTTTTACTAGACAAATGCCCAGGTAAAGAGCCAAATCCTCAGCTTGATTATTTGTGGCTCGCCCTATGTTCCATGCATATTTAATACTAGTATTTCCCCTCCCGCACCTGCCTCCTCAGGAATAGCTTCATTTTTAGTGCTAACTTTAGCTTCCATTTTAGTGCCAAATTTAGCTTCTTGCTTAGCACGTACTTTAGCTAAAACCATCTCTAATAGTGCCAACTTTAGTGCAAAAAACAAGTTCATTTTTAGAGCCAGGTTTAGCTTCCTTTTTAGCACCTAATTTAGCTTCCTTTTTAGCTCTAACTTAAACACCAAGTTTCCTAAGTAACCAAATAAAAGGCGGGGAAAATTTTCAAAATAAAATTTAAGAAAGATTAAGGGCTAAAAATAAGCCACTTGTCACAATCCTCATGAGTGTGAGGGAATTTCAATTATTTTAATTATTATCTCTTATTTTCCCTCATAAAAAACCCTCAAGACCCACTTTTTCATTATTTTATCATTTCCTCTCATTCTCTCTTCCCTTCTTCTCCCTTCTCCTTTTCCCCTTAGGGTTTCATTCTTATGGAAGCTTGGGTTTTAGTTTCATGGAGGATCCTCAATGAGGAAGGAAATGGATTCTCCCTTCCCTTATCCTCCTCTATTCCTCTTTTACTTTGATTTTGCTTTATTGATTTGCTAGTTTTTATTGTGTTTTATTGTTGCAAGTTTAGGTTTCATGCATGGAAGCTAATGTTTCACAAAGGAACCTCCATAATGAAGGTATTGAATTCTCCCTTCCCTTCTCCTCCTTCCTTCCTCCCTCTTTTACTTTACTTTTTCTTTATTGATTTGCTAATGTTTATTGTTCTTTTGTTGTTGCAATTTCAGGGTTTCATGCATGGAGGTTAGGATTTGATGGAGGAACCTCCATGAGGAAGGTAATGTCTTCTCCTTTCCCTTCTTCTTCTTTATTCCTCCTTTATTTTACTTTTCCTTTATTGATTTGTTAATGTTTCTTATTGTTTTGTTGTTGAGGGTTTAATGGAGAAAGAAGAACAAAAAATGACCTTTTTCGGGTTATGTTTAACACACAAATCTCATCGGTGTGGCCTAAGGAAGGCCCTTGCATTCTGTAGCTAGGGTTTTCACCCTAGCTTGTGGAAATGAGCACCTACTAAGGAGAAGGGACTCCTTAGTAGCAGTTTAGAAAATACAGTAAATAAAAGAGAGTACATTAAAATAGTAAACTACTCTACGCATGTGCATAAATAGAAAAGACAACATAATAAAATGTTTTTTGTATTGATTATACCTCCAATGTGAAGGTTGATGAAGCCTTTGCAGCAGTCAAAGAGGGTTGCTTCCAAGCTCCAGTGTTGTTCCTTTCTCTTTCTCCAAAGGGTTTTGGAAATGGGCCAAAGAGGCACTCAAATGTGAAAGTAGCTCAAGGGTGAGCTAGGGTTTCAGGAGTATTTTGGCAGAGTAAGGGTGTGGTTGACTGTGGATGTGAAATGAGGGGCCTCCATCACCTATTTATAGGTTTTTAGTGGTGGAGTGCTGGCCCATGGTTTTGGGCACCATATGGTTTAGGTCAGCTGTATAGGGTTTTTGCTTCCTTTTTCCCTCTTTTTCCTTTTTTTTAATATTTTTTACTCCCTTTCTAGAGGGTTTTTGCTATTTTGGAGGAATTTTGGATTATTTTTAGGGGAAAAGGGGTTTTTTGACCTTTTGGAGGCTTTTTAGTGGGTTTTTAAGGTTTTGGAGGCAAATATGGTAGGAAATATGGACAAATGAGTCATGTAATGGGGTATATGAGGTAGTGAGCTGCTGGATCATAGTGATGAGAGTCATACCCTCAATGGTACACTGAACTGGAACGGAACTAGGTACTCAAGGAAGCATATAACTGGATGGCTTCCGAATACAATCGCCAATGCAACCCGGACATCCACGAGAACATATAACTGGGTGTTCCGAAGTGACTCACCAATGTGCTAGAGTCGGGGGAAATCCGGGGTCTTGGACCAATAACTGAAGGATATATACCCTGCGTGATTCTCAACGATGCGATCAAGGTGTTGAATTCAAGCATGTGAGAAACAACCACTCGGAGAGGTAATGATGACTCCTCTCAAAATGGTCCATAGGCACTCACCACAGATGGTGATGGGTCTAAGGCGTAGGGACCTCTAGGTCTATCCTCTGGAATAGAGGGTCTGTCATCGACAGAGGGAGACCTGCAACTAGCAAGGCAATGATGTTTCCTTGATAGGAGCACGAGGTGGAGAACCGAAGTGTGAGAGTACTGATGGTAGGATTGTCATACTGTGGGGGATAACTGGGCAAGTAGAGTGGGTGGACTCAAACTTCCTTTGTTCAGAGTGTGATGGCGGGGATGATTGGGCAGCATATGAAATTGACTGGTGGGAAAGGGATCATAGCTGTAATGGATCAAGGATAGTGACTGGGATGAGGGATACTCAAGTTGGTGTAAAACGACAGGAGATTGCAGAATACTCTGAACAAAGGCGACTTGATTGGGGGTGCTGCCGAGATGATCGATGATAGTGCCAAGAGGCACGGGGGGACTTTTTCACAGGTTAAGGAACGAGAAGAAGTGTGTTCAAAATGGTACTGTCGTGTGGATTTATACGAGCCCAGGACATTTCATGCTTGTGATTGCTTTCAATTTAAGGAGTCTGAAAGCGATAAGAAGACTCTGAAATAATGGAATGGTACTGTCATGTGGATTTGTACGAGCCCAGGACAGTTCATGCTCGTGGTTGCTTTCAATTTTTAGAGAGTCTAAAAGCGATAAGAAGACTCCACGGGGTTTCTTTTTCGTGTGTTAGTCTCCAAGGCCCGAAGAAGCATAAAAGAATGCAATGAAGAACTCTTCTAGCCGATGTGACTAGAGTATTCCTTTTTCGTCATTAGTCTGCCAGGTCCGAAAAAGGGTTAAACTTATACCAGATAGATGCCCTTTCAGGTACTTTAACAAGCATGAAAGGAAGCAAGATTGCTCGACGATCTTTTCATTGTTTTAGGAGTCAGAAAAGAGCTTAACAGAAACTCCCTAAGTGCCTTTTTTGTAAAGGACTTGTCTAGCTTGAAAAAGGGATAAAATTATACTGAACAAAAGGAATGGTCAGGCAAGGAGGAAGTGCTCAATCAAGGAACATTGATGATGACCAAGAACAAGGGTAGGGGGGAACACTGGTGGGCCTCCTTGGGGACAATGAGTGGTGGAAAAATAACGAAATAATTGCAGTATGAAAGGAGTGAATGGCTCATGTAAAAATGTGGAACAATCCGATGGTGGCTGATGTGGCACGTAAATCGAGGCAATAAGTTGTCGAGACACAATGTTGAAACTGTACTTGGTGAGAGTGAGAAATGATCTCAAGCATCATCACAAGCTCGGAAAAATGAATCCGACGATATAAAAAGTGTCAAAAATGGTTAACGATCGATGTGGCACGTAAACCGAGGCGACGGGGGGCATTTTGGAACAAATACCCAAAAAATATGGGGGTGAGAGTGAGAAATGATCTCAAGCATCATCACGGGCTCGAAAAAATGAATTCGATGATATAAAATATATCAAAAAGGGAGAGCAGCCAAAGTGGCACGCAAACCGAGGTGACTAGTGGTGTCTAGAAAAAATGCTCAAAAAACGATGGGGAAAAAATAAGAAAACAAGTTGATCATCATAATGGTCTCGTCGTGCTGATTCCAGTGGTGGAAACGGTTCGAAAAATGGACTCCGTATGGGTTCAGAATAGCTAAAACAAGAAAAAGTCAATGGACTATAAATAGTAAGTGGGTCCAACATGACAAGTGTCATTTGGACTTGTTGACTTTGACTAGTGATCAGAGTGGACCAGAGCTGAGTTGATGTTTCTAGACGATCCGACTGGCCGTTTTCAGATCCGGGAGTTACAGGTATTCCGATAAACTCATACCTGCATTTTTCATTGGGTTCGAGGGGGGTAGTGGGTCCCAGGGGATTTTTTGTACGGTCCATGTGGGGTGGACCATGGGTTTGTGGGGTGGAACTGCGGTTGGGGATCGCGGGTTCCAGGCTGATCACGCGGATGAGGACCGCGAGTTCTGGGTCAGAATACGCGGTCCTGTACTGCGAGTTTTGAGGCTGGACTCGCGGTTCGGAATCGCGAGTTTAGCTCCTACATGCGCGGTCTCGGACTGTGACTGTAGCCCTAACAGTCGTGGTCGAAAACCATGGCAAGGGGCCCTAAAGTCACGATTGGGATTGAGATTTTAGGGTTTCCCCCGGGGGGGAAGGGTTACTGCTTTGACATGAGTCTGATGAGTTTGCCTTGTGTGATTGACAGGATGCTGTTGGTGCTTTGGCGAGAGCGAGATGTCCCAGATGACATAGTGGATGTCATCCGGAGGGATCGGCATGTGCGGTCTACGTTGGGGTTGTGCGGGCTGCTGAAGTTAGCACAGGTGCCCATGGTGCGTTCAGCAGCGCTGCTACTGAACCAATTAGTGAGCTTTTGGGAGCTTGACATTCATGCATTCAGGGTGCAGGGAGAGAGGGTGGATCTCACCCTTGCAGATCTATACTTCTTGATGGGGTTTCCCTGTCTGGGTAGGGTGGCTGATACGCAGCCACAAGTATCCGCATATGTGGATCTTGAGGATATGTTGGAGAGATACTGCAATCCGGAGGCTAGGGTGCAGAGGAATGCACTCCGGGTGGTGGACCTGCGGGAGCCAGTAGTATAGGTGATCGCGGCATGCGTGGTTCGGGTTTTGGGGTCCCAGTCACTTGAGAAGGTGTCAGGGGGCCAGATGCAGCTGGTGGAGTGGGTGCTGGATGGTGTATACTATGCCTGGGGCCAGATGTTCCTCACTTGTGTTTAGTGGCAGCTGACCTCGGTGAAGGAATTTGGAAAGGGATTTTGCTATGGATCATTTCTTTGTGCCTTCTTCATGGAGAGGGTACCTACACTACGGCCGCGGGTGCCGATCAGGGCAGCAGGGCCTATGGAGCCGCACATGGTGCGGTGGGGAGAGATGATGCACCGACGGGGGTGGCAGTGAGGTTGGCAGTTACTTCACCCAGGAGCTCTACCTATAGTGGTTGCAGATGCCGTTGACACTGGATGATTATCCATACAGAGATATGGACTATACTGGGGATCCGGAGGCACCACGGCCGCTAGGGCAGGAGTGGGGACCAGATGGTATGTACTGATTTGCTTGTTTGTTGTTGATGTCAGGTTTTGTGTATGATAGGTTTGATATATTGATATGCTGTTACTGACTGATGTATGATCTGCAGATGTTGGCCCAAGACCACCACCAGGACATGTAGCTCGCAGGGGGCATGTGGCGATACTAGCCCTGCCGAGCCGAGGGGAGGTGCGTCGACGGGACGCTAAGGGGACTCTGGAGTCCGTACGGATGCTTCTCGATCGTTTGCTGGTTGGAGTGACTGATGATGGGTGGCAGGACATGGATCCGGAGGTGATTCAGGACTGTCTAAGGGTGCCATGGGAATTTCGATCGATCGCAATCCGAGTGGCCATTTTGGAGGATAGGGGTTGGGCACAGGAGCTTGCAGGGGATGAGGAGCTGCCAGAGGAGGAGGGGGGTGAGGACTCGGAGGCAGCTGATGCAGGCAATGACAGAGGGTATGACTCTCAGTAGGGAGTACAAGGGACTCCTCCCCGATTTTGTAGCTACGGCATGTATTCTATGAGGCTTATTGATGTATAGATATTTTTTGTATAGCTGAGTACAGGGGTACTCAGGACATGTGTAGCACATTGACGTTTATTTTTTGATATATATATATGCACATGGATGCACCTTTTTGCGATGATGATTTAGTGTACGCACGTGGATGCGCTTATGGTTTGTTATATATGTGTACTGCACGTGGATGCAAGTAGTGTAGGATGATGGGCACCTGGATGCCCCTTGTGTATTTTGTGTTACATATTGCACATGGATGCAACATTATGTGTGTAGGATAGGCACATAGATGCCCTTGTATAGTAATGTGTTTATGTTATTTGCACATGGATGCAAATGTTTATGTGATGATAGGCACGTGGATGCCCCTTGCAATCTTTTTGGATTTTTATATATTTTTGATGAGATGATATGGGATGATGATGCATGATGGAGGTTTTACATGGTGTGATTGATATGCCAATCTAGGATGTTGTTAGCCATTTGATCTGTGACACTATTCTGAGCCCTTGGGACATGGGTGAATGTTATGGATTCAAATTGGCAGCTGAGTTGTTTTGTGCGCAAGAATTTTCTAAAGAGGCAGGGATCACGCACCTAGTAGCAGTTGTTGAGCTGGGAAACAAGTAGTTGGGAGTCAAGGAACACATGAAGGTGACATATGCCCATCTGAAGGGCAGCAGTCAGGAGATCGGTCACAGCATCATACTCTGCCTGGTTATTGGTAGCAGCGCCTATACATATTCCGTTAAGGTGAATCAACTCATGTGAAGGGGAATATAAGACCCATGCTGCATAAGCCAGGTTTGGAGACTAGCGGCTTGCTCCATCGGCGAAGCCAACGTAATGAGGTGGAAGATGGTCCATCTATGATCATGCAAAAATTGATGAATGTAAGGTTGTGGTAAAAAAGGTGAAAAACAAAAAGAAAGTAAACTGTACAATACAGACCGATGGGGCCGCGGGTTTGGTTAAGGATAAAAGCGTTTAAGATACAACCCATTACGGGGGTTGCGCAAAGGGTGACCTTCTGAGTCAGTTAAAATGTATGCCCCATTTTCAAGGCAGGTCTGCACGATGTAAGGGCCTTGCCACATGGATTCAAACTTTCCTTTACCAGTCTTGTCATGGGATTGGTCATAGGCGAGGACGAGGTCCCTTTCGCGGAAGGTTTGAGGGTGAACATGTTTGTCGTAACTAGCTTTGGAGAGGTTTTTGGCAGCTTCAATGGTCTGAAGGGTGACACGACGGTCTTCATCAGCTTGTTCTAGTGATAGAAGATGTTACTTGAGTGGGGAGGTATCTGGGAGAAGCTCGACGGCGATGTGTAAGGAAGGTATCTGACACTTGATGGGGAGGACAGACTCTACACCGTGAACTAAATGAAACGGGGTAAAACCGGGTGGCAGTCTTGGTTGATGTACGGTAAGCCCATAATGTAGGGAAAAGAATGTGATGCCAATTGGACTTATGCCAGTCAATAGTGCATTGGAGGATAGTTTTAAAAATTTTGTTAATGGCCTCTACTTGGCTGTTCCCTTGGGGGTAGTAAGCAGAGGAATACTGATGTTTGAACTTCAGGAGAGTGGATAACTTGCGCCAAATGGAATCTTGAAAATGTGAACCATGGTCTGAGACCATCTGTTTGGGGACCCCGAATCGAGTGATAACATGGTTAAAAAAGAAACGGGTAGCGGTGTCAGCTTTACAATTGAAGGTGGGTATGGCTTCATCCCATTTGGTGAAGTAGTCGACAGTGACAATTATGTACTTATGGCCGTTGGCGGATGAGGGTTTACATTCCATGAAGTCGATGGCCCATTTACAAAAGGGACCAATGGTGACGACTAGGTGTAACGGAGCGGGTGGTGTTCGAGCCTTAGGGGCAAAAAGTTGGCAATTATGGCAATGTTTGACCGCTGTGATGCAGTCGGTAAAGAGTGTGGGCTAGAAATATCCGGCGCCGCTATGACAGTCATTGAGGACTTGTTCGGCTTCCTCGTGTGTAAGACAATGACAGAGAATCGTGTCAACCCCTCACCGGTAAAGGACATCGCCTAAGAGGAGATATCGAGAGGCCTGGTGATGGATACGGCGATGTCCATCATGATTTATGTTGGGTTGAAACTTCTGTGTGCGAAGGTATAAAAAAATCTCACCGTACCATGGGTCATCAGATGAGATGATGAACAAGTGATTGTCGAGTAACTCATTGGAGATTTGTGGGGATGGAAAAAGGGATGGGAGATCAGTGATGAGTTGGGCAAGTGCAAGGGCTTTAGTGTTCTTAGGGGTTGTGAATGTGAGGTCATATTCTTGGAGGATAATTACCCATTTAGCAATGCGACCTTGTAGGAGGCATCGGTTCAAGAGATAAACCATGGGGTTGGAGTCGGCGACAATTGTGGTATGACTGAGTAAAATTTAATGTCACAATTTTTGGACGGAAAAGACCACAGCAAGGGCTAGTCTCTCCTCATACGGGTAACGTAGGGGTGGTCCAGACAAGGTCTGGCTGACATAATAAATGACATGCTCCTGGCGAGCAGCGTCTTCTTGGACAAGGACTCCGGACATGACATAATCAGATGCCGAGACGTACAGGATGAAGTCTTGAGAGAAATCCGGGGGGGAGATCAGAGGGGCTTGTGTGAGAGATTTCTTAAGGGCTTCAAATGCATCTTACGCATGGTCATCGCAAACAAAGGGTATGTGGGTACGAAGCAGGCATAAGAAACCATGAATGGTGGTGGCATAATTAGGAATGAAGCGACGGAGGAAATTGGATCTCCCCTGCAGAATCTGGAGCTGTCGGAGCGTGCAAGGAGCGAGAAGGTCTATGATGGCTTGGACTTTCAGGGGATCAACAGCAATTCCTTTCTGGGAAACAATGAAACCCAACAAATGGCCTACCGGAACGCAAAAGACACACTTGTGTGGGTTCAAGCGGATTTGATATTTGCGACAACGCAGAAAGACTTGCCGGAGGTTGTTAAGGTGGTTTGATAATTTTCTGGGAAAAAGCTGTAAGATCGTCAAGATAGACTAGTAGGATATGGACCAAGTCGTGAAAACAGTAGGTCATGGCCCGGTGGAAGGTGGCACTAGCATTTTTGAGGCCGAAAGGCATGACGCGATAGGCAAAGATGCCCCATGGGGTGGTAAAGGCAGTCTTGTACTGATTCTCCTTATGGATTTGAATCTGGTTGTATCCGGAAAAACCATCCATGAAAGAGAGGACTTCATGCCCCACACATGCATCGATGAGTTGGTCAATAAATGGTGTGGGGAAGTTGTCTTTGGGACAGGCTCGATTTAAATCGCAGAAGTCAGTACATACTCTGATAGTGCCTTGTTTCTTGTTAACAGGGATGGGGTTCGAAACCCAAGTGGTATATGCAATAGGATAAATGAATCCTGCTTTGCGAAGTTTCTCAATCTCTGCTTTAACAGCGGGGAGCTTTGAGGGATGAATGGGGCGCTGTTTCTGGTGAACGGGGGGTACATCTGGCCATGTTTCAATGTGGTGTTCTATAATCGCGGGGTCAAGACCAGGCATTTCAGTATAGGACCAAGCAAAGACATCATGAAACTCTTAGAAAAGTTTTTTGTACTCTCCGATCTCATATTCACTGCAGGAGGCTCCTAATGTAATGAGTTCAGGGGCACCTTCGGGGGCAGAAATATCAATTTGGATTGTGGGTAAGATGTTGGCCATGTTACCTTCCTCAAAAGCATCAGGAGTGGGAATGAGATCCTTAAACCAGTCGACTTTGGTGGGAAGGAAATATTTGTACTCAACCACAAATTGGGTGGCTGTGGTGGAGGAGGAATCTTCTGGAAGGAAGTAGGATCGATGGTGCATGTCGTCCCAGGGGTAATCCGGGGCAGTGAGAGCCTCTAGAATCTCCTCATCATTGCAAAAAATTTGAGTTGTCAAATCGGTTGATGAGGGAGTGGTAGTAGAAGAGATCATATAGATGGTATTAATATCGTTGGATGAGGGTGATACTGGGGGGTGGATCTGCTCAATTGTGGGGGGTTCCGTCTCAAGGTCCAAATTATTCATCTCATAGAGAGCTGCTCTGTAATCTGGGAGATCAGGACAGTGATGTGAGTAATGGCCATAAATACCTCATATTGCATAAGGGTGGTTGGTACGCAGTGATTTATCACGAGGCTTAGGGGTTGGATCGAGTTGGACAACTGGGATGTTGGGGTCGTCGTCAAGCATTTGCATGTGTTCCTGTAATGTAGGTAATTGTGGACATTGATGAGTCAGATGGCCTAACTCATCACACAATGAGCATTAGGGAGGATCATGAAATACGGGGGAGTTTTTAACTGTTTTGGGTGGGGGTACAACAGTGTATGGTTGTGGGCCTCTGCCCCCAGTGTGCTTGATAAGGGGGGGGGATTCGTAGATGATGAAGGGGTAGTGACACCGAGAGGTGGTTGACTAGTAGTGGCAATGGGTTGCACCGGTTGTAGGATGACATTTGGTGTCGGCAAGGGGATGGGAGGCGAAATATACCACACGGATAATCCTAAGGTTAACTTGGGGAGGCTGAGAGTAGCCATAATCGGGGCGCTTACTACTCCCAAGGGAGGGAATAGGAAGGGGATTGTGTGGATGGGTGTAATACCAATGTGACTGGGTACCAACGGTGGTTTGGGTAACAAGGGAGGTTGATTGTTTGGTGTTTGTGTATTGTGGGAAAGGGTACATAGGTCAGATATTTCAGTCACGGGTGACGGGGGTGGAATGGATTGGAATGTTGAGGTCATCAGCATATCTAAGTAAACTCCGGGTCCCACGAAGGAAAGAAACGAGGTAGTTGCACCACAAACAGGTTGTTCAACCATGGGGAGAACATTTTCGGGTGCAGCGGGGGCATTGGGATTGTAATAGGTGAGTTGATCGACCTTGACCACGTGTCCGTCATGGGGGAACATCATGGTATGAAAAATGGATGAGGCAACTGCTCGCATGGCATACATGTAGCTGCGACCAAGTAAGAGGTTATAATCAAGTTGGGCGTTGATGACCTCTATGTCAATGAGCACTGTTTTTCCATCCAACTGGATGGGGACATTAGCTAAGAGACCTTGGGGTTGAGCCGAATGACCATCGTAGGCTCACAACGCAGTGGTGGACTACTGGAGAGTAGGGGATCCCAACTTCTACCAAACGAATGTGGACATAACGCATGTAGAGGCACCTTCATCGATAATGCACCAATGGATGACAAGATTCCGAATAGAAATAGAAACTTGGAACGCTAAAGTGGAAGGCAGGCGTGGTTCGGATTGGTCCAAATCGAAGGCCATCGGTTGTGAACCATTTGGGTCAATAGCACGAATGGCGGAGAGCAAAGTCTTGCGTTGTGAAGGACAATTTTTTAAGAATTCTAACGCAGACATGGCTGCAGGAGACTGGGCTAAGTCATCTACAATGTTGTAATTAGATGAAGCACGAGCATTGGTATTATTGTTGATGTGACGAAGTGGTAAGCGAGGTGCTTTGGAGGCGCCATCTAGTGGAGCCGGGGGTATACGTAGCGTCTGATCAGTGGGATGAGCGTTAGTGCTTTTGTTGGTGGGGGGGGGGCTTCAGGGGTGGAGCCATATTGGTTCCGACGGGTTTGGAGGTTGACATCGACAGATGACATCATTAACAAGTGGTGGGTACCTGAGTCTATCATGGGTTGGTCAGGAGCAACATAAGTGATTTGCTATTGTGGTGGCGCATTTCCTTGAGGGGGAGCCAACGGCTGAGTGTTCACTACGCCTTGGGTCGGTAAAGGGTTTTGTAACACCAAGGGTTGATGTTGAGGTGGTGGGGGGTTGGGCGACACCTGAGGAGTCGCGTTCCCTTGGCGATGGGCATCATCGGTCCAAAGTTGCCAAGCTCGCTCCAAATGTGGGCAAGCATGTGTGTAGTGGCCATAGACCCCGCAAATAGAACAAGGATGGTTTGTTCGCAAATTAGGATTTTTGGCTTGTTTCGGTGGCCGATCAGGGTTCTAGTTGGCAGGTGCCACGTTATTGTTGTTTGGGGGATTGGGAGGTTGACTGCCTTGGTCTGGAGGGGGGTTATTCCCATGGTTACCGCCTTTGCCATGGTTTTTCTGGCCCTGTGGGCGCTGGTTATTTTGGTTCTTCTATGGATTCTTTTGGGCGTACACTTGCCCTTGGGCAGCAGGTGGGTTCTGGGGTTGTGAAGGTGCGAGTGCAGGTTGCAGTGGATAGTAAGTAGGTGGAGGCGGCGCAGGTACTGAACCTTGTGGGGGTTGCTGATACATATGCAGAATGGGTTGTGGGTTTTCCGCAGGGGCTGCCTGTGGCGGGTAATAAGCAAGTTGGGCTTGAGAGGACACAGGAGCTGGTGCAGCCTGTGGGTGGTAATATGGCTGAGGTGCAACTGGTGGGGCGTAAGCGGGGGCCGCATGGCCAAAGCACTGAGGTGGACACGAGGGTCCGTGGGAATGATGGTGATGTGCCATGGGAGCATACGAATTGGTAGCTCCAGACTAAGATGTGGCCCGCGAAAGGTCGGGGCCATGGCTGGGATGTGCTAAGGAAAAGGGTTGGGTATGTGAGGCTATACGGCCAATGATGCCATTTGCGGCATGGGATTCCGCCGGCGCATCGTGTCGGGAGGAACTACCGCGAGGGGCGTCAGGTATGATGGAATACAGATAACCCGAATGGGCGTAAATAAGGTCAAATTGTTGGGCTTTGAGGATGGCCTCTTCTTCGAACTGGGGTCGCTCGGATGCCACATCCTTGGCAATGACAGGAAGGAGGGATTTTAGAAACCAATCTAAGAAGATACGATCGTCTAACTTGATTTTGCAGAGGCTGCGGCGTCGACACCACTCATGAATGTGGTCAGTGATGTGGGTTGCCGTGTTCTATCTGCAAGATAGTAGGATCTCAACTCCCATGTCATAGAGGACAGGTAACTGAAAGAACTACAAGAAAGTCGAGGCAAGGGAGGTAAAGGTGGCATGGGTCCCATGGGGCTGCTCGATGTACCACTTAGCTGTAGAGCCAGTGTAACAGACGGAGGTGGACAGAGTCATCCACTATGGAGTTGGAGGAACACCATAGATGGAAGGACATAATATGGTTCTGGGGGTCTTCACCTGCCTTTCCCTCAAACTTAGGGATGTCGGAGGGGAGCTTGGTGGGCATGTGAGGCCACGCAGGGTCATGTCTGATGGGATCGTTAGTCAGTCTAGCTAGGTCAGGAAGGTTGAGGCTAGCCATGAATGACAAACTAGTAGAAGAATGTGACATACTAGTGGTTGTGACCATGTTGGGGCCAATGCCCCCAAGTGGAGGGGCTGGGTTTGGGATGTTGCCCCCAAGTGGAGGAACGAAAGTGGTATGGGACGGTCCTGCACCACCAAGGGTAGTGTGAGTCACTGATGGAGTGAGGATAGGTATGCTAGCTATTGGAATGGGTACAGTGATCGGAATGGTAGATGTGGGCCCCATCGAGGGCATACCCAAAGCAGGTGTGGTAGCTGGTGTGGTGGTGGATGCTCCACCAATGGTCCCTACAAAGAAAGGGGTGGAAGTCAAGCCATCCATGGGGCTGGTTGGTGCAGTGTAAGTGGGGTTCTTGGACTCTGTCTCAGAATCAAAGGTAAAATAAGGGGCATCTAGATCAGGTGATGGAGTTCTATGCTATTGACGAGTGGAGTCAAGTGACAAAGCTCGAGATCTATGATGAGTGGTATCAAGTGATGAAGATCTACATCTATGACGGGTGATGTCAAGTGAACCGTGCTGTGGGGGCTCGCCCTGGAGGTGCCAAGAATGTCTCGGGGACTCAATGGTGATAGATGGTGTCAAGTATTTGGGGGGTTGTGTTAAGTGAAAAATAGCTCAAAAACCCTAATGCAACCGAGTGTGCAGAAGGAGAGCTCAAAAAATATGGCACTCAGGCCAACAACCAACTCAAAACACTTATTGTAAAAGCTGTGCTACAATAAGTGGAGTATCAACAAAAATGGTCAGAATACCAACAAGCAGTAGGTTTCCTAGAAAATAAAAATAGTGGACTCGCTAGACCAAAAGGAGGTAAGGGAGCATGCAAACACCTAGCTAAATAGTATTCTGACTCAACTAGACATATCCTCTGTAAGGTGATGAAATCCAAGTCAGAAAATATAGATAGTAGAGCCAAATGGCTAAAGATATTCTCCTACCGGGAGGGACACCGGGTAGTCAATCCTAGAAGAAAAGGAACTAAGATACCCCGTTCATGACATGTTTGGTTGGGTGAATCTGCCGTTTGGTTCTATCGTCGCTGTATCCCCATACGGGTGATACACCGAGAACTGCGAAAGGAATCCTTCGATTACTGAGTGGATTGCAGTATTCCACTCAGGATTCCGGAACCAGTCTAGCGACTTCAACCCTCCTAGGGGAGAGGCCTTCCCGATAAATTGGTTTTAAACCATGTCAAAAAATACTAGGGGATTTTGGTTCCCTAATGGAAAATAGCTATGTCTCAAGTGTAAGCAATCGAGGGGTGTTATTTGGATGCCTATCCCCCCGATCCTACCTAACTACAAGATTCTTATGTGTTCCCTAAGTGGGGTTAGAATGTTGGTTGTGTTAAGTAGTATTTTAGGGCTCACTTGAATTAGGTGATAGAGTGTGTGCATGTGAGATGATGAACCCAAGTAAAAGTGCCACGGGGTGGGCAACTTTCTAATTAAAAATATCAATGCAAAAATTAAACTTTGAAATGCAAAATTTTCTCTTTTCAATTAAAATACTAAAATTTTAAAAAGTGCTGTAAATGGAATAGAAATAATACTGCAGAAAATAGGCTGTAGGGAAGTAAGGCTGCAGACAGGACAGATGGCTGTGCAGGTGCAGAAAATATTGCAGCAAAGTGCTGGGTTTAAAACAGGGAAAAAGTACAGAAAACTGACCGCGGGTCTGTCGCAAATCTGAGCGGTCGGACCGAGGGAAATAGGTAAACAGTCGCAGGCAGATTGCGGGTATTTGGATGAAAGACGTAGGTGAACCACGGGAAAAGGGCCGAAAGTTGCAGGCGGAAAACAGGTAAATGGCTGAAAGCCGCAGGCGGACCGTGGGAAAAAGGCCGAAAGACACAGGTGGATAGTAGGAAAATGGCTGAAAGACGCAAGTGGGACGCGGGAAAAAGGCTGAAATGCGGAGGCGGGTAGCAGAAAAAGGGCTGCAAGCCGCAGGCAAGACGCGGTAAAAAGACCGAAATGCGCAGGCGGGTAGCAGAAAAAGGGCTGCAAGCCGCAGGCGGGACGCGGTAAAAAGGTCGAAATGCGCAGGCGGGGTAGCAGAAAAAGGGCTGCAAGCCACAGGCGGGATGCGGTAAAAATGCTGAAAGACGTAGGCGTATAGCAGGAAAATGGTTGCAAGCCACAGGTGGCCCACGGGAAAATGGGTGAACAGCCACGGTCGGACCGCACGAAACAGGATGAAAGCCGCGGTCAAATCACAGGTAACAGACTGAAAACCGCTAGTAGATTGCCGGTAACAGTTTGAGAGCCACGGTCGGATCGCAGGTAACAGTCTGAAAGACACAGTCGGAATGCAACTGTGGGGGGGAAAAGGCGTGGTTTACGGCAGCCGAAAGGGACAACTGAAAGGAAAAAATAGAAAAATATTGCAGAAAATTAAAAACATTTAAAACTAACCAGAAACTCAAAGGAACACAAGGGGAGTCACCAAAACTGTAGCTAGGGTTTTCACCCTAGCTTGTGCAAATGAGCATCTACTAAGGAGAAGGGACTCCTTAGTAGCAGTTCAAAAAATACAGTAAATAAAAGACAGTATAGTAAAACAGTAAACTACTCTAAGCATGTGCATAAACAGAAAAGACAACATAATAAAATGTTTTTTGTATTTATTATACCTCCATTGTGAAGGTTGATGAAGCCTTTGTAGCAGTCCAAGAGGGTTGCTTCCAAGCTCCAGTGTTGTTCTTTTCTCTTTCTCCAAAGGGTTTTGGAAATGGGCCAAAGGGGCACTCAAATGTGAAAGTAGCTCAAGGGTGAGCTAGGGTTTCAGGAGTGATTTTGGCAGAGTAAGGGTGTGGTTGACTGTGGATGTGAAATGAGGGGCCTCCATCACCTATTTATAGGTTTTTAGTGGTGGAGTACTAGCCCATGGTTTTGGGCACCATATGGTTTAGGTTAGCTGTATAGGGTTTTTGCTTCCTTTTCCCCTCTTTTCCCTCTTTTTTGTATTTTTTTATTCCCTTTTTAGAGGGTTTTTGCTATTTTGGAGGAATTTTGGATTATTTTTAGGGGACAAAGGGGTTTTTTGGCCTTTTGGAGGCTTTTTAGTGGGTTTTTAAGGTTTTGGAGGCAAATATGGTAGGAAATATGGACAAATGAGTCATGTAATGGGGTAGATGAGGTAGTGAAACCTTTTTGGGTGTTAACAGATTCCTATAAGGAGATCTAGGTTCAAACCTTGGCACCATATATCTCTCATTACTTAGTTTTCGCTTGTATTAAATGTTGATATTTATCTCAGATCCGCATTGTTTTCTTGTTTACATGCACATGTCAAGCTAGTTTCAATTTAGATCTGCATTGTTAATGGCATATTTATGTGGTAATCTAGATCAAGTAAAGTTCTTGCCTTTTGGAAAGTGGTTTGGGTTCAAATCCCAACATCCCCTTACCATTTTCCATTTATGTTTTCATTTACCATTTTCATATTATGTTTATGTTAATTCTAATTTGCACTATCTTAGTCTAGTTCTAGTTGAAATATGCACTTTTAATCGTAAATGTCTGTGGGAGTGTAGCTCAAGTAGAGCTCTTGTCTTTTGACAAGTGATATGGGTTCAAATCCCAACGTTCCTTTACCACTTTTTCATTTTTTTTTTATCTTTTATTTTTAACTATTTATGTTTTTATCTCTGTAAATTTGAATCCACGAACAATAAGCACTAAACCTAGCACCAAAAAAGAAAGCTAAACCTGGAGATAAAAATGAAGCTAAACCTAACACTAAAAAGGAAGCTAAACTCGGTGCTAAAAAGGAAGCTAAACCTGGAGCTAAAAATGAAACTAAACCTAGCATTAAAAGGAAAGCTAAACTCGGTGCTAAAAAGGAAGCTAAAGCTTGCACTAAAATGAAAGCCAAACCCATCCCTAAAAAGGAATATAAACATGGTGCTAAAAAGGAAGCTCAACCCAATGTTATTTTGAAGTTTCATTTTGCATTGACTTTAGCATTCGAAAGCTGTTCCAAATTGAAAAAATAATAATACTAAAATGTGGCGTTAATGGATTGTTTTGTTGTAGTGGAAAGTTGTACAAAAGGGGCCCACCATGCAATCCATTGGTTGGGTGTGTGAGTAGTTACACACAAAAAATATGAGATATCCAACAAAATGACTCATACAAAGAGTATAAATATATATGGTAAAGATAAAAATGCTTTCTTTGCGCATAGACTTAAGTAAATTTTATGTAAATTCGATCATGACCTTTGCAAGTGCAATAAAGTATTTGTACAGACCAAATTCAAATGAATCCAATGAAAACACAATACTAATACTAACACAAATCTTTGTTAAATTCAAAGAAAAAATCACATATTTAAATTGCCAACAAAGGAGGACTCCAAACTTTGTAGGGGAAATTATAACATCCTAAAATTCAAAATGCATGTGAGAAAGAGGAGTGATTGTCGTATTGTATTCAAAACTCTATCGTACGAAAAGTAGTATTTCATAACCAACACAAACATATTATCTCCTCACACAACATAAACATTCAAGTCCATGTCGTTCCCCTTTTCTTTAATTATTTGATTCCAACCAAACAACAACAATAAGAACAACAACAACAACAATAGTAACAAGAAAAACAATGCAAATGAAATGTTAACTTGCACATTGTCTTCAATTAGAATTGAGCAGAGTCTTGCATGCCTCAAAGGCGTCATAGAACACTTCAACTATAATCTAAATCAAATGCGCAAAGCAACTATGACTTAGACAATTGGATTAATTTACTTGGAATCCAAACATAAAATCTCCACCTATGATTTTATGATTTAATTATGTATGAAAATGCCCATCATCTTGTTTTCTATTTATCGTGCTGTTGGCTGTAAATACCCTTCCGAAGGTTTTCAACATAGACCTAGGTACTTCACGGTTCAAGGAACCAACAAAACCCCTATTCACCGACCCTTTCAGCAACAGAATGCGCGTAGCTTGAGGTCTCACCCAAGGAGAAGCTAAGGGGGTGGTTGCGAAATCAAGTTTCCACAACCGGGCGATGCGATGGGGGAAAGGCTGATAAGCAATGCAATACCTTGCAGACTGCTGTGGACAAACAACTGCGCGAACCTTCTGTTCCATGTCGGGTGCTTTGACGTGCAATTATGCTTGTGCACTTGCGCTTCTAATGACTGTGCGATACAGGATACCTTTGCGTTACGATAGTAAGCTATCAGTAGCTTACCTCACAGCAAATCTCAATGACTCGGCACGTCAACTAGACTGCGTGTTCCTTCCAGGATGATTAATTCTAACCAATCCTACTTAGCATTATTTATCCCTTCAACCCTCTTGAGTTCTTATCATTAAGTTGCAAGTGATTGAATAAACATATAATTACTGCATGCTCCAATGCTGCGCCTAAATTCAATGTTCAACTATGCAACTAATTGGCAGATTCATACATTCCCAGACTCGTAAGTGTTGAATACTTAACATTCCTCCATGCATATATTACTTAACATATTATTCCCATTCTCTGCAGCGAATACATATAAAAGCAATCTCATAATAGAAGAATTCAACATTAAACATTCATACCAAGCAAATGAACAATCATAAACACACAATAATCGCATAACATAGAATTTAACGTGGTTCACCCCCTAGATGGAGGCTACGTCCACAAGAACGATTGTTAATATTGCTATTTATGGGAAGGGTACAACCATTCTTAGTCTGCGCACTCAGCTACAGAGCCTTTACAATGGCTTCTCAAGCTTAAGATTCTACAATACTCAAATACTTAACCAAAACTGAAGAGTAACCTTTCCCTTACAAAATTGTGCCTTATTTATAGATCATGCCCATAGGTCATGTCTTTACAATCATTAGGATGAAACCCTAAGGTTTCCAAAACTGGCATGGCTAACTGCCACCCTAGCTGTCACCGTCGACAGCCTACTCCAGCTGGGCCACTTGTGGCTCACATGCTCTTCTGACAGCCACAGTCCTCAAAACGGTTACAACTGCATCATGGCCTGTCCCTTTCCACTCCTTCACCTGCTTTTCGCCATCGGTGTCATGTCCTAGCTTCTCAACTGCTTGTCGTCTCACATTTGAATAGGTCACTTTCGTCTGCCATCCACCTGTTCCTTACCCAAAATAGGTCATATCCTCGTTTGACCTTTACCCATGTTCTGAACCAAAAATAGCTCATGCGCTACTATGTGCATCGTCCTACTGCATGATCGTGCCTTAGCCCTTGCCGTCATGTGACATGCGCAATTTCTCGAAATTATCTGTTTCCTGTCGCCGTGCACAATGCGCACTTAACAAAACTGCTTCCTCTTCCTACCGCAGCGCACAATGCACAATGATCAAAATTGCCTTTTCTTTCTGCCGCAGCGCGCAACGCACAATTTTCCACACTTGTATATTTTCCCAACCCATTTAGGCACCGCCCAACAGGCCCCTAACACTCACCTGTGGCTCGTCCTGAGCCACTTCCACTTGTGGAAATTGGTGCCGTATCTTCCATCGTCCCAAGCTTTAATGTAAAGCTTTGCATAGTTCCTGCTAACTCCGCAACTATTTCCTTGGATTTTCGTTGGAAACCTTGAAGAATCTCCAGAGTTGCCTGCGAGACCTTCTCCCGAGCCACTTGTTCCTGCATGGTTCCTTCCACCACCTGAAGTTCTACGAACTTCGCATCGAATTGCTGTATTAGTTCGAGGCCTTCTTGCTCAATAGGCTGCAACCTGACCGATGTAGCAGCCTCTTTCTCCCTTAGCATCGCCAACTCTTTCTATATAAATTTCTACAATTTCTCTCTTGTTGGTGCATTCCTCAACTGCACACTTGCAGCATCTACCTACTACTGCTTCTGTTGTAATTCTACTCTTACCCGTTGGAGTGCAGGATCCTCACTCAACCCGGTGACTGTTGTAGTTATCTGTTCAAGTAAGTCTTGGCATTTCGTCACTTTCGCCAAAATGCCATCCATGGTTGCTTTGATGTCCTCAGCTGGAGCTGGGCACTGATTTGGTGGAATGACAGGGTGCCTAGCCTCCAGCTCTGCGATTTTTCCTTTATAAGAGGCTTCCATTTCTATTTTCTCAGTGGTAAGGGACTCTACCTTGGCCCCAATTTTCTTTATCGTGTCCTCCATATCATCTTCTTCTTTGTATTATTCTATGTTTGCGCACACAACTGAAATGGTTTCCTTCAACTTTCATCCCTTTTCCTTGGTTGCGCTCAATTCTTGCTTGTTGTTATCTGATTCCTGCCTTAACTGATTGATGTCTTCAGTTAACTGTGCACACTTATCATATGAGGCTTTGCCTCTCTCGTGAATTTCTTCCGCAACTCTGATGTGCAACTCGTTCAGGTCCTCTAGGAGCAGGGCCCCAATGTTCAGGTCGAGGCACCCAGTCTTTACTGCCTCAACCTCAACCATTTCATTTGGATAAATAAGGTAGCTCGGTTCAAGGTTCAAGACGCGCGGATACTTACTTCCAGTAATAGGTGCTCTTCTTTGCGCACTTGGTTCTCCTGACTTCCCGTCAGAACCAGAACCTGGCTGTCCCAATCCCATATGGGATACCATTGTCTGGACCTCCTCCATAGCTTAGATTATGGTCAACTACAGTTGTTCTTTCCTGGCTTCTTTCTTAGTATGAGTCTCTTCCCATGCTTCCTGCACTTTTGTTGCAATGGTCTCGCAATCATCTGGATGTAGTTGTGGCCCGAGCTCGGGTTTTTCAGCCTTCATCTTTGTGCATCAGCCCTGTGATTGCGAGGGGCCTTTAGTGGCATTTCTCTTTGCTGCTGATGAGGCGGTATGTTGACTCTGCATATCATCCTTTTCTTCCTCAATGGGCGTGCCAGCTGGTAGCCCGCCCATCTTTCCCTTCTTTGCTATTGTTTCTTCCTTGTCTTCCTGATTTGTGTCTGTGTTCTCTTCATCGGTGTCTTTTACATTGATCTTCTCTTGAAGAGGTTCTACGTTCTGCTCGTAGTCTGATGCATCATCGCATGAAGTGGGCTCTTTCCATTCTGGCTCCCATCGCTCCATCATTCCCTTGATCGCGTGCTCATTTAGTTGGTAAAAGCCTGGATACCATAAGTCGTGCTCTGTTATGTCACCTCTTGGCTGAATGAATGATTGGTGCCTTTTCACGCGAAACCTCATAATGCAGGTGTATGCATTAGTTAATGGTTTGGAAATGCGCGGTGTTGCCATAATTGCGTCGCGCAACTAGTGATAGTAAACATAGAAGACTTCAATCGTTTTTCTCTTCCTAGACTCCTTTGGGCTTTCCCAAATATTGACAAAGTGCATTCCTCGGATTTGTCCTGCTAAAGTGGCAGATCCCTGATATCCCTTAGGCTCCTTCCATCCTACAAAGGCTATCAACACTAGCAACCAACTAAAATGGAATGTTGTTCCATTATCTTGGGTTTCTTGAACATTTGCTAAGAACTCATTCAATAAGAACTGGCACCAATTGTAAGCTTTTCCACACAATACATTAGCGGCTACCCTGATTGCGACTGCAGGTACTTCAGGTGGTTTACACTTACGCAACAGCTTGCTTGCAAGCAACTGGGTCATAAACTTTTTTGCACAGTCATTGATGTCGACCGTTGGGAACCCACATCCCTTGTGCACTACGCCGAACTCTTTTGCTACTTCAGTGCTAATGGATCTATCCTTCGCCCTCTTTATGATGAGGTTAGCAGGATCCTGTCCTCTCTTGTTTAGTCCGGTGATCTGATGGATCATGTCGATACTGAGATCAATGCGTGTGTCCAACCATAGGAATCCTTCATGCACGCAAGTGAGCAGTGTTCGCGCTACGGAGAAAAACTTAGCACTCTTAGTAAAGTGCGGCATTTGCAGTAAATTTAACAAGCCTGATGGCTGGATGGCCCTTAGCCATTCTTGAACTTCTAGCCTGCCGGTGCCGGTCTGTGCATCCTTGACCCAATTGATATAGCCGTCCAGTCTAAATTGTGGGTAATTTTTCAGCGTTACTAGTGTATTCTCCAGTAAGTCCTGGTCATCCAGCTTGCAACCTTGTACGCCACCCATCAAATTCTCCTCAATTTTCACCCTAGTAGAAATAGTGGGTAGCGGGATTTCGTATTTGAAATTCTTTTTTATGTTAATTGGTGGGGCATCAAGCTTCCTTGGAGGGATGTAGTTGGGCACAGGATAAAATGACAGGTTCTGAGCTGAAGATGACTATTGTAATGGCACTTTAGTGCCCCCCTGCTCTGAAGCTGTCTCTTTTCCCTTGTTGCTTCCTGCAGCCTGCCGTGCTGAACTTCTAGAGGCACCTGATTTCATCGCCGTAATTTTCGCTGGAATCCCTGCTTGCTCAAATAACTAGGAGATATCTGCCAACTCAACCTGTTCACTCATACAACGTGTAATATCTCTTTTTCAATTTTTACTAAAATGCCCAATTTTCCACTTTTTTTCCCAATTTCGACCTTTGACTAGTTTTACTGTTTTGACCTCCAAATCAACCCAAATGCTCCCAAATCTTCTGTAGGAGTGTATGAATGGTATTTAGACTTGAATATAAGGTTTGGGGATGTTTTATGGCCCTCCAAATACTGCTGCAAACTTGATTTTTATTCTGATCAATATATGTAATTTTGACTAGTAATTTGTGCATCAAATCCCCCTCGGGTAACACTGCAAATGGCCTTCCAAATGCCTCCAAACTCCCACAAATTTATGAACAGAGGTATATAATGTGTTAATTATGTGATTAAGGTCTCATATGCACCATTAATTTATTTTTACTACTGTTCTAACTGTCTCACATTCAACATCTAAAACCACCAATTCAACCCTTGGGGAAATGGCACTATTTCACCTCCCAATACAACTAAACTGAGTAAAAATGCTTCAAATGCTCAAGTAAAGTACATGAAACTTGTAGAAGACATCCATGGCATTATATTTATCACAAATATATCAAATAATCATCCATCCATTCGAAATAATCAACATTATAGTGTCATACATCAATGCATTGGGGAAATGGACATTGTTTGCTCATTAATCAATAGTTTTGCATACAACCAGTGGGTATTTCGACCTGAGACTTTCTGAATATTAATAACATAGGATATTAAGCTATTACAATCAGAAATATATAATGAGAATCTCTCTCAAGAAGCACAAGTGCTCACCAAAAATGCCCTCCCTCAAGGAGCACGAATATGCCTTCAAAATTGGAAACGGTGGAGAGAAAGTGCTGCACTAAACCAAACCATGAAAATTCCTGTAGCTGCTACCTGCAAATACAAACTCCATTAAATCACCATGAAAGACATGAGTGGCCTCTCCAAACACCAACTTGGATGGGAATCTTTCACCCTCGAAATTGGCTAAGGCAAGAAAATAGTCATCCACTAGCTCTCTCTTCACAAATGCAATTTTTCTCAAATCATCAAAATCCATTCTAATACTTGATTTCTACATTTTATAACCAACATTAGCCTTCATGGGGTCGAAATCCTCTCAATATATTCAAAATTTTCCATTTAGAAAATATTCCTCATTTGCCACTTGTCTCCTAGTTCCAACCTTCCATCTTCTCCCAAATTCGAATTTGAGTCTCTTTAGATTCCTCCAACTCCATGAGCGCCTTCTTGAGCCTATTTTTGGGGCTGACATGTCATAATGGTTAGGTGTAATAAGTCAGGTCTGAATTTTGTCATAAAATGTCATAGATGCTTCATTATTGTTGTCATAAAACTAGGGAATCTAGCCCATGTGTCCACTAGTCTCCAATTTGACTCTTCCTCTCCCATGGAGGTTACTATTCCATCCCATTTTGACATAAGATGCTCAATTCCATGTGTTATGACTTACCAAATCACCCAATAGTGTTCACCTTCCCATGAATTCGAATTGGCAAGAGAGAGCTGCCATGTGTCATTGAAAAATCAAGCTAGTGTGGGTCCCACCACCTCCATATGTCTCCAAAACCACTTTCCACCTAGAATTTCTCTTGAATTTATTTATTCATCATATTTATTAAATTCTTGAACCCTTCTAATGTCTAAATATCATTTATTAGTTTCCTTATTACCATCCCACATGTGCCCATCCAACCTAAGAAACTAGTAGGATTGTTGGGATTGTCTTACTATGCACTTATTTGAATGGGGACATTACAGTCCTTCCCCCCCAAGATTGCTTGTCCTCAAGAAATTTCAAATTTGGATGCTGAAAAATCTTCTCCTCTTCCCATGTGGCATCTTCATTTGGTAAGTCCTTCCATTGCACTAAATATTCTTTGATGATTCTACTCCTCAACCTTCTTTCCCGTGTCTTCAAAATCTTTTCCGGAACAAGTGTGAGCTGACCTTCATCATCCAAAGGAGGAAGTATTTCTGAAGTGATGATTTGCTGACCAAGAGCTTTCTTAAGACAAGAAACATGAAATACATTGTGGATTTTACTCCCTTCCGGAAGTTCTAGTTCGTATGCTACTTCTCCAACCTTCCGCACTACCTTGTATGGCCCATAGTACCTTGGTTTTAATTTTTCTGCTCCATTCCTTTTGAGAGATGTTTTTTTATAGGGATGCAACCTTAAATATACTAAATCATTGATTTGAAAGGTTCTCTCTTCTCTATGTCTATCAGCATATTGTTTTTGCTGATTTTGAGCAACCTGCAAATTGTCTTTCAAGAGCTTTAAAATTTCTTGGCTCTCTTCCACCAAATCTTTAGCCTTTGGGGCTCTACTATCACCAAATATAGTGTCAACAAATGTAAGTGCATCATAACCATATAGTGCTTTGAAAGGAGACATTCCTATTGACATATGATAAGTGTTGTTGTAGCAAAACTCACCCAAGTGTAGCCATTTTGCCCATGCTTTTTGCTGCCCTCCCACATAGTTTCTTAGGTATCCTTCCAACCATTGGTTTACCCTCTATGTTTTTCCATCAGTTTGTGGATGATAGCTGGTACTTGGAGTCAATTGAGTGCCTACCAATCTAAAAATTTCTTTCCAAAAAGCACCCATGAATCTGCTATCTCTATCAATGACAATGCTCTTGGGAAGCCCATGCAATCTGAAGATTTCTTTGAAAAAAATATCAGCCACTTGTGCAGCACTAAAAGATGATGTAACAACAAAAAAATGAGCAAATTTTGTCAACCTATCAACTACCACATAGATACAATCCTTACCCAAGGATTTAGGCAATCCGGTGATGAAATCCATGGAAATACTGTCCCATTTTTGCTCCGGAATGGGCAATGGTTGTAATAGGCCGGTTGGACATGCAAGTTCTGATTTGTTTTGTTGACATGCTTTACATTCATTCACATACTTCTAAACATCTTCCTTCAGCCCCTTCCAAAAAAATATTTGCCTCAACTGTCTATAAGTTTTGAAGATCCCCGGATGGCCCACTAGTGGGGAATCATGTGCTTCTTGCAAAATTCGGTACTTGAGCTTGGAGTTATGAACTAAATAAATTCTTCCCTTATAATATATCATCTCATTCAAAATCCTATAATTATCATCCCCTTTGATTCCATCCAACACATCACAAGCAAATTTGTCTTTGGCATATTCAACTAGTAGCATGTTTTTCCAATCCTTAGCAATATCCATGAGAGAAAAAGAAGGCCTTCTTGACAAAGCATCTGCTACTATATTATTCTTTCCTTTGACATATTCAATATCAAAATCATAAGCTTGAATCTTGCTTACCCACTTTTGTTGCCTTTCATTTAGATCTTTTTGGGTGAGAAAGTGTCTTAGACTATTGTGGTCAGTTTTCACCACAAACTTGCTGCCCACCAAGTATTGTCTGAATTTGGCCAATGCATGCATAATGGCCAGCATTTCTTTATCATAGATGGAGTAAATTTTTTCATGAGGCTGCAACTTTCTGCTCTCAAAGGCTATGGGGTGTTGTCCTTGCTTTAGGACAGCCCCTATTCCTCCACCTGAAGCATCACATTCCACAACAACAGGTTTAGTAAAATCAGGAAGTGCAAGTATGGGACAACTACTCATTACCTCTTTCATTTTTTGGAAGGCCTTTTCAGCATCTTCATCCCACTTGAAAGCATCCTTCTTAGTCAAATCAGTGAGTGGAGAAGTCAACTTGGAGAACCCTTTCACAAATTTTCTGTCGTAGGTGCATATGCCAATAAAGCCTCTCAATTCGGTAATATTTTTTGGTGATGGCCATTCCAAGATAGCCCTGATTTTTTCCATGTGTACCTTCACTCCTTCTTGCCCAATAATGTGCCCAAGATACAGTAGTTCTTTCATCCCAAATTCACATTTTGATAATTTAGCAAATAAGGACTCTTCTTGCAAGATTTTCAACACAATCTCTAACTGTTGCAAATGCTCTTCCCATGTTTTACTGTAAATGAGAATATCATCAAAGAAAACCAAAACAAACCTTCTTAGTTGCTTGAAAAATATCCTATTCATACATTCTTGAAAGGTGGCTGGAGCATTGGTTAACCCAAAAGGCATGACAAGAAATTCAAAGTGGCCAAAATGACATCGAAAAGCGGTCTTTTGCACATCTTCATCTTTCATTCGAATTTGGTGATACCCTGATCTAAGGTCAATTTTTGAGAAGTATTTGGCCCCATGTAGCTCATCCATGAGCTCATCAATCCTAGGAATAGGATACCTATTCTTTATAGTCTTTTTTTTCAAGGCTCTAAAATCTATGCACATTCTCAATGTTCCATCTTTTTTCTTCACTAGCACTACTGAAGAAGCATAAGGGCTAGAGCTTGGTCTAATGAGCCCCAAATCTAGGAGTTCTTGGATATATTTTTCAATCTCATCTCTAAACCTTTTAGGATTTCTATAAGGTGGTATCTGAACGGGTGAAGTACCCTCCTCCAAAACAATACTGTGCTCAACCCCCCTATCCGGTGGCCTACCATGTGGAAGGTCTCTAAAAACCTTTTCATAATTTTGCAAAAGTCTCTCTATCTCCTTTGGGTGTTTGAAAATATTTATAGTTGGCTTGGGAGATGTAATATGACATTCAGCAGCCCATTCTATATCCCCATGCCTCAATATAGATCTCATGCTATTGCAAGTCACTACTTGATTTGGATAAGTGTGTTGCCCTCTCACAACTCTTTGCACTCCTTTTGAATCTTGGAATTTCATTTCGGGAATTTGATAATTTACTGTATGCTCTCCTATTGAATACAACCATTGCACTCCCAAAACCACATTAGTATCAACAACATCAACCACATAAAAACTATCAACAAAAGTATAGTTACCTACGGTGACTTGCAGCTTTGGAACCCATGTTTTGCATTACATTGTGTTGTGACCGGGAATGACAACTGTGAAGCCATCAAATGGTTCAATAGGTATCTTTCTTTTCTCTACCATCTCTGCATTAATGAAGTTATGAGTGGCTCCTCCATCTACCAAAACTGAAGTTCTTTGTCCTTGTACCACACCTTTGCATCGGATAGTATGATAGCGAGGTACTGCTGAAAGCACTGCCATTCTTGCTTTGTCCGGTGAAGGATGATTTTCTTCTTGTATTTCCTCTTCTACTGCTCTCTCATATGCCTCTTCTTGATCTGAAATATGTCCATCTTCATCCATGCCCCCATCATACCCCTCATTATCAGAAAATACTTCTATGTATTGAGCCTTTCCTTTGGTACATTTGTGCCCCGGTGTCCATGGTTGGAAGCATGTGAAGCATAGTTTCTTTTTTCTAAGTTCATCCCTGTTTAGTCCCTCTTTTTTATTCGTCTCAAATGACTCTTTTTTCCAAGGTTTCTTATCATATCCATCCCTTTGCCAAGGTTTCTTTTCAAATTTATAGCTAGGCTTAGGAGGAAATCTCGTTCTAGGAAGCACATTTTGGAGATCCCTAGTCAAGCTCATTGCATCTTTTAATGTAGTTGGCTTGTGGGATTTGACCAAAACTCTTAAGGGTTCAGCCAAACCTTCAGTGAATAGAAATACTAATCTTCCCATAGATACATTAGCCACCTTGACTGATAATTTTTGAAAGTCCATCATATATTCAGTAGGGGACCCAGTTTGCTTCAATTGAGCTAGTTCTTTGAAAGGCAATTCTGGATCTTTTTGTTCAAATCTTTCTAGTACCCTATCAACAAATTCTCCATATGTTTTAACCTGATTATGACCCAAGGTTTTCATCCCATGAAACCACCATTCATTGGAATCTCCTTCCAAATGCAAAATGGCCATTTTTAATGCATCCTCTTCCAACATAGGATTCAGCTGAAAATATACATCCAATTTTTGCACCCAAGTGTTAGCAGAATTTTGAGAAGAACCATCAAAAGTAGGAAGTGACATTTTTCCAATAGCACTATTTAATTATTTGTTTTGGAATGGACTCCTATTGTCTCCCTTCCTATTAATATTTTTCATAGCATCAATGTAGTCACTGAGTGGTACATCTCTTTTACACTCTTCATTCAAATCATTCCAATCATTTACTAGTTTCTTGTAATCCAATTCAAGATTGGGCTCTTCTTTGGGTGTGAGAAATTTAGGTGCAGTAGGACTTTGTGTGCTTTGAAATTCATCAGGTCTATTATGAGGTCCCGTACTTGAGAAAATATGCTCATTCCCTTTCATCTTTTCCCCTGAGTGTGAACCACTATTATCTCCTATTACCCCTTTGCTTTGAAGCTGGCTAATCAACAATTCGAATCCTTGCAACAATTTATCACCTATCCTATCCATGTTTGCTGAAAGTTTAGAGAAACACGGATCTATGGTTGCAATAAGTTCCTCCTTATGTTTTAATTTGTCATCTTCCTCTCTACCCATGGTTCCAGCGAAAGACTCCTCTTTTTCTACTACCTCTTCTTCAACAAAAACCTCTTCAACTACTGGTTCAAAGGGTGGTGTATTATTCTTTTGACTTCTTTTTAAGACCATCAGGTGCCAAGAACATGCTTTGATACCACTTGTAATATCCCCTTCTCAAATTTTACTAAAATGCCCAATTTTCCACTTTTTTTCCCAATTTCGACCTTTGACTAGTTTTACTGTTTTGACCTCCAAATCAACCCAAATGCTCCCAAATATTCTGTAGGAGTGTATTAATGGTATTTAGACTTGAATATAAGGTTCAGGGATGTTTTATGGCCCTCCAAATACTTCTGCAAACTTGATTTGTATTCTGATCAATATATGTAATTTTGACTAGTAATTTGTGCATCAAATCCCCCTCGAGTAACACTGCAAATGGCCTTGCAAATGCCTCCAAACTCCCACAAATTTATGAACAGAGGTATATAATGTGTTAATTATGTGATTAAGGTCTCATATGCACCATTAATTTATTTTTACTACTGTTCTAACTCTCTCACATTCAACAGCAAAAGCCCCCAATTCGACCCTTGGGGAAATGGCACTATTTCACCTCCCAATACAACTAAACTGAGTAAAAATGCTTCAAATGCTCAAGTACAGTACATGAAAATTATAGAAGACATCCATGGAATTATATTTATCACAAATATATCATAGAATCATCCATCCATTCGAAATAATCAACATTATAGTGTCATACATCAATGCATTGGGGAAATGGACATTGTTTGCTCATTAATCAATAGTTTTGCATACAACCAGTGGGTATTTCGACCTAAGAATTTCTGAATATTAATAACAGAGGATATGAATCTATTACAATCAGAAATATATAATGATAAGCTCTCTCAAGAAGCACAAGTGCTCACAAAAAATGCCCTCCCTCAAGGAGCACGAATATGCCTTCAAAATTGGAAACGGTGGAGAGAAAGTGCTGCACTAAACCAAACCATGAAACTTCCTGTAGCTTCTACCTGCAAATACAAACTCCATTAAAGCACCATGAAAGACATGAGTGGCCTCTCCAAACACCAACTTGGATGGGAATCTTTCACCCTCGAAATTGGCTAAGGCAAGAAACTAGTCATCCACTAGCTCTCTCTTCACAAATGCAATTTTTCTCAAATCATCAAAAGCCATTCTAATACTTGATTTCTACATTTTATAACCAACATTAGCCTTCAAGGGGTCGAAATCCTCTCAATAGATTCAATAATTTTCCATTTAGAAAATATTCCTCATTTGCCATTTGTCTCCTAGTTCCAACCTTCCATCTTCTCCCAAATTCGAATTTGAGTCTCTTTAGATTCCTCCAACTCCATGAGCGCCTTCTTGAGCCTATTTTTGGGGATGACATGTCATAATGGTTAGGTGTAAGAATTCATGTCTGAATTTTGTCATAAAATGTCATAGATGCTTCATTATTGTTGTCATAAAACTAGGGAATCTAGCCCATGTGTCCACTAGTCTCCAATTTGACTCTTCCTCTCCCATGGAGGTTACTATTCCATCCCATTTCAACCTAAGATGCTCAATGCCATGTGTTATGACTTACCAACTCACCCAAGAGTGTTCACCTTCCCATGAATTCGAATTGGCAAGAGAGAGCTGCCATGTGTCATTGAAAAATCAAGCTAGTGTGGGTCCCACCACCTCCATATGTCTCCAAAACCACTTGCCACCTAGAATTTCTCTTGAATTTATTTATTCATCATATTTATTAAATTCTTGAACCCTTCTAATGTCTAAATATCATTTATTAGTTTCCTTATTACCATCCCACATGTACCCATCCAACCTAGGAAACTAGTAGGATTGATGGGATTGTCTTACTATGCACTTATTTGAATGGGGACATTACACAACGCTCTGGTCGCTCGACTCTCGAATAGTTCAAACACTTCGTAAAAATGGTTAAGTGGCCCAGCGGAGTCTATTTATAGCTGCTGCTGGTCTGCTACGTGGCCTTCCGCAGTTGCCGAGGCCCTAAAAGCCATATTGATTTCCAGTTCATACGTATTATCTTGGCCCTGTGAGCCGATCCTTCTCCTAATGCGAATGTTGTTTCCTTAAATGCCAAAAGGTTGCCTGGTAAGACAGCTTGTCAACTCCGTCGAATCAGCGTTAATGCCTTATCCTGCCAGCCAGATTTTGATATGAACTGGTCACTTCTGTCTTTAATAGGTTCCAAAATGTCACATCCGCCCTTAAATGTTAAACTTTCCGAGTGCCGCCAGTTTGCTTAACGACCCACTAATCGGCCAACAGATGTCATGGTAACGGTTTCCGTCATAATGTGCTAGTGGTCTAATAGGATGTTTTCTTCGGGATGCACGCTTGGTGTCATCTTCTGCGTGACTGTCGTCCCATCTTTTCTGTGCGATCTGTATTTGTATTTTCTCTGTGCAGCTGTTCTCCTCTTCTCTCTCTTTTTTTTGCATGCAACTTCAGGAGTGTTGCGTGGTACACTTCCCTGAATCATTCAGAACTCTGTGCAACTGGACTATCGTGGTAAAGCTTTAGTCTGCTACCATTTATCAAACTTGGTAGGGTATCTCCAGCTAATGTAGCTAGCTAGATTGCGCCACCGTTATTAGCATGCATTACAGTATATGAGTCAAGCCAATGCATCTTAAATTTTCCAAAAAATTTCATGAATTTGCTATCATACAGGAGGACTAGATCACCTACCTGAAAGCTCTTGTTCTTGATGTGGCAATCATGCCATGCTTTTTCGTGGTATTTCTGTACTTGTTGGTGGAAGCCTGCGACAAAGCAATCTTCCTCTAGACCAACCAAGTGTAGGAGCCTTTCTTCGAGTGCTGCGCGATCTGCCATGCCTGTAAACACTGCTATTCTCAAGCTAGGAACAATGTACTCCATCGACATTATTGCTTCTTGCCCATAGGCTAGCCGAAAAGGTGTATGGCCAGTCAGTTTCTTGTAGGTAGTCCTGTTTGCCCATAGTACAAATGGAATGCGCAGGTCCCAATCGTCCTGATTGACATTGCATATCTTGGTTAGTGCATTCTCCAACACTTTGTTAAATGCTTCAACGGTTCCATTCACCTGTGGATGATAAGGCATGCTGTGCTGGTGATGAACATGGAACTCCTTGGTTAAAGCCTCAATGGTCTTATTCAGAAAATGTGTGCCTTGATCGCTCATCAATATCTTTGGGCATCCAAACCTTGTAAGGATATTTTTGTATATAAACTCCGCGGCTGTAGCTGCTCTATAGTATTTAACTGGCTTTGCTTCTGCCCATTTGGTGAGGTAATCGGTAGCAGTAATGATATATCTCGTACCAGTTCTTTTCCTAGGTGGGTTAATAGGACCCACAAAATCAATGGCCCACTTCTCAAAGCCCTGCAATGTCAGCTGTGGATTTAAGGGCATTTCATCTCTGTGCGATGGCTTCCCTGTTCTTTGACAAACATCACAATTCTGGCAATGTTCCTTCGAATCTTTATGAATTGTAGGCCACCATAGCCCTGCGCGCAATATCTTCTGCGCGGTTGCTCTCCCTGCATAATGGCCTCCTGCGACTCCTAAGTGCGCATCAGCTAATATGAAAGGTTTCTCATGGTCGAGCACAAATCTGTGTAGTACTTCATCCGGTCCCAGTTTGTATACCTGACCTGCAATTATAGTGAAGTCTACTGTGCGCACTACCAGCTGCTTCTTCTGTTGCGTAGTGAACTTTGTGGATGCGAACCTAGTAGTCAGAAAGTCAATGATGTCTTTATAGTAATCATCAGCAACTTGTATATCAAACAACTACGCATCATGCAGATTATCTTCCAGATTCGTCGGTTCTTCTCCTGACTCAATCCTTGATAGATGATCAAGTCCCAAATTCAACCTTCCTGACTTAACCACAATTTCAAATTTGTACTCCTGAAATAGTAGTAACCATCTGCATATACGCTCCCTCGACACTAGCTTATTGATCATGTATTTCAAGGTAGAATGGTCAGTGAACATGCAGAAGTGCGCACGAAGCAAGTAGTGCGTGAACTTCTGCAGCGCATATACCATTGCGAGTCCTTCTCTTTCAGTGGTGGTATAGTTCTTCTCCGTAGATGATAGCTTTCTGCTGGAAAATGCAATGGGATGATCAATGCCTCCTTCTCCTGGTTGAGCAAGAACAATGCCTAATGCGATACACGAAGCATCAACATGGACATGGAATGGCTTTTCCCAGTCCGAAAAAACTAGGACCGGTGCAGTGACCATCTTCTCTTTTAATGTGTCAAATCCTTTCTCCTAGTCCTCATTCCAAATGAATGGTACATCTTTCTTCAGCAGCTTTTCCATACCTGCGGTTATCTGCACATACCCTTTTATGAATTTCCTGTAATATCCGGTATGTCCCAGTGTGATGCACAGTTGCTTAACTGATTTGGGTGTAGGAAAGTTTACAATGACTGTGATCTTAGTAGGGTCAGCCATCAAGCCCTGTTTGCACACAATGTGTCCCAACAAGATTCCATAGGGAACACAGAAAACACACTTCTTCAAGTTTAATGAAATTTGATGCTGTCTGCATTTTTCCAGCATCATCCTAAGGTTCGCGGCATGGTTCTTCAATAAATAGAAAATGTTCCAATCATCAAAGTAAACCTCTAAAAACTTATGTATAAAATCCTTAAATGCTGCGACGACCACTCTAGAAAATATGGCGGGTGCATTCTTCAGACCAATGGGCATCACTGTGTATTGGAATGACCCCCATTCTGTAGCAAAAGTCATCTTGTGCCTATCTAAGCAATCAATCCTAATCAGATGGTAACCAGAGAATCCATCAGTAAAAGAATAGGCCTCATCCCCTCCAACATTATCTAGCACTTCATCTGTAAAAGGTGTAGGAAATGGGTCATGCATTGAAGCATTGTTCAGTTTTCTGAGATCCACACAAATTCTGATCTCGCCCTTTGTTTTCTTGTCCTGGATAACCATCAGGATTATCCATTCAGATTCTTCGACTGGCTCAATGATTTCGGCATTGAGCATTTTATTGAGTTCTGCCTTAACTCATTCTTTATAGCGTGGATTCAGTCTATACGGTCTTTGCTTTACAGGCTTCGCGCCAGGCTTAAGAGGAATTTTCATCACTCCTAAGTCTCCCAGTATACCTTTCATCTCTATGAATTTAGTTGGGAATAGTTCGCGATACTCCTATAGTATACCCGCGACTTCCTCGATTGTGTCTTCGTCCCAATAATCTCCGATAGCTACGAACTTTGGCTCTTCACTGGTGCCAATGTTCACTTTTCTTGTCTTTACGGGTCCGCTCATGTCTGGGATTTCTAGTGGAGGTACTTCTACCTCGCGCGTGCCCTCTGATTCAGGTATCTTTATGTTTCGCGGGTCATCCTCATCACTGTCTTCCTGTGTTGCAGATTCATCAGCGAGGTTATAACAGTCAAGAGTAGGCTCTAATTGCTCCTCCCATTCTGGGTGTAAATGCATAGGTATGCTTTTTGCGCCTAAGAATTCTTCTAGGGTCATATTTCCATCAGCGCAATCTGGTCCGAATATTTTTTTTCTAAAGAAGCTGCAATGCATCATTAATGCTCGGATGTTCATCCTCAAAACTGAAATTTGTCTGGAAGTTCACAGCCAGGGAAGACCAATCTGTTGTGCCCCTGCGCAGTTCCAGGTCTAGGTACCATTTCTTTGGAATCGGTTCTTCCAATGTATGCACAAACAAATGCACCCATTCTGTTTTTGGTATTTCCAACCAAGCTTGTGAACAAGTTTCCATGTGATCCCTTGGATCGGTCTGTCCATTATATTTTGCAAAAGGTAACGTAACCTTCCCAGCGAATCTGATTTGCATCTTAATTCTGCATTGATCCCATGTAGTCAATGTTTGCTTGTGCACAACCCACCATCTGGCAGGTGTCTCGTGCAATGCTACATCTAATGCTTCTAAGCAGTGTTCATCTGCAATTGCTGTAGTATAATCTATGATGAAAGAATAAATTTTAGCTGAACCATCATACGTGGTGATTGGGCTTACCTACTTTCCAATCCAACGTTTCGACTTTGTGACCTGTGCACATCTCCTTGCAGATACTTCATGCATTCGATTTTGCTAATTCTCCAAACCTGCATCCGAGGTTGAAATGCAAGAGATGTCGCATCTCCAACTAAGTGTACCATCTACAGTAGGGTTGATGTAATCTTCCTGGTTCGCGGTCACTTTGTACAACCGGTCCAACTCCTGAGCTTGAGATTCCTCTTGAATTAGCTCACTATATTTGTCTCCGTCGGTAGGGTCCAGTGGTGCAATCACCCTGAGATGTTTTCCTTCAAAGATCATCTTCCTGGTCTTCAGATTTATGATTGTGAGGTTATCAATAGCCCAATCAATCCCCAATAATGCCGAGAAGGGTTGACTATTGTCCACAATCTCGATAACCTCGAAATCGGTGTGACTTTGTGATCCATCAATGTCAAAAACCACACTGGCCAACTGTCCAAACGGTATGACTTTTTCTTGATTGGACATTCTCAACTGGATAGGTGACCATGATAGCTTTGGTCGCCCCATCTGCTGCCATGTCTGCTTAGTCAAGACATTGACCTCTTATCCCAGGTCAAGAATGATTTCATCCATTTTGTAATCTCCTATCTGCGCATTGAGTCTCATCTCTCTGCCTATTCTCTTATGTTTCTTGATATGATGAATTGCATTATCAGTAGTGTCTTCTCCACTGCGTAGTTCATGCTGATCTATAACCTTCTGCAGTTATGTTATAACATCCGGGTTCTTTAACAATTTCATGCAGCTTCGAAGGAACTGCGCAACAGAGGTGCATGTCTTTGCTGCGGTGCTTGTGTTGTCATAAGCAGTTGGTATGTCTTCCACATACGGCATTTGACTGCCCAACGGGATCGTTGGCGACCTCCGTGCCAATTCTCTAAGGATATCCCGCGCTTCTGTGAACGCTCCTTTGTTCTTCGCCAGGTCGAAGGCAGGTGTCTTCTTGGTAGCTTTTCTTAACCATTGTGTGTCAAGGGATGTTTGTTTAGTTCCAAAATCGCTAGAAGTCAAATCTTCTGCTCCTCGATCGCGCCCTGTTGCAGCACCACTGCGCGTTACTACATTGATGCTTGGATCTTCAGGTCTCCTTTCTGCTGCAATCCACTGAATTTTTGGAGTCAATGGGTCTATTAGTCCGCATTTCTCCATCTCGACCTCTAGTACGGGGCAATATTTAATAACATGCTCAAAATATTTACAGTAATTGCACATAGTGCATGGGTTGGTACAATCCCTAGAAACATGACCTGGTTGGCCACAATTATAGAAAATTACTTGACCGCGGCCTCTTCCTTACGTCGGGCCTCTTCCTCTTCCGCGGTATCTACCACCTAGTTGGCCTCTATATCCCCCCTAGTCATACTGTGGATTCTCTTGCTTCAGTTGGTTGTCTTCTTGGACGTGGTATATTCCAACACCTCGCATCGCTTCCATATCATGCTTTCTTTCATTCATCAGCTCATATGCGCCACAGTTGGATTCATCATGTCCAAATGATTTACAGAAATTAAAATACAAGCTCTTAGGTGTTTTTACATATTTCTGTATGAGATAACAGTCTTCTGGTCAGTGTCCTCTGCTTCTGCAGATTTCACACCAGGGTGCCTGGTTCTGAATAATCGGGTTTGGTGCACCGCTGTTAAGATAGTCTTGAAATAAAGGGAAATGTTCTCTGGTGTGGCCTTCTCCCTTACAACTTGTACACCAGACGTCGTGCCTTGGTTCATATCTTTTTTCCTTTCCATTCTTCATGCTTTGCAGTTCTAGTGTCAACGTGGTCAACTGGTTCTAGATCTGTGACATCCCAAAACTAGTCTCGTTGATCGGCGAAGCCTCTAGCTTCATTGCGATCTCTAGGGCCTCTGCCTGTGATGCAACCTTTTGCTGCATCAATGGTTGTCTAATGTGGGGTAGCATTGCAACAATGAACCATTCTTTATGTTGTTGTGGAGCTATCACAAATGTTACTTGGTCTAGGAGTGTTTTAAACTTCTGGTCAAATTCCTAGACTATTTCGTTAGGTTTCTGCTTAATCTCTTTCAACTCAATGATACATTGGGATTGGGATTTTGGTTTCTTAAAATCTGCTACCATCGTAGCCTTTATTTCTGCTAAGGTTCTTGGCTATGCTTGAGAATATTTCATAAACCAATGGAGGGCTTTGTCCCTGAAAGTAGTGACGAGCTGCACTCTCTTCACAACATCATCCTGAATTTGCTTTACACTCCATATGGCTTCACATAGAAACCAATACTGATCAGGGTCTTCCAGACCCATTCCTCTGAATATCGGCAGTTTTATGTCGTTATCTATCATTCTCCCTCATGGTGGTGTATTGGTGTTCTGATTTTGGGGAGGGTTCTGAGTGGAAAAAGTAAAGGGGATATTTGGAATAGTGCTAGGGATACCACTCTGTGGGCTATTTTGAGACTGGGTGTTCTGGAATGGACCAGTATTAATATTCCACGAGGTGGGCTGCGCGACGCTCGCAGCGGGTGGGTTCTGAGGTAGGATGGCACAGTATCTAGAACCAGCGGGTTCTGCAGTGTAATAGGATGGATGGTGGCTGATGACGGTGCAGTCTGATTATTAAGGTCACACGGGAGTTCTGTATTCACATGGAGTCCAGGTCCTCCCAGGCTCTTTTCTTTATTAAACTTATATCTCTTTCCACTTCTCAGGTTATGTCTCTCTTCGTCAGAATCACTATATATGCTATTGACCATGATAGATGTGAAAATATTACTGCATTCTTAAAATGCCTTTTTTAAGCTAAAAGCATTTTAATGTATATACTGAGGTTGTTCAGGAAATTACCTCTGAATCCTTTGAAGAAGTATGCTTCGGCTTGACTGTAGGACTTCAGCGTGTTTACAGTAAATTCTGTGACAAATCCTTCAAGTATGCTATCAACCCAGAAGTTGACTGCTCGCATCAGTGGGATGTCTATTGCTTTGAGCTGTGCTGTGAGCTCTGGAGTCCACTCTATATCTAATCCTCCTTGAAAACAGGTTTTCTTTTTTGTGAGTTGTGATATCCACTCGTGCAACTCGTTTCCAAACGAAGCCCAGAAAATCTCGTGAATCTCTCTTCACAAGTATCTGTTCAACCACTGTACATCAGTGAGACATGGATGTCTGTTCTCTTTCTTTGCAAAATCTCTTTCAATCTTGTCACACCAATCCCCAATCTCTTTCTTTTCAGGATGCCAATTGTCTGAACCCAATGGGAACTGGTATTCTTCTTCACACATTACTTTCCGACCACATTATTGCATCATTGGTCTTAGTCGGGAAACATAACCATTTGTTGGCTGTAAATAACCTTCCGGAGGTTTTCAACATAGACCCAGGTACTTTGCGGTTCAAGGAACCAACAAAACCCCTATTCACTGGCCCTCTCCACAACAGACTGTGCATATCCTAAGGTCTCACCCAAGGCAAAGCTGAGGGGGTGGTTGCGGAATCAAGTTTCCATAACCGGGCAATGCGATGGGGGAAAGGTTGATAAGCAACGCAAAACCTTGCAGACTAGTGTGGACAAACAACTGCGCGAACCTTCTATTCCGCTTCGGGTGCTTCAACGCGCAATTGTGCTTGCGCACTTGCGCCTCTAATTACCGTGCGATACAAGATACCTTTGCGTTATGATAGTAAGCTATCAGTAGCTTACATCGAAGCAAATCTCAATGACTCGACGTGTCAACTAGACTGCGAGTCCCTGCCAGGATGATTAATTCTAACCAATCATACTTAGCATTCTTTATCCCTTCAAACCTCTTGAGTTCTTATCATTAAGTTGTAGGTGATTGAATAAACATATAATTACTGCGAGCTCCAACACTGCGCCTAAATTCAATGTTCAACTATGCGACTAATTGGTAGATTCATACATTCCCAGACTCGTAAGTGTTGAATACTCAACATTCCTCCATGCATATATTGCTTAACATATTATTCCCATTCTCTGTAGCAAAGACATATAAAATCAATCACATAACATAAGACTTCAGCATTAAACATTCATACCAAGCAAATGAACAATTATAAACACACAATAATCGCATAACACAGAATTTAACGTGGTTCACCCCCCGGATGGAGGCTATGTCCACAAGAATGGTTGTTAATATTGCTCTTAATGGGAAGGGTACAACTGTTCTTAGTCTGCACACTCAGCTGCAGACTCTCTCCTCTCTCAGATAGGTCTCTGCGCACTCAACTGCAGAGCCTTTACAATGGCTTCTCAAGCTTAAGATTCTACAATACTCAAATACTTAACCAAAACTGAAGAGTAACCTTTCCCTTACAAAATTGTGCCTTATTTATAGATCATGCCCGTAGGTCATGTCTTTACAATCATTAGGCCGAAACCCTAAGGTTTCCAAAACTGGCGTGGCTAACTGCCACCCTAGTTGTCACCGTTGATAGCCTGCTTCGCCTGCTCCAGCTGGGTCACTCGTGGCTCACACGCTCTTCTGACAGCCGCAATCCTCAAAATGGTTACAACTGCATCATGGCCTGTCCCTTTCCACTCCTTCACCTACTTGTCACCATCAGCGTCGTGGCCTAGCTTCTCAACTGCTTGCCGCCTCACGTTTGAACAGGTTGCTTTCATCTGCCATCCACCTATTCCTTACCCAAAATAGGTCATATCCTCGTCTGACCTTTACCCATGTTATGAACCAAAAATAGCTCATGCAATACTATGCGCATCGTTCCACTACGCGACCGTGCCTTAGTTATTTCCATCGCGCGACATGTGCAATTTCTCAAAATTGTCTATCGCATGTTGCCGTGTGCAATTCGCACTTAACAAAACTGCTTCCTCTTCCCGCTGTAGCGTGCAATGCACAATTATAAAAATTGCCTTTTCTTTCTGTCGCAGCGCACAACGTATGATTTTCCACACTTGTATATTTTTCCAACCCATTTGGGCCCCGCCCAACACATGCATGTCAAAAAGGTTATAAATTTGAAGCTTGGTATGATAAGTATGTGTTGAAAGATATCAAACAAAACTTTAAAATTTTTTCTTCTAGTCTTGTTGATCATAATGTTGGATTATATAAGTTTACTGGTTTTAATTCAAGTAAAAATCAACTTTTTTTTATCTTATGTTTTTCACGCTAATGAACTTAGCAAATTATGACATAAAAGGTCAGGTCACTTGAATTATGGTAAAATGAAAATGATGTCTAAAATAGTAGATGGATTACCTTCAATTTTTTCCACTAAAGGAGTTTGTGAAGGTTGTGTTCTTGGTAGACATCATAAGGAAATGTTTGATAAAGGTAAAGCTTGGCGTGCTAAAGAATCATTGCAATTAATTCATAGCGATATTTGTAGTGCTCTTAAAACTCCTTCGTTGTCTCTCCAAGAATCAAGAAGTGAATGAAGAATCTCCACTAGAATCTGAACCAAATAATGAGCAGAAAAAACAAGGAGACTTCAAATGACTCAAAGAAGTCTCACCCATACATCCATGAATGTGAGAATCATAAAGATGTAACAAAGTATGTGGCTGCCAACAAAAATGCTCTCCCATCATAAATCTATTCATCCAAGTGTTGGATGAAGTTCCTCTAACATCAAATGAACCCAGTGTTGAGCAAGAAAAACCATGAGTATTCAAGTGACTCAAATCCATATCATAGGTGCATCCATGTAGATGTGAATCATCATAAAGTGACAAATTATGCTGCTGCAAATGTGAATAAGAATGTGCTCCAACCATGTCATCATAAAAGTTAAATCTAGGAGTTCCATACTCCTCATGTGGCACCATCAAAAAGAACCCTTTCACCCATACTTCATTGAGACTAATACTGCAAAACATGGAATTGCAGGATGTAGGAGAATGTACTAACTCACCCAAATGATCAAAAAGTTCAGGAGTTTCATCATGGGAAGGATCCATGTGGGTAGTATCATGCAGCTCCTTCAAAAGTGTGAACTCTTTGTCATATTTTGGTTCCAATGTAGAGGAATCATGCTCTTCTTTAAAAATTGCATAACCTTCATCAAGAGGCAATTCAAATTCCTCTTCCACCACATCAAGTGTTTGGATCTCTTCAAGTTCACCTTCAAACACATCAAGAACATTCAAATTTTCACATTTCTCATGACCCACCATGTCATGAGAATCCTCCAAACAATCTACCATTTGACAATCTGAAACATAGGAGGAAAAACAAGTATCTTGCAACTTTTCAAGAAGTTGCTCATTTTGAATTGTGAGCTTATGAATATCCTCATTATTCTTCAAGTATGCATCATGTAACAATTCATTAAGCTCAAACAAATGGTTTCTATCAAAAAGCAAAGACATAAAATTACCTTTGATGTGGCACATTGCTCTTTGAATCTTCTCCATGTCTTCAAGGAAGGATGTTTCCTCCAATGAAGTAGCTCTCCAACAAGAATTTGACACCAATGCTTGAGTGTCATGGAGAATGCTGAGGGACTCTTGGATATTATTTTCATTCATCTTTAAGGACCCTTCAAGAAAATGAGGCTCTTGTAAATGAACCTCATCATCTTCTTCAATTTTGCTTGGACCAACTTCATGAAGCTCAAGTGGTGATGGGGAAGTTGATCTTGGTTCTTCTTCAACCGCTACAAGGTATTCATTATCATGCTTAATGAAACTTGCACTTGTAGAAACACTTTCAAAAGTGATCTCTATGTCACCAACATAGAGGTGTGAGCACCCATCAGTAGGTACTCCTTCATAGTTTAAGCATCCATCAGTAGATGCTCTTTGGTTCATGTCTAAGCTAGAAGGTGTCTCGAAATGATCTTCCATATTTTCAATAGAATCTTCTTCATGCTCTTGTGATGTCTCTTCCTTTTGCTCATTAAAGCAAGCTGATGCATTTTTCCCCTTGTTTTCCTTAGGATCAATATATTTGGAATCTCTTCTTGAATAAATCTCAAAAGCTCTCCTCAAGGAGGACATCATTTCATGCACACATATATGATACTCGCTCCAAGGGTTTTTACAAGAAGGGCATAAACCTTTCTTCACTAACTCCACATCTTCATTTTTGGGCCTATTTTCAAAAACATGTTCAGCATAGTACTCAAAAGACATGGCATTTTGTGTATTTTTGCTAAAAGTAAGATATTCTTGATATTTTTGATATTGTTGGGGCAAGGTTTTATATTTTGCTCTCCATCTTTGGAACTCACTCATAGAATTATCCTTGGTTGGTGTGACACACTCATATTCATCAGATTTAAATTCATAAGAATAATCTTCATTTCTCTTGAAATTGTAAGAAGTGTTGCATGATGGCACCTCTTCCTCATACCATTCACATTCTGCTTCATATTGCTCATAAGCATCTGCATATTCCTCATAAGAATTGTACTCATAGGATTCATCATAATAGTAAGACATGGCTGCCAATTATTCTTGAATGTATGTACCTAATACACAGGTGCAAGGACCATGCTCTGATACCACTGTAATGTCCCTTGTTAGGAATTTTATTAAAATTGCGATTTTCCACTTTTTTCCTTGGTTCGACCTTTGACTAGTTTCGATCTCTAGGTCCCAAATTTGCCCCAAATGATCCCAAATCTTCTGAGAAGGTATATGAATGATATTAGAACATAAATATGTGTTTTAGGGATGCCTTTGTACCTTTAAAACACTTCTGCAAATACTTTTTCAATTCTGGTCAATGTAGTTAACTTTACTAGTGATTTCCCTTTGACTAGTATTGGTCTCTAGGTCTCAAATTGACTCCAAATGCCTTCAAATATTCAAGGAAGGTTTATGAATGATATTAGGAATTGAATATGATGTTCAGGGATAACATATGGCCACCAAAAGACCTCTACAAACTCTCTTAAGATTCTTGACCAAGTATGCAATTTTACTAGTAATTTGGGGTTCAAATCCCCCTAAGGTAAGTACTGAAAATGGCTTCCCAAATGCCTCCAAACCCACTCAAATTTATGAAAAGAGGTATGTAATGTGTTAATTATGTTATTAAGGTCTCATATGCACCATTAATGGTTTATTACAACTGTTCTCACCCTCTTCCATTCAACTGCAAAAATCCCCAATTCGACCCTTGGGGAAATGGCACTATTTCTTCTCCCAATGCAATTAAACTGAGTAAAAATGCTTCAAATGCTCAAGTACAGTACATGAAAATTGTATAAGACATCCATGGAAGTATATTTATCACAAATATATCATAGAATCATCCATTCATTCGAAATCATCATCAATACATTGGCTCACAACAAGGTAGTGGGGAAATGGCATTGTTCTTCCATTAAAAATGAGATTTATACATTTCTACTTGGAATTTCGACCTGAAACTTTTTGGAGATGAAGAACAGAGTATTTAATTCATATTACAAAATAAATGGGGCATTAGAAGCTCCCCCAAAGAGTACAATAGCTCACCAAAAACGCCCTCCCTCAAGGATCAAGAATATGCCATCAAAATTGGAAATGGTTGAAGGAGCGATCTGCAATAGAAGAAACCATGAGCTGCCCTGTAGCTTACACCTGCAAATAAAGACTCCATTAAAGCTCCAAATGAAAGGTCTGAATGGCCTTTCCAATTGCCAACTTGGATGGGAATCTTTCACCCTCGAAATTGGCTAAGGCAAGAAACTAGTCATCCACTAGCTCTCCCTCTTCACAAATGCAATTGCAAATTCTACAAATGATCAAAAGCCATTCTAATACTTCATTTCTACATTTTATTACCAACATTATCCTTCTAAGGGTCGAAATCCTCTCAATAGATTCAATAGATTTTCATTTAGGAAATATTCCACATTTGCCACTTGTCTCCTAGTTCCAACCTTCCATCTTCTCCCAAATTCGATTTTGAGTCTCTTTGGATTCTCCCACTCCCAAATTCGCCTTCTTTGAGCCTATTTTTGGGGCTGACATGTCATAGTGGTCAGATGTCAGAGGTCAGGTCTGCAATTTGTCATAGTTGTCATAGATGCTCCATCATTGGTGTCATAGGGCTAGGGAATCTAGCCCAAGTGTCCACAAACTTCCACTTTGACTCTTTATCTTCCATGGAGGTTACCAATCCTTCCAAATTCGACCTAAGATGCTCAATGACATGTGTTATGACTTACCAACTCACCCAAGAGTGTTCACATTCCCATTAATTCGAATTTGCAAAAGAGAGATACCATGTATTATGAAAAATCAAGCTAGTGTGGGTCCCACATCCTCCATATGTCTCCAAAACCATTTGTCACTTAGGATTTCTCTTGAATTTCTTTATTCACTCTATTTATTAAATACTTGAACCCTTCTAATGTCTAAACATCATTTATTATCCCCCTTATTCCAAATCCCAAAGCTTCCACCCCAAACCTAGGAAACTAGTAATTTTCCTCCTTGGCAATTATTTGACCCTTAACACCAATTTTACAAACTCTAATGAATATGGCTAATGTGATTAGGCCATTGTGACCCAATTCCAAATTTGGGACATGACAAATCCTCCCTTCCCAATATTGCTTGTCCTCAAGCAATTTCAAACATGGGTGTTGAAGAACCTGCTTTCTGTATAATTCTTTGAAGTTGCCATTGAATTGCCAAACCTTGAGTCTTTGAGTTTCCATGAATATTTTAGAGAGGAACCACCATGCTTGCTGTTGCACTACTCTTATTAAAATCACTTTATTAAGTGGGGAATCCATCTCCCATGCTGCTTGTTTCCCAAAAAAAAATGAAACCAATGAGACAAAAATTATTCCAGGGTCCCATTGCTTGTATTGCACCCCAACAATTAAGAGTGCTCTCCAACCTACACCATTAGATAAGAGGATTCCTGGATCCCATTTTCTTGTATGCATTCTTCCAAACATCATGAGTACCAAATATATATTATCAAAGTACATAACAACATAATGAAAATGTACATCAAGGATATGCTTCATCAAAGAGTCATGAAAGTGCTTATACCTCCAAGCAAGTAGACCACCATTTTCCAAGTGCATACAAGCTTCAAGTGACCAATCAAATCTGCTCCAATGACATAGGTGAGGATCCCATGTCCTATAATGCTGCTCCAAAAGGATGTGATATGCATCAAAATATTCAGCCATGTATTCTTTCATCCAAGAAGTGAATGAAGAATCTCCACTAGAATCTGAACCAAATAATGAGCAGAAAAAACAAGGAGACTTCAAATGACTCAAAGAAGTCTCACCCATACATCCATGAATGTGAGAATCATAAAGATGTAACAAAGTATGTGGCTGCCAACAAAAATGTTCTCCCATCATAAATCTATTCATCCAAGTGTTGGATGAAGTTCCTCTAACATCAAATGAACCCAGTGTTGAGCAAGAAAAACCATGAGTATTCAAGTGACTCAAATCCATATCATAGGTGCATCCATGTAGATGTGAATCATCATAAAGTGACAAATTATGCTGCTGCAAATGTGAATAAAAATGTGCTCCAACCATGTCATCATAAAAGTTAAATCTAGGAGTTCCATACTCCTCATGTGGCACCATCAAAAAGAACCCTTTCACCCATACTTCATTGAGACTAATACTGCAAAACATGGAATTGCAGGATGTAGGAGAATGTACTAACTCACCCAAATGATCAAAAAGTTCAGGAGTTTCATCATGGGAAGGATCCATGTGGGTAGTATCATGCAGCTCCTTCAAAAGTGTGAACTCTTTGTCATATTTTGGTTCCAATGTAGAGGAATCATGCTCTTCTTTAAAAATTGCATAACCTTCATCAAGAGGCAATTCAAATTCCTCTTCCACCACATCAAGTGTTTGGATCTCTTCAAGTTCATCTTCAAACACATCAAGAACATTCAAATTTTCACATTTCTCATGACCCACCATGTCATGAGAATCCTCCAAACAATCTACCATTTGACAATCTGAAACATAGGAGGAAAAACAAGTATCTTGCAACTTTTCAAGAAGTCGCTCATTTTGAATTGTGAGCTTATGAATATCCTCATTATTCTTCAAGTATGCATCATGTAACAATTCATTAAGCTCAAACAAATGGTTTCTATTAAAAAGAAAAGACATAAAATTACCTTTGATGTGGCACATTGCTCTTTGAATCTTCTCCATGTCTTCAAGGAAGGATGTTTCCTCCAATGAAGTAGCTCTCCAACAAGAATTTGACACCAATGCTTGAGTGTCATGGAGAATGCTGAGGGACTCTTGGATAATATTTTCATTCATCTTTAAGGACCCTTCAAGAAAATGAGGCTCTTGTAAATGAACCTCATCATCTTCTTCAATTTTGCTTGGACCAACTTCATGAAGCTCAAGTGGTGATGGGGAAGTTGATCTTGGTTCTTCTTCAACCGCTACAAGGTCTTCATTATCATGCTTAATGAAACTTGCACTTGTAGAAACACTTTCAAAAGTGATCTCTATGTCACCAACATAGAGGTGTGAGCACCCATCAGTAGGTACTCCTTCATAGTTTAAGCATCCATCAGTAGATGCTCTTTGGTTCATGTCTAAGCTAGAAGGTGTCTCGAAATGATCTTCCATATTTTCAATAGAATCTTCTTCATGCTCTTGTGATGTCTCTTCCTTTTGCTCATTAAAGCAAGCTGATGCATTTTGCCCCTTGTTTTCCTTAGGATCAATATATTTGGAATCTCTTCTTGAATAAATCTCAAAAGCTCTCCTCAAGGAGGACATCATTTCATGCACACATATATGATACTCGCTCCAAGGGTTTTTACAAGAAGGGCATAAACCTTTCTTCACTAACTCCACATCTTCATTTTTGGGCTTATTTTCAAAAACATGTTCAGCATAGTACTCAAAAGACATGGCATTTTGTGTATTTTTGCTAAAAGTAAGATATTCTTGATATTTTTGATATTGTTGGGGCAAGGTTTTATATTTTGCTCTCCATCTTTGGAACTCACTCATAGAATTATCCTTGGTTGGTGTGACACACTCATATTCATCAGATTTAAATTCATAAGAATAATCTTCATTTCTCTTGAAATTGTAAGAAGTGTTGCATGATGGCACCTCTTCCTCATACCATTCACATTCTGCTTCATATTGCTCATAAGCATCTGCATATTCCTCATAAGAATTGTACTCATAGGATTCATCATAATAGTAAGATATGGCTGCCAATTATTCTTGAATGTATGTACCTAATACACAGGTGCAAGGACCATGCTCTGATACCACTGTAATGTCCCTTGTTAGGAATTTTATTAAAATTGCGATTTTCCACTTTTTTCCTTGGTTCGACCTTTGACTAGTTTCGATCTCTAGGTCCCAAATTTGCCCCAAATGATCCCAAATATTCTGAGAAGGTATATGAATGATATTAGAACATAAATATGTGTTTTAGGGATGCCTTTGTACCTTTAAAACACTTATGCAAATACTTTTTCAATTCTGGTCAATGTAGTTAACTTTACTAGTGATTTCCCTTTGACTAGTATTGGTCTCTAGGTCTCAAATTGACTCCAAATGCCTTCAAATCTTCAAGGAAGGTTTATGAATGATATTAGGAATTGAATATGATGTTCAGGGATAACATATGGCCACCAAAAGACCTCTACAAACTCTCTTAAGATTCTGGACCAAGTATGCAATTTTACTAGTAATTTGGGGTTCAAATCCCCCTAAGGTAAGTACTGAAAATGGCTTCCCAAATGCCTCCAAACCCACTCAAATTTATGAACAGAGGTATGTAATGTGTTAATTATGTTATTAAGGTCTCATATGCACCATTAATGGTTTATTACAACTGTTCTCACCCTCTTCCATTCAACTGCAAAAATCCCCAATTCGACCCTTGGGGAAATGGCACTATTTCTTCTCCCAATGCAATTAAACTGAGTAAAAATGCTTCAAATGCTCAAGTAAAGTACATGAAACTTGTATAAGACATCCATGGAAGTATATTTATCACAAATATATCAGAGAATCATCCATTCATTCGAAATCATCATCAATACATTGGCTCACAACAAGGTAGTGGGGAAATGGCATTGTTCTTCCATTAAAAATGAGATTTATACATTTCTACTTGGAATTTCGACCTGAAAATTTTTGGAGATGAAGAAAAGAGTATTTAATTCATATTACAAAAGAAATGGGGCATTAGAAGCTCCCCCAAAGAGTACAATAGCTCACCAAAAACGCCCTCCCTCAAGGATCAAGAATATGCCATCAAAATTGGAAATGGTTGAAGGAGCGATCTGCAATAGAAGAAACCATGAGCTGCCCTGTAGCTTACACCTACAAATAAAGACTCCATTAAATCTCCAAATGAAAGGTCTGAATGGCCTTTCCAATTGCCAACTTGGATGGGAATCTTTCACCCTCGAAATTGGCTAAGGCAAGAAACTAGTCATCCACTAGCTCTCCCTCTTCACAAATGCAATTGCAAATTCTACAAATGATAAAAAGCCATTCTCATACTTCATTTCTACATTTTATAACCAACATTAGCCTTCTAAGGGTCGAAATCCTCTCAATAGATTCAATAGATTTTCATTTAGGAAATATTCCACATTTGCCACTTGTCTCCTAGTTCCAACCTTCCATCTTCTCCCAAATTCGATTTTGAGTCTCTTTGGATTCTCCCACTCCCAAATTCTCCTTCTTTGAGCCTATTTTTGGGGCTGACATGTCATAGTGGTCATATGTCAGAGGTCAGGTCTACAATTTGTCATAGTTGTCATAGATGCTCCATCATTGGTGTCATAGGGCTAGGGAATCTAGCCCAAGTGTCCACAAACTTCCACTTTGACTCTTTATCTTCCATGGAGGTTACCAATCCTTCCGAATTCGACCTAATATGCTCAATGACATGTGTTATGACTTACCAACTCACCCAAGAGTGTTCACATTCCCATTAATTCGAATTTGCAAAAGAGAGATACCATGTATTATGAAAAATCAAGCTAGTGTGGGTCCCACATCCTCCATATGTCTCCAAAACCATTTTTCACTTAGGATTTCTCTTGAATTTCTTTATTCACTCTATTTATTAAATACTTGAACCCTTCTAATGTCTAAACATCATTTATTATCCCCCTTATTCCAAATCCCAAAGCTTCCACCCCAAACCTAGGAAACTAGTAATTTTCCTCCTTGGCAATTATTTGACCCTTAACACCAATTTTACAAACTCTAATGAATATGGCTAATGTGATTAGGCCATTGTGACCCAATTCCAAATTTGGGACATGACAAATCCCCCCTTCCCAATATTGCTTGTCCTCAAGCAATTTCAAACATGGGTGTTGAAGAACCTGCTTTCTGTATAATTCTTTGAAGTTGCCATTGAATTGCCAAACCTTGAGTCTTTGAGTTTCCATGAATATTTTAGAGAGGAACCACCATGCTTGTTGCTGCACTACTCTTATTAAAATCACTTTATTAAGTGGGGAATCCATCTCCCATGCTGCTTGTTTCCCAAAAAAAAATGAAACCAATGAGACAAAAATTATTCCAGCGTCCCATTGCTTGTATTGCACCCCAACAATTAAGAGTGCTCTCCAACCTACACCATTAGATAAGAGGATTCCTGGATCCCATTTTCTTGTATGCATTCTTCCAAACATCATGAGTACCAAATATATATTATCAAAGTACATAACAACATAATGAAAATGTACATCAAGGATATGCTTCATCAAAGAGTCATGAAAGTGCTTATACCTCCAAGCAAGTAGACCACCATTTTCCAAGTGCATACAAGCTTCAAGTGACCAATCAAATCTGCTCCAATGACATAGGTGAGGATCCCATGTCCTATAATGCTGCTCCAAAAGGATGTGATATGCATCAAAATATTCAGCCATGTATTCTTTCATCCAAGAAGTGAATGAAAAATCTCCACTAGAATCTGAACCAAATAATGAGCAGAAAAAACAAGGAGACTTCAAATGACTCAAAGAAGTCTCACCCATACATCCATGAATGTGAGAATCATAAAGATGTAACAAAGTATGTGGCTGCCAACAAAAATGTTCTCCCATCATAAATCTATTCATCCAAGTGTTGGATGAAGTTCCTCTAACATCAAATGAACCCAGTGTTGAGCAAGAAAAACCATGAGTATTCAAGTGACTCAAATCCATATCATAGGTGCATCCATGTAGATGTGAATCATCATAAAGTGACAAATTATGCTGCTGCAAATGTGAATAAGAATGTGCTCCAACCATGTCATCATAAAAGTTAAATCTAGGAGTTCCATACTCCTCATGTGGCACCATAAAAAAGAACCCTTTCACCCATACTTCATTGAGACTAATACTGCAAAACATGGAATTGCAGGATGTAGGAGAATGTACTAACTCACCCAAATGATCAAAAAGTTCAGGAGTTTCATCATGGGAAGGATCCATGTGGGTAGTATCATGCAGCTCCTTCAAAAGTGTGAACTCTTTGTCATATTTTGGTTCCAATGTAGAGGAATCATGCTCTTCTTTAAAAATTGCATAACCTTCATCAAGAGGCAATTCAAATTCCTCTTCCACCACATCAAGTGTTTGGATCTCTTCAAGTTCATCTTCAAACACATCAAGAACATTCAAATTTTCACATTTCTCATGACCCACCATGTCATGAGAATCCTCCAAACAATCTACCATTTGACAATCTGAAACATAGGAGGAAAAACAAGTATCTTGCAACTTTTCAAGAAGTTGCTCATTTTGAATTGTAAGATTATGAATATCCTCATTATTCTTCAAGTATGCATCATGTAACAATTCATTAAGCTCAAACAAATGGTTTCTATAAAAAAGCAAAGACATAAAATTACCTTTGATGTGGCACATTGCTCTTTGAATCTTCTCCATGTCTTCAAGGAAGGATGTTTCCTCCAATGAAGTAGCTCTCCAACAAGAATTTGACACCAATGCTTGAGTGTCATGGAGAATGCTGAGGGACTCTTGGATATTATTTTCATTCATCTTTAAGGACCCTTCAAGAAAATGAGGCTCTTGTAAATGAACCTCATCATCTTCTTCAATTTTGCTTGGACCAACTTCATGAAGCTCAAGTGGTGATGGGGAAGTTGATCTTGGTTCTTCTTCAACCGCTACAAGGTCTTCATTATCATGCTTAATGAAACTTGCACTTGTAGAAACACTTTCAAAAGTGATCTCTATGTCACCAACATAGAGGTGTGAGCACCCATCAGTAGGTACTCCTTCATAGTTTAAGCATCCATCAGTAGATGCTCTTTGGTTCATGTCTAAGCTAGAAGGTGTCTCGAAATGATCTTCCATATTTTCAATAGAATCTTCTTCATGCTCTTGTGATGTCTCTTCCTTTTGCTCATTAAAGCAAGCTGATGCATTTTGCCCCTTGTTTTCCTTAGGATCAATATATTTGGAATCTCTTCTTGAATAAATCTCAAAAGCTCTCCTCAAGGAGGACATCATTTCATGCACACATATATGATACTCGCTCCAAGGGTTTTTACAAGAAGGGCATAAACCTTTCTTCACTAACTCCACATCTTCATTTTTGGGCCTATTTTCAAAAACATGTTCAGCATAGTACTCAAAAGACATGGCATTTTGTGTATTTTTGCTAAAAGTAAGATATTCTTGATATTTTTGATATTGTTGGGGCAAGGTTTTATATTTTGCTCTCCATCTTTGGAACTCACTCATAGAATTATCCTTGGTTGGTGTGACACACTCATATTCATCAGATTTAAATTCATAAGAATAATCTTCATTTCTCTTGAAATTGTAAGAAGTGTTGCATGATGGCACCTCTTCCTCATACCATTCACATTCTGCTTCATATTGCTCATAAGCATCTGCATATTCCTCATAATAATTGTACTCATAGGATTCATCATAATAGTAAGACATGGATGCCAATTATTCTTGAATGTATGTACCTAATACACAGGTGCAAGGACCATGCTCTGATACCACTGTAATGTCCCTTGTTAGGAATTTTATTAAAATTGCGATTTTCCACTTTTTTCCTTGGTTCGACCTTTGACTAGTTTCGATCTCTAGGTCCCAAATTTGCCCCAAATGATCCCAAATCTTCTGAGAAGGTATATGAATGATATTAGAACATAAATATATGTTTTAGGGATGCCTTTGTACCTTTAAAACACTTCTGCAAATACTTTTTCAATTCTGGTCAATGTAGTTAACTTTACTAGTGATTTCCCTTTGACTAGTATTGGTCTCTAGGTCTCAAATTGACTCCAAATGCCTTCAAATCTTCAAGGAAGGTTTATGAATGATATTAGGAATTGAATATGATGTTCAGGGATAACATATGGCCACCAAAAGACCTCTGCAAACTCTCTTAAGATTCTGGACCAAGTATGCAATTTTACTAGTAATTTGGGGTTCAAATCCCCCTAAGGTAAGTACTGAAAATGGCTTCCCAAATGCCTCCAAACCCACTCAAATTTATGAATAGAGGTATGTAATATGTTAATTATGTTATTAAGGTCTCATATGCACCATTAATGGTTTATTACAACTGTTCTCACCCTCTTCCATTCAACTGCAAAAATCCCCAATTCGACCCTTGGGGAAATGGCACTATTTCTTCTCCCAATGCAATTAAACTGAGTAAAAATGCTTCAAATGCTCAAGTAAAGTACATGAAACTTGTATAAGACATCCATGGAAGTATATTTATCACAAATATATCATAGAATCATCCATTCATTCGAAATCATCATCAATACATTGGCTCACAACAGGGTAGTGGGGAAATGGCATTGTTCTTCCATTAAAAATGAGATTTATACATTTCTACTTGGAATTTCGACCTGAAACTTTTTGTAGATGAAGAACAGAGTATTTAATTCATATTAAAAAATAAATGGGGCATTAGAAGCTCCCCCAAAGAGTACAATAGCTCACCAAAAACGCCCTCCCTCAAGGATCAAGAATATGCCATCAAAATTGGAAATGGTTGAAGGAGCGATCTGCAATAGAAGAAACCATGAGCTGCCCTGTAGCTTACACCTGAAAATAAAGACTCCATTAAAGCTCCAAATGAAAGGTCTGAATGGCCTTTCCAATTGCCAACTTGGATGGGAATCTTTCACCCTCGAAATTGGCTAAGGCAAGAAACTAGTCATCCACTAGCTCTCCCTCTTCACAAATGCAATTGCAAATTCTACAAATGATCAAAAGCCATTCTCATACTTCATTTCTACATTTTATAACCAACATTAGCCTTCTAAGGGTCTAAATCCTCTCAATAGATTCAATAGATTTTCATTTAGGAAATATTCCACATTTGCCACTTGTCTCCTAGTTCCAACCTTCCATCTTCTCCCAAATTCGATTTTGAGTCTCTTTGGATTCTCCCACTCCCAAATTCGCCTTCTTTGAACCTATTTTTGGGGCTGACATGTCATAGTGGTCAGATGTCAGAGGTCAGGTCTGCAATTTGTCATAGTTGTCATAGATGCTCCATCATTGGTGTCATAGGGCTAGGGAATCTAGCCCAAGTGTCCACAAACTTCCACTTTGACTCTTTATCTTCCATGGAGGTTACCAATCCTTCCAAATTCGACCTAAGATGCTCAATGACATGTGTTATGACTTACCAACTCACCCAAGAGTGTTCACATTCCCATTAATTCGAATTTGCAAAAGAGAGATACCATGTATTATGAAAAATCAAGCTAGTGTGGGTCCCACATCCTCCATATGTCTCCAAAACCATTTGTCACTTAGGATTTCTCTTGAATTTCTTTATTCACTCTATTTATTAAATACTTGAACCCTTCTAATGTCTAAACATCATTTATTATCCCCCTTATTCCAAATCCCAAAGCTTCCACCCCAAACCTAGGAAACTAGTAATTTTCCTCCTTGGCAATTATTTGACCCTTAACACCAATTTTACAAACTCTAATGAATATGGCTAATGTGATTAGGCCATTGTGACCCAATTCCAAATTTGGGACATGACACTCAACAAGAAGGTATAGATTATACTGAAACTTTTGCTTTGGTTGCTAAAATGAACACAATAAGAACTATTATTTCACTTGCTGCATCATTGTAAAATTAGTCACAGCAGATCTAATGAACAAGTAAATCAATCACAACAGATGAACATAGAAAATATGGTGCAAAACTGTGCAAAACATGCAGCAGTGCTCAATATCCCAATAAGGGTGAATGAATTACAATAGAATACAATCTCTGTCAATGAGCAATTCGAATTGACTAAGTAGGCCATTCGAATCACTGAATGGAGTAGCTTGACTCCAACTAGGAGTACTCATCATCAATCGGTGGTGGTCATCAATGCACAAGAACCAGTCATCCAGGTGTCAATCTGAGTCTAACTGAGTGTGTCATGTGTAACTGAAGTGTGTAGCACTGATTAAGGAAAGGAGGCTCAGTGGGGGGCGCATGGGAGACTAACTGAAGTCAGAAAAAGTCATCTAGTCGGGAGTGAAACTAGCCTCAAATCAGGGAGAATCAGAGCTAATTGAATGTAACTGAAGTGGAACTGCAGTGGTAGGTGAACAAGTGTGCCCTTCTCTGGAAGTAGGTGAGAAGTGGGCGCCTTTCATCCTAGGAGGGCTAAAACACTGTAGTAAGTGGCTCCCAGGTGCTAGAATAAGGTGGATAAGGTGCTGGAGGCATCAAACTGGTGACTGGGATGCATGCAAGTGCATGCAGGTGCATGCAAACCCTAGATTTTGCATGCAAACCCTAATTGCATGCAAGATCCTAAAAAATATGATGTGGATATCCGAACACCGCCCCTCAAGCTAGACTATGATGTGCAAAAAATAATGTGGGGCCCTGGTAACTAAGACCAAAGGTCACCCCGATACAATAATCCAAAAAATGCTAAAAATAAACTAAGTGAGGAAAGAGGGAAAACCCAGTGGGAAGAAAGCCCCCCCTCAAGATAAAGCATAATAATGAATCAATCTGTCTCCACCATGATGGAACTCACCCCCAACAGTGAACGGAGGTAAGAGAACTTCTTCTCAGTGAAGCTCTTGGTGAAGATGTCTGCAATTTGCTCATCAGTAGGGCAATATTGCAGAATGATGGTGCGGTCATGCACCAACTGTCGAATGTAATGCATATGAATCTCAATGTGTTTGGTCCTCTGCCGCTGAACTGGATCTGTGGAGATCTTGATAGCACTTTGATTGTCACAAAATAGGACAGTCGAAGTAGTGCCACCAAAACCAAACTCGGAAAGAATACCCTGCAACCAAACTGCCTGAATGCAGGCATTGACTGCCCCTCGATACTCTGCCTCTGCTGAAGAAAGTGCAATGGCTGCTTGATTTTTGCTGGACCAGAAAATAGCACCATGACCAATCATGAAAACATAACCAGAAGTGGAATTCCGATCAATGCTATCACCTGCCCAATCTGAATCAGTAAAACCAATGAAATCTAGCTCAGAATCTGCAGCATAATGTATGCCAAACTGTCTCGTACCTTGCACATACTGCAAGATCCGCTTGGCTGCTCGCCAATGAAGCTCATGTGGCTGCTGCATATATATTGACACGGCACTCACGGCATATGAGATATCAGGCCGTGAGTGTGTCAAATAAAGTAGTGAACCAATCAACTGTCGATACATACTGCAATCTGCAAGCGGTGTGGAATCTCCCTCCTCAAGACTGATTCCTGAGAGGAATGGGAATGGGGCTGCCTTACATTCAGCCATATTAAACTTCAATAACAGGTCAGAAGCATATTTTTGCTGAGATATAGTGATCCCATCAAAATTTTGAGCTATCTCCAAGCCCAAAAAATGACTCAGCAAGTCCAAATCGCTCATGTCAAAAGCTAGATTTAAGGTAGATTTTAGCTTGTTTATTCAAGTAAGTGTGCTACCAGTAATGAGCAGATCATCAACATAAAGTACAATAACCAACAAATTACCTTTAACTCACTGAAGATACACATTCGGATCAGATTTGCACGTTTGGAAATTCTGAGAAAGAAGGAAGGAGTCCATCTTTGCGTACCAAGCTCTTGGGGCCTGTTTTAACCCGTACAAATATTTCTTCAATCTACAAACCAATGATGGATCTGATGTATAACCCTCTGGATGCTGCATATAGACCTCTTCAGCAAGGTATCCATATAAAAATGCACTCTTCACATCCATGTGGTGCACTTCCCAGTGCTTGGATGCGGCAATAGCTAAAACAAGGCGGATGGAATCCATCTTTGCAACCGGTGCAAAGGTCTCAGTGTAGTCCACTCCTTGGACTTGGGAAAAACCTTTTGCCACCAACCTTGCTTTATATTTGCTGATAGTGCCATCAGCAGCAACTTTAGTACGGTAGACCCATTTACACTTCACTAATTTTCTTCCAGGTGGAAGAGAAACTAGCTCCCATGTGTTGTTCTTTTGAAGAGAACTGTACTCTTCGTCCATGGCACTTTTCCATCTCGGATCTCGATGAGCTTAATAGTATGATGTAGGATCTGAACTAGTCATCAAATAACAAATCTCAGGAAGAAATGGATCAGCAATAGAAAGAGCCATACCTGCTCTTTGAAAGTCTCCTCTTGTTCGTCTCGGATCAGCAGGATTTCCAAGATTCGAACCAGCAGAATGTAGAGTGTTTTGGGCCCACTTTGGTAACTGAGGAGGATCATAATGGTCGGATTCCGAACCTGATATGTCATGATCATCATATGATGCTACAATATCAGAAATATCAGAACTCATACCTTCATTATCGCTGCTCGGATCTTCTTCTGGTGAAGGCGGTGAATCGGCAGTCTTCTCCTCGACTAGTTGCAATTCTTGAAGCGGTTCTTCAAATTGCACACTGCGCTCTATGAATATCTTTTTAGATCTGATATCCATGAGTTTATATGCTTTTTATTCTTCCCCATATCCTATCAATATGCACTCGATACTTTGTGGATCCAAAGCTCGTCTCTTCTCAAAAGGAATTCTAGCCCATGCAGTAGAGCCAAAAACTCTCAAATTTGACACATCTGGTTTGTGACCAAAGAATGCTTCGAAAGGAGTCATACCTTTCACGGATGAATGTGGAACACGGTTCTGTATATATGCAGCAACATTGATTGCTTCAGCCCAAATATTTGCAGCCAAACCTTTCGATTCAATCATGCATGTAGCCATCTCTTTCAGTGACCGATTTTTCCTTTCCGCTACACCGTTCTGCTGGGGTGTGTAGGGAACTGTATGTTGGATCTTAATTCCGCTTTGGGCACAAAGTTGCAGCAACTCAGACTTGATATATTCCCCACCATTATCAGATCTAAGAGTGTTAGAACAGTAACCACACTTAGTACCATAATCCATAAATTTTTAATTGCCCATGTGCTTAATTAAACCATGTTTTGGATTAAGTGACTATAGTTGGTCAAAAACCCACTTTGAGAGTGTTCACACCCACTTCCAAGCAAAACAGTTCACCCAGCCTCCAGTTTTGTCCACAAGTGTGCCCTCATTTATTGCTGGTGCACCCTCTCTCCTTGTTTTGGGGAATTTTAGTTGACCAAGGGCGCTAGGGTGGATTTTTGCCCTTTTTTGGCTAGATTTGGAGCATTTAATGCTCCCTTGGGCCCCCAAACCTCCTCTACTTGCTCACCCACGCCTGCCTTGAGCTCATTATTGATCCAGCATGCTTCAGCCACCTCCACACCAGAATTCGTGGCTGTTTGGGGTGATTGGGATTGAGTTGGACCCACCTAGGGGGGATTGAGGCCAATTTGGCATTGATGACTTGTACACTCAGCTTGAGCCACCTAATGCTCTCGATTTTCTCATGGATGTAATAAAAACCTGTTGCTAACATTTTCACATGTTAGACAGTCAGTTAATCAAAGATTTGAGCATACATTGTGTGTAAATTTATCATCTTTTTCAAGTTTTTCCATTGTTTTTGCAAATTAATTCAATTTTGTGAGGTTCTCCATAGCTCCTAGATCTTCTGTGATCAAAATACTCACATGGTATCAGAGCCATCGTGGAGTTAGTGAGTTGCAGGCCAACATTGAGCGTTGAACTGCATTCTAGAGAGGATTTCCAGATAAAAATTGAGTGTTTTTTGCAGGTGTTTCAGTAGTTTTCTCACCATTAACGCAGCAGTCATGGAAGCAAACCAAATGTTGCTCACACCCTTCATTTTTTTCGATTGGAAGGCTGAGATGGTCATCAATCTGAGATCTAAGGGTCTCTATAGAGTGACCATGGGCACAGAAGTGGAGCCAAATTCTGCTGTGGAGAAAGCAAAGTACTACAATCGACTTGATGAAGCTTATGGATTGCTATGCCTGAGCATTTCAAGGGAACTCTTGTTTCATACAGACAGTTTGACAACTCCCAATGAAGTATGGGTGAAGCTAGAATCACTCTTTGGGAAAACTGATGAACTGAGAGGCCACCAGCTTGAAAACGAGCTCATTAGCTTGAGCCCAGCGCATTTTGAAACCATCCAGGAGTTCTTCACGAAATTCAAGTCACTGGTGCTTCAACTGCAACAATGTGGAATTGTTAAGAAGGAGGAACAACTAATTCTGTCCATCCTTTCGAAGCTAGGCCCAGAGTTTTCAGTATTTGTTAGCACATTTCACTCAGCCAAAATGACCCTTCGAAATTGGCAAATGCCATCACTAGCTACCTTCATGGAGTGTCTCACTCAGGAGCAGGACAAACTAGTTCAGATGGGCACCATAAAATCAAAGGACCAAGCATTGGCAATGGGTGTTTCAAATGCAAGCAAAGGAAAGCAGAAAGCCAAGAATTCGAAGCAGCAAGAGAAGAGGAAGTTTGACAAGACCAAGTCTGCAGATGGGGGTTCGAATCTGTCAAAGGAGAAGGACAAGAAGGGAAAGGAAAAGACCAAATGCACCTATTTTCATAGGGGATGGCATCCAAAGAGCTCATGTATGAAGAAAACCATTGACTCAATGGCGCAGCTGCTGGAGAAGAACAACATCCCAGTCCCTGAGGGCGCAAGGAAGAAGGAGAGCACCTCAAACCCTGACAATAAGGAGAAGTGTCATGCTTTGGTAGCAGGTACTTCGAATCCCTCATCCTTTATCATTGATTCAGGAGCTTCCAGACATATGGTTTCATCCAGAGAGCTCTTCTCCTCTATGCATTCGAATGGTGGCCCAACAGTTCGAATGGGAGATGATTCAGAAATCCAGACCAAGGGGATTGGTAGGATTGACATGGAGCATGGCTATTTCAGTGATGTGCTCTATGTACCTTCATTGGCTGCAAATTTGCTATCAGTCTATCAAATGACCCATACAGGAGAAGCCAAGAGAGTGACATTCAATCCAGATTTGGTAGAAATCTCAGAAATATCCTCAAATCAAGTTGTGGCTGTAGGGTATGCAGATCATGATGAGAGAATGTACAAATTCTCAAATTTCATTCCAAATTCTAGTGACCATGCTCTTGTCTCTCATGCCAATGAGACCTCCAAGTTGTGGCATGAAAGATTTGGCCACATGAACTACAAATACCTCCAGCAATTGCACAAGGACGAGATGGTGGAAGGGCTTCCAGAAATCAGATCTTCAAATGGTGCATGCATTGGGTGTGTAGTTGGAAAGCATCCTGAGCGCAGCTATGAGAAGGGAATGGCAAGGAGAGCCACTCAACCACTTGGATTGGTACATTCAGACCTCATTGGTCCTCTTCCCACTCCATCATATGGTGGATCAAGGTATGTACTTACATTCATAGATGACTACTCTCGATTCTGCTGGGTTTACTTCCTTAAATTGAAGTCAGAAGTGTTTGAGAAATTGAAGATTTGGAAAGCCCTAGTGGAGAACCATAGTGGTCATAAGATAAAGATCCTTAGGACTGATAATGGAAAGGAATATGTGAATAATAACATTCATCACCTTTGTGAGGAATGTGGCATCCAAATGCAACATTCAATCCCCTACACACCTCAGCAAAATGGTGTGGCAGAGAGGAAAAATAGATCTCTCAAGGAGATGGCTACTTGCATGATTGAAGCTAGGGATCTAAGCCCTAAGCTATGGGCTGAAGCCATCAATTGTGCTGCTCATATTCAGAACAGAGCCTTTCACAAATCAGTCAAAGGAAAACCCCCCTATGAGGCATGGTTTGGCCAAAAACCAAATGTCTCAAATTTCAGGATTTTTGGGTCTAGAGCATGGGCTCGAATTCCATCAGAAAAAAGGAAGGCTTTGGAGCCACAGAGCAGGGAATGTATCATGGTTGGATATGGTGAGGACACAAAGGGCTACAAGCTCTTTGACACATCCACACTTAAAACTTTCATTGAGAGAAGTGTGCAATTCGAAGAAGAACCAATTCCAGATTTTGAGCTTGCACCGGGGGAAAGCTCCTCTCCTCCACACCTTAATGAGATTAGTGATGATTCCACCTCTGATTTTTCTGATATTGCTGAAGATGACATGGCTGAAGATGACATTGCTGTACATGAGTCACCATCAAGGCCCAAGTGGGCTGAAAAAATCATACAAGATGCAGGTGAATTGGCAGGCAATCCCCAAGAGCCCAGGAAGACTAGATCTCAAACAATCAATGCTTCCTTTGCTAATGAGAATGAACTTGCTGATCACTGTTATATGATGATTGGATCTGATCCAACATCATATCAGGAATCTCATCATGATCCAAGGTGGAGAGCAGCAATGCAAGAAGAATTCCAATCTCTCCAAGAGAACAAAACATGGGATTTGGTGCCTCTTCCTCCCAAGAGGAAACTAGTGCAATGTAAGTGGATTTTTCGAACCAAACCTGTTGTTGATGGTTCTGATATGAAATATAAGGCTAGGTTAGTGGCTAAGGGCTACTCACAAATCCATGGTGTGGATTATACAGAGACCTTTGCACCGGTTGCAAAGATGGACTCAATTAGACTAGCTCTAGCCATGGCAGCTAGTAAAGGTTGGGAAGTTCACCACATGGATGTCAAAAGTGCATTCTTGCATGGTGAGCTACAGGAAGAGATATATATGCAGCAGCCTGAAGGATTCCAAGAGGATCCCACACTTGTATGCAGGTTGAAGAAGTCACTCTATGGACTCAAGCAAGCCCCCAGGGCTTGGTATGCCAAAATGGATGCTTTTTTGCTCTCAATTGGTTTCTGTCGATGCAAGTCTGATCCAAATGTTTATTTGCAGCATTGTGATGGTAATTTGAAGGTCATTGTACTGTATGTTGATGATCTCTTAATTATAGGGAGCTGCACCAAACAAATTGGCTCAATTAAAGCTTCTTTGCACAGTGAATTTGCCATGAGCGACCTAGGATTGCTAAGGCAATTTTTGGGTTTGGAAATTGAGCAATCTGAGAGAGGTATATTGCTGAGTCAATCTAAGTATGCTTCAGACCTGTTATTCAAGTTCAAAATGGCTGAATGTAAGGCAGCCAAGTGCCCATTCCTTTCAGGCATAAAACTAGGTGAATTTGAAGACTCTCCGGTGGTGGATTGCACTCTCTATAGGAAGCTAGTTGGAAGTTTGCTGTACCTTACACATACAAGACCTGATTTGTCTTATGCTGTAAGTGCTGTAGCAAGGTATATGCAGCAGCCACATGAGATCCATTGGAAGGCAGCCAAAAGAATCCTTCATTATGTCCAAGGAACAAAGAGCTTCGGGGTACACTATGCAGCTGGTTCTTCACTTCAACTAGCTGGATTTTCTGATTCCGATTGGGCGGGAGATCCCATCGATAGAAAGTCCACTTCAGGTTTTGTGTTTATGTTTGCTGAAGGTCCTATTTGCTGGTCAAGTAAGAAACAGCATACAATTTCTCTTTCATCAGCAGAGGCCGAGTACAGGGCAGCAGTGAACGCAGCCACACAGTGTGTTTGGTTGCAAGGCATTCTTCGGGAGTTTGGTGTTGCTATTGATTCTCCAACCAATATTTGGGTGGATAATCAAAGTGCCATCAAGATATCTACTGATCCAGTACAGAGGCAAAGAACAAAGCACATTGAGATCCACATGCATTACATTCGGGGCTTGGTGCATGACAGGGTGATTTCACTGCAGTATTGCCCATCCACCGAGCAAACTGCTGATATTTTCGCCAAGAGATTTACTGAGAAGACCTTCACTCACTTGAGAGCTTTGCTTGGAGTGAGTGATGGATGGTGATTTCTGCAATTTAATTGCAGGTTCAGCCCCATGTCCATTTTTGAGGGAAGTTTTTATCCCATGAGGTTTTACTTCTTTTCCTCGGTTCATATGGACAAATAAAATTTCTGTTTGTATTGAGGTGACTTGAGCCTTTGTTGCCAAGGCCTCCCACTTATCTTTCATGAGATGTACCAAGTTATGGTTAAGGGGGGGTGTTAGAACAGTAACCACACTTAGTACCATAATCCATAAATTTTTAATTGCCCATGTGCTTAATTAAACCATGTTTTGGATTAAGTGACTATAGTTGGTCAAAAACCCACTTTGAGAGTGTTCACACCCACTTCCAAGCAAACCAGTTCACCCAGCCTCCAGTTTTGTCCACAAGTGCACCCTCATTTATTGCTGGTGCGCCCTCTCTCCTTGTTTTGGGGAATTTTAGTTGACCAAGGGCGCTAGGGTGGATTTTTGCCCTTTTTTGGCTAGATTTGGAGCATTTAATGCTCCCTTGGGCCCCCAAACCTCCTCTACTTGCTCACCCACGCCTGCCTTGAGCTCATTATTGATCCAGCATGCTTCAGCCACCTCCACACCAGAATTCGTGGCTTTTTGGGGTGATTGGGATTGAGTTGGACCCACCTAGGGGGGATTGAGGCCAATTTGGCATTGATGACTTGTACACTCAGCTTGAGCCACCTAATGCTCTCGATTTTCTCATGGATGTAATAAAAACCTGTTGCTAACATTTTCACATGTTAGACAGTCAGTTAATCAAATATTTGAGCATACATTGTGTGTAAATTTATCATCTTTTTCAAGTTTTTCCACTGTTTTTGCAAATTAATTCAATTTTGTGAGGTTCTCCATAGCTCCTAGATCTTCTGTGATCAAAATACTCACAAAGAGCTTTGATCTTGCTCTCAGTGGTGGTCTCAACAGAAGCCTTAAAATCCTTGAATTTTCCAAGCACTTCTGACTTGTTTTTGAGAAAGAATACCCATGTAAAACGGGAAAAATCATCAATAAATGTCAAAACATACCTTGAACCATTTAATGACATATGGGGCAGCAGACCACTGATATCAGAATGGATCAATCCCAAAATATTAGAAGCTCTGCTAGCTTTGCCGCGGTCGAATCTGTGCTCGGGATGCTTCCCAATGATGCAACCCGTGCATATTCCCTTCGAGGAACGGAGTTGTGGGAGCCCATCTACCATGGATTTGTTTGATAACAGCAGCAAATACTTATAATTAAGATGTCCAAATCTTTCATGCCAAATCCTACTAACCTCATTACCATGTGTGCGAAGAGCGGTGGGCTTTGCAAGCGGAATAAAGTGTGAAAACTCATAGCATTTTGCAGTGTGATTTGCCTTTCCGACTGCAACCAGTCTTCCACTTTTGATATCAGAAATTTCAACTGTATTAGGTCTGAATGTAACTTGCTTTGGTTCACCAGTGTGTGTCATTTGATACACAGAAAGGAGATTTGAAGCCAAGGAAGGCACATAGAGAACATTCTGAAAGCTTCCATGTTCTACATGAATCGTACCTTTGCCCTTTGAAGAAATTTTTGAGTCATCTCCCAAATGGATGGGGATAGAGCTGTTTGGATCGAATGAGGAAAAAGAATCAATGTTTGCAGCCATATGATTTGATGCACCCGAATCTATCAAGAGAGTAGTGGGCTTCGAAACCGTTGCCATGAGTGCTTGTCCTCTTTCATGATCATCATTCCTATCCTTCTTCCTTGCACCGTCAAGGAAGGGTTATGTTGTTCTTTTACAAAAGGAGGGCCATTTGATCTATAGTCTTCTTCATACATGAACTTTCGGGATGAAAGCCACGGTTACAATAAGTACATTTAGATTTTTGGTTACCTTCTTTGCCCTTTTGCTTGGATTTCGAACTGGATGGTGCATCCATTTGCTTGCCTTTGTCTTTTTGCTTGTGAGGCTCGAATTTGGGCTTCTCCTTCTTTTGCTTTCCTTTACCATTCGAGATCTTGGGTCCTTGAACATATAGGGCTGAATCTTTGGAGCTTATGGACCCCATTTGAATCAACTTGTCATGCTCTTTTGTGACGGACTCAATGAAGGCATTCAAGGTAGGCATCTTCCAATTCGGGGTAGTTAGCCGACCGGAATTGAAAGTAGAGACAAATACCGAATAATCTTTCCCAAGATTGCTTAGAATGGAGAGGATCAATTGTTTATCCTCTTTGATAACTCCACTGTTCTTCAATTGCAAGTTCAAGTTCTTGAATTTTGTGAAGAATTCATTGATGGTCTCGAAATTCTCAGGACTAAGGGCAATCAATTCATTCTCTAATTGAAAAGCCCTAAGCTCATCCTGCTTGCCAAATAGTGTTTCAAGTTGCTCCCATATATCTTTTGGAGTCTTCAATCCGCTGAGATGGAAGTGAAGATCTTTGGAGATGGAGAGACAAAGAAGACCATAAGCTTCATCAAGCTTGTTGTAATGTTTGGTTCTATCTGATAGATTGCTTGGCTCCAATTCAAGACCAACAGTGACTCGGTAGTAACCTTTTGAACGTAATATGATCTCCATATCATCTTTCCAATCAAAATAATTGAATGGGGTGAGGATAGGCTTTGAAGAAGAGTATTCCATTGCTAGGAGCGAGTCAAACTGATGTAGATGAGCTTGCATGCAGAGAGTAGCGAATGCAAAAGAGGAGTTTGCATGCACAGTGTAGAGAATGCAAAGGAGGAGCTTGATAACCTACAAATCACAATCAAACCAAGAACCGTAAGGTCGAACAATCCACCCTTTTAGAGTTGCATCACACCTGGGATTGGAGATCAAACAATGTTGAATGGGTCCAATGTATCAGATCCAGGAATTATGTGGAAACTCAAGCTTCTGGAGTGGTATTGGAAGTATTTTTAAGCTTTGCATGCACAGGAGCGAATGCCCTTGAGATATCTCATGCCAAAACTTTTTGCAATTTGAGCAATTCAGTCAAATCTTCTTGTACAAACACCTGTAGAAAAGAGATCTTGTCCCTGCAATGGCTCTGATATCATGTAAAATTAGTCACAGTAGATCTAATGAACAAGTAAATCAATCACAACAGATGAACATAGAAAATATGGTGCAAAACTGTGCAAAACATGCAGCAGTGCTCAATATCCCAATAAGGGTGAATGAATTACAATAGAATACAATCTCTGTCAATGAGCAATTCGAATTGACTAAGTAGGCCATTTGAATCACTGAATGGAGTAGCTTGACTCCAACTAGGAGTCCTCATCATCAATCGGTGGTGGTCATCAATGCACAAGAACCAGTCATCCAGGTGTCAATCTGAGTCTAACTGAGTGTGTCATGTGTAATTGAAGTGTGTAGCACTGATTAAGGAAATGAGGCTCAGTGGGGGGCGCATGGGAGACTAACTGAAGTCAGAACATGTCATCTAGTCAAATTGGAGGTCCAACGGAAGTGAAACAGTCAGTCGGGAGTGAAACTAGCCTCAAATTAGGGAGAATCGGAGCTAACTGAATGTAACTGAAGTGGTAGGTGAACAAGTGCACCCTTCTCTGGCAGTAGGTGAGAAGTGGGCGCCTTTCAGCCTAGGAGGGCTAAAAATCTGTAGTAAGTGGCTCCCGGGTGCTAGAATAAGGTGGATAAGGTGCTGGAGGCATCAAACTGGTGACTGGGATGCATGCAAGTGCATGCAGGTGCATGCAAACCCTAATTGCATGCAAGATCCTAAAAAAGATGATTTCGATATCCGAACAATCATATCATTGGGACATACACTAAATGGATGTCAAGAGTGTTTTTTTGAATGGTGATCTTAGTGAAGACATTTATATGCAACACCCACTTGGATTTATTACTGCTAACACTTCATGTTTGGTATGCAAATTGAACAAGTCTTTATATGGTATGAAGAAAGAACCTAGAACTTGGTATCAAAATATTAATGCTTATTTCTTGAAGAATAGTTTTAAACAGTGTGTATTTGATCCAAATCTATATGTAAATCACTTTGATGATGATGTTCCCATAATTGTACTTTATGTGGATGATCTTATTATTATTGGAATCCAACTTACATTGAAACAAGAAATAAAGGATAATCTTAAAAGTGAATTTAAAATGACCGATTTAGGCCTATTACATTATTTGTTGGGTCTACAGATTTGACATATGGAAGATGGTATTTTACTCTCTCAGCCTAAGTTTTCAATAGATTTGCTTGCTCGGTTTCATATGAGTGATTTCAAGCCATCACCTACACCATTTTATAAGTCCGATGTAAAGTTAACTATTGATTGTGATACTCCTCTTGTTGATGTGACATTGTATCTTTAGCTTGTGGGAAGTTTGATATATTTGACACACAACCGACATGATATCTCTTTTGCAGTTAGCATAGTTTCGAGGTTTATGCAAAAGCCTCATAAGAGTCATTGGACAAAAACAAAGAGGATTCTCATATACTTATAAGGGACATTACATTATGGTTTGTTCTATTCTAGTAGGGCTACAGTCTCACTCCTTGGTTATATACATTCTAATTGGGCAAGGGATACTTCAGATAGAAGATCTACTGCAGGATATATCTTTCAGCTTGGTTCAAGTCCGATTTCATGGTCTAGTGAGAAGTTGAGAACTCTTTATATTTATTATTGTGAAGCAAAGTATAAGGAAGTCAAGGAAGCAGTTAAAGAAGCAATGTGGATCTGGCATGTTCTAATAGAGCTTGGGCTAGTACAAAAGTTTCCTACTGAGTTGAGATGTGACAATCAAAATGCAATTCAAATTGCATACAATTTAGTGTATCACTCCAAAAAAAAACACATTGACCTTGACACTCATTATATCATAGATCTTGTTGCGGATGGCGTTATTTGTTTGGAGTATTGTCCCACAGAAAAGCAAGTTGCTAATATCTTCACCAAATCCATGACATAAGCAAAGTTCGTGTATATTTGTAGTCTATTGGGAATGAGGGAAGTTGTCATCAAGGGGGTGTTAATGATGATTTTCATCACCAACATTAATAGGCCAACAAAGAGTTTCCAGGCTCTCCCACACCTATAAAACATTTCACCATGATGCCATGCCTACCGATTTACTGCCTCTATTTGCCGAGTCATACACAAAAACTAGCTTATGTCTCTAGCTTGCTTTAGATTGTCTAGGGTTTCCACTCTTAGGGAGTCTTTCAAATTTTAATATAATGATGATTAAGTGAGGTGAGATTAATTTTTTGATGGGGAGCTAATAGTTTCTTATTCAATTTTGTGATGGTGGAAATGAAAAGCTACAAGATGTTTGCCTTGGAGTTATATTCAACAAAATGATGTTTGGTTTGAAGAGCTTTAATAAATTGGATTATGGCTTTCCCTTCTCCATTTTCCTTCCATCCTTCATCCATTAATTGATAAAATAATGGGACTCCATAAGCCCCATTCTAAAATGTTTACCTTTTATGTCATTTTTTCTTCATTTCAGGGCCAACGAATTTTAAATCCTCCCAATACATGAAAGTTTCATTCACTTAAAACTTTGCTCACTTTATTCATAAACACTATGGAAAATGTCCTTCTTATTATATGAAAATAATATTTAAAATTTCAAAATGGTCCATGTTTACATTGGCTCTATATACAATCATTACCACTTAAGATGTGTCATACTTTTGTCCATATTATATTTCTTTAAAAAAAATTGCCTACCATTTCATTTTTAACTTTGAGTATTGTAAAGTCATCTTTCTTCTTTTTTCTTTTGTTTTTTCATATTGAAGAATTTCCCCACGTCATTAGGATGGGTATATAACCTCAGCCAAGAACAACCTTATTGTTGACTGGAAGAACAATCTTCCCACCATGAGAGGTACTCAAACCAGGTTTGTGCAAAGACGATGACAGCCTTCCCTGTTCCGTAATGGCTCCCAACCTCAACCTCTAACCCACAGGATTTGAACTGGTGACCTATGGAAACTTAACCACCACTTTTCACCAACCCACCTACAACTGTGCGCTCATATATAAAAAAAGAAAATAAATAGTATTGTAAAGTCATCTCATAAACACAAGCTAAGTCATAAAGTTCCAAGTCCAATGGTGGAGCCATACGTATGCCAAGTTAGAAGTAAATCACATGCTATGCCCAACATTTCAATATTACATTTGAAGCACTATGAGTATACGTAATATGTTAATTTCAAGCTCATGAAAGGAAGGATTGTTGGAAAATCATTATAATATGGCATATTGTTTGACACCCCCATAAGCGAAACTTGAACAAATTGTTGTTGGAAGAATCAATATTTATGCAGTATCCAAATGAAAATGATAACGTAATCTTGTATGACATAAGGCGGTGTTAAAATTAACCAATTTTTTTGTCTACAAAATAAAAGAATAAACAAGAGAGTTGTATACATTAAAGCAGAGAGCCTGTGATTCAAATATTCATTGGCAGCAATCTAGATAATAGCAAGAGTGTAGATAAGTTGTATCCATTAGTTAAGATTCAATGCTTGCTTCTAAAACTATCCATATCAATTTTCTTCCAATTATTATTTCGGAAAAGAGAAATACCATAAAACTCATAAATATCTAGAAATGCAGTTGCTCCAAGTTATTAGTAATGGAAATATAGCAGAAATATAAATCTATAAGTGAAAGAAATAAATTTTAAATATATGATAACGGTGAAAATCTCAATTAACAAAGTTCTATAGCTACAGACCAAATGCCAGGCACAAAAGACAAAGAAATTTGGATTCATACCAAAAGAGGAGTAAATAATTTTATGAAGAACCAAAAAGTTGGTGCCAGATCTCTTTATTCAACATTTTATTTTTATATTTAAAAATCTTCTTGTAAAAATACTATTGTGGAAAAAATTGCACAAGTCCACTCTTGCACTTGGTAAGGGGCTAAGCCTTGTAAGTTGATGCAAGGCCTTAGTCCTTGGAGCCCCTTTTGATGGTGGTTGGTATTCCTCCAAGTGATTATGCAAGAGATTGTTAGTGTAGTTCACATTCAAACATGAAAATATTGATAAAAACAAAATGAAAGAGATGGGGGGAGAATGCAAACACCAACAAACAACCAAAGATATGCTAAACCACTCTTGTATTGCCCAATGGAATAGTAGTAAAACAACTAGGAGGTGAAGGCTTAAAGGGAAGCCAACAATATCCCTTAGGAAGGCCTTTCTTGTCCAAACTAAATGCTAAGTAAATGGAAGAAAAATGGAGAGAAACACTTGCCCCTTGATGGAAGGTGACAAGGGAGCTTGGGAATTCTTACAATGGTAGGAAATGGTGGGCTATGAGTAAGCTCCAACTAAAATCCAACAGCATAACCTTGCTCTAATTTTCTCTCTACAAAATGCATGCCAATGGCTTATTTTTATAGGCCAAGAGGTGGCCAAAAAACAACTAGATCCAAATGTGAACTCTCCTCCTTCATGAACTAGTTCCAAGGTACACAAGGGGGGATGATTATTGCCACCAAGTGTGCGAGGAGCCCAATTCTAATCCTTGGGGGGGATTGAGCCTTTAATGCGCCGCTGGGATGAAGTGGTCCCATCATTTTGACAGTAGTGCGACAATCGGAGGAAAATTCGCACGGGTGTAGCATGGGCATTGTTCAGATAACCTGCACTATAACATGGGTCACCTGTGTAATACCTGCGCTACCCTTTGTTTTGACTATTTTTGGGAACTTATGAAATCATGTTGTGTTTTGGATATGTTGAGGATTCCTGCGGTGAGATGCATTCTTTATGTTGATGATGCTTTACTGGATGAATCACCGAAATGTCACATTTGTGCGATTTTTAGGCGTTAATAGATTCCCCCTAATGTATGAGGTTCGGAGGGTACTATAGAGCCGATAATGCATCCTGTTTTCTGTTGTTTATCTTCTGTGTTGTAGGATGAAGCATATGTGGAAAAAATAAGGTTTTCCCATGGGGGAAGATTGTTGGTGATGACTGTTGGAGTTGTAATAAAGAATAGTTGTTATACAAATGAGACAGGCATACCCATGCTCGTGAAATGCGGTCAAAGTGATCACAATGAGAGAGGGAAAATGTGTCGACTCTACTATACTGCTGGGAAATTGATGAAGGTGACTTCAATATATGTTAGAGTAAATTCCGCCTTAGCTGCTGTGAAATATTTAAGAAGTGGAACTGCTGGTGACCATGATAAACCCACTGTGGTGGGAGACTAAACTAGTGTGCTAATCTGCCCGAGGGTTTCACCATACCAAATAGAATGCTATTGTGATTTCCAAATGTGAATACTATTACCTTCAAAAGTACATTTCCCCTTGATGCGATGACGTGTTGACATCAAGCATAGGGGAAACCACTTAGTTAGGGAGCACTAATGAATCTCCCTACTAAGTTCGAGGTGATCCCTTATAGTGATTGAAAGGGATCCCAAGGTACAACTGCAAGTACTGCAACTCTCGAAATATAGTGTTTTTACTTTGACGAGAGATGAAGTATATGATAGGATGATATTCCTATATTGAGAAGTGAGATCATATCAATTGTAACCAATTGGTGGATATAAAGACCTAACACAAGATTGGTTGATAAGTGTGGGGCTCATAACTTCCTTTGATCGATGTAAACATGGGGAGTGGGGGCGACAACTTTTCTTTAGGAACAACATAGATTGAAATGGGCGGAGACAAACTGCAAGTGAAAGGGATTTGATGGAGACACAAAATGAAGGGTATGGTGACCAGAAAAACAAATACTGTTGAACATACGAAGACTCAAAAACATCGATCAAAGGAGACCATGGGTTGCTGCCAAAATAAAATGGTGTTCCCTCAATGTAAGGTGATGAAGGAACTTGTTTGTACGCAAAGAATAATGGTGGGATCCCCAGAGTTTTAGGTGTGCCGGGGGATCATTTAGATGACGGGTGGAGTCCCCATGGTTTTGAGTGAGTCAGAGGACGCTTTCCAAAATGAAGTGGAGGGTAACTTGTAGACACAAAGACGGGTGCCCCATGAAACAATGTGTTTTCAGACAATCTACCTAAGTGGACTTAAAGGCCATATCTCCCTAGTCTAACTAGATCTAGAACAAATAGATACAAAATAGAATCAGCTTCCCTAGATCAATATAATCATAAAGTAACAAGCAAGTATATTACCTGGATTTATGATCCCTTTTGCTCCCTGCTTGACCCGATGCCCCAGAACCTTCAGATCTGCAGCTGCAAAGCCCTGTTGAACAAGAAGACACAAAAAAGTAGTAAAAGCATATATCACATATGATTTATCTAAGCTAACAGTTAAGGAAGTAAGCTCTACACATTAACAACAGAATAAAATATATGAGAAGAGATTGTATTAACTGTAATGAAAGAGAGTACAATAGAGAAGAACGTTACAACCTTCCTTCCAATAAGCCAAACCAAAGCCTCTAAGGATGAAGTAGGACTCCCAAGGATGTACAAAGATGACCTAAACCAATTCCACCAGCATGAGAGTGCTATAGACCTTCCTCCCTTTGGAATCAAGAGGAGCTTAATATTTATAAGACCAAGTAGATAGAGTAGGTTGAGAAATGATGGGAGAGGTCTAAGGGATCTTCCCTAGAGGATAGGGAACCGAAGGAAAATTCACCTATTAGTTAGGGATATACATCCACCTCATCATGCTTCGAGAAGTCGTTCGAAGGCCTCATTTATCCATTTCAACCAAACCCGGCGCATGCTGTATGAGGGCAACTTGCACCAGGACAGGGCAAGCATAGGTTGAATGAAGGCAACCTGAGCCATTGGTGCAGGCTACCATATGACACTCTGCGCCAAGCCTAGTCATGTGATTCTTGCTGGAAGACAAGATGCGCCAGCTCAACTAGAAAATGTGGACAAAGGATCAACAACTTGCTCTGGATGACTTCTGGTTAGGGAAACTTCAGGGATCAGGGCACTGAGTTAACATAGGACTCATGATGATGATATTTAGGTGTAACAGAATGCCCCCTAAAGCATGAAGATGGAAAAATGAGATAGGTGATATGCTTTGCAAGATAGATGGCAAGGACTTGTTGGTTGGAAGGTGCTTCTGAAATACTACTGACTCTGAGACCCCAGTCACATGAATCACAACATGGTTGCCGACCAATACAATGCAGATCCATGGTATTAAAGATTGAGTGAACACAATCATGGCTACTAAACACAATCGTAGATCCATGATGAGATGATAAAACAACCATGACCAATACAAAGTGGATCCGTGTGATATGACCCAAACGATATCCCTAGTCTAACTAGATCTAGAACAAATAGATTCAAAATAGAATCAGCTTCCCTAGATCAATATAATCATAAAGTAACAAGCAAGTATATTACCTGGATTTACGATCCCTTTTGCTCCCTGCTTGACCCGATGCCCCAGAACCTTAATAACTGTAGCTGCAAATCCCTGTTGAACAAGAAGACACAAACAAGTAGTAAAAGCATATATCACATATGATTTATCTAAGCTAACAGTTAAGGAAGTAAGCTCTACACATTAACAACACAATAACATATATGGGAAGATATTGTATTAACTGTAATGAAAGAGAGTACAATAGAGAAGAACATTACAACCTTACTTCCAATAAGCCAAACCAAAGCCTCTAAGGATGAAGTAGGACTCCCAAGTATGTGCAAAGATGACCTAAGCCAATTCCACCAGCATGAGAGTTCTATATACCTTCCTCCCTTTGGAATGGAGAGGAGCTTAATATTTATAAGACCAAGTGGATAGAGTAGGTTGAGAAATGATGGGAGAGGTCTAAGGGATCTTCCCTAGAGGATAGGGAATCGAAGGAAAATTCACCTATTAGTTAGGGATAGACATCCACATCATCATGCTTCGAGAAGTCGCTCGAAGGCCTCATTTATCCATTTCAACAAAACTCAGCGCATGCTATATGAGGACAACTTGCGCCAGGACGGGGCAAGCACAGGTTGAATGAAGGAAACCTGAGCCACTGGTGCAGGCTTCCATTTGACACTTTGTGCTGAGCATAGTCATGTGATTCTTGCTGGAAGACAAGATGCGCCAGCCCAACTAGAAAATGTGTACAAAGGATCAACAACTTGCTCTAGATGACTTCTGGTCAGGGAAAATTCAGGAATCAGGGCACTGAGTTAACATATGACTCATGATGATGAGATTTAGGTGTAACAAAATGCCCCCCAAAGCATGAAGCTGGAAAAATGAGACAGGTGATATGATTTGCAAGATAATTGGCAAGGACTTATTGGTCGGAAGGTGCTGCTGCAATACTATTGACTCTGAGACCCCAGTCTCACATGACTCACAACATGGCTGCCGACCAATACAATGTAGATCCATGGTATTAAAGACCGACTGAACACAATCATGTCTACTAAACACAATCGTAGATCCATGATGAGAGGATAAAACATCCATGACCAATACAAAGTGGATCTGTGTGATATGACCCAAACAATATCCATCGCAACCTGGGTAGAATATGAAACAACCCAGGGTCTTCAAGCCGAACCTGCAATGATACGAATCTATCCATGTGATTACAATGTCTTGGAGTTGAACATGGTAGAAACCACTTGATTAGCAACCATTGATGTATACCTATTATAAGTGCGAGGGAAATCATCATTAATGCTAATGATTCCCAAGGTATCATAGTACATACCATCGAGCGTGAATCAATGAGTTGAGGTTGAACACTCAATGAGATATTTCAATCAAGAGCCAATGATGTAAACTCATGTTGAAAGCGAGGTAACCTGCCATTGAGGCATGCAGGCCCAAGGTACTTGATTGGTTTCTAGATTCTATCCTCGGATGATGTGTTGAAGTCGACAAGGATGAATCCATCGAAGGAGGGCCATGATGAATCCCCCATCATCGACACGAAACACAATCACAGATGTTTGGAGTGAATCAGACAGTAGAGTGATGTGTAAGAAGGTACAATGACTGTAGATAAATGAATAAAGAACATCTCTTGAACATGGGCATGGAATGACTTGGAAGTATTGAAACAACGAGAATGATACCAACCCCTAATGCAACTGATGATGGAAGAATTCTTTGAATGACCCAAAGGAGTGACAACACTCATCGAATTAGCAGGACACAGAGACAAACGAATTTCTAAAGTATCGAATGCATATGCAACTAAGTGCCATGTTCAAGAGCGACTATGGAATGCCATAAATACAATGAACACAATCTCATCCCTATTCCCCATCATGATTGATGAGTACCTCTTTTGTTTTTTAACGAGATTGAGGAGGGTAACAGATGCTCGGTATAGCTCATCCCATGGATGAGTCCAATCCCAAATGTTTCACAAACCTAGGATAGGAGGTGTTCGTCCCATAACAGGCCCTTCTATGTTAGATTTTAACGAGTCCAAAGAAGGTAAAATCGGCGTCATTTCATGTTTAGAGAGTTTGAAAATAAATAAAGAAGACTCCAAAATTCCTTTGTTCGTAAAGTTAGTCTCTTTGCCCGAAAAAGAGAAAAACAATGCAAGATTCCAGCCATGATTGGATGGAGTGCTCATTTTTCGTAAATAGTACCTCCTGGCCTAAAAAGGGGTAAACTATCACCAGGAAGATTATCATTCAAATACTTTTACAAGTGTGAATGCATCAAGTTCGCAGGGCGATCTTTTCGTATATTGAGAGCCTGAAAAGAGCTTAAAGAAAGAGTTCGAGGGGTTCCTTTTTCGTGGAAGTTTAACGAGCCCCAAAAAGCGATAAACTATAACTTGGTAACTTATTCTCATTGTTTTACGAGCATGAGAAAGAACAAAGAGTTAGCTTGGTGTCATTATTAATTGATTTTAACGAGCGGGATAACGACACAAAAATGCTCGAAGAGTTGTTCACACCTGACGACGAGTGTGAAAGGGCTACAAACACGAGCAATCATTTATGGCATCTTATCGTACATGAAAATCTCCGACAACTAGGTCAAAACAATCGATTAGGTGTTCAGACATGCAAAACACTTCCAACTATAGGAAAAATAGCCCAATAAACAAATAAATTAAAAAAAGGAATATTCCATTTTCAATATAAATAGGGCCAAATAGTGAAAAAGAATTACTATTGTTTTTTACCAAGTTGGAGAGTTAAAGTGACCTTTGGAGAGAGATTTTCATCCATTGATTGCATTAGCCGTGATCAGACATTTCCCGTGCCGTCAGTGTTAGGTAAACCTAAACTCTGCCCTATTTCTTTTTAGCAGTTTACATTTTTCATTTCCTTCCATTTTTTGAGTTTTGGGCTTGCTTGATGGAGGGATATTGCGCCCACAGACTGATGCAAGTTCCTTTTCCGGGAACTGCATCGAGGGCACACCGATGCAAATACTGAAAGACTATATTGCATTGGCTGCGCCCTGTCCTAAAGGACGGTTTGCACCAGCACAAGTATGCATGGAAAGCTTAAAATCGAACCAAAGATGAATGCTTTTGATGGTTTGGAAAGGTCCTAATGATGTTTTTATGGACTTTTGGACATTGTTCAAGTGAACAAAATGGTCAAATGGCACAAACGAGAGCATGGGAGCGATGATTCCCAAGTGGAAAATGATCCACAATGCGTTTCCTCATTGCGGACTGTGGGTTACTGAAGTACTTCTAGGTTCCGGGCATGAGGGCCCAAGTGACATTATTGGAGCACTTGATCCAATGTTGGGATTCGGTGCAACAACATTTTCAGATAGGTTTTTATACATTGACTATAGATATCGAGGATATCTATTTCTTGACGGGGCTGTCTCGATGGGGGAATCCTGTATCATTATCAGGATCATGAGGAGGTGATCGTACCATAGAGGATTTGATAGACCAATGGTGCACTGATGGAACCCAGATGGTAGGTAGGAAGATTCCCATCAAAGAGGTTAGAGATTGACCTCTTCACACATTTCTGTTTACCATTGTGAGGGTGGCCGACAGTAGGTCCGCTCATCTGGAGAGAAAGTCCTAGATGATGTATGCTGAGGAGTGCATGGCTCCAATGTTCTTCAACAGGTGTGAGGGACTCCTTGCAAGTTTGCAAGAACATCTCACCAAGTGTCGGCATGGGGCACTGAAATAGTTTGGTTACGACTCGGTTGTAGTTTCATTCTTCCTGGAGCGGGTGCCGCATCTGCGTCCACAGGTTGATATAGAGGATCTGGATCCAAAAGATCCACACATGATCTGTTGGACAGAAGTGTTGGCATGCCATGGCGGCGGTGGTCCCATTATCACTTTTGGTACACCATTCTTCTGGTGGTTGATGGGTCAACTCCTCAGGGTTGAGGATTATCCATACGACGGGACCAACTTCAGGGGAGATCTAGACCTAGTACTTCCCGAGGGGATGCAGTGGGGTGACATTGGTAAGAACGACAACTCTACTGTGTTTTTTGTTGATGTATATGTAACTTTGGAATGTATTTCATATATGTATGTTGTATGTACTCCTATAGAGATGGTATTATTCCTCTATACGGAAGTGTCATCATTTATATTGTAAATGTCGTAACTTATACTTGATGGGTTATTAGACCACCTTGTTGGGGTCGGCCTTGTATAAGTCATGTGGGTCGAAGGGTTACTAGACCACCCTATTGGGGGTCGGCCATGTGGGTTGAAGGGTTATTAGACCACCCTATTGAGGGTCGGCCCAATCAACATTATGTTATGTGGTTAAGCTTCGAGCCTACATGATTTATGTAAAAGGAAAGTCAAGTCAAGTATAAATAGAGTGCGGGAGGCACTCTATTTGATCACTCACTTCTCACTCATGCACTCAAGGAGGAGTGGTGCACTTATGGAGGAGGAGGATCTACTGCTAGGACATGTCTATCTCTTATTTTTGGGTTGTATCATTGCTCTATCTATCTCTGAGGAAGTTATTGGGGTTTTTCACCTTTATGGTTTTCCCCAAGTAAATCTTTGTGTCTCTTGTGTGCTTGCATTATTGCCTCCATGATTAATATGCTATAGATATGCTGTACATGTTGTTCTCTCAGTTAAGATCCTAGATCATATTGAAGTAAATTATGAAAATTTAACATGGTATTAGAGCTAGGTTGAAAGAAGGCATGATATGGCATGTATGACATTTGTTGCACTTACGATGCTAGGGCTTGATATAGCAAAAACCAGTCCTCGTAGAACTTTCGCTATAAATCCGTTTTGGAGAAGTTTTTGGATCTAAAACCTTTACAGGTCGAATATTAAATCCCCATGTACCTTGTGTCCAAAGGAAAACCTCTAATTCGTTGTACTTTGTGATTTATGATCTGTACAATATAGGGTTTCTGCCTCTTCCAGATTTGAGTCAAAATAAGGTGACCTTGAGAAAAAGGTCATAACTTGGGCTAGGGATCTCCAAATGAAATTTCATAAAAAGTGATAGGAAGTACACAGGTCGGGATATCTCAGGAAAATTTTTCATAGGCCGAAGTTGAAACAGTGACACGTGGCACACCGTACAAGTTTGCTCTCCTGTATTATCCCATAAAAAGGTCATGTTGCGACACTTGGCATAACTCTCTCTCAGAGAATCCAATTGAGGTCAGACCTATCAGGATGGAAAGATAACAGGGCAAGCTATCTCAAGAAACTTTTTCAAACCCCGTGGATCGAAAAGTTTGGAGGTACACCAGAAACAATCAGGTACATATTTCTGTCAAAAACAAAATTATTTTTGAGTACCTTCATTCATGGCTTCCGGAATTTAGGGCTTCGGAGAAAGTTGGAATTTTTCTAATCAGAGACCACGGCTGGATGCTACTCATCAAAATCAAAATTTAGAGACCAAGATCAGAATTGTTGGTTGGGCAGAAGGCCGGGCTTGATCAGACCCTAGTTCGGGACTTTGATCAGAAAAGTGGAAAATTAGGGCTTCTGTAAAAATGGGAATTTTTGAAATCTGTGACCACGGCTAGAAGCTCCTCAGAAAAATAGAAGCTTAGAGCTTTGGATCAAACCTTTTGATTGGGCAGAAGAGTGGGCTTCATCAAACCCCAGTTCAAGGTCACGTCTAGTGAATCTGGAAGTTTCAAAGGCAAAATTGAGGAGTGAAACTTTGCAGTTTTCAAATTCTGAATATACTAGCTTGATCAGCTCATCAAGGCGCATATTTCTATCCTTTCGAAAGTTTGAAATTCAAAGTTTGAATTTTTGGGGTTTCTCTGACAAACCCATATCCAGCTCCAGGTCCAATTCTTGCAAATCACGTGGATTGAGTTAATCCTAGAAGAAGATGGATTGATCATCTGCATAAGTGAAGAAGTTCCTGTTTCAGAGGGAGATGAGGCTAAGCCCTTACATAAGAATATTACAAGCTATCTTGACAGGTATGACTCATCGAGGTATGTTTCGATATTTTATGGTATGTTTGTCTTCATGTTATTATGGTTGGTACAATCTTGATTTTAGATTTGTCGTATCACCTTAACAAAATTATGAATGCATGATAGAAGATATTCATTGGTTAGGGTGTTGACACTTATGATTGTACTAATGCATTATGGTGTTGTATGAGGTTTATGTTGTCTGCTAACATAAAAGGTACACCAAGAAAGACAAATCATGTTCTACTTTAAGAACGTATGATCATGGTGACATGAAGACAAGGATTCATCCATTGTCATGGATCACATAGAAGATCTACTTTCGAGGTATGTATAACTTGTTTCTACAATTGTTAACTTATGAGACATGCAGGTTACTAGCACAAGTCACTGAAGAGAACCAGAAGACATTATGCGGGTATATTAGACATAACTAGCTAGCATGCTAATCCAGGTATGTTTTTCCTATATCAAGCTAGAATCCTACCTTGTGTTAGGATCTTATACTATTGTGTTGTTGATAATGATTATTCATGAAGTCATAGGTTTGAATAATCATGGTTGTATGCATATTATGTTTCTTACCATAATTGATGATATGACTAACCAGAAGAACCATGAAGGTATAGGTTTGAATAATCACAGGTTTTATGCATATTATATCTCTTATCTTGATTGATGATTCAACTAACCAGAAGAGTCCTATGATCAAATAAGAAAATGTATGACTAAAAGAAGACTTCCCTGAAACCTTGAATACTAATGTTTATTATTTGTGAATGATCATGAATATACATGTTTAAAGATTATTGTGTTTTGATAGTATTAAGATTATACTAATAAATGTGTGACTATGTATTAGACCTCAAGGATAACACAATAATGATACTAATAAGCATGCATAGTGATTAAGGATGGATGTAAGTTCAAGGACAGGTAATCCAGGAAGCAAAGATCAAGAGGGAGCACAGTCCAGTTGTTCCTGCAAGAAAGCAAAGGAGCACACTTCAGTAGTTTCTGCAAGGATGCAGATATTCAGAGGGAGTTGACCACTTCTCACAATCCACATAAGAATGGAGTTGCAGAAAAGAAGCAAAGACTGAGAGGGAGTCAACCCAACAAACAAACAAAGATAAGTATTTGAATTGTCATTACTTGCATATTTTATTGTTTAAATAATACTGTTCAATAATGTATATACTGATGTTCCTAGAATTAGGTTGTGTATTATGCATATTAGAATAGTTGCATTGATGAATAGTATACTACTAATATGCATGGGTAAGTAGCCTATGGCACTGTACAACATTCCATTTCTACTTATCTAGAATGAAACTTCTTTGCTGACATGTTGGGAGTTGTGCACACTCTTAACAATGTTCTGGTAGAGATTGGAAGGCATCTAGAAAGTTACGGGATATGGATAAATGTTGTATTGAAGCATTGGCTAAGTTAATTGCATGACTGTATGACATATTTCTTTATGTGTAAGAATTTGTTCTGAAAACTATGAGATGTTTTCTAATCATGCAATTTAACTTGTTGTGTAGGAAAGATCGTATGCCATCTCCTACAAAAGAAGAACTACAACATTTGTTCAGCAACAAAATTATCTATTGAAGATATTGAAGTTCCCAGGATATGGGAAGAATGCCATGATCCATCGATCATGAAGAATGATGTTTGGGATGTAGTCCCAAGACCTGAAGGGAAGTTTCTTATGACTTCCATATGGATATATCAAGATCAAGCATGCTGCAAACGACAGCATAGAGAAATATAAAAGTGATGAAATAGAAGATACACCAGATGGATTTCAAGATAGCTTTCTTGAATGGTGTAGTTGAAGAAGAAGTGTATGTGGAGAAGCCACTTGGTTCTGAGACACATGACAGGAAATCATATATGTGCAGAACTTGGTATGGTAGGATAGGCAGCTTTCTATCCAGTTTGGTCTTTACCAAGAGTAAAGCGGGTTCCAACCTTTACTACAAGGTTGAGGAAGGCAATCCAATGATACTACTATGTGGATGACCTGTTTGTATCAGGAGAGGATAGATTGATTTTCGACACATAGCGAGGATTGCTGCCGAGTTCGAGTTGAGGAACTTGGGGATGATGCACTATTTGGCATGGAGGTGTGGCAGAGTGATGGAATCTTCCTTGGACAAGGGAAGTTTGCAGTAGAGATCCTGAAGAGGTTCGGGATGATGGACTGCAAGGCTATGGCCACACCTATGGCATCAAACCTGAAGTGTCTATGTGATGCTTCATCTGAGCCGGTTGATATCACTATGTAACATCAGATGATTGGGTCCTTGATGTACCTGACGAACACGAGACCAGATATTTGCTTTGCGGTGAACACATTGAGCTAGTTCCGGACAGATCTGAGGAGTGTTCACCTGGTTTCTGTAAAGCATGTTCTGAGGTACCTGAAGGGTACAATGGATTATGGGCTCAAATATGAAGCGAATCAAAAGTTTAACTTGCAGGGTTATGTTGATTCAGATTGGGCTGGCAGTGCTGCAGATAGGAAGAGCACATATGGATGCTGCTTCAATATGGGATCAGGTGTGATCTCTTGGTTTAGCAGGAAGCAGTCTTGCGTAGCACTGAGTACAGCTGAGGCAGAGTATGTTGCAGCCTGTTCAACTAGTTGTGAGGAAGTATGGCTATGGAAGCTACTATCTGAGTTATTTGATCTCCCGTTTGATGCTACTGGTATCTTTGTGATAACCAGAGTTATGTGAAGCTGTCTGAGAACCCAGTGTTTCATGACAGGTCGAAACACATAGAGATCAAATATCACTATATCAGGGATATGGTGCAGAGAGGAGCTGTGAAGCTCCTGTATGTTGCGATGGACAAGCAGATTGCAGATGTGTTGACGAAGCCACTAGCTAGGGTGAAGTTCGAGTACTTCAGAGAGAGGCTTGGCGTTCTTCAGATCGAGTACACTTAGAGGAAGAAGTGATGGACACATTTGCTGAAGCCATTCCAAGCATGTTGGAAGGAGGATCCTTCACATGGCTGTGGATGTAAGCGCTGGATGATGAGCATCAGGATGATGTTCTGGTTTCTGCTTGGATACGATCAGTTGGATCATTTTTATATGTATGTATGCATCATGTTGGATGCTGGATATGATCAGTTGGATCATTTTTATGTATGTATGTATGCATCATGTTGGATGCTGGATATGATCAGTTGGATCATTTATATGTATGTACGCATCATGTTGGATGCTGGAAATGATCAATTGGATCATTTATATGTATGCATCATGTTGGATGCTGGATATGATCGGTTGGATCATGTGTATGTATTTTTGTATATGCATCATGTTGGATGCTTGGACCATGTATCTGTATATGTATTAGATGGATACATTGTATGTATCAGGTGGATACATTGTATAATCAGGTGGATCATGTATGTTGATATGTATCATGTATTTGTATTTGTATCAGGTGGATACATTGTATGATCAGGTGAATCATGTATGATGATATGTATCAAATAGATACTTGGTATGCATCAGGTAGATGCATTGTATGATCAGGATGATCATGGATGACGAGTTTCAGGATGTTGCTCCAGATGACATGCAGCAGGATGTTGCAGTGATGATGATCAGGATGATCATGTGTACATCAGGATGATGTATGGTGAGTATCCAGTTGATACTCTATGGCCATGGATCAGGTTGTGCAGATGAGCATATAATTCGTAGCCCTGGGAGATTTGCAGATAGTCTTTCGAGGTTTTGCCTATGGCATGTAATTCGGTGCCCTGGGATATCTGGCAAATGCTCTTTCGAGGTTTTGCTTTGGGAGGACATATAATTCGTTTCCCTAGGAGATCTGTAGATAGTCTTACGAGGTTTTGCCTATGGCATGTAATTCGTTGCCCTTGGATATCTGGCAGATGCTCTTTCAAGGTTTTGTCCTATGGCATATAATCTGTCCCTGGGAGATTCGATAGGTTGGGCTGTGTGCCCGTAATCAGTCCTGGGATGCTCTTGCAAGGTTTTTCCATGACCACATGTAATTCATGCCCTGGGAGATCCTATAGGTAGAGCTATGTGCTCGTAACAGCCTGGGGTGCTCTTGCGAGGTTTTGTGTTGACCACTTGTAATTTGTGCCTTGGGAGATCCTATAGGTAGAGCTACATGCTCGTAACATCCTGGGATGCTCTTGCGAGGTTTTGTGGTGAGGTCACATGTAATTTGCTCCTGGGAGATCCTACAGATAGAGCTGTGTGCTTGTAATAGCCTGGGATGCTGCAGCTAGGTTTTGTGACGCACGTAATAAGTCCTGAGAATTCCACAGTATGGCCAGTGATGATGAAGACCTGTAGGTGGTGGGCCTACATCCAGTATGAAAAAGGACTGGCTCTGTAGAACTTCCTATGATGAGTAGATTTAGAGATTGATTGAGATAGCAGCAGTAGTGATGATGATGATGACTCGATGACGATTATCCAGTGACGATGATTCAGAGAAGAAGACTTGTGCTAGAAGACTTGTGCTGAGAAATACCTTCCTAGTTAAGAGGGAGTGTTGATGTATATGTAACTTCGGAATGTATTTCATATATGTATGTTATATGTACTCCTATAGAGATGGTATTATTCCTCTATACGGAAGTGTCGTCATTTATATTGTAAATGTCGTAACTTATACTTGATGGGTTATTAGACCACCTTGTTGGGGTCGGCCCTGTATAAGTCATGTGGGTCAAAGGGTTATTAGACCACCCTATTGGGGGTCGGCCATGTGGGTCGAAGGGTTATTAGACCACCCTATTGGGGGTCGGCCCAGTCAGCATTATGTTATGTGGTTAAGTTCGAGCCTACATGATTTATGTAAAAGGCAAGTCAAGTCAAGTATAAATAGAGTGTGGGAGGCACTCTATTTGATCACTCGCTTCTCACTCATGCACTCAAGGAGGAGTGGCGCACTTATGGAGGAGGAGGATCTGCTGCTAGGATATGTCTATCTCTTATGTTTGGGTTGTATCATTGCACTATCTATCTCTGAGGAAGTTATTGGGGTTTTTCACCTTTATGGTTTTCCCCAAGTAAATCTTTGTGTATCTTGTGTGCTTGCATTATTGCCTCCATGATTAATATGCTATAGATATGCTGTACATGTTGTTCTCTCAGTTAAGATCCTAGATCAGATTGAAGTAAATTCTGAACATTTAACATTTTTCATTTTATATTTTTTAGATGTTTTGTGGGTAGATAGTTTGATGAGTCATAATCGCAGCATCGCGAATGCTACGATACCGCGAAAGAAGGAAAGCAATGCACAAGGCGACAAGTACGTTTTGTAGGTTGTGGGTCATTTGGATTGCATCATGTATTTTTTGGGTCATTTGGACCATATTATGTGGGTTTTGGGTCATTTGACCTCATTATGTGGGATTTTGGGTTAGTTTTTGTAGAAGTTTGTTAAGAAGTAGTTAGGCGGTTGCCTAAGTGGACCACAAATGTAAAGGCATAAGCCTATAAATATATATAGGGTTGTAACTATTGGATCACCTATGTTTTTGGGAGATCATCTTGGTGAAGCATATGAATGTGAAATCTTGATCTTGATCCGAAGCGGAAGACTGAGTATGTGTTGTACCTGGGTTTTGCAGAGATAATATGATGTGACAAAGTTTTTGAGTAGAACCTTTGTGTCGTTTCCATATTTCTGTGGTAAATGCATTATGTGATATGACTGTGTGAATGATGCGATGTTTTCTTGCTGTGATTAATGCCTTACTATTATATATGTTGCAATAATGATTCTGTGAATGTTAAGATTTGTTGAATAATATCGTAGTTATGCTTGATGCTTGAGTTAAATGCTTAGATCTATTTCTGACATGTTGCAATAAGTTGAGTAATTGATGCACAACATCCTCCTTCATTCAGCAGAAACATGGTTCCGTCAACTCTCCCTTGAACTTCTCGGGTGAGACCTCATCTGCTCCGTAGGTGTTGCTGGGAAGGGTAAAACCTATCTGGGCCGGTGCTCAGGGAGATTGCGGTGGGTTGGTGTTGACAAGGTGTGGAACCCATGTCGACTGGGTCTGTTTCAACAAATGGTTCCGTTTCCAGGACCATAGCGTGAAGTGAGAGGAGGATATGTTGTGGCATCTGACAAAACCGAAAATACAAGACTGGTTCGATCATAAGTTGAAAGAGTTTGTTGAAAAATAAAAACAAAACCCTTGACTCATGACAGATTAGTGGTTGGAGAGGTACATTCACAAAGGACCACACAAATACTTTTTCTATGAATTCCCAGTCATCTTGTTTGAGTGGTTGGAAAAATCGACCTTCCACAAGAGGAACTTCCAAGGTGGTGAGCCGACAGCCTAGACACCAGAATTGATTTAAGAGCTGCAGGAATTCGACAACAAAGCGTCGTGGGCTGTCGAAGTTTGGCTTGACAGCATACTAGAAGGGTATATCACTAAATTTGTGGTTGATATGAACAAATCCTATATTGAAGCTGAAAGATATTTCTTCCGAGGACCCAGGGGCAGGTTTCTGTTGTCGCTACAGTTGTCCATTAAAATGCTCATTTGCGAGAAGGGCACATTGAAGATGCATCTGGATCAGTAAAAAACCTGGTGGGAAGAGGCCGTGGGTACCACGACAATAGGGGGAGGTACATGGAATGATAAGGGGTATATGAGTGCAGGTTTCGATGAGACTGTGAGGGAATCCGAGGAAGAGAGTGGTCTTACAAGTGGAGGAGCAAGGTTTCGACAGGAAAGGAGGCAAAGGACAGGAGAAGGTCTTGTTTTGTTCAAAACGCAAGGCCACGAAGGAAGACCACATGGGATGAAGCGACCTCGGAGTCCAGACAAGGACAACCAGGCTACACCCAAGATAGAGGCAGGACCAAACCCTAGCTGCAACATGCCCACACCTCCATTCACTATCTCTCAACCAGTAAGAAATACAACTTCGACACCACCATGTTCATCAGGTCCACAGAACTTGATTAATAATAGCTCAGCGACTGGAGGAAGGAAGCCTAGGATGGCGGGAGAGGATACAAAGTTACCGCTGTTCAACGGAAATGGAATGGATAATCCTGAGCAGTACTGGTTTTTATGTGAAGCAGTATGGAATGTAAAGCAAATTACTGATGATAATGCTAAGAAAGGACAATTGGTGACAACCCTTCGGGGTCGTGCATTAGACTGGTTCATGAAGTTTGTGTAGGTTCCTGTAGGCGCTCCAGACAAGACACTGGATGAATTTCGAGCTGGACTGATTGTGGAGTTCAAAAAACCAAAATATGAAGCATAGTATGTTACATAATTAAAAGAGATTAAGAAGTATCCCAATGAGACTATGTAGGATATTGACCAGTGATTCAAAACATTGACGGCAAGGGTCAGTTTTGACATGAGCACTGTCCAACACAAAGAATGGTTCATCACGACATTGCTCCCACACATTCAATTACCACTGATGCAACATAACATTACAACACCAAGTGAAGCTCTGGAGATTGCAATGCGGTTAGAAGCTTCGCTAATTGGTGAGAATCTAGTTGGCATGTTGCAGATTTAGACGCAGCTAGCCAACTTGACCATACAGCTGCAAGATCTTAAGAAGGGCAAGGAACAATGTGAAGAAGTATGGTGTACGCGATGTCGAGGAGAGGGGCATACTAAGGACAATTTCCCTGACTTCCATAATTATCTGGTTTTAAGAGAGCTGAATCCATTGAGCAGAGGCGATATGCCATGGTGTCGCATCTATCAGGTATATGGGCACTGCCATGAGGAATGTCAATATATGCAAAATATAGTCACAAAATCAATGAATCTGTATTGTCCATTTTGCAAATCAGTGGGACATGAATAAAAATATTTCCATGCATACGGATTGCTTCGGGAGAGAGCGTATAATGCATTCTATGTAAAGGACGACCAGTGTTCCATACAACAACCTCAACTACAGTCGCAGGTAGCTTAGCCGCTACCTCAACTGTAGGTCCAATTTGTACGACAGCAATTTATGCCACAATATTCTCTGATGCAGATGGCTCCACAATAGCCATAGTACGTTAAACAACCACAGTATGTGTAGCAAGGGCAAAGCATGCAACCGAATCCTATGTAGCAACAACTCAATCAACCGCAGTACCAGCAGTAGGGAGGATTTCAGGGAGGACGTGGCAGAGAATTTGGTCACAGAGGAGGACGAGGAGGTCAAGGACCTGTTCAGTGTTATCACTGTGGGGTATGGGGACACTACCAGCGAGATTTCCCACAATTTCAAATGCCGTGTACGTTTTGTTTTGTTATAGATCACACTATCAAAAACTGCCCGCAGTTGATTGTGCGATGGCAAGCAGGGAACGTTCCGCAACTGTAGAACTAGAATCAAGTACAGGAACCGGGGTAGAATCAAGTGCAACAATTGGCACAGGACCAGAACCAGCATCTTAATCAGAATGCTAACCAAAATGTGAACCAACCTAGGAATCCGCCACTGAATTAGACTCAGGGTGCAACTATCGCAACGATTTCTGTGGAGCCAAGGCCACAAGATGCTGCTGTCGCAGTTATCACTTGGGGAGGTACAACAACAAGAGAGGATATCCCACATCCACTCATCCGATTAGCAGGACAGAAGAAGGTGTCATTTGACATTGATTTCGAGCGTGATGCAATCTTTCAGGCGCAAAGTGTGATGGACAAAGATCGCGGTAAGGCCATTATTTGTGATATGCCTCTTGTTTTTGATGCCACTTCAGAGGTAGGTCCATTGTAGCAGTTTGGGGCCTTGCATATGTTTTTTGAGAGTTGTCTATCGCTGGCCAGGGATCCATATGCTCTTGCCGAGTTTGAAGGGCTGTTGTAATGAGTATCCAAAGGACGGAAAGAGTCCGCAGTAAACTCCTTACAGAGGCAGAAGATAGGTAAGGATATGCGTATGAACATTCAAATTGGAGACTATGAAGTTGATTCAATTATTCTGGATCTTGGTTTGGATGTCAACATCTTAACCAAGTAGGCCTAGCAGATAATGGGGAGTGCCACATGGAGCTGGTCTCTCGTACAGCTCCGACTGGCTAATCAGGCCAAGGTGACATTGATTGGGAGAGTTCCACGTCTAGTTGTGGACATCAAGGGAATGAAGACATATGTCGACTTCGATGTCATCGAAGTAGTTGAAGGGGGAAGCTCCTATCCCACGTTGTTGGGGATTGGATGGCATAACGAAAGTGCAACAGTAATCAAATTTAAGAAGCGGATGACGACTTTTAAAAAACGCGATCTTAGAGTCATCGCCCCATTGGATCCGGTTGAGGGACGCAGGTATATTGAACCAATAAAAGATGAAGATCCTCATGGATGGGACCATGAATACAATATTTCTGAATATTATATTCATCCAACTGTCGACGGTGAGCTTGGGTGGCGTAGCTTCATCTTTGCGTCTTCCAACTCTGACGACGCATTAGAGAATTGGTAGAATCACTTGCATGAGTTGTCGCTCCGCAAGTGTGGATTAGTCACGCAGTCATTATGCCGTGTTGCGACTGAGACTGTTGCACTGCCAGTATATGAAGGGTTTCCCGACTTGTCTGAGTTTCTTGTAGCGTTCGAAGAAAAGGTTTTAGAACTGCAGCGACTGCTGGCATTGGAGGAAGCACTGAAGGATGCTCCTGCACGTTGGTGGGTGACACATAAGAAATCGATCGCAGGGTGGCCGCAATGCTGGAGATTGATGGCAGTTCGCTTTGGAGACACCGAAGTTTACCGTACAGGAAAATATAATGGATGGAATGACCCTGGTAGTCATTTGATAGAATGTCAGATGTTGTGGGCGTCACGAACCAAGGATGAGTGGGTCCATGCCTTCATCCATATGCTGGACAAGATTCCATGCTCATGGTATACTGCAGCCGAATTGTGAGGGGAAATTTCCACTTGGTTGGAGTTGATAGTGTGTTTTACTCATACGTTCAGCTTTGCAGATGCCAACCCGAATGTCCATAATGCTTTACAGTTCATCCGCAACATAGTTCTGAGTTGTTCCGGTGGCATATCCTATGGATCTGCATGCGCACTACAAGATGCAGTCCATGATGGAATGCTATAATATCACTGGTGGGCCAGAAGATGGTGGTGATCTGCGGAATGCCAATCTTCTAGAATCCAAAGGAAGTCATGATGTTGTCGCACCTGATGCATCAACTGATCTGATCAGTCAACTGCTGAAGCTCCGGAAGGTCAACATTGGGACAGAGGACAGTCAAAAGTTCATGAATGTTGGGGACTATTGGGATGATGAGATGATGGGGAAGGTCACAGACTTGCTACATGAATTCCAAAACTTGTTCCCTACGAAGTTTTCTGAGATGAAGGGAATCTTGGGCGATCTAGGGGAGATGAAGATCCTATTGAAACTGGATGCCAAACCAATCAGGCAGCGACCATATCAACTGAATCCGTGCCATAAGGAAAGGGTCAAGGTAGAACTTGATCGCATGTTGGATGTTGGCATTATTTGTCACCTACCCAATTTCTAAAATTATTATTTTATTGGCAAATACTTTATGTTAAATTTTAATTACAAAGTTTTGTAATTATGACCAAGTTTGGTCAAGGATGAATGTAGTTACTAAATTATTATTATTTAATAAATTAAAGTAGGAGAAAAACACCCAAGGGAACTATTAAATGAGTGTTCACTGACCCACTAGGAGGAATGGAAGCTGTTAGAAGGCATGGGACAGATGGTAGCAATTGCACTTCACCACTAGATCTTGGTTATAGGACAACTACCCCTACAAATGTGGCATTATCCCCTAGGTGGAGGGAGTGAGCAGGAAACTCATTTAATGACCAGTTAACAACTGAAAAGGCCTAGGCATCCTACATATGGAAAATTCGAATTGAGCAGGTAGCTCTTACACAATATTTTCTGCAGAAATATTCCTCATGTGCATTAGGTGATGATTGAGAGATTCGAATAAGGAGGCTATGTGAGTGCATTGTAAGTCTGCAAATTATTATGAGAAGGAAAACCAGAGGTGCTGGTGCAGGTCCCTTGACTGCCAAATTTTCAAGGCTGGATAAATATTACTATTGCAAGTTGAGGTCCTAAGCTTCTAAGTTTCTTCCTCCTGGTGGTTTAATGAACAGGGTCGGGGGTCCTAAGGCAAGTAACTTGGCTGTCTTAAGGAATTGGTTGGGTGGAATAGGCTCCTTGGGTTGTTTGTTTCCCTACAGATTAACCAGGTTTTGTTGTTTCCTATTTTATTTACAGTTTAATAATTCTGTTTAGTGAAATCATCAAACTCTGTTTTGTAAATGTATTTATTTCTGATTTTTGTTTAAGTCTGAATGATAAACCTTGTTAAAAATCTAATTAGAAAATCAACTCTATATTTTTCCACATGCTGTTATTTGCATCATACTCTAGTATAGAGAAGCAAATTAAATAATAGATGAGAGATAGGAAGATTGCCATTTGATTGGATAAATAATTATAGTAAGTGATTTGTTTGCCATTCTAACCTATATCTAAACAGAGTAAGAATTTATTGTATAAGCATAGACAATGTTATAGGATTCTTTTTTTATCTCATAAAATATAAATCTAGTTTAATTTCTGCACAGTCATGTATTTTCCTCCTATTTCTATTCAATTAAGATAGCAAACAAATGCAATTAAAATCATACATATCATGTTTCCCAAGTAATAGTATTTCCAAGGTACTTTTCACAGTTGCAAGAATTAATGAACTTATAGTTTTCTGAACTTCATACATACTTAAATTCTACATGAGTTTCCTGTTTTGATTTCATATATAATTTGTTTATGGAATAGTCTCAGAAACTAATACATTACAAACCCTAACTCTATTTTTAAGCATCGTATTTTATTTTCTCTTTAGATCTTCTTTTAACAGCCATAAAATAAACATATTCCTTTTTGAAAGTTTTTATAAGCATTCTAACCAACCCTGTCGAGACTCTTTTCAACATAGAATAAAAACTTGCCATTTAAAAACTTTAGATACAAGAATAGTTGAGTAATTGGCTCTTGGCCCTTCTTCAACATTACACAGACACTCGTTCAAACCCTAATCTAAAAATGAAGGTCAAACATTCTGGTTATCTTACTTGTCAAATTTAAATCTCTGCTAAAAACTTATGAATGCATCTTTTAATAGAGTAAGCATCGAAATCAATAGCCATAATAACATCAATACTTTTTATATAAGACAACACAACATTCATATTAACCAGAATTATGTTTATTTCTAAGTCTAATGACTTTCAAACCATTAACACAAAACTTGCACACTTTACGATGGCAAAGTAGTCATTGCTTAACACAAACATTTCCTTGTAACCTTTATTAAACAAAACTCTTCATCATAAAATGAGCCATTGTTTACAAGAGAAAGAAAGCTCTCGGTGCTTTGTTTTTCATGTTCAAACAATGGTAGAAGTTCAACAGAGATTACGTCGAAACCCTTTTCAAGAGTCCAAAAATATAAGGTCTAACCCTTAACAAAACAACGGCGTAAAAACCATTTTGAGATCATTGCCAACACTACAGCAAAACATTTCGGAGCAATAGCTAAAATACTAAGGGTTATCCTCTTACTCTTTGTAAAACATAAAATCTAAACACAACCATTACTTCAATGAAGGTCTTGTACCCAAACTTCGTCATACAGCTTTTCTTCTGCTAAACCATGCCAAAGGCCCTATGAGGTTTCAGGAACCACCGAGGCTTACTAGGAGGGTGTTGTAGCATCCCCATGCCGAATGATTGTTCATGGAAAACCCTCCATTCAGGTATCACCTGCCAGTTAAAATTTCAACGAGTTAAAACAAAGAAAATTCAAGTATCATTTAACTTAAAAACACTACTATTTTTGTCATCGAAAAACTTACCGTAACAACGAAACTCCTGAGGTTTGACACTTCACACCAACAAGAAGATGAGCCTTAGCACTTGCAGCATTTACGAGTTGCAAACTCAAGAAAAAATTTTATAACAAGAAGAATCGAACTCTAGTTCCAAATTAAACTCCATCAACTGACAAAAGAACCTCCCCACTCTTACAGTGGCTGAATCATGGCTCTTCTTCACTAGGATCACTAGCTTGTAATATTTAAGAACTTCACTCGCAGGTCTGAGGTTCGAAACCTCCCAACAACAAAAAATTCAAACCCTACATCGTAGTAACACTGTCGGCCGTTGCTACCTTACCACTAGTGCAAAAATGAATGACAGGGAGAACAATTTTCATTACTTACCCACGCAAAAATAGGGTTTCTTTGCCAAACCTAGATCTTATGAAGATCAACGGTGGAAGAGTTGCCAATCGACACTTTGAATTTTGAGGAATAATGGCAATCAATACCACATTGATTGTTAATCTACCAAATCGCCAACTCAACTGATATGAGTCATATTAAGACACAACTCAGCATAGTATGGTAACTCTGTTACATAGAGAACATCCACATAAGCATCCAATTCGCACAACTGATAGGCTATGACACTTTCTTTCACATGAAAACCATTACATGGTTATCCAACACAACAATCCACCAAAGAATTAGATAGAAGCATAAATGACCCAGTCTCGATACTTTAAACCTGCTAGCTTTTGTTTGTAATGAATTTAATTCCTGTACCATCCATTATCAATACTTTAGCATATGCATTTTTGCATAGTGTAAACATTGCATCGTTAAAATGTATAATCGCTACCATATAAGTATTGTATTTCAATGTATTTACGTTTAAATATTTCATAACATTCTAATGTATGGAATTCAAGTTTATAGTTTGCAATTCCTTTCAGTTTAGGTATTATAATAATAGTAACACATCATTGATATATAAATGCATAATTTTTATGTCACATTATATTTCCATTTTAGTGATACATCATGATATTGTATTGAAATCCAATAGTAACATAACATTAGTTAACATACATAATGTTTGAATATATATTTGCATAATTACCATATGCCACATTATATCATCTCTATAGTAGGTGTTTAGACCTTAGAGAAAAGTCTATTTGGTTTCATGCTTTAGCCATGCATTTTTAAATCATTGATAAATATGTTACTTAGGAATATTCTAAAGTCCTGTTGATATAAAAATATATTTTGATAGTTTCATTTGATTTAGTATGAACACTAATTCCTCGAGATTTCAAATAGAATTATATATGGACAATTGTAACATTGTTTTGATATTTACAATAATAGCAATATAAACACTTTTGACGACGTGATTTTAGTACTTTGGAACATTGTAAGCGATCTTGAAAATAAGAATAGGAACCAAAATATCTATACCTCCAGTAAACTTGAATTGCATAGGAATACTTAGAAATTATCATAATACAATGACGTTACTCTTGAAAGAATCTTGTATTCTAAATTCTTGCGTTCGTAGGAATTCTTACCTATTTTCTACACATGGGAAAATAGAATTCAAATGCCTTAGCTAAACATAGATAAGTAAACCCCAGGGTACTTAGTAGGACCCCTTTGACATCAAAGAAGCAAACTGTCAGCATTCCTTCAAAATTTCACTTTAGTACAAACAATGCACAACTTATATTCACATTTAGAACTACTGATCTCATTACTTAGGAATTACAGTTAACACAAAACTTTTCAGTGTCGTAAGTATGTTAAAAGAATTATGACGTGTTGGAATATTTAAATGTCTTTAGCTAAAAATATTCATTAATTAATTTGTCTTTGCTTAATGGTTTAACTAATCATTGCTACCTTCTTAAGAATTTATTACTTCCGCAATAGAAATGATAACATTTAATGCTGTTTTAAAAATTTTAAATTTTTATGAAATTATCGAGATGTTACATGTGGTATCATAGCTCATGTTCGAACTATAGGCTTGAAAAAGGTCCAAGAACACGCATCAAAAATTTATTACAGTAGAAAAACTTAATAATTAAAATTTAAACTATTGTGTTATACATAAATTATTTTAAGTTACAGGTATGGAGAACTCAGCTAAACATGTAGAAGACAGATTTCAACCAAACAACCATAGCTCGAGACAACACTATGCAGAAGAAGGCCATGGGGAATTGAATAACAATTCATCAGAATTGTTACGTGCGTTTCAGGAATTAAAGGCAGAAATTAGATCTGTGAAACTAGACAATGAAAGAATTCTGAGAGCACAAGAAAAGTTAAACCAAGTGCTGTTTGAACAGTGCCCAATTGATGAGCAGGAGAGAGATAATGAAGATATCTCCAAGGCTGAGGATCTGCCTCATAGTAACAAAAGTAAGAAAATGAAAACCGATGATGTGAATAGTAGTTCAACATCATCAGGAGATGCTATTAAAGCACGGAAAAAGAGACGTAACTATTCAAGCGATAGTAGTCAAGAAGATTACAAACCCATAAAGAGTATGAACAAATTTCCAGGGAGTTCAAAAAGATTAGACCTCCAACTTTCAATGGAGAAACTGAGAAGGGCGAGACAGCTGAAGCATGGTTGTCCGGCATGAAGAAATATTTACAGATTTATAACTATTCAAAATCCTTGAAAACAAAAATGACTATATATAACTTGATCGGAAAAGCGGATATTTGGTGGCAGGACATCAAAAGAGTAAAGGGTATGAAGGATAAAGATGTAAACTGGAGTACTTTTAAACGATACTTCAAGAAGAAGTTTTTATCTAAACAGTACTATGAAGAAAAATCCAAAGAATTCTACGATTTAAAGCTGGGAAGTATGAACATGAAGGAAATGAACAGTAAATTTCTGAACTTGTTGAGATATGTGCCATATCTCGTGGAAGAAAAAATGAAGATTCAAATATACTTGAGCTGTCTACCTTTCAATATTAAGGACAGAATCGAGTATGACAGTCCAAAAACTTTGGAAGAGGCTATGAGAAAGGCAGTTTTCTGTTATGGCACTAATATGAAAAGAGAAGGAATGTCAAATGGGAAAAGTCATAAGCCTAGCAATTTTGAGCTGAAAAAGAAAAATTTCAGGTTCAGTGGGAATTTCGGGTTCCAAAAGAAAAAAATTTAGAATTGGAATTTTCAAGGAAATAATTTCAGAAACAGTCAACGACAGAATTCTACAGCACCTAGAAATGCTCCTAATACCAGGACCAATGAACAAAAGGCACCTATCAAATGTTTCGAGTGTCAAGGTCCTCACTATGCATCTGAATGTCCCAAGAGGAAGCAGACAACTAACAACATTCACTCTATTCAGACTGAACCTACTGTTGGAGACATAGCGAGGGAAATGCCCAGAATCAATGTTGCACTCGACAACATGCAAGCAGATCATCAAATCTCTATGGTAGAAATTGAAGGTATGTTACAAAATCATCCTGTTACTGTTTTAATTGACCCAGGTGTTAGCTTAAGTTATATATCACCAGATATTGTGGAAAGTATTAAAATGAAAACATAAAAGTTTAGTAAATCTTGGTTAGTTATACTAGCAACTGGAACAAAGAGGAAAGTATCAGATTTTATAGAAAGTTGTGCTTTATCCATGAATTAGTTACGGACACAAGTCAAGTTGAATATTTTACCTTTAGGATCCTATGATATTATAATCGGAATGCACTGGTTAGAAGCCCATCATGTCATTCTGAACTGTTATGAAAAAAGTTTTACATGTTTAAATGAAGAAATAAAAACTGTAGAAGTAAAAGGTATCCCAAGAAAGGTAACCCTTAGACAGATTTCAGCTATGCAAGTTAAGAGGGCAGTTAGGAAAGGATGTCAGTTGTTTGCAATAAATGTAGTAAATGATGAGTTTATTTGTAAAGAGGACAAACTGAAATTAGAAGACCAACTTGTCCTAAAGGATTTTAAGGATGTATTTCCTGAGAAGATTCCAGGATTACCTCCTAAAAGAGATTTAGATTTTACCATCGAGTTAGTACCAGGAGTAGTACCAAATTCTAAAGCTCCATACAGAATGAATATACTGGAATTAAACGAATTGAAATCACAGTTGAAGGAACTGATTGATAAGAATTATATAAGACCCAGTGTGTCTCCTTGGGGAGCACCTGTTATATTTGTTAAGAAGAAAGATGGGACCCTAAGACTATGCATAGACTACCATCAGCTTAATAAGATGACAATCAAGAATTGGTATCCGTTGCCACGCATAGACGATCTATTTGATCATCTGCGTGGAGCAATAATATTTTCAAAGATTGATCTAAGGTCAGGATATCATCAAGTATGGGTTAAGGATGAAGATATTTTCAAAACAGCTTTCAGAACTCGATATGGACATTACGAATTCGTAGTCATGCCATTTGGCTTGACTAATGCCCCGACTATATTTATGTGTTTGATGAACAATATTCTGCACAAATACTTAGATAAATTTGCAATTGTGTTTATAGATGACATTTTAGTGTATTCTAAAAGCAAAGAAGAGCATGATGAATATCTACGGATTATCTTACAAGCACTGAGAGATCATCAATTATATGCTAAGTTTAGTAAGTGTGACTTCCACAAGGACAAGCTTCAGTATTTAGGACACATAATTTCTAAAGAAGGAATATCGGTAGACCCCAACAAGATAAAAGCCATTAATGATTGGCCGATCCCTAAGGATGTGTCGGATGTAATATCATTTATGGGTATTACTGGATATTACAGGAAATTTATAGAGGGTTTTTCAAAGATTGCAAACCCCATAACCTCCTTGCAGAAGAAAGGGAATAAATTTGTGTGGGATCAGAAATGTTCTGACAGTTTTAAGAAGTTAAAGGAATTGTTGACTACAACACCTATTTTGAGGATAACAGATCCTAATAAAGATTTCATAGTTTGCATAGATGCATGTAATGAAGGACTCAGTGGAGTCCTAACACAAGAAGGGCATGTAGTGGCATACGAATCAAGAAAGCTGAAAATACATGAGAAGAATTACTCTACTTATGATTTAGAATTATTAGCAGTAATTCATGCTTTAAAAATGTGGTGTCACCACCTTATTGGCAGAAAATTTACCTTATTGATAGACAACATGGGTTTGAAATATTTATTAGATCAGACAAATCTGAATGCTAGACAAGCTAGATGGTTAACTTTCTTAAGTGAGAATGATTTTGAAATTCAGCATATTAAAGGGAAAGAGAACAAGGTTTTAGATGCATTGAGTCGTAAAGAAAAACTGAATTTTATTTCAGCCATCAGTACTTACTCAACAGATTTAGAAAATCAGATCCTTGAAAGCAGTGAAACTGATGAAGAATACAGAAAATTAAAGGAAAAGACAACAAACAATAGTTCTGAAAATTCTATGGCAGATTTCAGAATGAAGGAAAATGGACTATTGCTATACAAAAACAGATTGTATGTACCTAACATACCAGAAATAAAAATTTTGATTTTAAATGAGATGCACAAAAGCCATTATTTTGGCCATCCAGGTTATCAGAAGACCATTACTATGCTCAGGAAATAATACTATTGGCCCAAAATGAAAGATGAAGTAGCAGAGTACATAGATAAATGTTTGGATTGTCAAAAAGTGAAAGTTGAACACCAACATCCTGCCAGATTGTTACATCCATTACCTATACCGAATTGGAAATGGGAAGTGATAAGCATAGAATTATTACTGGACTACCCAAAAATCATAAACAGAATGACCTTATCATGGTTGTATAGACAAATTGAGCAAAGCAGCACACTTTATACCTGTGAAGACTATTCATAAGGCTCCTGACATTGCAGAAATCTTCATGAAATAGATTTTTCGACTACATGGTATTCCAAAAGTTATAATTTCAGACTGCGACTCTAAATTTACTGGAAACTTCTAGAGATCCTTGTTTAAAGGGTTGAATACAACCTTAAATTTTAGCACAACATTTCATCCACAAACGGATGGACAAACAGAAAGGGTGAATCAAGTTTTAGAAGACTTACTGAGAATGTATGTTAAAGATCATCCTGGTAAGTGGGAAGACTACTTACACTTAGCAGAATTTGCATATAATAACCATTATCATACATCATCTAGACTTAGCCCATTTGAAATTCTTTATGGTAGGAAATGTGATACACCTGTTTCTTGGAATGACCCAGTAAATAGAGTTATTTTAGGACCTGAATTATTGCAGGAGTTAGAACTAATTGTGAAATAGGTACAAGGAAATTTAAAAGCTGCCCAAGATAGGAAAAAGAGCCAAGCATATCTAAAATGGACTCATAAAGAGTTCCAGGTTGGTGAACATGTGTTCCTCAAGGTAAGAACGAAAAAGAGTTCATTGAAATTGGGAAGCTGTGCCAAGTTGGCACCCAGGTATTGTGGTCCTTTCAAAATATTGTCCAGGGTTGGACCAGTGGCATACCAACTGCCTTTGCCACCGAATTTAAAAATACATAATGTTTTTCATATATCATTTTTAAAGAAGTATGTACACGATGCTACTCATGTTGTAAACTAGAATGATGTACAGGTGGGACACGACGAATATTTTCAGGTGGAACCGGGCTGTATCCTTGAAAGGAGGGAAAATCTGCTCCGAAATCGCACCATTGGGCAAGTGAAGGTGCAATGGAAGCACCTTATCCTAGAAGAGGCAACCTGGGAGTTGGAGAGTAGTATGCAGGAAACATACCCAACTCTGCTTCAGGAAAACTCAAAGAGTGATTGACCAACATCGAGGACGATGTTGAGACTTAAGGGGGGGTGTATGTCACCTACCCAATTTATGAAATTATTATTTTATTGACAAATACTTTATATTAAATTTTAATTACAAAGTTTTGTAATTATGACCAAGTTTGGTCAAGGATGAATGTAATTACTGAATTATTATTATTTAATAAATTAAAGTAGGAGACAAACACCCAAGGGAACTTTTAAATGAGTGTTCACTGACCCACTAGGAGGAATGGAAGCTATTAGAAGGCATGGGACAGATGGCAGCAATTGCACTTCACCACTAGCGGTTGGTTATGGGACAACTACCCCTACAAATGTGGCATTATCCCCCAGGTGGAGGGAGTGAGCAGGCAACTCATTTAATGACCAGTTAACAACTGAAAAGGCCTAGGCAGCCTACATAAGGCAAATTCGAATTGAGCAGGCAGCTCTTACACAATATTTTCTGCAAAAATATTCCTCATGTGCATCAGGTGATGACTGAGAGATTAGAATAGGGAGGCTATGTGAGTGCATTGTAAGTCTGAAAATTATTCTGAGAAGGAGAACCAGAGGTACTGGTGCAGGTCCCTTGACTGCTAAATTTTCAAGACTCGATAACTATTACTATTGCAAGTTGAGGTCCTAAGCTTCTAAGTTTCTTCCTCCTGGTGGTTCAGTGAACAAGCTAGGGGGTCCTAAGACAAGTAACTTGGATGTCTTCAGGAATTGGTTGGGTGGAACAGGTTCCTTGGGTTGTTTGTTTCCCTATACATTAACCAGGTTTTGTTGTTTCCTATTTTATTTACAGTTTAATAATTTTGTTTAGTGAAATCATCAAACTCTGTTTTGTAAATGTATTTATTTCTAATTTTTGTTTAAGTCTGAATGATAAACCTTGTCAAAAATCTAATTAGAAAATCAACTCTATATTTTTGCACATGCTGTTATTTGCATCGTACTCTAGTATAGAGAAGCAAATTAAATAATAGATGAGAGATAGGAAGATTGCTATTTGATTGGATAAATAATTATAGTAAGTGATTTGTTTTCCATTCTGACCTATATCTAAACAGAGTACGAATTTATTGTATAAGCATAGACAGTGTTATAGGATTCTTTTGTTATCTCATAAAATATAAATCTAGTTTAATTTCTGCACAATCATGTATTTTCCTCCTATTTCTATTCAATTAAGATAGCAAACAAATGCAATTAAAATCATACATATCATGTTTCCCAAGTAATAGTATTTCCAAGGTACTTTTCACTGTTGCAAGAATTAATGAACTTATAGTTTTTTGAACTTCATACATACTTAAATTCTGCATTAGTTTCCTCTTTTGATTTCATATATCATTTGTTTATGGAATAGTCTCAGAAACTAATACATTACAAACCCTAACTCTATTTTTAAGCATCGTATTTTCTTTTCTCTCTGGATATTCTTTTAACAGCTATAAAATAAACATATTCCTTTATGAAAGTTTTTATAAGCATTCTAACCAACCCTGCCGAGACTCTTTTCAACATAGAATAAAAACTTGCCATTTAAAAACTTTAGATACAAGAATAGCTGAGTAATTGGATCTTGGCCCTTCTTCAACATTACATAGACACTCGTTCAAACCCTAATCTAAAAACAAAGGTCAAACATTTTGGTTATCTTACTTGTCAAATTTAAATCTCTGCTAAAAACTTATGAATGCATCTTTTAATAGAGTAAGCATCGAAATCAATAGCCATAATAACAACAATACTTTTTATATAAGACAACACAGCATTCATATTAACCAGAATTATGTTTATTTCCAAGTCTAATGACTTTCAAACCATTAACACAAAACTTGCACACTGTACGATGGCAAAGTGGTCATTGCTTAACACAAACATTTCCTTGTAACCTTTATTAAACAAAACTCTTCATCATAAAATGAGCCATTGTTTACAGAAGAAAGAAAGCTCTCGTCCCTTTGTTTTTCATGTTCAAACAATGGTAGAAGTTCGACAGAGATTACATTGAAACCATTTTCAAGAGTCCAAAAATATAGGGTCTAACCCTTAACAAAACAACAGCGTAAAAACCATTTCGAGATCATTGCCAACACTACAGCAGAACATTTTGGAGCAATAGCTAAAAGACTGAGGGTTATCCTCTTACTCTTTGTAAAACATAAAATCTAAACATAGCCATTACTTCAACGAAGGTCTTGTACCCAAACTTCATCATACAACTTTTCTTCTGCTAAACCATGCCAAAGGCCCTATGAGGTTTCAAGAACCACCGAGGCTTACCAGGAGGGTGTTGTAGCATCCCCATGTCGAATGCTTGTTCATGGAAAACCCTCCATTGAGGTATCACTTGCTAGTTAAAATTTCAATGGGTTAAAACAAAGAAAATTCAAGTATCATGTAACTTAAAAACACTACTGTTTTTGTCATTGAAAAACTTACCCTAACAACGAAACTCCTGAGGTTCGACACTTCACACCAGCAAGAAGATGAGCCTTAGCACTTGTAGCATTTACGAGTTGCGAACTCAAGAACAAATTTTATAAAAGGAAGAATCGAACTCTAGTTCCAAATCACACTTCATCAACTGACAAAAGAACCTCCCCACTCTTACAGTGGCTGAATCATGGCTCTTCGTCACCAAGATCACTAGCCTGTAAAATTTAAGAACTTCACTCACAGGTCTGAGGTTCGAAACCTCCCAACAGCAAAAACTTCAAACCCTACATCGTAGTAACATTGTCGGCCATTGCTACCTTACCACTAACGCAAAAATGAATGACAGGGAGAACAATTTTTGTTACTTACCCATGCAAAAATAGGGTTTCTTTGCCAACCCTAGATCTTATGAAGATCAACGACGGAAGAGTTGCCAACCGACACTTTGAATTTTGAGGAATAATGGCAATCAATACCACATTGATTGTTAATCTACCAAATCGCCAACTCAACTGATATGAGTCATATCAAGACACAACTCATCATAGTGTGGTAACTCTGTTACATAGAGAACATCCACATAAGCATCCACTTCGTACAACTGATAGGCTATGACACTTTCTTTCACGTGAAAACCATTACATGGTTATCCAACAGGACAATCCACCAAAGAATTAGATAGAAGCATAAATGACCCAGTCTCGATACTTTAAACCTGCCAGCTTTTGTTTGTAATGAATTTAATTCCTGTACCATCCATTATCAATACTTTAGCATATGCATTTTTGCATAGTGTAAACATTGCATCGTTAAAATGTATAATCGCTACCATATAAGTATTGTATTTCAATGTCTTTACGTTTAAATATTTCATAACATTCTAATGTATGGAATTCGAGTTTATAGTTTGCAATTCCTTTCAGTTTAGGTATTATAGTAATAGTAACACATCATTGATATATAAATGCATAGTTTTTATGTCACATTATATTTCCATTTTAGTGATACATCGTGATATTGTATTGAAATCCAATAGTAACATAACATTAGTTAACATACATAATGTTTGAATATATATTTGCATAATTACCATATGCCACATTATATCATCTCTATAGTAGGTGTTTAGACCTTAGGGAAAAGTCTATTTGGTTTCATGCTTTAGCCATGCATTTTTAAATCATTGATAAATATGATACTTAGGAATATTCTAAAGTCCTGTTGATATAAAAATATATTTTGATAGTTTCATTTGATTTAGTATGAACACTAATTCCTCGAGATTTCAAATAGAATTATATATGGACAATTGTAACACTGTTTTGATATTTACAATAATAACAATATAAACACTTTTGACAACGTGATTTCAGTGCTTTGGAACATTGTAAGCCATCTTGAAAATAAGAATAGGAACCAAAATATCCATACCTCCAGTAAACTTGAATTGCATAGAAATACTTAGAAATGATCACAATACAATGAAGTTACTCTTGAAAGAATCTTGTACTCTAAATTCTTCCTATCATAGGAATTCTTACCTGTTTTCTGCACATGGGAAAATAGAATTCAAATGCCTTAGCTAAACATAGCTAAGTAAACCCCAGGGTACCTAGCAGGACCCCTTTGACATCAAAGATGAAAATTGTTAGCATTCCTTCAAATTTTCACTTTAGTACAAACAATGCACAACTTATATTCACATTTAGAACTACTGATCTCATTACTTAGGAATTATAGTTAACACAAAACTTTTCAGTGTCGTAAGTATGTTAAAAGAATTATGACGTGTCGAAATATTTAAATGTATTTAGATAAAAAGATTCATTAATTAATTTGTCTTTGCTTAATGGTTTAACTAATCATTGTTACCTTCTTAAGCATTTATTACTTCCGCAATAGAAATGATAACATTTAATGATGTTTTAAAAATTTTAAATTTTTATGAAATTATCGGGATGTTACATTATTGAACCGGTTGAGGAATCAGACTGGATTAGTCCTATGGTGGTCCAGGACAAGAAGACCGACGAAGTGGGCATTTGTGTCGATTTGCGGAAGTTGAATGACTCCTGCTTGCATGATCCATTTCCGATCCCATTTACTGATGAGGTGCTCGAAGGAGTGGGTGACCAAGAGATGTATTCTTTCACTGATGGGTTCTTTGGCTATCATCATATCTGAATCGCGAAAGAAGAACGACACAAGACAACTTTCGTGTCAGAATGGGGTTTTTTTCAGTACACAGTGATGTCGTTTGGACTGAAGAATGTACCTACGATATTCTTGCGGGTTGTCTATGGCTTAATCAACGATCACCAAGAAAATCTACGGTTGATGTTGTAGCGATTTCGACAGCATCAGATATCGTTGAACTTGAAGAAGTGCATCTTCTGTGCACCATTTGGAATATTATTGGGTCACATTGTGTGCAAGAAGGGATTGTTAGTCGAACCAGCAAAGATGGCGCTCAATCTGAGCTTAACACCGTCGACTAACGTCAAGCAATTGAGAGGGACATTGGGACACACTGGGTATTATTGCAAGTTCATCAAGGGTTATGCAGCAATCACGACCCCTATGGAGAAGTTATTGAAGAAAGATGCGGTATTTCAATGGAGCCTTGAATGTCAAGTTAGTTTTGAAACACTGAAAGCTAAGATGGCTTCAGCGCCGATATTGGTATTTCCGAACTGGGGCAAGGAATTCCATGTCCACATCGATGCCTCATTGGTAGCACTGGTAGTAGTGCTTGCACAACCTGGGGAAGGGGATCTGGATCACCCCATTGCATTTGCAAGTCGGAAGTTGTCATCTGCAAAAAGGAACTATACAACGATAGAGAGGGAGGGTCTAGCGATGGTTTATGCACTGTAGAATTTTTGGCACTACTTACTGAGAGGACACTTTAAGATGTTCACAAACCACTCTGCATTAACATATCTAGTCAATAAGCCTGTGTTGAGGGGGAAGATATGTCGCTGGCTACTTCTGTTTCAGGAGTTCTATTTTGAAGTGATTGTGAAGCCAGGATGTTTGAATGCAGGACCAGATCATCTGTCGTGGATTGAGATAGGAGAGGAGCCAACCAACATTGAAGATGGGTTTCCTGATGTGCAACTGTTTATGGTTGAACTAGCTAATGACTACTATGCAGATATCCTTCAATTTTTGGTGACAGGCACCGCACCGAAGGGGTTTACCACTAGTCAAAAGAAGCAGCTGGTGGTCAAGGTGACAAATTTACAGATAATTACAGGGTAGTTGTACAAACTGGGATAAGATGAGATCTTGAGGCACTGTGTCCTACCTCATGAGCAAGGACAGATCCTGTCGGAAGCACATGCAAGAGTAGCTGGTGGGCACTATGGCGGTCATGCGATTGCCCGGAAGGTGCTTCACGGAGGGATTTGGTGGCCCACACTTCACAATGATGCAATAGATTATGCGCAGACCTGCGATGTCTGTCAGAGAACTGGGAAACCCTCTCGGAGGGACAAGATCCCTTTGAAACCTTAAGTTACACAGTAACCATTTGATAAATGGGCAGTGGTTTCCTGGGGCCCTATTAACCCACCGGGGAAGTGCACTGGTGCAAGATACATCATCACCGCGACAGATTATTTGACAAGGTGGGTGGAGGCTACACCAGTCATTGATTGCAGAGCTACAACAACAACGCACTTCTTATTTGACAACATCGTCACTTAGTTTGGCTGCTCGAAGGTGTTGATGAGCGATCAGGGCAGTCATTTTATCAATCACACCGTCAGTGCATTGACAATGGAGCTGCAGATACAGCATAAGAAGAGCATGCCATATCATCCGTAGGAAAATGGGACCATAGAAGCTTTCAACAAGGTCTTGGAGCATGTGCTAACTAAAGTTTGTAATGTGAACTGCGATGACTGGGACCTGAAAATTCCAGCCGTTTTGTGGGCATATTGCACCACTTGTAAAAGGTTGATGGGACAAACTCCATTCAAGTTGGTATATGGGAAAGAACTGATTATGCCTATGGAGTACATCGTTCCGAGTCTACACATCACGGCAACAACAGGGATGGATGATGCAACGACATTAAGAGAATGTCTGGCACAGTTCATGCAGCTTGAGGAAGACCGCTTTATTGCAGGTTTCCACCAGAGCGTGGAGAAGGATCGACAAAAGGCCTGGCATGATCGCCATATCAAGAACAAATAGTTTCAGCAAGGTGAATTGGTGTTGTTGTATGAAAACAAGTTTATGAAGCACCTAGGGAAATTGCAGATGCATTGGCTTGGTCCATATTGCATCAGTCGCATAACTTCAGGAGAATCAGTACAGTTGCAGTAGTTGGATGGAGCGATGCTCCCAAAGTTAATTAATGGTAGCAGGTTGAATCCCTACAGGATGGGCTTGGAGCAGCGCGATGCCTGAATTGCATCAGAAAAAAATAAAAAATGCAGGATGCTCGGTGGCAGGACGACGCACTAGCAGGGACACATTGCGCAAGCAGAAGTGTTTGTGTAGCAGCTTGGGAGCAGGATCGCGATGACGGCAGGGTCACGACTAGGTCAAATCAACAATAAATGCAGAAAGTTAAAAAAATTTAATTAGTGCCCCATGATGGAATGATCGACATTTATTGCAGATCCAACAATTCGATCGACTAGATCCATGGTGGATTCGGGTAATTAAGGCATGATTTGGTCATGATGCAAGGTTGGATTTGGTAATGATGGTTATGAACATAATTTGAAACTATAAGAAGGGGTCACCTCTAGTCGGAAGGAACCATTGCACTGAGTGTAGAGATAGTTCAGTGTTACATTATTTGAGTTGAATTGCCAAGTTCAGGGTTGAGTGGTTGTTTGCAGCAAGTTGGGTTGGTGAGTGAGGAGTTGTTGAGCCACGAGGAGCCCTGCTGCGGCATGTCGGGCACACCCATGGTTGAAGTTTCTAGTGGGGTTGAGTCGCTAGCTCAGGTGGTAAGCATCAAAGAAGAGGTTGTCAGCATGATGGGTGGATTGGCGTTTACAGGAATTCCAAAGAAAAGGTAAGGGGGGGGGGCAGCATTCTGAGTCCCCGCAGAGCAAACGGTAGTTACGCTCATCAGCAGCAATAATTGAGGAGGTCTAAGCGAAAATAGGACAGTCCAGCCAAGGAGTTGATGAGTCAGCTACTTGGGAAGGGATATCTGCTGTGGATATCCCTGGGTATGTCCCCCCTTATCGACTTGGTATATCACCTCGGAAGTACACGAAGAATCAGAAATACGTTGTGCTGATGCTAGCGCCCCCAATAGGTATGGAGTGCTCTATCGATATTGTGTCAGCGTTGATGTGGCTGAAATATGATGACCACGACATGGTGGCAGATCCGTAGATTATGTCGGACCCCTACGTGTCGAGGACGCAGCTTAGTGGTACTTCAGTTCCGCAAGATTGAGTGCTTGGGTTGGCCCAAGCAGGATTGCTGGGACTCGTTAACATGCCACATTTTGGGTGACTAGTGGAGGTTAATGCTTGTGTGAAGTAGTTTCTAGCTTGCTTCCATGGTGGTACATTATGGATGGGTAGACCGGTTCCAGTCATTGTCGACTTGATCGTTGAGATCACCAGGTTACCGAAGGCTGGGGTAGATCCTTCGCAATACTTCCGCGGGAAAGAGAATGACAAAAAGAGGGCAGCATAGTTGTTTCAGCAATACACCTTGGAAAGTGATGGTGCACTTACAAAATCAATAGTATCAATGATAAGGCGGTCCTCACCGGCACAAAGATATTAAGCTACAAAGTGGTCCGAAAGAATCGCCCCAACCAATGCAATTCAGGGGTCGTCACATGTGCAGGACAATGCGCAGAAGGTGTGCAGATGAATTGGTCCTTATTTTTGTTGAATCAACTAATGGAAGATGCAGCAGCCATCCAAGATGGGAAAGGATCTTTCACTGATAGCTGGCTTCTCATTCTGATCGCATTGGTTTCCTAGAAGGAGCATGACACTTACCAGGGCATGGAAGTTGAGGCTGCGAAAAGCTATAAGGGTGTGCGGTATCAGAACTTGTGGTGCGTGCAAGAACCTGAGCACCTTAGAGAATGCACCATATAGTTTTGGGTGTATTGGTAGATGTTAAAGGATGCATCGATGATGGTGCCCCGCTTAACTAAAGAAATCGCGGTGAAGTACAAGCCGATTGCACTGTTCACAATTTGGGCTCACATGATTCACATGCAGGAAAGACGTGACCCTGCAAACCAATGGTTGTTGACACACTATAAGTTGTCTGAGGAGGTGCTGGAGGGCATCGTTAGTGATTGGACAACTGAATGATGGGAACCAGTTAGTTCAGTCAATATTGAGGCAGGACTTCCATCGCAAGGCCCAGACGATGCATTGTCTACGCAGGACCAGCAGAGTCACCATGACTCGGATAAAGAGTCGTCCACAAAGACCCATACGAATGATGATATCGATCGTGAACTTGAGGAAGGGATAATGAAGGAATGTCATGAGCATGCGATGATCAGTGGGGCCTCTCCAGCGACAAAGACACAGTTGGGATGCCTCATAGCAGTTGTCACCAATGCGACTAATGTGGCAGCTCGAGCGATGATAGTGTTACGACGTAATATTCCACCTTGTGAGAATCAACACTCTTTGTCCTAGAGGATCCATTTCATTGACTCAGAACCACTTTATATCCTTCAGACACTATTTTTCCCTATTTTTTCCCTTATACGCTTGCTACATCATTACAGTGGGCGTACCCGCGAGTTGCATCACTATAGCCCACGGGTAGCATGTAAAATGGTAAAAATCACTAGTTTATTACTTTTTACTCCCAAAAAGCAGTCATTGGGTGACCTTTGACCCTCCATCTTCCCAAGAAACGCCTCGATGTGTCCTTTCACTTACCTTTGAGAGGACTATATATTGAGCACATATGGCTTATGGACGGGAGGAGAAAGAAGAGCAAGAGAACTCTAGTGGATTTTTTTCCTATCTTGAGTCTACACTCATTGATCCTTGTAGTTGTGAACCCCTTATGTTCACCTTCCAAACTCCTACCATAGTTTGAGTTTGCCATTCCATGGGGGATTGAAGTGGTGGAGGCGCAAGTGGATTGACCTAGATCTTGGTTCAGATTGGTTTCCGGCAAGAGGTCGTATCACATTGTACTTCTTCTTGTTTATTAATAGAAATACTCATATTCTCATCCATTAATGTTGTAAATGTTGTTTATACTATGTTGGGTTGCATTTACTTGTTATATCATGGGCCATTGCTATTGATGATGTTAATGCCATGTATATATTATATGTACTTGTTGTATATTGGCTATCAAGACTAATTTGCAGATTCAAGTTCACAGATTGAAAAGCTCCAACGGGGATCTACATCAAACGTTTGGATCGAGGTTGGTTACATTCTTCATTATCTTAGCATTTTCATTCATATGGCATAGCATTGGGAATTGAGTTGATTTCTGGTAGTTAGCTGTCTGTTGTGGTCTACCCCAAGCCATAGTGAGTTTTCTCCAATACAGAAATGGCGACCACACTGGGGAAAACATCCATTTTTGGGGATTTTTGAGCATTAGTCCTTAATTAGAGTTGCTGTTTGTCGAAGCTTTGTGTCACTGATTGGCTGTTGAGAGACACTATAGAAAACTGGTTTTTTCTGAGCCATTAGACTCCTTATTTGCTCATTTTCCTTTCCTTACCTACGGGCTAACTTAGCTCTTCCCACATACACCCGCCTCTGTTTACTCTACTGCTCGCGGGTACCCGCAGGTTTTCCTTCGACAGTAGCATACAACTCCGGCTTTGGTTGATTTATGACTTTTGGTTGTTGCTGGGTTGGCTTTGGATGATCCTGAGTCTCTGTTGGCCTGTTTCTTGACTATTCCATGCTTTGGTTGTGACCAAAACTCTTCTTTTCTCTTGGTTGAGCCTTGTTGGTTTTTTACCCATCTTTGGATTTAGCCTTGTTGGTTTTTTCCTTTTTAGCTCATTCCGTTGGCTGAGTCTTACTGTTTGGTATCTGCTGGGTTGTCTTAGTGATCTTCTTGGCATATCAGTGACTAGATAGTAGGATTTTGCTTGCATTTTTCATTTCTTTATATTGAAAAATACAAAAATATACATATAGTTTTGCATTTTCCTTTTGTTTATAAGAGAAAATACAAATTTTTTTTTTTGCTTTTATGTACTGCATCTTGCATTGAGTGCTTTCTGCCTTCGTTTAGATTCTGATTGTGCATCAAAAAATATAAAAGGATTGCATATTTATTTCGAAACCGTTGGATTGATTTTGCATGTTAGTGGCATTGTTTTCATTGGATAGATGAGTCTAGGATTTGACGATTTTGCATGCTATTGAGTCATACACATCACTAGTTTCACGACCATATCCCTTGAGTAAACGCAGCCATTAAAATTAATACTTAATCTTAAAATTGATTAGACCGATTTTATTTATAGGGTACACCAACTAGCATAGGTTTAGAGTCTTGGAATATATCATTGTGAGTTAACAATCCAAGACTACTAGACGAAACATTAGGTGTCTGACCAGGGAGTGAAGGAATCCATGGTATATATCGGTGTTCTCAGGAAGCTCTACTCAAGCCAGAGTTAAGCACGAGGTCACAAGAGGTTGGTTGAAGAGATATCCCTCTGATACTGGCTGAACGTGGGAGATATTTCCAGGATTTGCTCGTATCTGGAGACTCTTGGGGGATTTGACCCTCATTGAGTTTCGAGCTCAGCTACCCTGCCCATACGACGGATCCCACCTATGACTGTCCCCTTGAGCATTGGTTATATTGTGGTGACCATAGTTGCCTTACCTAGGTATTGCATAGGGTACTTGCAGTGGTTATGCTGTTTGTGTCGTGAGTCAGATAGGGGTCGGACAGCATAGTTGCCGCTGTATAGGGTCTTGACCCTGTGCACGCAATGAAGTTTGGGGGGCATTATAATTGATTATGTTGCCTCTGGCTATAGTTTGGGAGTCTCAAGCCTCTCCTAGGCGAGACATACCAGCTCTAGTGTCGGGAGCTCATTTAGCCACTCTGTTTGTCTGCTCTTCGCTGTAGTTTCTCTAGGTGTGTTCTTTTGATTTAATGTTTTTTATTGATAGTTGACCTTTAGGGGATGTTTTGATTCTATATTCTCTTCATATATATAATGGTGCGGACTCCTACTCTCCGCTGATCCCGTCGGTTGGCTGGTTTAGAACCTACCGAGCTTTCACGCCGCGTTGCTAGGGGACACCGGCGGGCTCCCTCTGAGTCTTCGGATTCTTACGAGACATATGTCCTAGACATCATGACTGTTGCACATTCTAATACTGAAGAAATACCTATGACTCCATTGGGTGGAGTCGAACACACTTCAGATACCCCTACTCCTCGTGAGGCATGGGGGGGTGATACACCTGAGACCCAACGTAATTTGTTTGGTCCAGATCCACCCGAGGATGACCCGTTCGATCGTTCATTTCCACACAATTATATACACAGGATGCTAGAGTTACATGATGACACTGGTCCTATGGTCAACCCAACCGCATTATCTTTTGGTATGGCTAATTATAATACAGTTGATCCTTCCACTACGTTTGGTAGTCACCCTGGCACTAGTCATAGTGTTAGCCAAACTGCACCCATTGGAGGCAATACCATTGCTGGGGGCACCACGTTGTCCACTCACACACACAGTATGGGGACTGGTCGTATTCCTCCTAACAATGATAATGTTGGAAGGCGACCGCCTCCTAGGACTACCCTACCTAATAGGAACACTATCCGCAACACGACTCGCCATCCACCACCTAATACACATGCCGCTACTCGTCAACCCAGGACTACTTTTGCAAATGTTAATGCTCCTCCTAACCACGGGGGTGGACATATACCGCATACTTTTGCGTCCACTACCACCGCTAGTAATGCCAATGTATGAGGTGGGAATATATCCTATCCACAGAAACATAACGCCACCATCCATGCTACTAGTAACACCAATGTTGGGGTTGGGAATACATCTCATGCTTATGGTCACGACACGACTTCTCAAGAAGATCCTAATACTAGGGGTGGGAACATACCATACCATTATGGTCATTACAACTCGATTCCTGCTACGAATAGTACGTATATGCACCATACTTATGGTGGCAACCCTTATTACAACATAGTTGGTGCTGGCCACCAGTACAACCCACCCCAATATGGTGCCCAAAACACGTATATACCTGCTTACTCTCATATGGGTAAGGTCGGAGGAGGTTATCAACCCTATGGCCATGGTCAAGCTTATAGTCCGTCAGGTCCTCATTATTAGCAGTTTAATGCTCATGGTCATGCTTTTGGTCCATCTTATAATTTGGTTCCGTTCAACCAACCTTTTATGGGAGCTTATAATCAAGATTTCCATCCGTAGCTCCTGTTCCTTGCACATTTGAACCTTCCAAATCTTTCAAAGATCACGAATGATCCGGTGTGTCACAACCCTAATTGGCATCCGGTCCCTACCTAGCTCCCTTCCAACATTCTGAAGTTTGAAGGGAAAGGTGGTGAGGACCCGGGTGATCATGTCACAACATTTCACCTTTGGTCTTCCTCCAACTCGTTGAATCACGATTTCGTTAGATTACGACTATTTCAACGCACCCTCACGGGGGCAGCCGTGAAGTGGTATGTTGAGTTTCCTGGAAACACTTATAGATGTTTTAACGAGATTGCTTTGGTTTTCTTGGACCATTTCCAGTTGCTTGTTCGCTATGATACTGGTACTGAACTTTTGTCTACCTTCCGTCAGAACAAGCCACACATATTTTTGACCATGTTCAAGAGTGGCATCGACGGAAGAGGTTAGTGAAAGCCAACATTCCTCTAGAGTTCCTATTGGAATGGTTCCTCAAGTCTGTACTCCCATACATTTCTAAGGATGTTTCGATGTCCGATATTGTGACTGAAGAACAAGCCATCTTGAAAGTCGAGCAGTTAGACTTATTATACTCTAAGTCTGGCATTATTCCTGATGCACCGCGAACACGCCATGAGCCTTAGTTAGTTCCTGGACTGCATGCCAATGGTATCGTAGGATCCACAAGCACTCACCCTGTAGATTTGGTATCTAATCAAATGCAAAATTTGTCGCTAAACTAGTCTACTCCCAGATAGGTTCATACCTTGTCCACTTCCACCCCGTCGTTCGATGTACACAGTGTGCAATCGACAAATCAATTAGGTAACCAGCAACCTGGTGGTAAGAAAAAGGGGAGAAACAACCGTAAGGGTGGAAATAATGGGAACAACAATAGCAATCTAAATAGCCCTCATAATAATAATTCCAACCCTCCTTGGGAAGGCGGAAATGCTGGCGAGGATCGTAAACCTAGGCGTAAGGTGAAGTTTCCTTGTAAGCTTTGCGGGGAAGATCATCTTACTCACTTATGTCCTCGAATCGAAGAAGCATCGAAGCATTTGGCACAGAGCCCAGCTGTGTTAAAGGATCCCCCTCCTCATCATCAAAACATGGCTTCGCATGCTCCCACCACTGGTTATGGACCTATTGAGACGGCAATGTCTTCTTCCAATACTAGTGGGTATGGATGTGTGAATATGGTTCAATCAGAGGTTAGTGTTGCCACTCGTCAATGCGATTATGGTGCACCACAACCTAATATGGGGAGTGAGCCTCCCCCTCCTCCTGACAATTCCTTGCATATCAAGAAGCCCTCTAATATGCCACGGATACCAAAAGGTGTTCTTAAGCGCTCTACGCATAATCCTAATGCTAGAGCCACCCATAACTACTTCATCGTGGAAGACTTGGGCCAAATTCCATGTACCATGTCGGCTCTTGAAGTTTTGCAGGCCTGTCCTTTTCAAAAGCATGCCCTTTTGAGTGCGTTAGGAGTTCAAGATGGGGGAAGTCCCAATGTTATCAAGTTCGACACTACTGATGTTCAACCTCACTTACCTTACCACGTGGCTTTTCAAATCCAAGTGGCGTGCCTTCAGAATTTTTTCAAACATACGATGGTAGACGAAGGTGCTTCAACGTCAGTAATGCCATTAACTTGTTGGAAAGCTTTGGGCTCTCCTCCTCTACTCGCGTCTAGAACCACGTTCACTGCATTCGATGGTCGGTCATTTACGCTGCATGGAATTATCCCTTCCCTTGTTGTCTACTTGGGAGGTAAATCTGTGCCTATTGAAGTCGAGGTGGTTGATGCACCCATTGACTACAACCTTTTACTGGGTCGGAATTGGATGTACGCTATGAAGGCTGTCGTGTCTACTGTATTCATAGTTATTTACTTTCCTCACGAAGGCAAGATTGTGACCATTGATCAGCTGGATTTCGTTAATTCCTCTTCCACAGCATCCATGGGATCCATAGTCCCGCAAGTTACCCATTCTCAGCCGGAAACTAGGAACATGGGTGTTGGCATGTACTCTTCATTGATGGGAACTTATGATTTTTTCGCACGTGTGAATTTTATTGGAACCATTACCGATGATGCATCTCCTCCTTCGCATAATCTGCCGTTCTGGACTTCCTATTTTAATGATACATGGAATTTACTGTCCACGAGTTCCACGTTTGGAGACATTACGCATATTGGGATGTCTATGCCATTGTCTGTAGCTGAGCTTGCTTACCGGCATATTCAACAAGCCATTGTAGAGCCGAATCTTTCTTCTTCTCAGACAGTTGAGGAAGATCCCATTACGCTGCCAGTTTGGGCATCCAACTCATCTTGTTCCCACGAATGCCTTAATGATACTTTGCCTTCAGATGAAGCTATTATGGAGGCCATGTGTGGTAGTGAGAGACCTTGGGAATATATGTACCATCACTCTTATTTTCTTCCCAACCTCAAGCTCTCCGAACAACAAGAGTTTAATATGACTCTAGCAGAGATGGTTGGTCACCCTGTGGCTCTTTTAGAGTCGCAGGATGTTTTTGTGGAAGGGAATATGTCTAAAATTCCCCCCACTACGTCGATCAACATCTCTTGTGCTCTTGGAAAGGTTGAGAACTTTTACATCGGTGACGATTGCACTCCTGAAGGGATTTCTATTTACACTGAATTGTTTACAGAACTCCGGGAATCTTTCTCCTGGTCATATGAGGAGATGCCAGGAATAGACTCCCGCATTGTTGAACATGAGATTAGAACATATCCCAATGCTAAACCAGTTCGACAATGATTACGTGTTGTGAACCCTAGAAAAGCAGTTGCTATCAAGGCAGAGGTGGAGAAACTGCTCAAGGCCAGTTTCATCTACCCCATTCCCCTTACCGAATGGGTGTCAAACCCCGTTCCTGTGGATAAGAAGCAGGGAACAATCCATGTATGCATTGATTTTAGAGATTTGAACTGTGCATGTCCGAAAGACAACTTCCCCACACCATTCATCGATCAAATCTTGGATGCTTGTGTGGGAAGTGAGATTTTTTCATTCATGGATGGCTTCTTAGGGTATAATCAGATTCAAATCAAACCCTAGGACCTGCATAAGACAGCTTTCATTTGTCCTTGGGGAATGTTCGCATATTGGAAAATGTCCTTCGGCGTTAAAAACACTGGAGCTACATTTCAACGTGCCATGACCTATGCCTTTCACGATCTTAAAAATATTATGGAGGTTTTCTTGGATGATCTTGGCGGCCATTCTTGCAAGAGGATGGACCACCCCAGGAACCTCCGCATGATTCTCAAACGATGTATATGATACAATATTTGATTGAATCCTAACAAATGCATCTTTTCTGTAAGGACGGGTTGCCTTCTGGGCTTCATAGTTTCAAAAGAGGGTATTAGAGTCAATCCTCTTAAAGTTGAGGCAATACTTCGGTTGCCTCCTCCGTGCAACTTGTTACAACTTTAGAGCCTCCAAGGGAGAGCCACTTTTCTACGCCTTTTCGTAGTCAATTATGCTAATCTTACCAAAGGTTTCACACGCTTATTGAAGAAAGACAACCCCTTTATTTGGGATGAGCGAGCCTAGCAATCTTTTGATGCCCTTAAGAAAGCTTTGGTATCGGCCCCTATGCTTAGTCCACTAGACTTCGCACGAGATTTTATTCTTTATGTGGCCGCATCTCAAGAGATGATTGGCATAGTATTGGTTCAGGTTGATGATGCGCTTGTCAAGCATGTCATCTATTACCTTAGTTGAAATCTACTAGACGCTGAGCTATGATATACTCATGTGGAAAAGCTAGCACTTGTGACTGTTCATTCAGTCCAGCGGTTACGACATTACATTTTGCTTAGAACAACCACAGTTTTCATGCATATCAATCCGTTTTAGTTCGTGCTATCACGACGCCTTATAGGGGGTAAGTACAATAAATGGATTATGATCCTTCAGGAGTTTGATCTCGATTTTGCTTTGGCGAAATCGATGAAATCATTGGTGTTTGTTGAGATTATGTTGAACCTTCCGAGACTTGATGAGGATGTCATTCATGAAGATTCCTTTGTGGATGAACACTTATTTCTCATCTCGTCCAAGGACCCTTGGTATGGGGATGTCATTATATATCTACAAACTTTGAAGTTTCCTTTGCACCATTCACGAGATGAGCGACGGCGTGTGAAACATCACGCTAAAGATTATACTATCAACAGTGACACTTTGTATCGCTGAGGAAAGGATTCTATTCTCCATCATTGCTTAACTCACGAAGAAGCAAAGTGGGTGCTTAATGATTGCCATGTCGGGGCGTGTGGCGGTCACTTATCCAGCCTTGCTACATCCCAATGTATCTTGCGAGCTGGTTATTTTTTGTCCTCAATCTTTAAAGATTGTATTAACGCTGTGAAGAGATGCCACCCTTGCTAGGTGTTTTCTTGGAATATACGCCCGCATCCAACGCCCCTTCATCCGGTAATCACCGTTGGTCCCTTCACCAAGTGGGGGGTGGATTTTATGGATTGCAAACTAGCTTTGGCTGGGGGGCATCACAATATTATAGTGGCCATGGACTACTTTTCCAAATGGGATGAGGCCATGCCTACTGTAACAACTGATGGTGCTACAGCAACCCATTTTGTGTTCAATCAAATTATCACTCGGTTCGGTATTCCGAAAGAGATTGTCACTGACCATGGCAGTCACTTTTAGAACAATATGATGGAGGATTTGTCTCTCAAGCTTGGGTTTCGTCAAGAACACTCATCTTCTTATTATCCCCAAGCAAACGGTTAGGTTGAAGCAGTTAATAAGTCTTTGAAGACCATTCTCCAGCGTACCATCCAACAAAGCAAGACCAACTGGCATATCATGTTATATCCTGCTTTGTGGGAATATCGAACCGCAGTCAAGACTGCCACCAGGTTCTCACCATTTCAGCTAGTTCACGGTGTGGAGTCACTTTTACCAATTGAATGTGAAATCCCTTCTCTTAAACTGGCCATAGAGCTCCTCCCTGATAGGATGGGTCTTGAGCAATGTTTAATCCACCTTGAGAAACTTGACGAGTAGCGTCGAGATGCCACCGTGGCTATAGATGCCAACAAGCGTCGTGTTAAGTTTTAGTACGATAGGTATGTCTATCCTCGACAATATACTGAACGTGACTTGGTCCTCTTATATGACCAAGCTAAAGAACCCCTAGGGGCAGGCAAGTTCAACCCCATGTGGCATGGCCCTTACATTGTGAGGCATGTCCTGGAAAAAGGATCCTATGAGTTAGAAGACTATGAGGGGACTATCTTGAAGGAGCCTAGAAATGGGCTCTACCTCAAGTGGTATTACGCTTGAACCTTGTTGTGGCCACAACCGATCCCATGCTTAGCTGAAGCACGGGAACCCCCATTTTGAATAAACACAAAGGTATTTTTGGTGAGAGTACTCTGTAAATATGAGAATTTGGGTTTTCAATTGTTTAGATCTCTCACCCATACTTTTGTCCTGCGTTTTTCCCTCTTTCTGGATGATCTCTAACTGTCCAGTTTGTTGAAATCCTCAAATTTTGAGTATTTTACCCTTTTTCTTCAATCAAGCTGAAACCTGACAGTTAGGAGACCTGAAACCCGCAACCTGATAATTTTGGGTTGTGGGGTGTTTTTTTTACAGTTTTGGAATTTGGCCAACCCGAAACCCACAACCCGACGATTGCGAGTTATGCGTTCATCTTGTAATAATCTTGGGAAACTATCATCCTGAAACCCGAAACTTGAAAACCCGCAATTGCGGCTTTCGGCTTTCGGGCTTTGTCTTTTTATTTATTTTGTTGTGCTGCCCGAAACCCACAACCCGCAACTGTCGGATTGCGGCCTTCAGGAAGTTGTTTTCGGTTTACGAGTGTGTCATTCCCGAAACCCGCAACCCGCAAGTGTCGGGTTGTGGCTTTCGGGAACACGTTTCTCATTTTTCGATTGTGATTATTCCCGAAACCTAAAACCTGCAATTGTGGCTTTCAGCTTTCGGGAATTCTTTTCCGCCTTTGTTGTTTGCGCGACCCCGCAACCCGCAACCCGTAGTTGTCAAGTTGCGGCTTTCGGGATCCCTTAATAAAATTTGTGAATAAAACTTTAGCGCGACCCCGCATCCCACTTCGGTTAATCTCGACCATTCATTTATTTTGATTGCACGATTATCTTTAATCCGGTGAATTCAACAAATAGGGTTTTTCCTATTTTATTTTTACCATTTTACTTTTGAAGAATTACTCCATTGCACTGTTGTTTTTACTGTGGATTGCGTATGAGGAGGTGTTTTTTCCATTTTTTTTCTATTTTGGGTAAGCTTACTGTCATCCTTACACTACTAGTTTGCAATTTTTCTATTTTTGGATTGATTTTGATTTTGATTTTTTTATGGATCAGAAATTGCAAGTTCTTTCGCCATGTCGAAAGGTACACGTTCTAAAATGCCACTCAGAGATCCCCTGAATAAAGACCCTAATTTTGGTTTTCTCTCCGACACCAGTGAGTGAGTCACTGAGACATACTAGATGGATTGGTTGAAAATATACCCCATTTTTTATAATGACGACCTTTCTCATATTGAGAACGATAGACCAGTGTACAAGAGAATTAGGGCTTCCCAAATTCATGCTATTGCTGCGTGCCCTGCTATCCTGCCTTACACAGAATTTATAAAATGGATAATTGAGAATGTCAGTGTTAAAGACCGTTGTTTTAACGATAGCATGGGGTGCCAATTGACACATTTTCTCCCGGAGGCTTTTGTCCGAGCTTTTGCGCTGAAACCACATGTGCAAACCCTCCCCCTCGATTTTATACAGTCGTCCAAAACCCGGTTCAACTTTAACGAGATGATTAGGTCATGGATGCTTAAGCTGAACACCTTTGTGCCTAAGGATGACAACCTTTATCCCATCGTTTGGTTTAAGGAACCCTACTCTTTACTGGCAGCCATGCTCTGCAGGCTTTTTGGTCTATCGAATTGTTCTCTTTTCAAAGTAGAATGGACACCTATAGCACATCATGTGCTAGTCACAGGTGAGTCTTTCCCATGGGCCTCTATCCTGTCAGCTGAATTAAAGAATGCCATTCATGAGTATCAAAAGGATCCAACTCATAAGAAACCACCCTTTTTCCTATCTGCATATGTCCTTGATGTTTTTTGCTCAGAGTTCCAATACCCTAACTTGGGTTGGAATTGGACCCCTTCAGACCCTCCTATACACATTTATCATTCAACACTGTGGGAGGAGAATTTTGCACCCTTATTATATGACATTTGTGACCACTTCATGGGTACCATCTATTTCAAGATCTTCAGGAAATAGCCACCTGCATTCTCAGAAGATGCTAAGACCTTCATAAACACCATGGGTGATTGGTATGTAGGTGAGTATTTTTCATACATCATGATTTGTGGAAGTGACATAGTGCACCTGCTTCCCAGGATTGTCCCAGACAAGATGGTAATATAGGAGGTTTCTTTTCAAACTGTCACTAATGGCATGTATAAGAAACTCACAAGTCCCAGGAAGAAAGGTTGGCCTAAGTTTTCTCTCAATCTTGGTCAGCTGGTTATCCCAACTTCAACTTGGGCTGCAGTTCTAGGTGATCAGATAGCTGCCTTGATATTAGGTACTACCCCAAAAAGGAAACACGACCCTAAGAAGTTCCTGGATGCACACCTCAAGCAAGTACATATGAAAATATATTATGCACATGAGTTAGTTCCAGATGACTTCATATACCAAGGGGTGGACACATTCTCACAGGTTCTAGCTAAGGCAAAAGACTTACAAGAACAACAGGACATTTTAAAAGACCAGAATGAACTTAAGGTTAGGGTTCTGAGTTACAGGGCCATGCAACTAAATATCATTGAACAAGCAAGAAGAGACTTAGAAGAGAAAGAAGCTCAGAAGGCCAATACTCCTCTCATGATTACATTCCCTGATGGAAACAAAGGTAAAGCTCCTCTAGGGGAACCCTCTCAAGAGAACGCTGGTGAAGACGCTTAAATGATGCTATAGTCAGCTCGTGAATCCCAACAAAAGATGGTATAATTGACATCGATGTTAAAGGCTCAATTGCTAGAACCTCCAAAGCTTGCAGTCAACATTCAGCTACCAATTACATCAAATGTTCAAATCACTACTGAAGAAACTCAAGAGGATGATGATCTGGTCATAACTCAGGCTAGCCCTGCTAAAAGGCAGAAAGTCCTTCCTTCTTCATCATAGGTTCCTATAGTTGACATAATAGACTATGATGAAGAAGTGGTCCCACCTCCTCCGGTACTAGGAATAGAAGAAGTCATTGAAGATCCTAAGACTGTCACGAAATTGTTGGATAGTATTGATATGGATCAGTCCTTCCCTGAGCAATCAGTGTTAGAATTTAATGCTTCTCCTGGCATTGCATCATCAGCATTTACGCTGCCATCTGTCCAACTAGCCTCTACTGTTCCTTTAGGGGGAACACTTCCATTTTCCTTATCACACTTGTTCAGCACCCTCAATGACACTACTATCCCATCGCCTGAACACTCAGTCTCTTTATCAATTCCATTGTCTATTGTTGCAGAATTCCAGCCTTTGGCTGTCCCTCTGTAGTCACCCATAGTCAATTGATCAACAACCACTACTGATGTATCTGCTAATATTTCCTCATCGTCTTCACCCACCAAAGTTCATAGTCAACTTCAACTCCCAGAAGCTAATGATGACACTCAGATTCCATTGTCCGAAGCCTTTGTTTCAGTTCCTTTCCCAGATCCATCTTTGTTAGTTCCTCAAGCTATCACTACATATTCAGTTACTACTCAAGTCACCATACCTATTCCTACCCCTGTATTACCCAAACACCTTCACTAATCTCAACAATTAGTGTCACTTCTACTTCCACACAGTCAATGGTTGAATACACAGATGAAGATGTAGTTCCCCTTGGGAATTACTTCTATAGCAAGGATGATAAGACAGTGATGAGAAGGACCAGGAAAAGAGGTCAAGGTCAAGGTGGTTTGGAAGCACCTGAATCAGATCAAGTAATATGGGATCCTAGGACCAATAATCTAAGAATTGAGGCAATTGAAACAGCAGCAGCCTTAGGAGCCTTTGCCACTGCTAATTGGGATTCGATCTAGGTTTTCGATAAGGAATTTGACCTCAGGGATGAAGAGATCAAAAACCTGAAAGAGGAATTGGCTGAAGCTAAAAACAACATTCTACTGATGTGGCTGATCTCAGGCAAACTTGGGCAAGTAAGTTGCAAGACCTAGAGCAAAAGAATGCCACTTTTCTCACTGAACTCAGTCTCTCACAATCTTAGAATTCCATTGACGTTGAAAAAATAGCTTCCTTGGAAAAGCAGGTTGAGGATGCAACCGCAAGTGCAGCCTCCTCAAGTTTTCTCAAGTTTACACCCTGTGATTTTAAGAATTTGGCCCTCAAGGTGAATCAGGATCATCATAAACTTTTGGAGAAAGTATACATTGCTTTGGATGAAATCAGGGAAAATTTCATTAATTTTTCCAAGATGTCCTCCACCCTTGAAGAACAAAAGGAGAAGAGACTCTGAGCTTGTAAGGATCAGAAGGAAATCAGTGAATGGTAGGGGTATGTTAAGAACACACCAAAAGATATCCCAATCCTCAGTAGTGTCTAGTTTAAAAAGGTCAAATCCTCTCTAAATACTTGGCTTGATTATAATGAAACAACTGAAGAGACTATCAATAAATCAAAAGATATTTGCACCAGGCAATGGTATGAAGTTGAAAACATTATGCATGTTCTAGGCTTACCATTAATGACCCCTATCCTAGAAGCTTTGCCGCCAAAATGCAGACTTGAAGAGCTTGAGAGCAGGTGCAAGGAGTTCACACAGAGGATTCAGGATCTTCAACAAGTTAGCATTCAAGATGTGGATGATTTGGTTAGAGAACTGGTCGTCATGGAAGGCAATATTCGTATGTATCTTCGCACTTGGCACAAGCTGGCGAAGCATGACATGGAGAATAATGTGTGCAATTTGCAGCTAGCTTTAGAATCTGTCAGTTTCTCAAATATAGATGAGTTGTTAGACACATATGAGAAATGGCAGGATTTCTTGGATCTATAGTTTGATCCGATTTTGTAATCTTAGTTTTCTAGGGATCTCCATTTTTGGACTCTGTTGTAATTATTTAAAGAAGGATACCTCTCATAGTTATGGGTTGGTAATTTTGGAGTTGTAAGTTAGCAGAAGACTAGACTGGAGATACTCTGTTAAGTAGAGCTTTTTTGTAATTTATGTACAAGACCTCTTCATATAGTAAAGTTATCTTTTAATCTATCTTCTGATATTCCTCAAATTTCTTTGAGAATCTCGGATTTATGCTTCAAATTTTCATCTATTATGTATCTAATCTTTTGCTAAACATTTGTTAATATATGAATCTATTGTATCGATTTCTCTATATGACTGGTTTATGTTTCAAAGTGCTTTGTTGAGTTTTTTCAATGCAAGTACTTTCATGTTTTATTTTTGCAAATGATTTGGTGCATATAAATTTATATAATCATTGTTAATTTTTAAATTAGCAGAGTGATTTTAGACTGGATCTTGAATAAGCCTGAATACTTGAAAGATTGTCATTTGATTTTCATTAACTGATAATAATTTAAGTTAACAAGTAACACAACTAAAGACATTTTTGTTTAAGCTGTTCAATTACTTGTTTAATCATATCTCAAGACCAATTTGCACATAAACAAGCTTTCATTTTAACATAGGACTGACTTAGACTAGTTTCCCTTTTCTAAAATAGGTTAGGTTAGCTTTGTATTACCATATCCACACCTTGGTTTTCCTCGACTGGAAAAATGATCTTATAGGTCAACTCATCTACTCTTAGAGTGTTAGCGGAGGCCTAATATCCGTGGAGGATCATCACACCAAACAGGTTGGGGATAGAACTGCCCTTGCGTAGGGTGTTTTGAAGCCTTTCAACTTGGGTTTTCTTCCTTTGTTGAATACCTTGGAACATTCCAGCACTTTTGCATCTAACTTGCACAACCGAGGCATCAACAAACCTCTAGTTCAGGCTAATACTTTTGTATACTACTATATAGTTACTTCTGTACATAGTTTAGCTTTCTCTTGGTTTTCAGGTCTGCTGATTAGCTTCCGTTTGGTTGACAGATGTCAGCTGAGTTTCCTACATTCTTAGGGTTCACAGATGGTGCTAGCCATCATACGCAGCAACTTGCTTCTGTTGCCTGGGTTATTTTCTCACCTGACCACCTAGTTGTGTCCTCAGGAGGTGTTTGTATTGGTCCTACATCTAACAATGTGGCTGAGTATAGTGCCATCATTGAGCTACTTCGGGATGCCGTTTGACATGGTATCCAGTATTTAGAAGTCCACCTGGATTCACAACTAGTTGTGTCTCAGCTGAATGGGCAGTATCGTGTGCAAGATCCTACGCTACTACGGAAATTCTTAAGGGTAAGACTCTTGGAACGATATTTTGTTTCAATTACGTACATTCATGTTCCAAGAAGTGTTAATCATATATTTGATGCATATGCTAACTATGTATTAGATTGGCATTTGTCACATTCACAATGAAGCACACAAATAAAAGAATACATTCACACATTTGTACATACACACATATAGTAGAACCGGAGAACCAAAGTTTTTATAAATAATATGTCCAAAAATGGTAGTATCATGATACAAAACTAGAGCCCGTAGCCCTAAAAAATATACATATCGATACAAAAAATGAGATCCTGAGATATCTACTCCCTACGAGGAGGCCTAGTTGCCGCCCCGACAGGATGTGTCTCATAGAAATACTGCATTGCATTCATGACATGCTGCAGTAGTCGCGCCCAGTTGCTTGGCACCCCCCACTACCCGGCGTTGCATAGCCTTTGGCAGCTGCGCCACCTCTTCCTCTGGTACCCTGGTAGTCATCTATGATATGTTGGACCGCAGAGTCTGTAGTGTCTGCTTTGCTGCAACACCTACCATCTCATTACCCCTGCCCCGGTGACGATGTCTCGGGAAGCCAACGGGTCTCACTGGGCCCTTGTCTGTGAGAAAATAGTCAAACTTTAATACATGATACTACCCCCAAAAGATTTTTGCATTTACAACTATAATAAAAAATCCATAAAAATTTAATACACAAAAAACCTAAAAATAGTACTCACCGATGTCTCCAAACGCTGCATCTAGTGGGAGCGACATGTCTCGATCCTGTCGGAAGTCTATCCCTGCATAGGGGTAGTCATCTATCACTATGATCTGTCGATCCCACTAGTAAAAGAATTCCTCTGTATATGGTGATTCCTGATGGCCACCACCCTGTCATGTCAAGACCTCATCCCACTGGGTCATGGCTAGGTCGCAGAGACTATGAGGAGGGACCTCAACCCTCAGACTAAGCCTCAGAACCCGCTTGAAGAAGAAGCTACACAAAATACTGCCATACCCAAATTTTTTTACATCCCCCTGCTTGCACTCTGTCAGCTGGGTCTTCATGGACCCCAGTAGTGTAGTACACTAGTCAAATATCATAGGCTGCATGCACTATGATGCATAGAACATAATTGGCCTAGATGCCTGGTGAAGAGCTTTGGATCCAACGATCTGCACTAAAGTTGCCACTTCAACCTTCATACTCAAGTTAACTATGGATCGGATGGGAACCTGACTTCCCACTGCCCGAGTATTTGGAACACAATATCTCCTTATGTAGTCGGGGATGGTGATCCCACCACCCACAATTCGAGACCGAAGGCTTTCCACCTCACCTCAGCGGGACAAACCTGTGATGAAATAGATATCTTCCACCTCCAGTGAAAGTATTTGCCCGTCTAGGTTGAAGTTATGTGCATCAACATCCCAATAGTCTATCAAACACCAGAGAAATAGGTTTTGGGCCCTCAAACCCCCTATGCTCCAAAATTTGTATAAACCACATGCTTGCAGTGCTTGCTATGCATGCACATGATTACGAATAGCCTCATCTACCAGGTCATGTTCCCTCTCCCTCCACTCTAGAACCATCATGGAGTGAGAAAAAACAAAGATCTTAGTCAATTTCATTTGCAAAATCAACTTCACGGCCATACCCGTGGGCAAATTTGCATACAGTGGCGGGTACCCACGGTCAACCTATGCGTTGACTGTGAGTATGATGCCCTACCCGCGACCCACATAGTAGTATCCCACAGGTAGCGCCGAAGCCATTTATGGCTTGGACAAACTAAAAATCCAACCAATGAAATTTGAAATAAAAAAATTAAAATGGAAGGTGGGGATGAGATTACCAACCTGCTCCTGACGGTTCGATGATTGGACTCCTATAGCTACCAGAATCAACAACTGAACTTTGAGATAAAAACTAACCACAAAACTCCAAATGGGTGAATAGTAAAAATGAATTGTAAATTGTAAATTTTTATTACTATTTATAATTTTCAAGACCCACTTGTCTATAGTTTTTTGCCATTTAATGCTGTTATGGACTAATACAATGTCATGGAGTAGCGTTGCTAACCAGATTTCTTTGACGAAAGTTGTTTCCGAACGTTTCACACCTACAACAGGTACGTTTCACACCTGGCATATAGGTTAGATGTCATTTTCACATGCATTATGCATTTGACCTTTTGACCACTTTCATAAACCCTAGGTGTGATCCCGCTTCTTAACTGACATAGAACCTTCACACCATTACAGAAGTGTCGTTATGTGGCGGTAGGGCCTTTCCAAACATGGGTACCCTAGATAGAACCCCTTTTTGCATTCTGGTGCCCATGCCATTATTTGTCCTTAGGATTGGGAGTCCTTTGTAGTTATGCCATGACATTGCAATAAAGACTCATACTCTACTTTGTCTTATGCTGGCCATATCCCATAAGGACTTCCCCCGTTTATATCAAGTTGTGATTGCATTGCATCATCCTGCTTGCCCTTGTGCCTTGTGTCGGCTCCCGCTTACTCCGTTATTAGCTTGGTGCCTGAGCACTTTTTCTTGTCGAGCCCTGTAGAGCTTATATTTTCCCTTCACAATTTGATGACCTTTTGACCCTGAGGGAACACACTCCCTGAGTGTCCACATCCTGCATGCACTTCCTTGCATTGATCATAGGTATGTTCCACTGCTTGGAACTAGTCTGCTCGCTATTTGACACTCGTTCCCTCACTTGTTATACTATAAGCAATTTTATTCTTTTTCAAGCTTTCACCAAATATGAAAAAGACCAAAAAATCAAATATTCCAAGAAGCCAGACAAGATTATGGTTACTAATTCTTGTTGGTAGCTGTTGTGTCGCCTTTGAACAGAGCATTCATTCCACTCCATACATTATGAGTCGGGACTATAGTTGGACCTTAGGAGATGTACTTGTTTCTCAGTTTACTCCACGGATTGGTTAAGCCTCCAGTCATTATGGAGCCCTTTGTAATGCTATGCTACCTGAGTCTATCCATCTGATCATGCTCTTGTTCAAAGGAAGTCCTGAAACCAGAGTCGGCCACTCCTCAGATCTCTTGACTATTGCATGTCGGCCATCCCTATTGAGTTATTCCCTTTCACCTGAGTTCTTACAAATCTTTCAGCGTAGCTGGTACCTCGTGTTTGTTGATGGGGGATGCCTTAATGCCCTCCTTCCCGCAAGTCTCGTTCCATCGAATTCAACCCATTTATTCCAGAACTTGAGGCTTAGAGTTCGGTTGAGTACCTTGAGGCTTGCAGTCATTAGTGGCAGGTTCTCTCGCTATTGATAGTTTTGGGAATACATTAATGTCCCCTGATCGATGGATTCATCCCAGTGTTCAACTTCAACTCATCTATTCACACTCCAATGATTGTGCTCTATGCCTTGATACCCATTTTCATTATTGGTGGGTTATCTTGCATCTGTTAATGGTATACATCATTGACCGGTAATCAAACGATGTCACATCAGGTTCGACCTCAACTCCTTTATTCACTTGATGGGACTTGCATTGTCGAAGACTTGTGTAGAAGACATTGGACGATAGTGGCATTCAGTATGCTACTTATGACGTGTTAAATTTTGAGAATTAATTCACAATACTCTAGGAACTTTACTGAGAGAATAACATGTACAGTATATCAATGCATAACAATCATATCAAGAATGTCAAGCATCACAAGAATCAAAAGCAAGAGAGACAAGAGACACAGAGTTTCCATGGGGAAAAACCTAAGGTCAAAAACCCCACAACTTTCTCAGAGATAGAGAGAGCAATGGCTCAACCAAAGTACAACCAAAATACACTAAGATAATCTCCTAGTAGCAGATGATCCTCCTCCTCACTAGTGCGTCACTTTCTGAGTGAGAGAAGTGTGAGTTTCTGAGTGATCAAAATAGAGATCTCCTGATCTCTATTTATACTAACCTGTTTGCCCAGTTACACTATGCGTCTGACTTGACTATCTAGATACATCCACAATATAATATATATTTCAGGGCCGACCCCAGACATGGTGGTCTAATAACCTATCGCCAAGTACACACACTTGTGACACTTGTCAATACACATGACGACACTTCCTTATAGAGGAATAACACATCTCTTATAAGGGTACAATAAATATATATGAAATACATAGATGAAATACATTCCGAAGTTACATATACATCAACACCCCCTCTTAACTAGGAAGGTATTTCTCGACATACTTCTGCTAGACAAGTCTTCTTCTTGGGATCATCGTCATCGATGCATCGTCATCATCATCGTCACTGCTGTTGCTATCTCAACCAATATCTGACTCTACTCGTCATAGGAAGTTCTACAGAGCCATTCCTTTTTCATAATGGATGTAGGCCCACCACCTGCAGGTCTTCATCATCACTGGACATATTGTGGAATCCTCAGGACTTATTACGTGCATCACAAAACCTCGCTGCAGCATCCCAGGCTATTACGAGCACACAGCTCTACCTGTCGGATCTCCCAGTAGAACATTACATGTGACCCATCACAAAACCTGGCTGAAGTATCCCAGGCTGTTACGAGTACACATCTCTACCTGTTGGATATCCTAGGAGCACATTACATGTGATCTCACCACAAAACCTGACTGAAGCATCCTAGGTTGTTACGAGCACACAGCTCTACCTGTCGGATCTCCTAGGAGCACATTACATGCAGTCCACCACAAAACCTGGCTGAAGCATCCCAGGCTATTACGAGCACACAGCTCTACCTGTCGGATCTCCCAGGAGCACATTACATGTGATCTCACCACAAAACCTGGCTGAAGCATCCCAGGCTGTTACGAGCACACAGCTCTACCTGTCGTATCTGAATCAACATAACCTTGCAGGTTAAACTTTTGATTCACTTCATACTTGAGCCCATAATCCACTGTACCCTTCGGGTACCTCAGAACATGCTTTACATCAACCAGGTGAACACTCCTTGGATCCATTAGGAACTGGCTCAATGTGTTCACCGGAAAGCAAATATCTGGTCTTGTGTTCATCAGGTACATCAAGGACCCAATCATCTGACACATAGAGACATCAATTGGCTCAGATGAAGCATCACATAGAAGCTTCAGATTCGATGCCATAGGTGTGGCCATGGCCTAGCAATCCATCATCCCGAATCTCTTCAAGATATCTACTGTGTACTTCCTTGACTAAGGAAGATCCCACCTGTCCTCTGCCACACCCCCATACCTAGGAAATAATGCATCATTCCCAAATCTTTCATATCGAACTTGGCAGCAAGCTTCCTCTTAGTATCTACAATCAATCTGTCATCTCCTGTTATAAATAAGTCATCCACATACTGGAGTAGAATCACAGGATTCCCTTCCTCAAACTTGTAGTAAAGGTTGGAATCTATTTACTCTTTGTAAAGCCCAAACTGGATAGAAAACTGTCCATTCTACCATACCAAGTTCTAGGATCTTGCTTCAAGCCATATAAGGCTTTCTTCAATCTGCACACATATGAATCCTTGTCATCTGTTTCAAAACCAAGTGGTTGCTCCTCATACACTTTTTCTTCAACTACATCGTTCAAGAAAGCTGTCTTGAAATCCATCTGGTGTATCTTCTATTTCATCACTTTTATATTTCTCTATGCTGCCATCTACAGCATGCTTGATCTTATAGATCCATATGGAATTCATAACAAACTTCCCTTCAGGTCTTGGGACTGCATCCCAAACATCATTCTTCATGATTGATGGATCATGGCATTCTTCCATTTCTTCATCCCAGATCCTGGGAACTTCAATATCTTCAATAGATATCTTTGTTGCTGGAACAAATGTTGTAGTCCTTCTTTTGTAGGTGAAGGTATACGGTCTTTCCTACAAGACAAGTTAAATTGCATGATTAGAAACATCTCATAGTTTCATAAAAAAATCTTACACATAGGAATATATGTCATACAGTCATGCAATTATTTTAGCCAATGCTTTAATACAACATTTATCCATGTTCCACAACTTTCTAGATGCCTTCCAGTCTCTACCAGAAGATTTTCAAGAGTTTGCACTACTCCCAACATGTCAGCAAAGAGGTTTCCTTCTAGATAAGTAGAACTGGAATGTTGTACAGTTCCATGGGCCACTTACCTGTCACATGCATATTAGTAGTATATTGTTCATTAATGAAATCATTCTAATATGCACAATACATATCCTAAGTCTAGGAACATGAGCATATACATCATTGAACAATTTTATTTAAACAAACAAATATGCAAGAAATGATAATTAAAATACTTATCTTTGTTTGTTTGTTGGGTGGACTCCCTCTGAGTCTTTGCTTCCTTGTAGGAGCTGTTGGAGTCCTAATCTGAAGTAGCTTCTTCTTACACCTTTCTGTTGTGGAATGTAGAGAGATGGTAAACTCCCTCTAAATATCTGCATCCTTGTAGAAACCATTGGAGTGTGCTCCCTCTTAATCTTTGCTTCCTGGATTACCTATTCTTGAACTTATATTCATTCTCGATCCCTATGCATGCTTGTTAGTATCATCATTGTGTTATCCTTGAGGTCTCATACATAATCAAACATTCGTTAGTATAATCTTAATCAAAACACAATAATCTCAAGCATGTATAGTCAGGATCATTTCAAACAGAAATAATAAGCATTCTTATGGTTAGTCATAAACATAACATACCTAAACCCATGATTACTCAAACCTATGACTCTTCTGGTTAGTCATATCATCAATTAAGGTAAGAAACAAAATATGCATAAGCCCTAGATTACTCAAACTTGTAACTTCAAGAGTAATCATTATCAATCATACAAAAGTATACGATATATATAACAAAAACATACCTGGTCATCATATTTTCTAGTTATGTCTAGCAATGTGTTCTTGTTCTCTTTAATGACTTGCATAAATCATTAGTTAACTTTTGCAAAAACAAATTATTCATACCTCTATGTGATCCATGACTATGGATGAATCCTTGTCTTCATGTCACCATAGCATGTTCAGGCTGTTCCTTCAATTTGTACAATCCTCCCTCTTGCTCTACAATCACCACTGCATCATCAATAGTTTTACCCTTTGGCCACATCAGAACTTGGCCATCTACAAATGCAACCCTCATGACTTTTGCATCCAATGCAGAGATGGAGAGAAGATTCTTCTTGAGCCCAGGTACATAAAGAACTTCTTTCATCTTCAAAGACTTTCCAGAATCTAGATTGTAGGAGGCCTCACCACTTCCTTTGATAGGGTATTGGTAGTCATCCCCAAGTTTCACCTTATGGGGTGACTCATGTTCAGATAGATCAGAAAAGGATTCTTTAAACCCAGTCATGTGTTTTGAAGCCCCACTGTCAATAAGCCAATCATTACAACCATGGGAGATAGTACTTGTGAGAGCAGAGATTAGAACATACTCTTCTTCGCTTGATGAGTTATCATCACTTTCTTCTCTAGCCTTCTTCTTGGGAGGTTCATCATCCTCGACATCATGAGAATGATACCTTCTTTTGTTGAACTTCTTATTCTTGATGAAGTTGTTTTTGTCCTTCTTGTTCTTGGGACAATTTATGGCAACATGTCCATTTTCATTACATGTGAAGCATATTCTTCTTTCTTTAAAGTGATGAGAAGATTTCTTGGAGTGAGATGGCTCTCTCTTGGACTTCCCTTTCTTGGTGTGAGCTATGAGAGTTTGATCTTCATTCCCCATATTTTCTTCTCATGCCACAAGCCTTACTTCTTCTTGTGAGAATCCTTCCTGTAGTATGTTGAAGGATACCAACTTCTTTCTTGCACAGATTCCTTGAATAAAGGAGTCCCATGACCTAGGTAGGCCATTTAGAGTGGTCATGACAACTTCAACATTCTCCACCATTTCATCCACTGCTTCTAGTTGTTCCTTGATTTGGGAGACCCTAGAAAAATAAGATTGAATGGATTCTCCATTCTGAAGTTTTACCCCTTTCAATTGGTTCCGTAGGGTCATCTTTCGATTTATGTTCTTCCCTTCAAATAGCTTGGTCAAAGAGTCAAACATCTCCTTGGGTGTCTTTAGAGAAGACACATGGAGTATGAGATGGTCTTTGATAGAATCAGTAATGCTTCTCTTTTCCTTGACCAAGTTCTTCTTATGCAATACTGTTGAGCCGAGAATTGGCCCCTTCTAATCATCCTTGATCACCTTTCTTTTCCCTGTTCTACACCATTTATCATGCTAATCAGACCTGTTTTCCTCACTTTATTTCCCCAAATTACCAAGGTATGACTAATCATTGTTTTATCTTATTAATGCTTATGATTGTGATAATTAAGGCTGTTTATCTCTCAATTGTGCTAACATATTATGATTTATGAAGGTAGTTGAGATAAATGGACTGCAGGAAGGTGGGGTTGAACAAGTCTTGAAAGGTGTTCGCTGCTTAGAAAGGATCCTTGGGGCTCAGATCATCAAGTAAGGCACGTGGTTCTAATGCAACATTCTAGACAGAGCTGTGAACATGGTAGCTGTAACAGAATGTGCCATAATTGGAGATCTTTTAGTCGTTTGATGCTCGAGTCAATCGTGATCTAGAAAGATTGCCACTCCTGGGCCAATCCACAGCTTCCTCATATCTTTCTATATCCTTACTATGCCATGTTTGTAACAGTTTGTACTATTTAGGGTGCCTGAAGATCAAATATCTTCATGGCTACCCGATTATAGGATTAGATGTTATGATTTGTATGTATAAATATGGGGAGCTGCCTTGACTCAGGGGGTTGAACAACAGATAATTAAGTCATTGTATTAGCAACAAAAGCAACTGTGTAATCATCTTCTGTTAATATAAGGAGTTACCCTTGATTTAAAGGAACTTGTGTTGTTCAGCCAGCGTCTCTGTGTGAAGGCTGGGCCCGTCTTCCACAGAGATTACTGAAGTTAAAATAGGATTTTGAATTCATTGTTGTGTGATGCTTTGTTCATGATAATTCTTTTGTACGCAGCAGTAATAATTATGGTGTGGATTTCCAATACAATTAATATTAGGTTTCCTTGAATTTGGCAAGTAATACAGAGTGACAGTCGACTGGGTAGAGACTTTATGCAATTTGTGTGACAATTGTACACAGCCTTGTTCATCTTGCAGTTAAGTTGTGATCCCATGAGCCCTTGCAATTTATCTTTCCTATTATGATTGTTGATTTCCATTCTGCAATTCAAATTCTTAGAGCAGTTGACTCAATCCTTTGCAATTGGATTTCTAAATTAATGTTCAGTTTATGTCTTATGATTTTCAAGAGTGATTAGATCGAAGAGGTGATTGTTCTAGAATATGAATGAGATTTCTTTCCTGCAATTGTTGATTAGATCTTATATCATTTCTTATTGATGCATGGTAGAGAGGAATTGAAGTTGTAGCAATTAGAAGGTAATTGGGATTGCATAGATTCTTGGGATGAACATGGAAGATAGAAGATAAAAGTATTCAATTATAATGGTTTGGTGTTTAAGCATAGATTGTGCACTTATCCTTTGAAATAAAAAGAATTTCTCAGGTTGGCAATAAATCTCGTATGCTCTGTGTGTATTGGTGATAATCTAATTGCATATAGGGTGCTCGACATTTTGGCGTCGTTGCCGGGGAAGGATAAAAATTAAACACTAATCATTAGTTGCATCTGATAATTGTTTTTAGTCAGTCTCTTCTTTTTTGAAATGATCTGCTTCGCATGAATATGAGGAGGGTAAAACGCGATCACCTCCCAACTCCCAAAACCTCACAAAATACTAACAGCGCAGGTGGTTCAGGTCGTGGTTGAGGGCCACCGTTGGGCAGAAGGACATTCATCGACGATCTTGTTGACAGAACTGATTCATCTACCAGGACTCGTCAACGAGGAACTCCTATCAGAAGAAGCCCTGCTGATCCTGGGGTGCTAGTGTCAGGATCCATGGTGGAGAACATAGGAGCAGCTGTGACTCACTCATATACCCCTGCTAAGGAAGGTACAGCTGATGCAGCTGTTACAACTGAGGAGTACGCAGCTGTTACAACCAAAGAATACGCAGTTGTTGCAACTGAAGAATACGCAGCTGTTACAACTGAAGAATACGTAGTTGTTACAACTGAGGAAGGCACAGTTGTTACAAACAAGGAAAAGAACGCAGGAATGAATGAAGAAGAGGATACATAAGAGAAGATGAGTAACAGACATGAGACCGAAGAGGAAGAGGCAGTGGTAGAATACCATCATGAAAATTACTCCCTGCCAGAAGGAACTACGGCTACATTACAATTTCCAATTCAGCAGCTAGAAGGGACAGCTCCTATGAAGAACATCTCACCATCGGTGTTGCCTCGCTTCCATGGCAGGGCGGCAGAATATCCAGACGAATTCCTTTTTGAATTTGATATCCTCTATCGCAGCTATGATTATGTCACAGATGCCCAAAAGCTGAAACTTTTTCCCGCCACCCTGAAGGACAATGCATTACGATGGTTCATGAGCCTTGGGGGAGGAACTTTTGCTAATTGGAATAAGATGAAGCAAGTATTCCTGGAGAAATATCAAGAATATTGTAACACTAGGGACAAAAGAGAGGAATTATTCAAGATGGTGCAGAAGGAGGATGAAAGTCTGGAGGATTTTGTAGAAAGGCTGCTGTACAATGTGCAAAGAGCTGGGCAGACGAACATGGGGCTGGACATGCTCAAGATAATCTTTCTTCGAGGGATCAGGGATGATTGTTTAGACATGTTAAATCTTTTAGGAAAGGGCGATATCTCCAAAGAACCTTTTGAGACGATTGTGGAATTATGTAAGAGATACTCCAGGGGATCTTCCAGGAATAATAAGCGGGATAAATGGGATAAGCTGGAACGTGATGTCTTCGACAGAACTCAAAAGTCATCCAATGGAGGAGCTACACGTGCAGAGATAGGCAATCTCCTTGAAAATTTTAAAATAGAAATGATGAGCTCCATCTCTTCGGAGATTGATGTCCTGAAGGAAAACAAAAACAGGTAGTGGAAGATCTCACTCTAGGTGTGTTCCGTCCCCGATGTAGAAAGAATCATCCACTGAAAGAATGCCCTCTTGACAAAGTAGAAGTATGTCAGCTGTGTGAGCTGAACCATGACATGAAAGAGTGTCCCACACTTCCCCAAGTAAAGGTTGTTCTGCAGGCATCAACTCCAGAGGTGGAATCAGCCTATTTCATTGCACAGAAGAAACTTTGGCAGCCTCGAAATCAAGGTATGCCTCTAGACTCGTTTCCATTTTTGAATAATATGAGCAATTGGAATAATAATATGCAAAATGTGAATACACAATTCCCTTCAAATTATGTTCAGTGGAATCCTTCCCAACCTGCAATGCAAAATTTTAATTCATGGGGTCCTTGGACACAGCCACCACATCAACCTATGTCGTGGTCTCCAGGATGGAGGAACTTTCCTCTCAGGAACCAGTTTCCTCAACCAACCCCACTTCAATAGTCACCATATTCTCCTCCATACCCTTAATTTCCTCAATTTCCTCAATATCCTCAATACCCACCTCAGCAGTCGCAGCTGCAGCTGCAGAATAATCCTATTCCTAATATACCAATATGGCCTCAGCTGCCTGCCCAACCTAATCCTAACCCAAATAATAAAATAGTCCATCAATTGGAAACTGTCAATATGCCGACCTACTCTCTCTTCCCTGTACCTTGTAATGATATTCGTCTACGATCTGGGAAGATAATAGAACCTGTAATTACAGAAGATATTCCACCTTCTGTGCATGAAAAAGGAGAGAGTTCACAGCATCCATCCGATCTGGTTCCTATCACTGAAGGTGCTCAGCATCCCTTAGATGGGACGGCTGAAACATTAAATGAGAAATCAGATAATACGCAGCCTGCCCAACTGGTAAGGCAACCACCCTACCCTGAGAGACTAATGCTACCAAAAATAGGGGGGCAACCTCATTTCAACCTCCTAGGAGAGTTGAAGAATCTTTACGTTAAAATCCCCCTTCTGCAAGCCCTTCAAGACGTGCCTATTTATGCTAAAACCATTCGGGACCTGTGCACTAAGAAACCAGGGAGGAAACCTAGAGACCCTCCCACTGTTCACGTCATAGGGAATTTATCTGCTTTAATAACAGGAAAAACCCCTGTGACCAAGTATGACGACCCTGGCAATCCTACTGTCACTGTACATATAGGACAAACACATATACCCAACATGCTAGTTGACTTAGGAGCATCGATCAATGTCATAACAATTGAGACTGTAAGGAAGCTTGGACTCACTAATTTTAGGCCGACCCCTACCATTTTAGAATTGGAAGACAGATCCACCATTAGACCCGAAGGGATTCTGGACGAACTTGTCATATAAGTAGATTCATGGGAATACCCTGCTGAATTTTTGATATTACAACCAAAATCATAGCTGGGAGGACATCCATTGATCCTGGGGAGGCCTTGGTTGGCCACAGCTAATGCTTGCATCAGCTGTCGATTTGGGTCCATGACTATATCTGATGGTACAGAGATTAAAAACCTCACCCTGTATCCTCCAGCTCGGCCAAGTTTAGAGGATGAAACTTCTCTTTGGATAAAGCAGGAGGAAGAGGAGGATGTTCAGCCACTATTAACAATAGGGAAGGCCTTAACTTTTAAAAACGAAACAGAAGACGATGCCATCAGTAATTTCATTAGCGAACCTGTTTCAGTGGATAAAGAAGTCTATCAAATCCTGAACATTACCCTTGGTAAGGAAGAACAAGAAAATATTATGGAAGAAGCACTAGTCAGTGACGCAAACATAATCCCAGTTTTGAAAAATTCGAGAAGTATTCCTATTGAGGTAGAGCCTGGAAGGACTTTGAAAATCAACCATGGTCTCTCCTCAGAAGAACAGACACGCCTAATCAGTCTCTTGAAGGAACATAAGGGGGCATTCGCCTGGGAATATACAGACATGAGGGGAATTCCCTCTAATCTGTGCACCCACCATATTTATATTAAAAATGATTCCCGGCCTGTCTGTCAACCCCAACGACGCATGAACCCCAATCTGAGGGATATAGTGAAGGAGGAAATCCAAAAACTTTTGGAAGCAGGATTTATATATCCGATTTCAGATAGTGAATGGGTTTCCCCACTCGTAATTGTGCCCAAGAAAAATGGAAAATGGAGAGTCTGTGTTGATTATAGGGAGCTGAACAAAGCTACGCAAAAGGATCATTTCCCTCTGCCCTTTATTGACCAGGTACTTGATACCCTATCAGGGAAGAAGTTCTTCTCCTTCTTAGATGGGTTCAGCGGGTACAACCAAATTCAGATTGCTCCTGAGGACCAGGATAAGACCACCTTCACTTGCCCCTGGGGAACGTTTGCTTATAGAGTGCTTCCCTTTGGTTTATGTAATGCACCAGCAACATTCCAAAGAGCTGTAATTGGCATATTCTCTGAATTAGTTAATGATAGTATGGAAGTCTTTATGGATGATTTTACTCCCTATGGCAAGGACTTTGAGGAAGCACTGGAAAATTTAAAGAAGGTTTTAATTTGCTGTGAACAAGCTTGCCTCTCATTAAGTACTGAAAAATGCCATATGATGATGAGTGAGGGGGTGGTGTTAGGACATTTCATCTCTACCGATGGCATTCAGGTAGATCCTTCAAAAATTAAGGTGATAAAAAATATACCGACTCCTTCAACTCAGAAGGAGGTTGGAAGTTTTTTGGGACATGCTGGATATTATCGGAGATTTATAGAAAACTTCTCCAAACTTGCTTCTCCTTTGTTTTCTTTGTTAATGAAGGATGCACAGTTTGTGTGGAGTGAAACATGCCAGATAGCGTTTGAAAAGCTTAAAGAGAAGCTGTCCATAGCTCCTATCTTAAGGGGACATAATTGGACCCTACCCTTCCACATTTCTTCAGATGCCTCTGATGCCGCCATTGGAGCAGTATTAGGACATCAGGATGGTTAAGTACCTTATGCCATCTACTATGTTAGTAAAAACTTAGCCCCTGCTGAACTTAATTATACTGTTACTGAAAAAGAATTCCTTGCTATTGTTTACTCTATTAATAAATTTCGGCATTACATTACTGGGTATCCTACGTTTGTGCACACTGATCACTCTGCCATTAAATATTTAATGAATAAACCTGTCACCAATGCTAGAGTGACCAGGTGGCTCTTATTATTGCAGGAATTTGATATTACCATTATAGATAAACCTAGAAAAGAAAATGTTGTTGCTGATTTTTTATCACGTTTTACTAATAGTGATGACAGTTCGCCTGTTGAGGATTCTTTTCCAGATGAACATTTATTCGCACTCTCAGCTCATTCCCCTTGGTATGCAGACGTTGCTAATTATTTGATCACAGGGAAGCTCCCGCCACACATGTCTAAACGAGAGAAGAGAAAAATTATCCAACAAAGTGCCAGGTATTGTTGGCTCAATGGTCATCTCTTTTACACAGGACCCGATCTTGAGATTAGGAGATGTGTAAGGGAAGATGAAATCTTTCATATACTGAAGGCCTGTCATGATGAACCCTGTGGAGGACACTTTGCAGACAAAAGAACAAGGCATAAAGCGCTGCGGATGGGCTACTATTGGCCGACTCTGTTCAGAGACGCTAAAAGATATGTTCAGTCCTGTGACAGCTGCCAAAGGATGGGCCAGCCTAATAAAAAAGATCAGATGCCTCTACAACCTCAAGTAGTAGTTGAACCATTTGATAGATGGGCACTGGATTTTGTTGGCCCTATCAGCCCTCCTTCCAGACAGAAAGTTTACATTCTGGTCTGTACAGATTATATGACCAAGTGGGTAGAGGCTGTAGATTTGGCTAAGGCTAATGACCAGGCGGTGATTGATTTTCTGTACAGTGAAATCTTTACTCGCTTTGGAGTACCGAAGGAAGTAGTTATCGATGGGGGACCACAATTCATCTCACATCAATTTGAATCCTTGCTCCGGAAGTATCATGTGCAGCATCGGGTGGCTTCACCTTACCACCCCTAGGCCAACGATCAGGTGGAGAGTACTAATAAAGTTATTGAAGCAATCCTTACTAAAACAGTTAAGAGTCATCGAAGGGATTGGGCTGACAGGCTTCCAGAAGCACTGTGGGCATATCGCACAACTTGGCGCAACACCACAGGGTTTTCTCCCTATGATCTGGTGTATGGAAAGAGTGCCATCTTTCCAATTGAGTTTGAGATCAAAACCCTGAAAACAGCCACATAAATGAGTCTGGATGTAACAGAAGCCCAGAAGAGAAGATTGAATCAATTAAACGAATTAGATGAGAAACGGTTAGCTGCAGTAGATCAGACTGTTTTGCTTCAATAACAGAGATCCAACTGGCATGACCAATTTATTAAAAAGAAAATTTTCTGTGAGGGAGACTGGGTGCTATTATACGACTCCATATTTAAGAAGGATTTTAAAGGTAAATTACGTACAAGATGGCTGGGTCCATATTTGATTGACAGGGTATTTGACAATGGCACTGTTCGCCTGGTGACCATTGTTGAAAACCGTATACCATTACTTGCTAATGGCCACAGACTGCGACTGTATCATAAGCCCATCTCGAAAGATGCATTCATTTCGCAAATTGCCGCCGATCCAGATTATCAGCTGGCACCAGAGCAGGAATTTCTCTCTGCCTTTGCCAATCCTTAAACTGGAAATCGTATTTTAAATTGTTGTACATAAATAATTTCCTGCTGTAGCATATAATTGTTGTTTTTTTTTCTCTTTGCATTTGATCTTTTCGTTTGCTGTTATTTTTCAAAAAATTTCAGGGAAGCGCCAGGAGAACGACCAGATTGGGCCCGTCAAGCGAGAGTCTACCTGTGTCGCCCTGTGTTGTATTTCCCTTTTTCCTTAAAAAAAAAAAAAAAAAAATTCTGGCAGCTGCGACATATTTTCCCGGTAGCTGCAACATCTTTTCCGCCAGCTGCAACATCTTTTCCGGTAGCTGCAATATCTTTTCTGGCAACCACGATATCATTTCCCATCAACCGTAAAATCATTTTCCCCGCGGCCGCAAATCCTTTTTCCCGACAGCTGCAACATTTTTCCTAGCAGCTGCAACATCTTTTTCGGCAGCTGCAACACCATGTCCCAGCGGCTGCCACCTCATTTCCTAGCGGCTGCCACATCATTTCCCAGCGACCGTAATATCCTTTTTCCTGGCTGCCATGAATCTTTTCTGGCAGCTGCAACATCGGTAGCTGCAACATCTTTTTCGGCAGCTGCAACACCATGTCCCAGCGGCTGCCACCTCATTTCCCAGCGGCTGCCACATCATTTCCCAGCGGCCGTAATATCCTTTTTCCCGGCATGCCGTGAATCTTTTCTGGCAGTTGCAACATCGGCAACTGCAACATCTTTTTTGGCAGCTGCAACACCATGTCCTAGCGGCTGCCACCTCATTTTCCAGCAGCTGCCACATCATTTCCCAGCGGTCGTAATATCCTTTTTCCTGGCTGCCGTGAATCTTTTCTGGCAGCTGCAACATCGGCAGCTGCAACATCTTTTTCAGCAGCTGCAACACCATGTCCCAGCGGCTGCCACCTCATTTCCCAGCGGCTGCCACATCATTTCCCAGTGGCCGTAATATCCTTCCCGGCAGTCGTGAACTGTTTTCCAGTATCTGCAACATCGACGGCTGTAACTTATTTCTTGGTGACTGCGACATATCTCCCGGCAGCCGTGAACCATTTCCCAGCGATGGCAATATTGTTTTTCTGACGGACGTAAAACCTCTTTCCCGGCTGCCGTGAACTATTTCCTAGTAGCTGCAACATACCCTCCGACGGCTGCAACATATTTCCTGGCAAACTGCGACATATTTCCCGCCGCCGTAAAACTTTTCCGCGATAGCTGTAATTTTGCCCGCCGCCGTAAAACTTTTTCGTGACAGCCGTAATTTTTCCCGATGCCGTAAATTCTTTTCCCGACTGCTATGAATCATTTTCCGGTGGCTACAACTTCTTTCCTGGTGGCTGCAACTTCTTTCCTGGCGACTGCAACATCTTTTTCGTTGGCTGTGATATCATTTTTGGCAACTTGCAGTGGTAACTCCTGTGTTAACGGAAGAATTGCTCCAAACCTACTAAATCATGGTGCTGATTCACCTCAGTCGAGCCGGAAAACTCATCATTCCAACCCCGAGGACGCGATGGTTTGTGTTTCACCGGCGGAAAAAATTATTGCCTTATCCGAGTCATCATGATCACACTTCTGACTGTGCACGAGTTCGCCTCCACAATGTCACCAACTGCACGCTCCACCATTCTCCGCAGGCTATCCGACGCACAGTCTTATGAGGTATGGATTTCATTTATCACGTGATTAAGTATTGATATAATTTAAACAATATCAGTCGTACCTTCACTCATACCACCATTATACCTGATTAAACCTTTCCCTCGTATGACGTAAACACTAATAACTGCCACCTTCCCTAATTTGGCATGGAAATTTTGAACGTTTTTCTGTGCTCAACTTTCCAAATTTTCCCATCCTCTCAACGTCTCCGCTTAGCGATTCGTGCATCCTCTGTGCTGCAACTTCCATTTTGGGATCCTATAATCTGTGGGATAGAATATTCAGCTTGCAGCCAGGATCATGGGGATTCCAGTTCGTCATGAACCTTTCAATACACGGGAACTCAGGAGAAATCTTCAAGTTCTTGCCATCTTTCAAGCTACCGGTTGGCTCAAATTTTTTGAGCGACTAGACAGATTCGATCGGGACGCAGCCCTACAATTTGTTTTGAATATTACCAAAACTCACTCCACGATGTGGGGGCTGCGCATAGAAGTCTCCGAGACCATTATATCCGAGGTTACATCCATCCCGATGGTGGAAAAACCATGGTTTAAACGACGAGTCCCTGCAACGACTACACGGGAAGCATTTCTATTGGAGGGGGAGCAAGTTGAATCATCCAGAAGAGGGATTGCACTGAACTCACTACCGTGGCCATGGGACCAGGTTGCTGTCTTTCTCAAGAAATACATTACCTGTGAAGGTAGATATCAAACTGTGTATAACTCTGAAGTCCCTTTACTTTCTCATCTTCGCCATGGCATTTTATTAAACATTCCATGTTATTTACTGCATGACTTGTGTCATATGGCGGCATTTGTTCAGTCTGCTAAGCACCCACTTTCCTCTCTCACCCACCATGGCCTTATCAAATTAATCATTGTAAGAACCCTTGCCCAACATCATATAACTTGGGAACAATTCATAACCCGACCTTAGCAACTCGTTCCCTTGCGGGTCGTCCCATTACAGCAAATACAGGTTCCACCACAACAGGAGGACCGGAGTTCCTCCATTGAAGTTGGGGGGGGAGATGAAATGGAAGAAGAACAGCAACTGGGGGCACAAATTGGGCCATCTGGGGGGGATGAGACTATATTAGAGGAAGAACAACCAGGGGCACAATCAGAGCCATTTGGGGTAGATGAACCTCCGGCACAAGCAGAGCCGGTTGGGGGGGATGAAACTACATTTGAAGAAGAGCAATTGGAGGCACAAACAGAGCCATTGGGAGATGGTGTAGATAAAACCTTTGTGGAAAACCCAGATAACAGGGCAGCTCCGATAGCAGAAGGTGAAATTGGAGCAGCATCAAATGCTGCAACAATGGAACCTGAAGATGACAGAGCCAGGGCAATGGAAGAAAACATTGAGCTGGTAACCATTGAATCCTCACCCGAGTGGGAAGGAGGATATTTAATTGAAGAAGAACAGCAAGAGAGGAAAGAAAACATTCCTTCGACCTCAGCTGTGATTCCCTATGTACTAGCTCCACAGAAGAAAACACCACAAAAGAAAAGAAAAAGATCCACCAATGAATTTAACCTAATATCACCAATCAGAAAGAAAAGAACTCAATCAGCTACAGTAGCAGAGGAAGCCAGGAAAAGATGGGCAACCCTAGAGGCACAGGTTGAGCCCCCAATCCTTGTACCAAGACCAATGGATGCTCCACAAAGACCAGTGGAGGAAGAACCCAAAATTGAAGGACTTCTAGCTGAGAATGCAATGTTGAAAGAGGACCTCCAAGTACTTAGAAGGGAGTTGGAAATCTGGAAGGAAACCTGCAGAAAATAGGGTGAAAGAAAAATGTATACATTGATAGAGGCTGCAGACCAACTAGAGGGATCAGATTCTGCTGAAGCTGGGCAGGAGGATGAACGAATACTCTGTCCCACCTGTGAAGAAATCTTCAAGGAAGCAGGCCACAAAATTACACTTAGCACTTACTCAGCACAATAGCCCGCGGCCACAATAGAGGAAGCAGTAGAAAAAGAAGGTGTTGCCACACAAGAACCAGCATCTTTGAACATCCTTGCTGAAGCTGCCACTTCCCAAGACACAGAGATTATAGAACAGATAGGAGAAGAACAGGGGATGGAGGACACTCTGGAGCTTAATAAGGACGATACTGTAACTCCAGAATGTTCCCATGATATAGAGATTATAGAGCAGAAGGGAGAAGAATATGGAATGAAGGACACTCTGGAGGCCAATGAAGAATTCTATACTGTAACCCCAGAATGCTCTCATGACACAGAAATTTTAGAAGAAGAGCCACAAAGGCAGGACATTGATAAACTGGAACAGGGTGCTATAACACAAGAACCAGCAAACTTGAGTATACTTGTCCAATCGGCCAAACAGATGGGAGAAAAACTTGGGACAGAGGATACTCTAGAGTTTAATGATGAACTCTGGGTTGTAACCCCAGAGGACTCCCATGACACAGATCTCATAGGAGAAGAGTTGCAACGACAGGAGGATGAAGAGGCAATCTAGGGTGTTGCTACACAAGAACCAACATCTTTGGAAGCTGCAGCCGGAACTCCTGAATTTCATTTAAAAGATAATCCTGGAGTGGATATCATTCCCGATACACAGTGGAGTGAAGATGAATAGGTGCAGAAACCATGCTCAGGTGACACTGAAATCCTGGAGGAGGAGCTGCACAATGAGAAAGATATCCAATCTCAGCAGCAAAAGGACAAAGAAGACACTGTTACACAAGAACCAGTGTCTCTAAAAGCAATGATGGTAGCTGCTGAAGAGAGTCTAAAGGATGTTGCTGTTACACAAGAACCAGCAACTCTCTTATTAAATTTAGATGTGCTAGAAGACACTATCCCACAAGAACCAGTGCTTCTACCTCCCAGAAATGTCATTGATCTAGATTCAGATTAAAGATTTCCTTTCGAGCCCCTAGGCACAGCATAATGAGACTGCAGGAAGATTCCCACTACACCAACTGCATTTCCAGACACCAGCAAGTAGCAGTGAAAGGGGAACAGTGATGAAGGAAGATGTTGGGTTACTCACAGAGGATTTTCAAAAGATAGATAAGGTGCCTGAGTTTCCTACAATTCTTCCTCTCTCCATGGATAGAGCTCAGTACAGGACTCAGATTCTGAATGATGCAGGTTGTTGCATGAGGACATGCAACAGGGTAGTTGGGGGGAGATGTTGAGCCCAGAATTGGCCCCTTCTAATCATCCTTGATCACCTTTCTTTTCCCTGTCCTACACCATTTATCATGCTAATCAGACCTGTTGTCCGCACTTTATTTCCCCAAATTACCAAGGTATGACTAATCATTGTTTTATCTTATTAATGCTTATGATTGTGATAATTAAGGTTGTTTATCTCTCAATTGTGCTAACATATTATGATTTATGAAGGTAGTTGAGATAAGTGGACTGCAGGAAGGTGGGGCTGAACAAGTCTTGAAAGGCGTTCACTGCTTAGAAAGGATCCTTGGGGCTCGGATCATCAAGTAAGGCACGTGGTTCTAATGCAACATTCTAGACAGAGCTGTGAACAGGGTAGCTGTAACAGAATGCACCATAATTGGAGATCTTTTAGTCGTTTGCTGCTTGAGTCAATCGTGATCTGGAAAGATCACCACTCCTGGGCCAATCCACAGCTTCCTCATATCTTTCTATATCCTTACTATGCCATGTTTGTAACAATTTGTACTATTTAGGGCGCCTGAAGATCAGAGATATTCATGGCTGCCCGATTATAGGATTAGATGTTATGATTTGTATGTATAAATATGGGGAGCTGCCTCGACTCAGGGGGTTGAACAACAGATAATTAATTCATTGTATTAGCAGCAAAAGCAACTGTGTAATCATCTTCTGTTAATATAAGGAGTTACCCTTGATTTAAAGGAACTTGCGTTGTTTAGCCAGCGTCTCTCTGTGAAGGCTGGGCCCGTCTTCCACAGAGATTGCTGAAGTTAAAATAGGATTTTGGATTCATTGTTGTGTGATGCTTTGTTCATGATATTTCTTTTGTACGCAGCAGTAATAATTATGGTGTGGATTTCCAGTACAATTAATATTAGGTTTCCTTGAATTTGGCAAGTAATAGAGAGTGACAGTCGACTGGGTAGAGACTTTATGCAATTTGTGTGACAATTGTACACAGCCTTGTTCATCTTGCAGTTAAGTTGTGATCCGATGAGCCCTTGCAATTTATCTTTCCTGTTATGATTGTTGATTTCCATTCTGCAATTCAAATTCTTAGAGCAGTTGACTCAATCCTTTGCAATTGGATTTCTAGATTAATGTTCAATTTATGTCTTATGATTTTCAAGAGTGATTAGATCGAAGAGGTGATTGTTCTAGAATATGAATGAGATTTCTTTCCTGCAATTGTTGATTAGATCTTATATCATTTCTTATTGATGCATGGTAGAGAGGAATTGAAGTTGTATCAATTAGAGGGCAATTGGGATTGCATAGATTCTTGGGATGAACATGGATGATAGAAGATAAAAGTATTCAATTCTAATGGTTTGGTGTTTAAGCATAGATTGTGCACTTATCCTTTGAAATAAAAGACTTTCTCGGGTTGACAATAAATCTCGTATGCTCTGTGTGTATTGGTGATAATCTAATTGCATATAGGGTGCTCGACAAATACTTTAGCCTCTTCATCCTCTGGGATAGGGATGTCTTCTTTTATATATGAGTCCAACTCATTCTCTTCCAGGATTAACCCAATCCTATACTTCCAAGCTCGAAAGTTATCAACCCCTTCAAGCTTATCCTCAAGCTTGGTGTGGTGAGACATCTTAAAGAGTGCCTCAAATGGAAATAGAAAAGATTTAGGTCTTACCACTTGAAATGCTGAAAACTGGATCTGGTCCCAGATTAGGGTTTGTAAAAAAAACCCTAAAAATTCAAAATGTGAATTTCAACTTTCTGAAAGAATAGAAAGATGCGCCTTAATGAGCTGATCAGCCTGGTGTATTCAGAATTTGAGATTAGCAAAGCTTTACCCTTTAGATTTTCCTTTTTGTCCTCCCAGGTTCACTAGGGAGAGCCCTGAATTAGGGTTTGAGTTTCCCATAGATCTACCCAGCCAAAAATATCGATCCAAAGCTATAAACTTCGATTTTTTGCAAGGAGCTTCCATCTATGTCTTCAGATTTCATAAATTCCTATTTTTGTGGAAACCCTAATTTTTAGGGCCAAATCTGAAAATGCTTAGAATTGAATTCTGATTGGACAGATAGATTCTCCTTCATGAGTAGAGTCAATCTACTATACTACTTTTCCAAAATCTATGGAGAGAAACCCAATAAACAAGAAACCCAAGTTTTTGTCACTGCACAGTGTCTTCTTCTTAGGTTAGCTCTGATACCATGTTAAATTTTGAGCATTAATTCACAATACTCTAGGATCTTTACGGAGAGAATAACATGTACAGTATATCAATGCATAACAATCATATCAAGCATGTAGTGCATCACAAGAATCAAAAGCAAGAGAGACAAGAGACACAGAGTTTTCGTGGGGAAAACCCTAAGGTGAAAAACCCCACAACTTCCTCAGAGATAGAGAGAGTAATGGTTCAACCAAAGTACAACCAAAATACACTGAGATAGTCTCCTAGTAGCAGATGATCCTCCTCCTCACTAGTACCCCACTTTCTGAGTGAGAGAAGTGTGAGTTTTCGAGTGATCAAAATAGAGATCTCCCGATCTCTATTTATACTAACCTGTTTGCCCAGTTACACTATGGGTCCGACTTGTCTATCTAGATACATCCACAATATAATATATATTTCAGGGTCGACCCCACACATGGTGGTCTAATAACTCGTCGCCAAGTACACACACTTGCGACACTTGTCAATACACATGACAACACTTCCTTATAGAGGAATAACACATCTCTTATAAGGGTACAATAAATATATATGAAATACATTCCGAAGTTACATATACATCAACATGACAATGAATTTACATCTGAGATATCACCTCTCAAATATCAACAGTTTGTACCTCCAGTTTGCACCAGTTGTTTCCTTTTCAGCAGGAGACCATATCTTACTGTAGAGGGATCATGGCTATGATCACTTATGACATGCATTCACTATGTACCACCTATTCATGGCCATTGTATAAGACTGTTGTACTACCGACATGTATTTACGGATACTATTGTATTATGTTGAGTGAGCTGCTCTTTTCACTTGTGTCTCCATCACTCCACTTCTGAGATTTATAATGTATTTCGGCCATTGTAGCATCAGTCTCTGACCTCACACATTATGGGGCATTTGTTACAACGTAATCTTCCACCTTGTGAGAATCAACACTCTTTGTCCTAGAGGATCCATTTCATTGACTCAGAACCAATTTATATCCTTCAGACACTATTTTCCCCTATTTTTTCCCTTATATGCTTGCTCCATCATTACAGTGGGCGTACCCACGAGTTGCATCACTATAGCCCGTGGGTAGCATGTAAAATGGTAAAAATCACTAGTTTATTACTTTTTCCTCCCAAAAAGCGGTCATTGGGTGATCTTTGACCCTCCATCTACCCAAGAAACACCTCGATGTGTCCTTTCACTTACCTTTGAGAGGACTATATATTTAGCACATATGGATTATGGACGAGAGGAGAAGGAAGAGCAAGAGAACTCTAGTGGATTTTTGCACTATCTTGAGTCTACACTCATTGATCCTTGTAGTTGTGAACCCCTTATGTTCACCTTCCAAACTCCTACCATAGTTTGAGTTTTCCATTCCATGGGGGATTGAAGTGGTGGAGGCGTAAGTGGATTGACCTAGATCTTGGTTCAGATTGGATGCCAACAAGAGGTCGTATCACATTGTACTTCTTCTTGTTTATTAATAGAAATACTCATATTCTCTTCCATTAATGTTGTAAATGTTGTTTATACTACATTGGGTTGCATTTACTTGTTATATCATGGGCCATTGCTATTGATGATGTTAATGCCGTGTATATATTATATGTACTTGTTGTATATTGGCTGTCAAGACTAATTTGCAGATTCAAGTGCAGAGATTGAAAAGCTCCAACGGGGATCTACATCAAACGTTTGGATTGAGGTTGGTTATATTCTTCATTATCTTAGCATTGTCATTTATATAGCATAGCATTGGGAATTGAGTTGATTTCTGGTAGTTAGCTATCTGTTGTGGTCTACCCCAAGCCATACTGAGGGGAATTGAGTTGATTTCTGGTAGTCAGCTGTCTGTTGTGGTCTACGCCAAGCCATAGTGAGTTTTCTCCAAGCCATAGTGAAGGTGGAAGCCGATTTTCAAGAGGTACATGCTCGGCTTGATTCTTTATGCGATGTTGTTTCATAGCGGACGACAGAGATGAAAAATGAGCAGGTAGTTGGCACAATTCGCACTGAGCCCCGGGGTAGGAACGTCAGTATTTCCCCGATTGCGATTGTGACTGACAACAAGGCTCTGTAGGCCATGATGCAATAGTTAGAGAAGTTGACCATTAATATCAATGAGCTACTTGCGAAGGAGTTGACGACTATGCAAGCGGTTGCTAGCCAGGAAATGGCGGATAGGATGCATGATATTAGCGGGAAGTTCATGCAATTGCAGGCGAATGAGGTCACGACTCAGCAAGAGGTCGTAGAGTTAAAAGATAAGGCAGTGGAGGCGACGAAGGTGGTAAACGAGTTGGAGGACAAACTTGAGCAGCTAATGGCCAGGAAGACTAGTGTAGTAAATGAGCTCAATAAGGCGCAAGATTGGTTGACAGTCGAAAGAGTTGCTATCTAGGACAACAAGGTACAATTGGAAGAGGAAGTATCTGAAGCCTATCAACACGTTTTTGATCCCACTGTGCAGCTGGATCTGGTGGCACAGGTGCAGCGACTTGGGGTTGTCATCACCCAGTTACAGCATGACAATAAGGAGTTAACACCTATATTGCACGTTGGCACACCTGGAGCAGAAGTGGATGAATGAAAGCACACCATTGAGGAGGTGGTAGTGCAGATGGGGGAGCTGGAGCAGACAACAACAAGACTCATGGCAGACACCGTGTATTTTTGGGGAAGCATTGTTTAGGTGAGTAGATTGAACAATTGAACAAGCAAAAACAAGAAGTGGAGGGGCAGTTGGGGACACTAAAAGCAGCAATGCGAACGATGCCACCGGTGGCTCAGGTCGCCAAGACAATGGAATTAAGAGAATTGCAGCAGTGCATCACAAAGGTTGAAGAGCGTCAGAAGAAGCACACATCATAGCTGGAATAATTCCAGGAGATTGGCGGTCAGTTTTTGCTTAAAGCAAATTCTGCTTTAGAGGCTATATAGACGGGTTGCTAGCAAGTTGCGGCCAAGATAAGAGAGCATCCATCCGCGTAGAACGTACTAGACAGTCAGACGGTGGTTACAGAAGTAAAGGCATATGTCACAGAATTCTACCTATAGTATGAGGACTTCAGAGTCAATACCTCTAAGTACACCATGTCTAGCTGACGTGGCTCGAGGGCAAGCCACAAGATTGTGTTGGGGGCCTGTTGGCAGGCGGTTTGATGAGTCATCATTGCGAATGCTGCAATACCGTGAAAGAAGGAAAGCAGTGCATAAGGAAACAAGTGCTTTTTGTAGGTTGTGGGTCATTTGGAGTACGTCATGTAGTTTTTGGGGCATTTGGACCATATTATGTGGGTTTTGGGTCATTTGACCGCATTATGTGGGATTTTGTGTTAGTTTTTGTAGAAGTTTGTTAAGAAGTAGTTAGGCAGTTGCCTAAGTGGACCAAAAATGTAAAGGCGTAATCCTATAAATAGATGTAGGGTTGTAAGTATTGGATCACCTATGTTTTAGAGAGATCATCTTGCTGAAGCATATGAATGTGAAATCTTGATCTTGATCCGAAGCGAAAGATTGAGTATGTGCTGTACCTTGGTTTTGTAGAGATAATATGATGTGACAGAGTTTTTGAGCATAACCTTTGTGTCATTTCCATCTTTATGTGGTAAATTCATTATGCGATATGATTGTGTGAATGATGTAATGTTTTCTTGCTGCGATTAATGCCTTACTGTTATATTTGTTACAATAATGATTCTATGAATGTTAAGATCTATTGAATAATATCGTAGTTATGCTTGATGCATGAGTTAAATGCTTAGTTCTCTTTCTAATGTTGTAATAAGTTAAGTAATTGATGCACAACATGTTAGGAACCCATGTCTTTACTTTGTTAGTATATTGTTGTTGGACGCATATGCTTTGTAAGTCGTCCTGTATTATTTGTTGATCCATAGTTTGTGTTATTGTTGTTGGCGCATATGCTTTGTAAGTCGCCTGTAGTATTGTTGATCCATAGTTTGTAGTGGCCCATGGTTTTGACCCATAGTATTGGCCCCTAGACTTAGTATATAAGTTTGTGTTGAGGCCTATGAAGGCATCGTGAAGTTATTTGTATTGAGCTTTCTCAAAGGAGGTTGCCCCCTCGAAGTGGCCTGCGATCAATAAAAGTGATTCTGAGTTCTGATAATTCTTCTCTTTCGTGTATTTTCATTAATCAATTGTTGTAGGTTCTTCACATCTGGTATCAGAGCACTTTCTTGGGCTCGCTGGGTGAAGTTTCTGCCAATTTTTTTTTGCATCTGTTGCAGTTTCAGATTTGGGAATAATCCCTATCCGCTTAACTATGGGAAGTACTTAGACATAAGCCCTAAAACTCATTGTGAGGAGTACCACAGGAAACCTGAAGTAGATGGCCCATTGAGAGGACCTGCCATTGAAAAAGGCAACGACCCCCACTTGATTGACTAGTTCCCACCTATGAGGTAAACCAAGAGTTGTCGTTTGTGGCAAAGCGGTTATTAGTTTTACCTGAGCCATGGAGCAAGGGGTATTACCCCAATACGCAAGCCGTCAGACAGCTTTGGTGGCCGAGTGAAACCCCTGAACTATTAGGAAGCTGCACATACTTGGGGTCCATATCTAGTTTCAGCTGAACTATTGCCGATCACTGCTGCTCCATTTCAGATCCAGCCGTTCAGATCCATTCTGAAAGCCATTCCAGATCCAGTCATTTCAGATCTATTTCAAATCCATTCTAAAAGTCGTTCCAGATCCATCCATTTCAGATCTATTTCAGATCCATCCATTTTCGATCCATTCAACACCATTTCAGATCTATCTATTTCCGCTCACTTTCAGGCCATTGTAGATCTATCTGTTTCAGATCCCTTCCGAGCCGTAGCTACTCCATTCTGGAAAAAAAAAAGTTTTTTCTCCATATCTCCCTTGTTTTCACTCTGTTTCCCTTGAAACTTCCCGGGAACCCCTATACTCCCATTCTACATATTTCATTACTGAGGACCCTATCCCCAATTCCATGTCCCAAAGCCCGAAATCCCACATTTGTCTATTTTTAGGGTTTGCCATAACTTCCTCTGATCTCACCCAATCACCTTCCAATTTTACCACAGAGTTCCTTTCCTAATTCTGCTTCTTTGTCCCTCTCTGCCAAATTTTCCCATTCTTTCACCCCGCTTCCGAAATATTCCTTTTCTGTTTCCTTGTCCATTTGACAGTGTCCAAAACCTAGTCAAACCCCAATTACCCTTCAGATTTTTTCCCAAATCCATATTTTTCTTTACTGAAACAATTTCTGTTTTTGTTTTTCTACCCAGTCAAAAAAAAAAAAAAACTCTTGTTTATGGTTGTTACCCGCGCAAGAGCAAAAACCATGGAAGAAGCACTTGCAGCCATCCAAGCCAAACTACAGGATCTGGATGAAAAATTTCTCGGTCTCCATCTTGAACATTCAGCCATGAACAACAAACGACAGTTCGAGTCTTGATCAGATAATGGGTTCTCTTCTTCCAGCAATTTTCGAGGTCCGAAGTTTGATTTTTCTCGCTTCAATGGTACTGATCCAACTGGATGGATCTATCGTGCAGAACAATATTTTAGTTCGCATAATACTTTTGATGTCAACAAAGTTCCGCTTGCATCCTTTCATTTGGAACAGGAAGCTCTTCAATGGTACCATTGGTACATCAAGGCTCATGAAGAGCCAAAATGGCCAAACGTTTTCCAGCTCCTTTTGCAACGATTTGGTCCTAGTGCTTTTGATGACTTCCCAGGAGCCCTCACTAAACTTCACCAAATTGGCACTGTGAGAGAGTATCAAACCGAATTTGAGAAACTAGCCAACCACACTGAAGGATTGTCTGATGACTTTTACTAGAGTTGTTTTATCAGTGGTCTAAAGGATGCCATCCGCTCTGAGGTCAAAATGTTCTGTCCCAACACAATGATGGAAGCCCTGGGGTTGGCTAAGTTGGAAGAAGACAAGATTGCAGCCCAACAACGCTCCAAGCCCACTTTTGTTCCCTTCCGAAATATGGGTTCTCAACGACCACCCATACCGCAAGCTCCTCAACCAACTCCTATCAAGCATTTGTCTGAAACAGAGATGCAAGCATACAGAGAAAAGAGGCTTTGCTATAATTGTGATGAGAAATTCACTCGGGGACATAGATGTGTTCAGCAAATGCTCTATCTCTTGGATGTGGTTTCTCCGCCTGCCTTTGAAATTGGTGAGGAATATCTAGATATAATGGATGCTCAGGTCGACATTCAGGAACCTCCTATTGACCCTCCGTCTCAGGATGAACAGCCAGAGATATCTCTCCATGCTTTAGCTGGAATCACCACCCCCCAAACAATGCGGGTCAGGGGTTACTTCAAGAAGCTTCCTCTTACAATACTCATTGATTCTGGTAGCACTCATAATTTCATTGACCCTCGGATCGCCATACAAGCTGATTGTTTTATCCATCCTTGCTCCAACTTTGAAGTCATGGTTGGCAATGGGGGCACCTTACCTTGTAAAGGGAAGTGTTGAAATGTGCGTATCTCTATGGGAGATTATACCTTGCGCTCTGACATGTTTGCCTTGACCTTAGGCGGATGTGATGTGGTTTTGGGTGCTTAATGGCTACACACACTTGGCCCTATCTTATGGGATTTTGCTGAACTTTGGATGCAGGTTTCCCTCAATGGACAAAAACACACATTGACAGGATTACAACCAGGGTCTCTTAGCATCATCAGTTCACATCGCATGGAAAATATCCTCAAGAAGAATTCACATGGTGTCATCGCTCAGATCCATTCCATTCAGATGCAACCATCAACGGTCTCCACTACTCCTTTGGATCTACAACAAATTCTAGATCGATATATAGGTGTCTTTGCTAAACCAGTGGGATTTCCACCTTCGAGGCCAGAAGACCATCGTATTAAACTCCTTCCTGGCAGCCTTCCTCCCAACATCAGGCCCTATCGCTACCCATTTCACCAAAAAACAGAGATTGAAATGCTCGTTCGGGACTTATTGAAGCAAAGTATTATTCGCCCAAGCACTAGTTCCTTTTCTTCTCTAGTTCTTCTTGTCCGCAAAAAAGATGGGTCATGGCACCTCTGCATTGACTTCCAAGCACTTAATCACCTTACCATCAAGGATAAGTTTCCAATTCCTGTTGTTGATGAGCTTCTTGATGAGCTTCATGGGGCTCACTTTTTCTCCAAGTTGGATCTTCGTTCTGGGTATCATCAAATTCGAGTTCATGAGGATGATATCCCTAAAACAGATTTCCGCACACATGATAGCCACTATGAGTTTTTGGTCATGCCCTTTGGTCTCACTAATGCTCCTTCCACATTCCAGGCCTTAATAAATAAAATATTTTTGCCCTACTTTTGGAAATTCATTCTAGTATTCTTTGATGATATCCTCATCTATAGTGAAACATGGGTTGAACATCTCTAGCATCTGGATCTTGTCATGCAACTTTTATATGACCATCATCTCCACGCCAAACAGTCTAAATGTGTTTTTGGACAGAAGGAAGTTGAGTATCTCGGGCACATTATCTCAGCACAAGGGGTTCACATGGATCCTTCCAAAATCGATGCCATGAAAAATTGGTCACATCCTCAGACACTCAAGAGCCTTCGTGGTTTTTTTGGGTTGACTGGCTACTACCACAAGTTTGTCAAGGATTATGGGAAGATTGTTACTCCATTAATTGCTCTATTGAAAAAGGATGCTTTTAAATGGACACATGTTACTCAGTGTGCAGTTGACAAATTGAAATAAGCTATGTGTACTACACCTGTTCTAGCTATGCCTGATTTTTTCAATCCCTTCACGATTGAGAGTGATGCTTGCGGCAATGGACTTGGTGCTATTCTCCTTCAAGATGAACACCCCATTGTGTTCACCAGCAAAGCCCTTTCAGGTAAGAATTTAGCTACCTCTACATATGAGAAGGAAATGATGGGCTATTTTTCATGCAGTACAGAAGTGGCAACCATACCTATTAGGGAATCATTTCTGCATCAAGACTGATCACCAGATTTTGAAATATTTCTTGGAGCAGCGTGTCTCCTCCCCAGCACAACAGAAATGGGTTAGAAAACTCATGGGTTATGACTATGAGATCACTTACAAGAAGGGTAAGGACAATATTGTGGCAGATGCTCTTTCTCGCACATTTGATGCCCAAGGTTCTCTTTCAGCTATTTCTATGCCTATTCTAAATTGGTTGCAATCTGTTCAACAGGGTTATGTCAATGACTCATTCAACAGGCACGGCGTAACTTCTTTTGGCAGGGCATGAAATGGACAATTCAAAAAATGGTGGCTGAATGTGATACCCACCAGCGCAATAAGGGTGAAGCGACACTCCTTCAAGGATTGCTCGAACCCTTGCCCATACCTACACAGATTTGGACAGATATTTCTATGGATTTCATTGAAGGGCTCCCTAAATCCGATGGGAAGACAGTGATTCTTGTTGTGGTTGATCGCCTCTCCAAATATAGTCATTTTTGTGCTCTCAGCCATCCCTATACAGCCTCCTCAGTCGCTCAAATTTTCCTGGACCAGATCTTTCATCTTCATGGCATCCCTTCTTCCAGTGTCTCGGATCGTGATGCGACTTTCACCAGTCATTTTTGGATAGAACTGTTTCGCCACACTGGCACCAAACTGAAGATGAGTTCAGGGTATTACCCACAAACAGATGGTCAGACTGAAACTATCAATAAATGCTTGGAAACTTATCTTCGTTGCTTCTCCTCTGAACAACAACATCAGTGGGAAAAGTGGCTCCCTCTCGCTGAATGGTGGTACAATACCTCTTACCACACTGCCTCTAAAATGACCCCCTATGAAGCAGGCTATGGTCAGGCACCTCCAGTTCTTCTTCCATACACCCCTAACAGTTCACCAATTCAGGAAGTTGACATGGTCCTTTGAAACCGTGATCAGATTCTTCACATTTTGTGGGACAATCTTCACATGGCAAGAAATCACATGAAGCAACAAGCTGATCAGCACCGTTCTAAGTGCACTTTTCATGTAGGCGATATGGTTTTTCTTCATCTCCAACCGTACAAGCAATCCTCCCTGAAACTCAAAGGGAGTCATAAGCTCGCTCCAAAGTTCTATGGGCCATATCGGATTCTTCAGAAGGTTGGGTTCGTTGCTTATAAATTGAAACTTCCTCCTTCTTCCTGCATTCATCCAGTATTTCATGTCTCTTGTCTAAAGAAAGTTCTTGGCACCAACATCAATGGACAAACTATTTTACCCAAACTGGATAATGAAGGATCCATCCTTTTAGAGCCAGAGGCCGTCCTCAATCAATGCACTCGACAGCTTTGCTATCGCTCTATTATAGAGGTCTTAATTCAGTGGCATGACATGCAACCAGAGGATGCTACATGGGAACCACTCCTTCAGATTCAACAACAATTTCCACATCTAAAGCTTTGAAGAAAAATCTTTTTTTAAGGGGGAGGGAATGTTAGGAACCCATGTCTTTACTTTGTTGGTATATTGTTGTTGGACGCATATGCTTTATAAGTTGCCAGTAGTATTTGTTGATCCATAGTTTGTGTTATTGTTGTTGGCGCATATGCTTTGTAAGTCGCCCGTAGTATTGTTGATCCATAGTTTGTAGTGGCCCATGGTTTTGAACCATAGTATTGGCACCTAGACTTAGTATATAAGTGTGTGTTGAGGCCTATGAAGGCACTGTGAAGTTATTTGTATTGAGCTTGCCCCCTCGAAGTGGCCTGTGATCAATAAAAGTGATTCTGAGTTCTGATAATTATTCTATCTCGTGTATTTTCATTAATCAATTGTTGCAGGTTCTTCACACAACATCCTCCTTCATTCGATGGAAACATGGTTCCATCAAATCTCCCTTGAACATCTCGGGTGAGACCTCATCTACTCCGCAAGTGTTGCTAGACAGGGTAAAACTTGTTTGGGCCAGTTCTCAGGGAGATCGGAGTGGGTTGGTGTCGACAACGAGTGGAACCCCTATCAATTGGGTTTGTGTCAACATGTTTTTTGGAGTAGTAATGATGGTTGACATATGTTTGATGCAGATGTGGGCCCGTCACGACCAGTGGGTGTCTCTCTAATTGTGCGGAGAGGGGATGTGACGGTGTTGGGTTTAGTAGCACGTGATGCCATTGAGGAACTGGATGAGCTGGAGGAGAACCTCCAGCATTTGAATCTAGACACTCTAGAGCCCAAGGTTTGTTAGGATATTCCTATACTCCATCCTAGTCCTACTAGCTTTTCAGTCATTTTCATTTTCAGTCTTTTAGGGTTTGCATGCATTCTAGGGTTTACATGCATCCCAGTCATCAGTCCCAACACCTAGCCCTTAGTTAGATAGCCCCTAGAGCCTCTTCTTGATCAGTTTCAACCCTCCTAGTGCCTAGTGCGCCCTCCTTTCACCTATTGCATGAGAGAGGCGCACTTATTCACCTACCAGTCCAGTTATGTTCAGTTAACAAGAGTTCTCTCCCTGATTTTAGGCTTGACTCACTCTTAACTGACCTTATCACTCCGATGGACCTCCAGTGTGACTAGAAAACCTGTTCTGACTCCAGTTAGCTCCATGAGCACCCTCCACTGAGCCTCCTTCACTACATTAGTGCTTCCATGTGCCAATTACACCTACCACATTCAGTTAGACTCAGTTTGATTCCTAGTTGACTATTACTTGTGCATTGATGACTTCACTGACGATCAGTTGGACTCCTAGTTATGCCTTGATGACACTCCACTGATTATGGATCTATCCATGTAGGCTAATTCAAATCACACCTAGTGTATTCGAATCCTGAGCATTGTATATGTTGATGTATATGTAACTTCGGAATGTATTTCACATATATGTATATTGTATTCCTATAGAGATGTTATTATTCCTCTATACGGAAGTGGTTGTATTCCTATAGAGATGTTATTATTCCTCTATACAGAAGTGTCGTCATTTATATTGTAAGTGTCATAACTTATACTTGATGGGTTATTAGACCACCTTGTTGGGGTCGGCCCTGTATAAGTCATGTGGGTCAAAGGGTTATTAGACCACCCTAGTGGGGGTCGGCCCAGTCCGCATTATGTTAAGTGGTTAAGTTTAGGCCGACCTAGTTGAGTAAAGGTCAAGTCAAGTTAGTGTATAAATAGAGAGTGTGTCTCTCTCATTTTACACAGTCTATTCTCTCACTCACACTTGGGAGAGTGGTGCACTTGTGGAGGAGGAGGCTCTGCTGCTCGGAGAAGACTATCTCTTGTATTCTGGTTGTATCATTTCTCTATCTATCTCGAAGGAAGTTATTGGGGTTTTTCACCTTTATGGTTTTCCCCAAGTAAACTCCGTGTCTCTTGTGTACTTGCATTATTGTGTCCATGATTGATATGTTGTAGATTTGCTGTACATGTTGTTCACTCAGTTAAGATCCTAGATCAGATTGAAGTAAATTCTGAAAATTTAACAGTATATTTACTGGTTTACTATTCAGATTAATGTAACATGTGTAATTTTTCTGCCTCTATCTGAGTTCCTTTGGATCTATATTCTTCTGCTCTATTCTTCTTTTGTTATTCCTAAATTATTTCATTGTGAGGTTTACATCATCTCTTTGGATCTACTATGAACATCTTCACATGGTATCAGAGCCATTTGAGAGTATATTCTACCTCCATTCTTGAGAGTTCTTTTGCAGGTATTTTAAAGTTCCAGCAGTTCACTTTTGCACTCGTTCCAATAGTCAAGATGAGCAATTCGAATGCTCTTTCCTCTCCTATAATTCTCACTCCCTTCAATTACTTCGAATGGAAGGGTAAGATGAAATTACACTTGTATAATAGACAGCTAGATAGAATGGTGTTTGCGAAAGATGCCATACCTCATACAGTTGTAGAGAGGATCTAGCATCTAAACAAAATGGATGAAGCCTTTGGATTCATATGCCTTCATATGTCTGAAGATCTATTGTTTCATGTTGAAGGATTGAAGTCTCCAAGTGAGTTATGGACAAAATTGGAGAGTCTCTTTGGCAAACAAGATGGGCTAAGAGGCCACATTCTCGAAAATGAATTGGTTGACCTTCAACCTAGCAATTTCGAGAGCATTCAAGAATTCTTCTCAAAATTTCACAAATTGATTTTACAATGCAAGCACTGTGGCATCACTAAAAGTGATGAGCAATTGGTGCTCTCCATTTTGAGCAAAATTGGATCTCAATTTTTGGTCTTTGTTTCTACCTTCCATTCTGGGAAAATGTCAATCCCTGGATGGAAGTTTCTGACCTTAACAGTCTTTGCTGAAGCTCTCATTCAAGAAGAGTACAAATTGATTCAAATGGGTGCCATCAAGGCCTCCAAATATCTAGCTCTTCTAGCTAGAGAAGAAAGTGGGATGAATGTGAAAGGGAGGAAAAAAGACAAGGATAAGAAGCCATCCAAATCCAAGTCAAGCCCATCAAAAGGAGCCTCTAGAAAGGAAAAACACAAGAGACTTGCATGTTCCTACTGCAAGAGAGGAAACCACTCTAAGAAAGCTTGCATGCACAAGAAAATAGACCTACTTACCTAGCTTCTTGAACAGAAAAAAAATGCTATTCCACAAGATGCAAAGATGTATGATTCTGGAAGTGGATCTAATGGTGATGGGGATTGCCATGCATTGATGGTTGGTTTTTCAAAATATAAAGCCCTCCTCATAGATTCTAGAGCCTCCAATCACATGGTTGCCTCTTAAGAATCATTTTCTTCTTTAGATCTCATTGATGGGCCTACTATTCACATGGGAGACAACTCTCAGATTTTCGCCAAAGGATTGGGTACAATACGTATGGAGCATGGAAAGTTCAAAGATGTTCTATTTGTTCACTCCTTGACAACAAACTTGTTATCTGTATATCAGATGACTTACACCGGATCACCTAAAGAGGTGAATTTTGGTCCCGAAATAGTTGAGATAACAGAGATGTCCACTGGGAAGACTATAGCAAAAGGGTTTGCAAATCATGCCTCGAAGGCATATGAGTTCTCTCATTTTCTGCCCTTCTTTCTTCCTACTTCCTCAGAATCTGATGAAGATTCAAGTGACTCTTCTTCTGATGAAGACATAGAACAAGATCTTGATGTTGAGATCAAAGTTCCAGAAGTTTCAGATCCAGAACCAACACATGTTCTCAATCCAGATTCAAGGCCTATATGGGCTCACACAGTTCTTGCAACTATTGAGAACACAGTTGAGGATTCAGCTTTTCATAGAACTACTAGACTTCAGCATCATGCCAACCTTGCATTATGCCATCTACCTCTCCATGAGAGATGTAGCATGATGATGGGGTTCTCTCTTCCATCACTTGGGAAGACTCCCCATGTTCCATTCGCTCCAGTTGCAGAAGAATTCCTGAGAGACTTGATTCATCCAATACATCCTCTACATAGTGGAAGGCACATCAGAAGCCTAGATCCAGATCTAGCACCTGTTTTGGCATCCTACATGGGATCAACTTGTCAAGTATTTTGTAGAATTTTTCATAGATGAAAGATTCCTTCTTTTCTGCTTAGTATGATGGTTCTTTGAGTTATTTGCTATTGTTTTGAGGGGGGTATTTTTCCCATGAGGTTTTCCCCATTTCCTCGGTTTATGGACAGTTATTTATTTTTCTATCTTATTTGATTGTATGGGTGACCTTTGGTCCTAGTTACCAGGGCCTAGGATAGATTAAGGGGGGGTGTTAGGATATTCCTTTACTCCATCCTAGTCCTACTAGCTTTTCAGTCATTTTCATTTTCAATCTTTTAGGGTTTGCATGCAGTGTTAGGGTTTGCATGCTGTTAACACCAAAAAAGTGCTCACTAGCTCATTCACTTATTCACATGACCCATTTGTCCACTTTTCCACCATTTGAGCCTCTAAAGCCATCAAAAGATCACCAGAAAGACCACAATACACCTTTTTTCCCCTCAAAATATATATTTTTCCTTAAAATACACAAAAAACCCTAAAAAAGGGTAACAAATTCCCAAAAATATTAAAAGGGAATAAAAAATATAAAAAATATTCAAAAAGGAAAAAGAGGGAAAAAGATACCTAAACCATGTTGGCCAATACCATTGGTTTCCTTAAAACCATAATGGTATTCCCCATCACCAAAAAATATAAAAAGGTGATAGGGGCTCCTCACTTTTGATCCACATTTCATCCTATCCTTATGCTGCCAAATTCCCTTTGAGAGCCATTGCCTCCCATTTCGAGTTTGAAGATCCCCATTGAAGCTTTGGAGAAGAAGAGACCATTGGATATTGGAGCTTCTCATCCTTGGAGCTGCTCAACACCCAACATCCTCACCACTTGAGGTGAGACAAAATCAAATATTTTTCAAGTTATTGTTTTTTCATAGATCTTATTGCTTATGTTCTTAAATTTAGTTTTTTATTTCTTTTACACATATTAATATTAGATCAAGTTACATTATTTTTTACATATCCTTATTGGGACTGATGGTACTAGTTAGCAGGTGCATCCTTGCACATGCTTGGTTGAAAAACCAAGCAACAGTTTTTGGCGACTTTGCTGGTTTTCGAACATTAAATTCTTGCTTTAGATCTTTATTTTAGTTGTTTTCCCCATTTAAAACTGTAGATATGCCATACTAGTCAGCTTCTTGATAGCTGCCCTAGCCATTGGCCCTTTCTGCAGCCTGAAACAGCCCAAAATTTCAATTTTCGGGTTCATTTTTCACCAGCTTTTTTTCCGTCCATACATCGTGACTTTCAGCACCCATAGTCGCGCCGTCCATTGCGACTATGAGCCTTTTTTCCATGTGGTCCATCGTGACTTTTCAAATTTTTCCCGCGTTGCTCATCGCGGCTGGGCAAACTTTTCCCGTGCGGTCCATCGCGACTGTTTCGCATTTTCCCGTGCGGCTCATCGCAACTTTTGACCACCGCGTTGCGATTCAAATCGTGGCTTTTGCCCACATCGCCGCGCAGCTCATCGTGGGTTTTGACCCAACAGCCACGATATTTCCTGTTTCGTTTCAGCCAATTTTAAAAAAAAAAAATCGCCCAACCAGCCCATTTATTCCAGCATCAATTTTTGCAATTTTTTACAGCCCACTTTGTCAGTATTGCAGCATTATTAAATTGATATTCAGTTAGATACTTCATTTATCTTTTTGAAAATTTTCAGTCAATTGAAAGAAAGATTTTTTAAGTATTTATGAGATTCTAAGTTTATACCTTGCAAAGTTAGAACCATATTTCTAAAAAATTGCTCAATATTTTGCCCAAAGAAAGACTCTAAAAATCCATTTATTTTTACATCTTTTATTTGCTTTACTTTTTAAAGAATCCATATTTTTTGAAAAGGCTATTAAAGCATTTAAATTTGAAACGTCTTTCATCTTTTTTCGCAAATTGAATTCATTATTTTAGTTTGTGATTAAATCGCCCATGCGAGGCACATTGTTTTGGTATACACCTACACCAACACACAATCTGTCACAATAATTTCAAGTGAGCTATCTTAAAAGTTACCTTAACTCAAACAAACATTCTAAATCCACTTGGGGAACAAAAAAAGAATTTTGTAGCTAAGTAGGACTGAGGGGATAAGTATCCAAATAACATCCCTCACTCATTTTTCATGTTGAGACATAGTGATTTGACATTTAGGGTACAAAAATCCCTTATTATTTGTTGACACGGTTTAACACCAATTTATCGGGAAGGCCTCTCCGTTAGGAGGGTTGAAGTAGTCAAACTGGTTCCGGAAGCCTGAGTGGAATACCACTATCCATTCAGTAACCGAAGGATACCTTTCACAGTTTTCGTTGTACCACCCTTATGGGAGTACAACGGCAATAGAACCAAACTGCAGATTCACCCAACTGAATGTGTCATGAATGGGATATCTTAGTGGCCCAACTTTTAGGATTGTCTACCTGGTAGGGGGATATCTAGACTTTGATTCTACAATTTATATTGTCTGACTTGGATTTCATCACCTTGCAAAGGATATACCTTGTCTAGCCATAATAATTTTTAGGTAGTTTTTTGCATGCTCTATTACCTCCTTTTGGTCATAGAGTCTACCTTTTTCTATTTCTAGGAACTGTTTGCATGTTGGTTTCCTGACCACATTTTTTTATTACTCCATTTACTATAGCACAGCTGTTATAGTAAGTGTTTTTGAGGTTGGTTATTTTTGGCCTGAGTGCCATTTATTTTTTACACTCCCCTCTTGCACACATGGTTGCATTAGGGCTTTAGAGCTTTCCACTCACCACCGGCTAGTAGTCTACTCACAAACTGTCACCATAGATTCTTTGAGACATTCTCGGTGTTTCCGGGGAGACCCCCCGCAATACGGTTCCCTTGACTCCATACATCATCGGAATAGAGCCCCGTCATCCGATTCTAACGCACCTCATTTCACATCAGATTCTGAGGCAGAATCCGAAAATCCCACATACACCACACCCACTAGCCCCATGGTTGGTTCACATTATGACAAATTTTTCACAGGGGTTGTTGGTGGAGCATCATCCACCCCCTCCACCACAATGATTGTCACAGCAGCCACACCTCCCTTAGGGATGCCTAATATGGGACCTACACCTACATTAGGTACGCCTTCCATGGGACCTATGCCCAATACAGGACCCCCACCTAACTTAGGCATGCCCACCACGGAAACTATACCTACTATCCCTGCTACCACTCACATTCCAACCCCTCTTGGACATCTTCCCAACCCATCTGTGACTCCCGTTGCACTTGGTGGTGCGAGCTCCTCCCACACTCTTATTGGTGGAGGGCACATACCTCCCATGAAAAATATCCCCCTAAGGGGCAATGGCATAATACATAATGCCACCACCAGCACTTATGCCCCCATGAAAACATCACACCCCTTCACCAGTTTTCCATTTATGGCTGGCCTTAACCTACCAGACTTGGCTAGGCTAACAAATGATCCCATCTAACATGACTCTACTTGCCCCCCCAATGCCCACAAAGCTCCCCTCAGACATCCCAAAGTTTGAAGGGAAAGCTAGGGAAGACCCTCAGAACCATATCATGTTGTTTCACCTATGGTGTTCCTCAAAATCCATAGTAGATGATTCTATTTGGCTCAGACTTTTACAAAGAACTTTCACTGGCTCTGCAGCCAAATGGTACATTGAGCAGCCACATGGGACACACCCCACGTTTACATCCCTCGCCTCAACTTTCCTTCAGTTTTTTCAACTACCTGTACGCTATGATGCAGGAGTGGAAATACTTTTGTCTTGTAGATAGAACACCACTACACACATCACCTATCATATCCATGAGTGGCGTAAGCGCCATAGTCTCTATAAGATAAAGCTTGACGACTGTATCTTTTTGGATTGGTTCCTCAAATCACTCCTCCCTCTCATAGCCAAAGATGTAGCTTTTGAACGACCCCATTCGGAAGAAGAAGCCATCTTAAAAGCTCAGTAGTTCAACCTCATATATGCCCAGTCTAGATATCTATACACCATTTTACCTGACACCCCGCGTGGCGATCCATCCTAGGATGATGCGCCGAGGGCATCCCATGCTGCCGACGGTATTATCGGCCAGGTTATGGTACAAAACAAACCTTTTTACCATGATGAGTACAAACAATGCCCCTGACCTTTCTAGGGCTACATCTCATTCTGGAGCTACAGCTTCGTATGCTCTAGTAATACACACCCACCACACTTATGGACCCTCATGTCCACCATAGTGTGTTAATTTTTCAGAATTTACTTCAATCTGATCTAGGATCTTAACTGAGAGAACAACATGTACAACATATCAATCATGAACACAATAATGCAAGCACACAAGAGACAGAGTTTACTTGGGGAAAACCATAAAGGTGAAAAACCCCAATAACTTCCTCGGAGATAGAGAGAGCAATGGCTCAACCAAAGTACAACCAAAATACACAAAGATAGTCTCCTAGTAGCAGATGATCCTCCTCCTCACTAGTGCACCACTTTCTGAGTGAATGAAGAATGAGTTTCCGAATGATCAAAATAGAGATCTCCCGATCTCTATTTATACTTGTCTGTTTTCCCAGTGACCTTATGGGGCCAACTTGTCTATCTAGGTACATCATCCATATATTACATAAAATAAGGGTCGACCCCACACATGGTGGTCTAATAACCTATCGGCAAGTTCACACACTTGCAACACTTGTCAATACACATGACGACACTTCCGTATAGAGGAATGACACATCTCTATAGGAGTACAATAATATATAAATTAAATACATGGATGAAATACATTTCAAAGTTACATATACATCAACACAATGTTATGGGAAAGCATCATCAGCTTATGCACCACCTCCATATTATAACCAGCAGGCCCATCAGACTCCGGTTCATCCACAAGCCCAATCAGCTTACTACCCTCAATAGGAAGCACCTCTTGCTCCAACACTTCCAGTAGCTCAAGGTTACCCACAACCACAACAAGCACCAAGTCCACCGCACAACCCTCCTGCTTACTACCCACTGCAACCTGCTCTAGAGCTTGTAAGACCTCAAAACCCACCTACTACCTAAGGGCATGTGTATGCACAACAAAACCAACCTCAAAACCAGAACAACCAGCGTAATCAAGGATGTCAATAGAATCGCGGAAGAGGAAGAAACCGTGGAAATAACCAACAACAAAACCAAGGTGGACAGCCACCTAATCCTCCCAATAATAAAAACGTTGCTCCTGCAAATCAAAACCCTGATCGTCCACCAAAACAGGGCAAAATTCCTAATTTGAGAACAAACCACACATGTTCTATATGCGGGGTCTATGGCCATTACACGCATAATTGCCCCCATTTAGATTGAGCTTGTCAACTCTAGACTGATGACGCCCAACGAAAAGGACATGCTGCACAGCTAGCACCCCCTCCTCAGCCACAACCCATGATATTGCAAAACCCCCTACCAAACCAAGGCATGGTAAACACTCTTCCAAATGATCCCCCTCAAGGATCTGCTGCAACATAGCAGCAAATTACCTATGTGGCAGCAGATTACCAACATATAGAGTCCAACACTCACCATTTTCTAATGATGTCAATCTTCAAACCTGTCGAAATCAATATGGCTCCGCCCCTGAGGCCATACATACCGACCCATCTTCCAGTACTCTCCCAACCGATCAACCACTTTGCATACCCAATATGCCCATGGACGGGGGTCCAAAAGCACCTCGTTTCCCTTTGAGACGAATTAACAATAACCCTAACGCTCATGCAGCTTCCAACTATAACATTGTAGAGGATTTAGCTCAGTCCCCCACTGCTATGTCCGCTCTAGAAATCCTACAAATTGTCCTGCACAGAGAAAATTGTTATTATCTGCCATTGGTGCCATAGACCCTACCGACTCCAACATGATGGCTTTCGACTTAGACCAAGCCGAACCTCGTCTGCCTTCATCTCTAGCTTTTCAAGTTTCTGTGTCCATTCACAACCTTGTCGTTCATCAATGCATAATCGATGAAGGTGCCTCCACCTGCGTTAGGTAAACTTTTGTATGCCAGAAACTTGGATCCCCAACGTTACAAACGTCAACTACCGCACTACGAGCTTATGATGGCTGTGCAGCTCAACCTCAAGGTTTGTTAGTGAATGTACCCATACAGCTTGGGGGCAAATTGGTTCTCATAGATATAGGGGTCATTAACGCCCAACTTGATTACAATCTCCTTCTAGGACGAAGCTACATGTATAAAATGAAAGCTATCGCTTCTTTAGTTTTTCACCTCATGATGTTCCCCCATGAAGGACACGTAGTCAAAATCGACCAGATTACATACTATGATCCCAATGCCCCCGCAGCGCCTCAAAATGTTCTTCCCATGATCGAACAACCCGTTCAGAGTGAACCCACATCATTCGTCTCCTCATTCGGGCCCGGGATATATTCGGATACTCCCATGACCACCACTTTCCCTTCTATCCCACCCCCTATTCGGGTAACTGAAGTATCCGATTTATGCACCCTCTCGTACAATGAACAACAACATCAACCACTTCCACAACCACCTGCAGTTCCTAGTCATATAGGAACAAAACCGATTCACACTATCCCATTCTTGTTTTCATTTTCAGGAGTTGTCAGCACACCAGTAATGGATACACTTATCCTTCTAGGTTTAATGTTAGGATTACCTATATGGTACTTACCTACCCCAACCCCCCCACTGACTCCAACTGTTGTAGAAATTTCTCCCTACGGATAGGTAGAAACTCTCTCAGGTTAAAGTAGACTTTAACTGACTCTAAACTAAGACAAAAAGATAGCAAATGCTACCTTGAATTCCTAGATCTAAACAAATATCTCAAGATTATATTGCTGTAAGAAATGGAAGAGATCTAACTGACCTTCGATTCAATTGCTCGTCCTAATGGTCGCTTCAATCTCCAAGTCCTCACGAATGAACTTGTCAGAATGAAACCAAGATACAAGCATATACGATTCTCTAGCAACTTGAAATATGAGTTAGGATCTAAATCTATAAAAGATACAAATCATATGATTGAAACAAGATCAACATACATGATTTGGGAAACAAGACAAGTTATGTTTTATTACCAATTTGAAGTCACTTACAATGGTTGCTTGATGTCCAAGCCAACTCCCAGCTCTAAGTGCTTTCTCCTTTAGCTATCTCCACAAATATTCAATATCATAAGTTTGATGTCTCCAAGAGTCCTCCCCTTTGCTCATGGAAGGCCTCTCTCTTATAGTGTGTAGTAGGGTTAACCAACAAGAGAGAAGGATGGATCTTGGGAGTGTTTTAGTGGATCAGTCCCACTAATCTGAGAAAGTGAGTTAGGATTGAATCAGGGATACCAATCCTCAAAAATCTCTCAAAAATCAAGATCCCACAAGCCATGGCAAAAAGGCTAAAAAAGGAGTATTGCGCCCCTTGAACTGAGCATAGCGCGGTAGTACCACGTGGTAGAGAAGAAGCATAACACGGTAGTGGGGACTACCGCTCCCTCAATGCTGAGCAAGGCGCGGTAGTGTAGGTATATGAAGTCTCAGGTGGGTTGATTCTTGACAGGATAGGTTTGTCTTCAAGGATCATTCATCATATTTCTCTTCTCGGTGTTTTAAGCAGTAGGGGAAGTGTCATCAACTATTTTTATGGTGAAGATGTGACACTGTGAAATATGGAGGTATAATAGATCCCCCTAAAGTGTGAGGTCAGAAGGGACTGATGGCCGAAAGACTTTACAAATACTGTACGGAGATAGCATCGAGGAGAGCAACAAGGAGCTGAAACAGAAACAAAATGTTAGATATACCATTGAGGTGGGCATTCCCATGCTCGGAAACAATTGACTCAAAGCATGGCTGCCGACCAATATGTTAAATTTTCAGAATTTACTTCAATCTGATCTAGGATCTTAACTGAGAGAACAACATGTACAACAAATCTACATCATATCAATCATGGACACAATAATGCAAGCACACAAGAGACATAGAGTTTACTTGGGGAAAACCATAAAGGTGAAAAACCCCAATAACTTCCTCAGAGATAGATAGAGCAATGATACAACTAGAATACAAGAGATAGGATTTTCCTAGCAGCAAAGCCTCCTCCTCCACAAGTGCGCCACTCTCCAAAGTGTGAGTGAGAGAATAGAATGTGTAAAATGAGAGAGACACACTCTCTATTTATACACTAACTTGACTTGACCTTTACTCAACTAGGTCGGCCTCAACTTAACCACTTAACATAATGCTGACTGGGACAACCCCCACTAAGGTGTTCTAATAACCCTTTGACCCACATGGCCAACCCCCAATAGGGTGGTCTAATAACCCATCAAGTATAAGTTACGACACTTACAATATAAATGACGACACTTCTGTATAGAGGAATAATAACATCTCTATAGGAATACAATATACATATATGTGAAATACATTCCGAAGTTACATATACATCAACACTCCCTCTTAACTAGGAAGGTATTTCTCGACACAAGTCTTCTAGCACAAGTCATATTCTCTGGATCATCATCACTGCTGCTGCTATCTCAATCAATCTCTGAATCTACTCATCATAGGAAGTTCTACAGAGCCAATCCTTTTTCATACTGGATGTAGGCCCACCACCTGCAGGTCTTCGTCATCACTGGCCATACTGTGGAAATCTCAGGACTTATTACGTGCATCACAAAACCTTAAAAGAGTCTCTTGACTAGCAAGAACCCTAAAGAGCATCTGAGGCCTTTTTCATCCTGTCTAGATCTCCAGGACTTATTACATGTGACCCCACCACATAACCTTGAAAGAGAATACCATGACTGATTACGAGCACAAGGCTCAACCTATCGGATCTCCCAGGGCACAAATTACATGTGGTCACCACAAAACCTTGAAAGAGCATCCCAGAACTGATTACGAGCACAAGGCTCAACCTATCGGATCTCCCAGGGCACAAATTACATGTGGTCATGGAAAAACCTCGAAAGAGCATCCCAGGACTCATTACGAGCACACAGCTCAACCTATCGGATCTCCCAGGGCACAAATTACATGCCATAGGACAAAACCTTGAAAGAGCATCTGCCAGATATCTCAGGGCACAAATTACATGCCATTGGAAAAACCTCAAAAGACTATCTGCAGATCTCCCAGGGCACAAATTATATGTCCTCCCAAGCAAAACCTCAAAAGAGCATTTGCCAGATATCCCATGGTACAAATTACATGCCATAGGAAAAACCTCGAAAGACTATCTGCAAATCTCCCAGGGCACAAATTACATGCTTATCTGCACAACCTGTTCCATGACCACAGAGTATCAACCTGATACTCACCATACATCATCCTGATGTACACATGATCATCTTGATCATCATCACTGCAACATCCTGTTGCATGTCATCTGGAGTAACATCTTGAAGCTCGTCATCCATGATCACCCTGATCATACAATGCATCTACCTGATGCATACCAAGTATCTACCTAATACATATCATCATACATGATCCACCTGATCATACAGTGTATCCACCTGATACAAATACAAATACATGATCCTCCTAATCATACATGATACATATCAACATCCATGATCTACCTGATCATACAATGTCTCCACCTGATACATATACAGGTACATGGTCCAAGCATCCAACATGATGCATATACAAAAATACATACACATGATCCAACCGATCATATCCAGCATCCAACATGATGCGTACATATAAATGATCCAACTGATCATATCCAGCATACAACATGATGCATACATTACATATACATATAAATGATCCAACTGATCATATCCAGCATGCAACATGATGCATACATACATATATAAATGATCCAACTAATCATACAAAGCAGAAACCAGAACATCATCCTGATGCTCATCATCCAGTTCTTACATCCATAGCCATGTGAAGGATCCTCCTTCCAACATGCTTGGAATGGCTTCAACAAATTTGTCCATCACTTCTTCCTCGAAGTGTCATCAATCTGAAGAACACCAAACCTCTCCCTGAAGTACTCAAACTTCACCCTGGCTAGTGGCTTCGTCAGCACATCTGCAATCTGCTCGTCCGTCGCAATGTACAGGAGCTTCACAACTCCTCTCTGCACCATATCCTTGATATAGTGATATTTGATCTCTATGTGTTTCAACCTGTCATGAAACACTAGGTTCTCGGACAGCTTCACATAACTCTGGTTATCACAAAAGATACTAGTAGCATCCAACGGGAGATCAAATAACTCAGATAGTAGCTTCTGTAGCCATACTGCCTCACAACTAGCTGACCAGGCTGCAACATACTCTGCCTCAACTGTACTCAGTGCTACGCAGGATTGCTTCCTACTAAACCAAGAGATCACACCTAATCCCATACTGAAGCAGCATCCAGATGTGCTCTTCTTATCTGTAGCATTGCTAGCCCAATCTGAATCAACATAACCCTGCAAGTTAAACTTTTGATTCGCTTCATACTTGAGCCCATAATCCACTGTACCCTTCAGGTACCTCAGAACATGCTTTACAGCAACCAGGTGAACACTCCTCGGATCCGTCAAGAACTGGCTCAATGTGTTCACAACAAAGCAAATATCTGGTCTCGTGTTTGTCAGGTACATCAAGGACCCAATCATCTGACGATACATAGTGATATCAACAGGCTCAGATGAAGGATCACATAGAAGCTTCAGATTCAATGCCATAGGTGTGGCCATGGCCTTGCAATCCATCATCCCGAATCTCTTCAGGATATCTATTGTGTACTTCCCTTTGTCTAAGCAAGATCCCATCTGTACTCTGCCACACCTCCATACCAAGAAAATAGTGCATCATCCCCAAGTCCTTCATCTCAAACTTGGCTGCAAGCTTCCACTGCGTGTCAGCAATCAATCTATCATCTCTTGTTACAAACAGGTCATCCATATACAATAAGAGTATCCTTGGATTGCTTACCTCAACCTTGTAGTAAAGGTTGGAACCCGCTTTACTCTTGGTAAAGACCAAACTGGATAGAAAGCTGCCTATCCTACCATACCAATTTCTGCACATATATGATTTCTTGTCATGTGTCTCAGAACCAAGTGGTTGCTCCACATACACTTCTTCTTCAACTACACCATTCAAGAAAGCTGTCGTGAAATCCATCTGGTGTATCTTCTATTTCATCACTTTTATATTTCTCTATGCTGCCATCTGCAACATGCTTGATCTTGATAGATCCATATGGAAGTCATAACAAACTTCCCTTCAGGTCTTGGGACTACATCCCAAACATAATTCTTCATGATCGACGGATCATGGCATTCTTCCCATATCCTGGGAACTTCAATATCTTCAATAGATAATTTTGTTGCTGAACAAATGTTGTAGTTCTTCTTTTGTAGGTGATGGCGTATGATCTTTCCTACACAACAAGTTAAATTGCATGATTAGAAAACATCTCATAGTTTTCAGAACAAATTCTTACACATAAAGAAATATGTCATACAGTCATGCAATTATCTTAGCCAATGCTTCAATACAACATTTATCCATATCCCGTAACTTTCTAGATGTCTTCCAATCTCTACTAGAACATTGTTAAGAGTGTGCACAACTCCCAACATGTCAGCAAAGAGGTTTCATTCTAGATAAGTAGCAATGGAATGTTGTACAGTGCCATAGGCCACTTACTCATGCATATTAGTATTATACTGTTCATCAATGCAACTAATCTAATATGCATAATACACAACCTAATTCTAGGAACATCAGTATATACATTATTGAAAAGTATTATTTAAACAATAAAATATGCAAGTAATGACAATTCAAATACTTATCTTTGTTTGTTTGTTGGGTTGACTCCCTCTCAGTCTTTGCTTCTTTTCTTCAACTCCATTCTTATGTGTATTATGAGAAGTGGTCAACTCCCTATGAATATCTGCATCCTTGCAGAAACTACTGAAGTGTGCTCCTTTGCTTTCTTGCAGGAACAACTGGACTGTGCTCCCTCTTGATCTTTGCTTCCTGGATTACCTGTCCTTGAACTTACATCCATCCTTAATCACTATGCATGCTTATTAGTATCATCATTGTGATATCCTTGAGGTCTCATACATAATCACACATTTATTAGTATAATCTTAATACTATCAAAACAGAATAATCTTAAACATGTATATTCATGATCATTCACAGATAATAAACATTAGTATTCAAGGTTTCAGGGAAGTCTTCTTTTACTCGTACATATTTTTATTTGATCATAGGACTCTTCTGGTTAGTTGAATCATCAATCAAGATAAGAGATATAATATGCATAAAACCCGTGATTATTCAAACCTATACCTTCATGATTCTTCTAGTTAGTCATATCATCAATTATGGTAAGAAACATAATATGCATACAACCATGATTATTCAAACCTATGACTTCATGAATAATCATTATCAACAACACAATAGTATAAGATCCTAACACAAGATAGGATTCTAGCTTGATATAGGAAAAACATACCTGGATTAGCATGCTAGCTAGTTATGTCTAACATACCCGCATAATGTCTTCTGGTTCTCTTCAGTGACTTGTGCTAGTAACCTGCATGTCTCATAAGTTAACCATTGTAGAACCAAGTTATACATACCTCGAAAGTAGATCTTCTATGTGATCCATGACAATGGATGAATCTTTGTCTTCATGTCACCATGAGCATATGTTCTTGAAGTAGAACATGATTTGACTTTCTTGGTGTACCTTTTGTGTTAGCAAACAACATAAACCTCATACAACATCACAATGCATTAGTACAATCATAAGTGTCAAAACCTTAATCAATGAATATCTTCTATTAAGGTGATACGACAAGTCCAGTAATTAATCAAGATTGTACTGTAATGATATGAAGACAAACATGTGATAAAATTAACCATGAAACATACCTGTAAGCCATACCTGTCAAGATTGCTTGTAATCTTCTTATGGAAGGCTTTAGCCTCATCTCCCTCTGAGACAGGAACTTCTTCACTTATGCAGGTGACCAATCCATCTTCTTCTAGGATTAACCCAATACACTTGATTTGCAAGAACTAGACCTGGAGTTGGATTAGGGTTTGTCAAAGAAACCCCAAAAATTCAAACTTCCGAAAGGATAGAAATATGCGCCTTGATGAGCTGATCAAGTTGGTATATTCAAAATTTGGAAACTGCGAAGTTTCACCCCTCGAAATTGCCTTTTAGATTTTTGGATTCACTAGGGAGGACCCTGAATTAGGGTTTGAGTTTCCTGGAGCTTCACCCAACAAAAATATTTGATTCAAAACTCTAAGCTTCGATTTTTCTGAGGAGCTTCCAGCTGTGGTCACAGATTTCCAAAATTCCAATTTTTGCAGAAGCCCTAATTTTCCATTTTTCCTATCAAAGTCCCGAACTGGGGTTTGATCAATCCCGGCCTTCTGCCCAACCAAAAAATCTGATCTTGGTCTCTAAATTTTTATTTTGATGAGTGGCATCCATCCGTGGTCTCTGATTACAAAAATTCCAACTTTCTCCGAAGCCCTAAATTCCGGAAGCCATGAATGAAGGTACTCAAAAATAATTCTGTTTTGACAGAAATATGTACCTAATTGTTTCAAGTGTAACTCTGAACTTTTCAATCCACAGTGTTTGAAAATTTTTCTTGAGATAGCCTGACCTGTTATTTTTCCATCCTGATAGGTCTAACCTTAATTGGATTCTCTGAGAGAGAGTTATGCCAAGTGTCGCAATGTGACCTGTTTATGGGATAATACAGGAGAGCGAACTTGTAAGGCGTGCCACGTGCCATTGGTTCATCTTCGGACTCTGAAATTTTTTCTTGAGATATCTTGACCTATTATCTTTCCATCTCGATAGGTCTGACCTCAATTGGAGTCTTTGAGAGAGAGTTATGCCAAGTTTCGCAACGTGACCTGTTTATGGGATAATACAGGAGAGCGAACTTGTACGGCGTGCCACGTGTCACTGGTTCCACTTCGACCTCTAAAACATTTTCCTGAGATATTAAAGTCTGTGTACTACCTTTCAAGTTTTACGAAATTTCATTTGGAGCTTCCTAGCCCAAGTTATGACCTTTTTCCCAAGGTCATCTGATTTTGACTCAGATCTGGAAGAGGGAGAAACCCTATATTGTACAGATCATAAATCACAAAGTACAACAAATTAGAGGTTTTCCTTTGGAGAAAAGGTACATGGGGATCAGATCTTCGACCTGTAAAATTTTTAGATCCAAAAAATTCACCAAAATGGATTTATAGCGAAAGTGCTACGATGACTGGTTTTTGCTATATCAAGCCCTAGCATCGTAAGTGCAACAAGTGTCATACATGCCATATCATGCCTTCTTTCAGGCTAGCTCTAATACCATGTTAAATTTTCAGAATTTACTTCAATCTAATCTAGGATCTTAACTGAGAGAACAACATGTACAGCAAATCTACAGCATATCAATCATGGACACAATAATGCAAGCACACAAGAAACATAGAGTTTACTTGGGGAAAACCATAAAGGTGAAAAACCCCAATAACTTCCTCAGAGATAGATAGAGCAATGATATAACCAGAATACAAGAGATAGTCTTCTCCTAGCAACAGAGCCTCCTCCTCCACAAGTGCACCACTCTCCAAAGTGTGAGTGAGAGAATAGAATGTGTAAAATGAGAGATACACACTCTCTATTTATACACTAACTTGACTTGACCTTTACTCAAATAGGTCGGCCTCAACTTAACCACTTAACATAATGCTGACTGGGCTGACCCCCACTAAGGTGTTCTAATAACCCTTTGACCCATATGGCTGACTCCCAATAGGGTGGTCTAATAACCCTTTGACCCACATGACTTATACAAAGCCGACCCCAACAAGGTGGTCTAATAACCCATCAAGTATAAGTTACGACACTTACAATATAAATGACGACAGTTCCGTATAGAGGAATAATAACATCTCTATAGGAATACAATATACATATATGTGAAATATATTCCAAAGTTACATATACATCAACACAATACATTGCAGATCCATGAGTACTGAGATGATATAGACTGTAGACAAATCATGGCTACTATGAACAAGCGTAGATCCATGAGATAGTAATGACACAGCCACGACCAATACAAAAGTGGATCTGTGTGACAATACAAAGGACATCTCCATCGCAACCTGGATGCAATCAAGATACAAAGGTGCACCAAGGGTCTTCTACTCAATCATAAATGATACGAATCTAGCCATGTGATTACAAGGTGTTGAAGTCGAACATGGTAGAAACCATTTGATTACCGGTCAATGATGTGAACCGTTAACAAATGCGAGGGAAATCACCAATGATGACGATGATCCCCAAGGTATCTATAGTACATCTCAATGAAATGCAAATGAATGGGTTGATGTCGAGCATTCAAGAGATCGTTTGATCAAAGGTCAATGATGTAAACCTACTATCGAACACAAGGAAACCTACCATTGAGGCATGCAGGTACCAAGGTACTAATGGTTGATTCCTAAGTCCAATTCCCGGATAGTGATTCGATGGGAATAGACTCATCGAAGGTGGGCCATAATGATTCCCACATCATCGACATGAAATCAGAACAAAAGATAGTATAGGATGATGAAACAATGGAACATGTACTGACACAGCGGAGGTCTGACAAATGAATGACTCTGAACAATGCAACCCTTTGAACATAGAACGACATGTAACAGGACTTGGGAGCAGGGATTATTGATAGTAGAGGATAGACACTAAATGAGTAGGCTCATGGCCAGAGGGATGACTCAGGATGATGACCATAAATTAGCGAAAATAGATACCCAAAATAGACAAGGGATAGATGCATGCCATGTTCAAAGGTGACGACTGACAAGCTGCCAAAAAAATAAATTTGACTTGTTTCCCATTTTCCCCCGACATGGTAGACGAGTAGCTCTTTGTTGTTTTTTTGAGCTTGAAGAGGATAACAGATGCTCGGTATAGCTCATCTCATAGATGAGTCCAATCTCACATGTTTTACAAACCTGAGAAAGGAGGGGTTCATCCCAAAGTGGGTCCTTCGATGTCAAATTTTAACAAGTCCAAGGAAGGAAAACTCAGTAGTTTTTCACATTTAGAGAGCCTAAAAAACTTAAAGAAGGCTCCAAAGTGTACTTTTTCGTAAATTTAGTCTCTCGATCCCGAAAAAGTGTAAAAAAATTCCCCAGAGAACTCTCCTAGCCAAAAATTGACCGAGGTATACCTTTCTTGTAAATAGTCTAGACGGGTCGAAAAAGGGGTAACCTTTCACCGAATAGACGACCTTTCAAATACTTTTACAAGTGTGAAAGAGTCAAGATCACTTGGCAATCTTTTCAATTTTAGGGAGTCTGAAAAGAGCTTAACTATGGACTCCAATGGTCTTTTTCGTAATTTTTAATTATTCTGGTCCGAAAAAAGAATAAAATACAACCAGGATAATACTTTCCTTATCATTTAACGAGCATGAGTAAAGCTGACTAAGCTCAACACCGTTTACTTAAGTTTGACAAGCACGACATGGGTGTAAAAGCGCTTGGAATCTTTTCCAAGTTTTAATCTAGAGCATGAAAAAGATAAAGTAGGCTCGAAATGAAGGTCAAATAATAAATGAACGCCAGTGTGAATATTTTTTAAAGGAGACCCTGTCAACAAATGCTCATGGAACCAGATATTAGTAATGTGAAATGGGTTTTAATTTAACCAGATAAAATAATGAATAAAAAATAAGTGAAAAAGTTATATAAGGAATAGGTAAATATGGAAAGTTACCATTTCACTTGTGCATTTGCCAAAAGAGGATATTTTACCCATTGAGGAGCAAAAACTTCAAGAGTTCATATCTAGAGATTCAGAGCACTGTTTGAACAGCTGTCTGCTCCAGGTAAGAGCTTTCAAGCCCCTCTTTCATTTAATATATGAGTAACTTGATTTCAGTAGGGAAAAACAATTTTTTGGGCAAGCCCTAATAGGAAATTTTTTCCTTCCACAGTACCGCGTGACAACTATATCGAGAAACGCGGTACTGTGTAACAGTACCGCACTGTAGGGTTAAATAGGGGCGCGGTACTGTGTAGTACCGCACAGTCACGTTGCCCCCAGGTGCGATAGTGGTGATTTTTAAGATGAAAAAATTGTTTTTTCTCAAATTTTTCGCTGAGATCAAGTTGTCAAATGATTAATGAATGTTTCCCATGACCTTTTGCAGGTGTTTGCAACTTGTTTGGAGCAAAATGGTCAGTTGGAAAGAAAGAGAGCATGAGTTGGATGATTTGTTGGCTGAAGATGACCAAGAAACCTTGACTGCACTGCAGGAATGTGGCTTGTTGAAATTCTTCAAGACCAAAGGTATCCGTAAGCAGGAAAAACTTCTCACCCACATTATTCAAATGTGGGACCCTGACATTCAAGCTTTCCGAGTTGGAGAACGCACCCTCGAGATTGAACTCGAGGACATTTATTTCCTCACGGGCCTCTCAAAAAGAGGATCCCAGGTGATTTTTACTGGGTTCATGGCCTCGAAGGTGAGCACTGATGCTTTAATTGCTCGTTATTTTCGTCAAGGTTCAGGGAAGAAAAGCGGCAAGGTGGTCATTAAGGACATTGTAGAACTTCCTTTAAAAATCTTGTTGTTCACCATCACACGTGCAGCAGGAAGTACGGGTCCCCATCAGGCGTCCCGTACACATATGAATCTTGAAGTGGATTGCATGGCAGGAACAGTATTCAACTGGTGTGAGGTAGTATTGACCAACCTCAAAGAGAAAGTGAACAAGTGTAGGCTTGGAGAGAACTCTCAATTTGGGTACGAGAGCATCTTGGTCACCTTCTTCTTGGTGAGGGTGCCGTTGTTGAGTCCACAGCTGACCATGCCCCCCCGTCCACCCACCGAGCCATGGATGGCTTGATGGAGCGAGTAAGCAGGATGACTTGGAGGGCTGCAACGTTTTTCTTTTGGTGAGGATTTATTCTCGTGGCTCGAGGAACAGATTGCGATGATCGATGACTACCCCTATGCAGGGGTGGACTTCTGCGAGGACATAGACTTGGCACTGCCGGAAGATGAGGATTGGGACAATTCAGGTATGACCTTCATAAATGTGTTTTTTAATTTTTTTTTGAATATATAATTTTTATTTTTTTTAGGATGTGTAAAAACGATTTTAATATATATACGTGTACATGTCGCAGATCGTGGACCACAGAGACCGGTAGGGTACTCCCCGTTACGCTGAGGTGGTGTTGATCGCCGAGCCACTCTAGACGAGGAAGAAGATGAGGATGAGGTGGGAGGGGTCCAGGAGATAGAGAGGAACCTATAGGGTTTAACCCACGGTGTCCCCACTATGAGGATGGACGAGATCCCTTTGCATCTCCAATGGCATACTGTAGGTATGCATAGGTGTATTGGCCAACTCCTTCGTAGGGTGGCTCGGGCTATAGTGTGTTATCACCAGCAGCATGAGGAATTTGAGGAGGAACATGATAGATCTCCCAGATATCCTTAGATGGTAGCTTTTCTCTTTTTGCGGCATGTATACGATATGTAGGCTTTGAGAGCCAAATTTTTGTATGGGACTAGGTCCCAAATTTTGTCTTTAAAACACAAACTTTATGTATTTGAAAAAACACTTTTATATGCAGTGATATACACATGGAACTACTTTTATGACCTATTTATTTACAATGACTTGTATGCTCATTTTATGATGTGTTTTTATGTATGGGCAAGATGCCAATCCAAAATGTAATTAGCTAATGAATCAGCTATACAATTGAATTCTCTTGGTATGTGTTGATATGAAATAAAATTAAAAGATCGTTCCAAGAGGCATACCCTTCGAAATAAGCGAAGTAGGATAGGATTGCGAACTGTGTAAACATGATTCAGATGAGAAACCACGAGTTGGGAGTCTAGAAAGACTGATAGGGAGTTAATTCCAAGGGAAGCAACCGCCACCAAGAGTTCGATGACTGCATGGTACTCTGCGATATTGTTGGTTGCGGGACCCAAACAATTGGCTCTTGAAGATAGCAACTCACCAGTGGGAGAATAGATTACCCATGCTATAGAAGCGAGGTTCCAGGTATGTCGGTTCGCACCATAGGTGAATCCGAAGTAGGCAGACATCTGCATATAAAAGCACAAGTCAAGGTAAGAATGGATACATGAGGTCCATGTGTGCACACAAAAAGATAAGTGAAAATGTGCTAGGTACATTATGTACAAAACGTATCTCGCGCAAGATAACCCTATGCGTAGAAGCATTTGAGGTACAACCCATTGTAGGGCCGTGCCAATGGTGTGCCATCACAATCGACAAGTTCATAGGCTCCTTTCTCCAAGACACGTTTTACAACAAAGGGGCCGTACCACATAGATTCTAGCTTTCCTTTTCCAAGTTTATCATGCATTTGATCATATGTGAGTACGAGGTCACCTTCATTGAAAACCCAAGGTTGAACGGATTTATCATACTGTGCTTTGATGCATTTTTTATGAGCTTCGTTGGCTAAAGCAGTGTCTCGACGGGTTTCATCTAGCTTGGCTAGGTATAGAAACCATTCCTCTTCGGAAGTGGTGTGGGGAAGTATCTCTATGGCTATCTTAAGTGATGGAATTTCACATTCAATCGGTAAAATGGCTTCCAGGCTGTTCACTAGTTGGAATGGTGTAAACCCAGTAGCACTTTTTACTGAGGTTCGGTATGCCCATAGTGCCAAAAACAGAGCTGAGTGCCAGTTGGACTTATGAGTACCCACAATATGCTGAATCATTCATTTCAGAACTTTGTTAATGGCTTCAACTTGGCCATTAGCTTGTGGGTAGTATGGGGTTGAGTTTTCATGGCGAAAACCCAACTTGGCACTCAGTTCCTCAATCATATGGTTCCTGAAGTGGAAGCCATGATCGGTCACAATGGATTGTGGGACACCAAATCTAGCTATAATGTGATTGAATATGAATTGTGTTGTTGTTTTTCTGTCCTCAGCATAAGTAGGCATCACTTCATCCCATTTTGTGAAATAATCCACAACTACTATGACATAGCTATGCCCCCTGGCTGAAGTGGGCTTACAGTGCATGAAATCTATGCCCCATTTGGAAAAGGGGCCAACGACAATAACAGGATGGAGTGGAGCAGGATGCGAGTGTGTCTTACTATGGAAGAATTGACAGGGTGGACATTTCTTAACTGTTTCAATGCAGTCTTTGAAGATCGAGGGCCAGAAATATCCTGCTCGTAGTATCTTTTGGGACATAGCCATCCCAGAGAGATGACCACCACATGCTCTAGCGTGGCAGTCATTAAGAACGCATTCTGCTTCATCTAAAGTCAACTAGCATCGAAGAACAGTGTCGACACCACGATGATAAAGGGTATCATTGACTATGAGGTAGTACTTGGCGTGATGTCGGATACGTCGACGTTCATCGTGATTGAGGTCGAGGCAGAAACGTTGGGTTTGGAGATATAATAAAATATCCCCGTACCATGGATCAGACGTGCTAATGAGGAACAATGATTCATCAAGAAGAGAATCGATGGGCTCGGATTGCTCGCTAGCATGGGGCAAGTTACAAATCAACTCAGCAAAGACCAAATACTTCTTGGACTTGGCTTTGGAAAATTCCAAATCAAAATCTTGTAGGATGATGATCCAATGAGAATATTTGCCCCCAAGAACTTGACGCGTGAGGATATAATACATTGGATTGAAATCCGCTATAATAGTGGTCCGGTGGAGTAGAATGTAATGATGGAACCTCTGGACAACGAAAACTGTTGCCAGAGCTAGTTTTTCAACATGTGAATAATGAGTTTAGGAGTCGAGGAGACTCTTACTAAGATAGTATACCACATGTTCTATGCCGTTATTGTCTTCTTAGACTAGCACCATACTGATGGTGGAAATCGAAGCTGCAAGATAAAGAATGTAATCCCGTGTGTAATTGGGGGATTGAATCACAGGATCTTTAGTTAAGGCCACCTTTAGATTATCTAAGGAGCGTTGGGCTTCGTTGTCCCAGATGAAGGGAGTGTTCTTCTTGAGAAGCCTCATATAGCCTTTTGTTATCTCGGAAAAATTACAAATGAAACGGCGTAGAAAGTTTGCATGCCCTTGTAAAACTTGAAGCTCTGGGATGTTCATGGGGGAAGGCAGGGCTAAGATAGCTTCTACCTTCGCAGGATCTAAGCGTATCCCACTGTTGGAGATTATGAATCCCAAAAGTTTTCCGGCTTCAACGCAAAAGACGCACTTATGTGGATTCAAACGGATATTGTAGCGACGACACCTTTTGAAAATGGTACCTAAGTGATCAGGATGGTCTTCCCGGGTCTGAGAATGAGTAGGAATATCATCAAGATATGGTTCTACAATATGTTTGATATCGTGAAATGCGTACAACATCGCCCGTTGGAAAGTTTCCCCGACATTTTTAAGGCCAAAAGGTAACTTTCGATATGTAAAAATTCCCCAAGGTAGATAAAGGTTGTTTTATGCTGGTCAACTGGGAGGATATCGATCTGATTATAGCCTGAAAAGCCATCCATAAATGAAAAGATGACACTCTCGGCGCAGTTATCGATGATTTGGTCAATGAACGGAGTTGGGTAGTTGTCCTTTGGACAAGCTTTGTTCAAGTCGCAGTAATCGACATAGACTCTAATCGTTCCCTGTTTCTTGGCTATGGGAACGATGTTAGATACCCATTCTGTCAATGGGATAGGATAGATAAAACCAGCATGCAAAAGTTTTTCAACTTCTGCTTTAATAGCGGCTACCTTACGAGGATGGACGGGTCGGAGTTTCTGCCAAATAGGTCGGGTGCCAAGGAAGGTTGGAATTTCATGGACCACAATCGAGGGGTCTATTCCTGGCATTTCTTCATAACTCCAAGCAAAAACATCGCGGAAGGTTTTAAAGTAGGCAGTGTAGAACTCCATTTTGAGGGGAGTGCATGTTTTGCCAATATGAATGTTTTCCACGATACCAGGCTTCACTGAAATGTCAATGGGAGTGGTTGCCATAAGTTTGTCCAAGTTTCCTTCAGAAAATACTTCGTCGAGAGAAGTGGGAAACTTGGTTTGAACCATTCCAAGTGAAGGGCTAGATTTTGTATCGTGCTCAAGCATCTTAATGGTGGGGAATGAAGATCGATGATGAAAATCTCCCCATGGTGTCTCATCACCGCACATAACCTCCATAATTGATTCATTAGTGGGAAAAATCAAAGTGAGAGGATCAATAAGTGGTGGGGATGAATGAGTCTTAAACGAGAGTTGTGCCATGATGTGATGGGTAGAACAATCAACCCAATCGGTGGCTGATTGGATGGCTTCGTATGCTGCGAGGTTTCTATTCAATGGCATGGAGTTGTCGTAGTTTTCAACCTCAGCGGGACTCGGGATTACCCATGAATCATTGGAAGGGGTGACATTCGATGATATCATGTTGATTGGTTGAACGTGGGACCCCAGCTCGGGGAAAACTCCAATAAGGGAAGAATCCTTCATAAGACCAACGCTAATGTCTTGGAACCAGTATCGAGTTGATCCAATAACGGGACGGTGTTGGCGGAGTTCAGATGAGAGTCTGGGATACAGTAATCAAGTTGATCTATGGTGACAATTTTCCCTTCATGAGGAAATTGCACGATCTGGAAGATAGTAGATGCTATGGCGGTCATGGTGTAAAACCAGTTCCGACCAAGTAGAAGATTGTAATCCAATGGTGCATCCACGACTTCGATGTGTACGGATACTTTTTTTCCCCCCAGTTCAACACCAATTGCAGGAATGAGTCCATAAGGTTGAAAACTGTGTCCGTCAAATGCCCTGAGAGTGGTGGGAGACGTCGTGACTTCGGGTGAGCCTAAGGCTCTCCAACAATTCAAAGACATGATCGACGTGTCAGCACCTTCATCTAAAACAGTGCGATGGATGCTATTTCCATGGATTTTTGTATGAACCTGGAAGGCTAACTGGTGGGAAAGCCGAGGTTTGGCATACTCCAAGTTAAACATAATAGTCTTTGAAGTATCTAGGTCCACTGCCCCCAGTGCTGAAAGTAAGGTTCTATGCTGTGTAGGGCAGTGTTGAAGAACCTCGAGAGTCGACATGGCGCAAGGTGCTTGAGCTAAATCCTCAACAATGTTGTAATCTTGGGCAGCTCACGCATTGGGATTAAAAGTCGCCTTTCGTATGGTTCCCTCGGGTGGGCGTAGCACTGTGTCAGTAAGCGGTCTCTTGATATGGAGATGGCCATTAGGGGGAGGGGTAGGGGTCGGATCTTCAACAAGAGACTTGCTTTTGGCTGTCTCTGACTGTTTGTTTGAACTTGGAGGGTTCTCATATGTCTTTGAACGAGTGGTTATATGAATCTCCTCATTACTCGTCATCAGGATTTCGATATTTGCGGACGTCTCTCCACAAGTTGGGTTGCTCGGGTTGCCCCCTTATGGGGTTTCTTGGGAAACCATCTGCTGTTGCTGTTGAGGGAAAGGGTCAGTTAACACTGTCGGGCGAGAGGATCCTTTAACGAATTTGTTGACTTCATCCTTGTAGGGATAGTCGCGCGTGTAGTGATCATCTTGAAAAATGAGGCAGGGAAACTTAGCCTTCCGAAGTGGTTTCGAGTCATTGTGGGTGGGTTGTGGCTCGGGATTCTCCTACTGGTTTTTCTTGGATTTACCATGATTGTTCTTCTTCTTTCCTCCAGATGGTTGTGACGTAGATTGAACTGCGTTCACTTCGGAGGAGACAGCAAGAGAGGGAGAAGCTTTTGAAGCAGCCTGAGGTAGGATGGGGGAAGCGAAAGCTGGTTGCCCCGTCGAGTTGGTGGCAGGCTGGGCCTTGACTGAACCGAAAATACCATCAATGGAAGGTTCAGTGGTAGGTTTTGTTGGATCAGTGGTAACGCAGGTGGCATGGGGAAGGAGTTCATGTAAAGTGCCGGATTGGGTATATACCAAATCCATATACTGGGCTGCCGAGATGGCTTGTTCCTCCGTGACCGGCCCACGCATAGTGATATCCCTGGCTATGGGAGGCAAGAATGACTTTGTGAAGGAATCAACGAGTAGCTGATCTGGAATGGGTGCCTTGATTAGCCTACGGTGTCGACGCCACTCATGGATGTGATCCAAAATGTGCATAGAAGTGGTTTGACGCAATGAAGTTAACAGTTCTATTCCAGTCTCATATTGGATGGGGAGCTGGAAATGGGTTAGAAACTGCATAGCCAAGGTGTTGAAATTGTGGAAAGAGTGTTGTGGCAGCTCGATGTACCATTTTGCTACCGTGTCGGTAAGCGTACGCTAGAAGAGCCATAGTCGAATGGAATCGTCCATCAATGAGTTGGATGAACACCAAAGATGGAAGGTCATCACGTGGTTCTTGGGGTCTTCCCCAGGCTTAGCATTGAACTTAGGAATGTCCGATGGAAGTTTGGCTGGAATGGGTGGCCAGTGAGGTTCATGCCATATAGGATTGTTAATGAGCCTTGACAAATTGGGTAAATCTAGCATGGCCAAAAAGGGAAGTTGACAATTGGTCTACGGGTATGAGTAATAACCGTATGGTGTAGAGAAACCTGGGGGGGCCTGCATAGCATATTGCTGCATGTTATACCCATATGTGTTTCCCACACGGTACTGCTAGAAGTTCGGTGGGTAGTAGGCCATCTGGTTAACCGGTTGTTGGATATTCTGCTGAGTGGGGATGGTAGTATGGTACCTGTTATCACCTAAGATGTAGTTACCCCTATGGATGGATCCAGTCATGGATAGCAATAGGGAAGGGCAACTCAAAGGTGCAACCATGATCACCTCGACCTCCAATATGTATGGTTGTCACGCCAGTCGAGGCAACCTTCGCTTTATGTTATCTAGCCCAGACAACAAAGGGGGAGACCCGATCTACTCCCGATAGGAGAGATCAAAACCAAGACACCAAATCAGGGTATTTCCAAGTGAAGTTAGGTGTATGGTTTTTCCTAGACCTAAGGATGAAGTCACAAGCCAAGTGAGGGTTCAATAGATATAGCTTTGGTTCATAGTTGAATGTAAGTGTGACTTATAATGTTTGAAGATAGATCTAGGATGAGTGTACTAGGTCAATGTCAAAAGATCCACTGCCTTGGGAACTGTGTCCAATGCAGGATAGATTTGAGGGATGTATTGGGGCTAACTAGTACATAAGACAAGCTTGACCATGATTCATGATTGCTTTAAGGGTATAGTTCACCATGCAAAAGTCAAACCACAAGTCAATCCAACAATCTAGGAGAGTTGGGTTGTCTTGGAAATAAACCAGTGCCTTGGGAATTGGGAAGTGGAGTCAAAGTGGGGTTGACTTATGGTTAGGACTCCTACAACATGAGATAAGTGGACAGTATAGGTCTTGATGGTTAAATGTGTCTAGATCTAGGTTTGACCCAAGTGGACCACAATCCCTTAAAATAAGGAATGCAGTCCCCAAGGCAAGATTTGACAAAGTGACAGTCTAGACCTAGGTTTTGAATTATTCTGGTTCCGGATCTGCAAGAATCTCAAGTACCCAGTTCCTCGAAGTGAGTGAACTCACTTCTCCAAGGTGGTGCGACTTTACCCAAGGAGGCTTCAATCGGGGTTTAGGTGGGTCAAATCATGTCGGATGGCATCCAAACTTTAGATCCTAGTAGATCGGTCAATTAGGAGTATGGATCTATAATTTCGTGGCAATCCACCGGTTAGATCTTAGTAGATCTGAGTTTAAGTGTTCCAAGTGGTCCAAAATGGGGATTAAATCCCTTAAAATGTGGAATGGGGCCCACAAGGTGAATTTCAAGAAAGGGACAACCTGGGTGTATGTTATTTGATGTGTAGATGTCAAATCAAGTGGAATCTCAAACACCCATGTTCTAGATCTAGGTCAACTTGCTCAAATGGTGAAGTGCGCCTTCCTTGGGAGAAGCTAAGTTGGCTTGGGAGAGGGGTCAAACGGAAGCCAATCCTCACCAAACTATAGATCCGGGATGCCGTGGATGCTATAGAGGTGGGTTTTCAATATCATACCCAGCAACCCACTAGATCTCAGTAGATCTAAGAAAATGCAAAATTGGGGTTTTAATTAATTAGGGTTTTAGATGTTTTTGACAATTGGATAGACTATGGAGATAGAACTTACCTTGAGATCATACCTGAATGATGTGGTTGAGATGCCTTGATGTTGAGGAAGATTCCCGCAGAGATCAAATGAGAGATTGTTGATTTGCTTGCCAATTTGATGCCCTAGTCCACAAGTGCGCCTTCCTCTACCTGTCAAACCAAGGAATAAAATTCAATCAGTAAGATCAAGTATGGAAGAAATACAAGAGAAATGCAAATAGTAACATGAAATAGAAGGTCCTGGGACAGTAATACTCCCTGTTACCAACGAAGAGCTCCAAAGAAGAAGTAGGGAGAGTCTTCCCCTAACAATACCTCCTCCTCCAAGCAAATCGGCCTCCACCTGTAGATGCAAAATCGTGGTACAATAGATATGGCAAACAAGATCTCCAATAACTCAGTGCAAAGGAAGAACCAACGAACGAACACCAAAAACATTCACCACAACATTGGAGATAGATGCAATAATAATTTTCTATTCCAATAATCCAAAGCCAAAAGTCCCTTTACAATGAGAGGCTCTCTCCTTTAAATAGGAAGGAGAGGCACCAAAACCCTAACCACTTTTTGAATGAGTGGCTAAGATTAAAAGATACAAATGTCTAATCAATGGTTGAGATGAGCTCAACAACATAATACATGGATCACACATAAAATATAACATAAGTGGACAAAGTCGCCCTAGGAGAGGGGAATCCCACCAAATCATGATGACAAAATATCATAAGAGGCTCATGGTGGGTCCAAGGGGTAATTTTATCCCTCCATGGTCAATCCCCATGGCACAATAACCAATAAATAATCATGAATATACCAAATCGTGCCTCCAAGGTGAAGTCGTGGTCCTCAAAAGACCTCAAAAATCCACAGAAAGTGCCATAAGTGATGGATGCGGGCCCCGATGAAGCTGAAACTGCAGGAGGAGGTGTGGAAGGTCCCGATCTATCATCACTGATCATCCCATGCCATAAATTTGCCTCAGTAGCCCAAATCGATTTCCTCAATAGCCATTTCTACCAATCCTGAAATGCCTCGGGAAGCGTGAAACTGCCCAAACAGCCTCCTGGAGTGATGGCGCTGTCAAGGTGAGGGCACCAATGTGTCCGGGAGGGGGGTAATATGGTAAAAACAAGTGGCTGGACCACCCCCTCCATCATCATCGCCCTAGGTCAACCGGATAAAAGTCATCTCTGCTCCGACAGGGCCTCCAACAGACCAAAACTGCACTAGGACAGCCCACTGAGGCTAAATCATCACTGTAAGTGCCCGGAACTGAAAACAGACTGTTCCATTGGACTCAGAAGGTCCAAATCCATCCAAGATGTGTACTCATACACCATATGAATCTCTGCATGATCAAAATAAATATCCAATGTACCGGAACAAGGCCAATAATAATGATCTGTAAATGACCAAACACTGCTGTATCCCAAGAATCATCATCATAACCCTGTAGCTGCTGCATAGAATCATCCTGTATGTGTACATAGACCATATATCATCTATCCATATCATCATAAGGTCCAACATCTCATGTCCCATGGTCCTCTATCATCCATAGCTGCTGCAAGGTGTCAAGGTTAATACATGCTTTACAATTTATTCAAATAGCTACTATAACACAGAGTAATCATGATTGGCGATCTAAATCCAAATATATAGTGTCGTTAGTTATTATTATTACTCAGACTAGACTTTCAGGACCATACTCACTTCATAGTTGTGATCAATTTGCTAGTGAAGGGTGAAGGCTGAAATAAATGGCTAGGCTAAGGGATGACTTGACGGACTTGACTTTGTGACACTTTGGCAAGGGAAAGGGAATACACACCATAGTATATACTGAATGAGCAATAACACAGGGAATGGCGGTGTCTCACAAATGGATGAGTTGTTTAAAGAGGGTTTATTCACCTTCACAGATGCGCACAATCCATAATATAAACAAGGCCAGCAATTGTTTAGATATAACATTTAAGTTCCATTGCTTTTTGGGCCTGAGGTTTCCATAGCCTTGATCTATGTGTGTTTACAAACACATTGCATAGATTTACATTTATTTTTAGGCTTTCTGCTGCAGGTGTGTTTTTAAGGCACTTGTTTACCTGAGCACTTCTAGGTGTGTCATGGACAACTTGTTTACCTAGGTATTCATTTTTCCAAAAGATATAACATTTTATTTTCATGGCCATTTTCAATTGGCATTTCTTTCACATACAAGATATAGCATTTCATTTTTCCAGATTTTGTATTGATAGCAGCACTAAAAGTTTCAGGTTTAGCCAACACAACTTTAGTGACTAGGGGGAATTCTCAAGGAACTCCAACTCACCATAGGTAAGTTTTGTCACCAACTCAGAGCCGAGACACAATAAACAGGGAGGCTCATTCAATACAGAGGCTACAGTGGGGAAAGGTCCTCCATGTCACTAGTCAAGTAGCAAATCAGGGTAATAATCTAAAAGGTAGGCCACGGATGGATGAAGACAATGAAATGATGGAGCCAACACTAGCAAGCTAGAGTATGGTGTAATGATCACCTCTATTCTCCCTAAGGAGGGTATGTACCAATGAGTATGAATAGTGAACTTCTAAGTCTGAGTAGGGACAGTAATATATATATAATAGGTCAACCAGGTCCAAATATCTATATGATCACCAGATCATGACACTAAGTGCTAAGACATGCTATAAGAATAAGTATAAAAGCAATCTTACCATAATACCATGATATACCTGCCGAGTCATATACCTGAAAGCTCATCAACCTGTACCATCATCTGTCCTCTGAGACTGCTGCTGTAACTCTGGGCAATACTGTCTGCTCTGTACCAATGGTATAATGGCTATATCGGGCATCTCTCTGAGTGTCCTGAAACTCAGTCATGGCATGGGGCATGCAACTGCTGTCCACAATCTGATAGTGATCCGATCTAGATGCTCATCTCGGCATCTCAAATGCAAGGGAACTGGCTCAATAGTGTACTGGAATGAGAAAAATAATGTATGGTAGCCCGGCTACTATATATGTGATAACAGTACCCTGGGGTTGTTGTGTCCCAGGAATGGTTGCTGCTCCTTGTTCGGGAAAGGCTCCCTGGAGTTGTTGTGTCCTAGGAATGTTACCACTACTTTGAGTAAGTGGAGGGTTTCCCGCAGCAGGGTTGGAGGGTGGCTGCAACAGTGGTGTCCATGGAATGTTGGTTCCACCTTGATGAAGATGTGGAAATTGAAGGGATGGGTTCCATGGAGTTGTTGTAGCTGAAGGATAAGGGAGGCCGAAATTCAAGTTGGGAGGAATCTGAGATTTCCCCCCAGCTTGGTTCTAGTTTCTAAACAATGAGTACGCCCCACTTTGTGGGATTTGAGATCCCCAAGAAGGAAGCGTGGCTAATGAGGGATGTTGAAGATGAGGCCCGGTTAGGAAACCGGTATAAGGTTGTCCACTACTAGGTGTATTGTACATACCATACTGAGCGGATGCTGCTGGTTGTGAGGGTTGTTGGATGGTGCTGATGGGTTTCCCTCCAGTAGATGGGTTGGATGGCCTTATAGGAGGAGGTTTTTGACTAGGAACGGGGTTCCCAACAAAGGATTGTCCTCCAGTAGGTTGGGTTGATGGCCCGATGGGAGGAATTTGGTGACTAGGAGTGGGGTTTCCAATAAAGGATTGTCCTCTAGTAGGATGGGTTGATGGCCCACCAGGAGGGGTTTGGTTGTTGGGATTGGGGGTCACAGCAGTCGGTTGTCCACCTCCTGAGATAGTGTAGATAGTGGCCGAAGGTGAACCTCCGGTCAATATGGATGATCCAGCGGTATGACTTGGTGTTCTTCCGACACTGGCTAGGTAAGATAGTGTCGATTGGCCAATGACGCCAAAGGTGCTGATTTGTGGAGGGGGTCTTCGATATGTGATGGGCGGGAACGGAGAAAAAACTGGGTTATCCCTCATAGAATGTGTGCCAAACATGGGTGATGGTAGAAAATGTGGGGAATTTAACTGAGGGGTATCGGGGGTTTCATCCATAGCGTGTTCAACAATAGGAGGACTATTGAAGACTAGGTCTAGGTTCGTATCCTGCAAAAGGTTTTCGGGGTCTGGCGAGAACAGAGGTATAGTAACATCTGAAGGTCTAGAGCCGTATGCATAGGAGTGATGAAACTCTATGCTAGATGGAACGTTGGGATCCCTATAGTCAGGAGGATGGGTAATAGGGGGATATCTAGAAGCCGACGAGAGCATTTGGTCTATATCATGTTTAAACTGTGCTGACGCTAATGGGGAATTAGCTAGACTAACCATACTAGACTGAATGGAGGCCATGATCTCATGTCCCGAAGGGAGGTTGGGGAGAGATACGGTACAAGGTATGTTGTTGGAAGAACTGGTTTCCTATGGATGAACACTAGATGGCGTGGTGGTAACAGGCGGAGGCTCTGCCTGGGAATTGATAAAGCCATAGTCAGGTTCAAAAGGTGTATCAGGAAGTTGGGTTTCTTCGATAACTTCCACGTATCGGCCCGGGACTGGAATCAAGTCGTATATATCCTGGTCAGGTCCTTTGGTGGCGCCAACAGATCCTTCCGTGTCATCGTAGAAAGTTTCTAGTGGAAGGGAAGTGTTGACATCGAGGAGGAGGATGGCCTCTAGTCTAGTATCTTGGGTTGTGCTAGATTCAACTGCTATAGTGTTGTTCACTATGGCAGATATATCTGGAATAACAGTGGGTGAAGTGACAGTGGGAGTCTCAGATGTACTAGTGGTTGCAGAAACTGCAAGAGGTTCTGAGACCATGCTGTGAGTAAGAGTTACAGGCGGAACTGAAGATGTAGTGTGTATCGGCGGTGGAATGTTCCCTCGATCAACACTGCAGCCAGGAGAGGCGGGAATATGTGATGCAGGTGGACCGGAGGTCTGTGGCGGCGGTGGTGTTGGAGGGATTTTTCCTTGTACTCTTCTTGATCTCCGTGGTGGTTCTGACATAATGGCAGGAATATGAAATCCGGGGGCAGTCTCGTAACAAAGAACTCAAAAACTCTAATTCAGCCGAGTGTGCAAAAGAGGAGCTAGAAAAAGCAAGGCTCATAGGCCAAAAAAGTAAGCTCTAAAATCTATACTGAGACCGGCGTCTCAGTAAGCGAGCTGAGAAAAAAAATGGCCAGAATGCCAACAAGCAATCACTAAAAGAAAAACAACCCTCTACTAAGATGAGATAACAAGCAAACTCCTAACTAAGAGTTGGAGACCTCAACAAGTTGTATCCTTTGCAAGGTGATGAAATCCAAGTCGAACAATACAATGTGAGAGACCAATATGAGAAGGATATCCCTCTACCGAAAGGGATCCTGGGTAAAAGAGCCCTAGTAGAAAAGTCACTAAGCTACCTCGTTCATGACACGTTGGAAAAGGTTTTCGGTGCTTCTACCTTATCACCCTTGCATTACTATGAATACAAGGAAGACAATGATCGATGTTACCTTAGGGCTAAGTGGAGTGCGGCATTCCACAGAGTCCGTTTGGTTCTCGATCTCACGGTGGTTTAACCCCTAAAAGTTAAAAACAATCAGGAGGCCCCTCCACAAACTGGTCTATGACCGTGTCAATAAATACTAGAGGATTTTAGTTCCCTAGAGGACAACAAGTATGTCTCAGATGAAAATGACAAAGGGCAATTATTTTGATGCCTATCCCCAGTGTCCTACCTAACTACCAAATTCTTTTGATTTCCTCAAGTGAGGTTAATGTTGGTTTAGGTAGGGAGATTAATTTTAGTGGTTGTATTACTCAATCGCGTAAATGGACGTGAAACTTGGTGGTGTTTTGATGACCCAAACCATGAAAGTGAGAATGAATCGAAATAAGCCTTGTATTTGATGAAAACTAGCTATGTAAGAGAGAGAGTTCTTCGATCATAAATGCATGAAACTTTTCACAATCAATGAAAAACCACTTCAAATCAAAATTTTTTGTTTTCTTTTTCTAAGTAAAGCTAATCTGAAATAAACATTTCTTTCCAATTCACTGATCTTGCAACTAGAATGCTTCAAAAAATGAGAATTTATGTGGCAAATTGGATGGTTCACTTCCTAATGCACAATAATACTGCTAGATCATTTCAATCCAAACAACACAAATGTTCTCCAATGATAATTTTCGATATAAGTTTGAATAACAATAATGGAAACAATGTGATTATGAAAGATACACAATCCAGTAAAAAAGGATAGTAGTAACAGTTTGGTTGTGATGAGAAGATCAAGCCAATGCAATCAGACTGAAGAGGTGACCCAATGTGCAAATAATGCCACTAACTCATAAAATAATCAATCTCACAAGAGAAATAAAGAAACCACAAAGACTGTGCAATGAACAGGATAGTAATAAGCAACAGAAAACACCAAACTAAAGCAGAGAAAATAAAAAATGACTCGGGAAACCAAACAGGCAAGAAAAATTGAAAAAATGCAGACACTACCGCATGGTAGAAATAGGCTAGAGCGCGGTACTGGTACACTACCTCTGTGGTAAGAGTGCTGGGTACGCGGTACTTCCACGCTGTAGACAGTAGTGGGGGCGCGGTACTGTTGCAAAGAATGGAAAAACACAACTTTTGAAAAGGAGATTGAATTTTTCAGGGTTGCTGCAGACCCAGAGGACTCACTGATCACTGAGGGAGGAAAGATATAGAGAGGAGGGGTGAATAAAGGTCAAAGAGACCAAAATTCAGTACTCGTTTGAAGAGAAAGAAGAATCACAATAAAAAATGACTGAAAGTGAGATAAATCAATCAAATGGGGTTCAAACTAGCGGAGTCACCATTTTTTGTTGTAGAAATTTCTCCCTACAGATAGGTAGAAACTCTCTCAGGTTAAAGTAGACTTTAATTGACTCTAAACTAAGACAAAAAGATAACAAATGCTACCTTGAATTCCTATATCTAAACAAATATCTCAAGATTATATTGCTGTAAGAAATGGAAGAGATCTAACTGACCTTCAATTCAATTGCTCGTCCTAATGGTCGCTTCAATCTCCAAGTCCTCGCTAATGAACCTGTCAGAATGAAACCAAGATACAAGCATATACGATTCTCTAGCAACTTGAAATATGATTTAGGATCTAAATCTATAAAAGATACAAATCATATGATTGAAACAAGATCAACATACATGATTTGGGAAACAAGACAAGTTATGTTTTATTACCAATTTGAAGTCACTTACAATGGTTGCTTGATGTCCAAGCCAACTCCCAGCTCCAAGTGCTTTCTCCTCTACCTATCTCCACAAAGATTCAATATCATAAGTTTGATGTCTCCAAGAGTCCTCCCCTTTGCTCATGGGGAAGTGTCGTCAACTATTTTTATGGTGAAGATGTTACACTGTGAAATATGGAGGTATAACACCAACCATTGTTTTACAACCGGTGCAACCCATGAATATTTCAAACCATCCACCACCTGGAATACCAAACCCCCAAAATTGCCCACCACCTGGTGTTTCGAACCCCCAAAACCGACCAAATCCAACAGGGGGCACTACATTGACATCTAGTTATGTCACCCCTCAATCTCGCCGCACTGGGGGCAGAGGTCCACAAACCTACAACGATGGACCCACAACTTGAACCCCACTAGTTACTCCCAAATTAGCTAAGAACCCCCAACCCATGTGCTCCGTAAGTGCTCCTTGTGCAATGATATAGGCCATGCTACCCATCTATGTCCACAACTACCAGCACTTCAAGAACACATGAATATGTTGGATGACGACACCAACGTTCCAGTTGTCAAACTAGAACTACCCCCCTCAGCCTCGCGATAAATCATTGCGCACAAACCACCCTTGTGCGATATGCGGCATCTACGGCCATTATTCACATCATTGACCTGATCTCTCAGATTATAGAGCAGCACTATACGAATTGAATAATACCGACCTAGAGATATCCCCGCCACTCATTGAGGAAATATTCCCCCCAGAATCTTCCCTTTCAGAAGAAATCAATACTATTCATATGATTTCAACTACCTACAAACCCAAACCAATTGATTTAATGACACACTACTTCCGTACTGATGAGGAAATCCTAGAAACACTCACTGCATTGGACTACCCTTGGGATGATATGCACCATCAATCATATTTCATCCCTGAGGCATCTATGCCCACCATGGCGAACCAACTATCCGTTGAATCCAAAGACTTCTTACCAACCAAGGTCGATTGGTTCAAAGATCCAATACCAGTTCCAGAAGTCTTTGGAGAAGGTAACATGGCTAACATTTTTCCCATTATAAAAATCGACATCTCCACCACCCCCGGAAAACCTAAGCTTATATCTTTAGGCGCATCATGCACTAAAAAAGAAACCCAAGCTTATAAGAAACTCTTCCAAGAATTTTGAGATGTCTTCGCCTAGTCTTATACCGAGATGCCTAGTATTGATCCTACCATCGTAGAACATCACATAGACACTTGGCCCAACATATCACCAGTCCGCTAGAAACAACATCCCATTCACCCATCCAAGCTTCCAGCCATCAAAGCAGAAATTGAGAAACTTTGAGCAACGGGTTTCATATACCTGATTGCATATACCACCTGGGTTTCAAACCCAGTACCAGTCAATAAGAAAGTTGGCACCATTCACGTCTGTACTGACTTCCATGACCTCAACCTAGCTTGTCCCAAAGACAACTTCCCCACACCATTTATTGACCAACTAATCGATGCATCTGCATGGCATGAGGTACTTTCTTTTATGGACGGTTTCTCTAGATACAACCAAATCAAAATCCATAAAGAAGATCAATACAAAACCACTTTTACTACCCCATGGGGCACCTTTGCCTATCGCGTCATGCCTTTCAGTCTCAAGAACATTGGAGCCACTTTCCAATGAGCCATGACTTATTGTTTTCATGACCTGAATAATATCATATTAGTTTACCTAGACGACCTCATGGCTCGCTCTCAGAAACGATCTGACCATTTAGATGATCTTCGACAAGTATTCTTGCATTATCGAAAATACAAAATCCGCTTGAACCCACTCAAGTGTGTCTTTTGCATTCCAGCAGACCACCTGCTGGCGTTTATCATTTCAGAAAAAGGGATCACCATCAACCCTCTAAAGGTCCAATCCATAGTAGACCTACCATCACCTCGTACATTAAGACAGCTACAAAGCCTCGAAGGGAAGTCCAACTTCCTTCCTCACTTTGTCCCAGATTATTCCACCAAAATACATGGTTTCCTCCATTTACTACGCCTTCATACCTGTTTTAGTTGGGACGACCAAGCAGAAGGGGCTTTCATAGACCTGAAAAAAGCACTTACAAGTGCCCCCTTGATTTCCCCTCCAGATTTTACAAGAGACTTTACCCTTTACATTTCGGCATTAAATCACGCTATTTCCAGAGTACTCGTCCAAGAAGACTCCGCTCGTCAAGAACATGTCATTTACTATGTGAGCTAGACCTTGTCAGGTCCACCATTGCACTACCCACATGAAGAGAAAATGGCCCTCACCGTCATCTTTTCAGTACAAAAGCTGTGACATTACATTCTCCTCAGCCATACCATGGTTGTGGCCAACTCCAACCCAATGGTATATCTTTTGAATTGCCGCCTTCTACAAGGCCATGTTGCCAAATGGGTGATTATATTACAAGAATATGACCTAAATTTTAAAACCCCGAAGACCACCAAAGTATTAGCACTCGCTCAACTCATTACGGACTTACCATCATCGTCGTCATCACCAGCTATCCATACTAATATAATCGATGAACATTTGTTCATCATCTCGTCTGATGACCCTTGGTACAATGACATTTTGGTATACCTCCACACACAGAAATTTCAACCCAACATCGACCATGACAGACGCCGTCACATTCGTCACCATGCCCCCCGTTATCTCCTCTTGGGTGATGTCCTCTATCGACGTGGTGTTGACACAATCCTACGACGGTGCCTTTCCCAAGACAAAGCAAACAAAGTCCTTAACGACTGTCATAGCGGTGCCTGCGCTGGTCATTTATACGGAATGGCCACCGCCCAAAAGGTAATTCGCGCAGGTTATTTTTGGCCATCATTATTCACTGATTGTATCACAGCAGTCAAACATTGCCAAAATTTCCAACTTTTTGCCCCCAAGGCAAGAACCCCCTCGCCCCCCTTCATCCAGTCTTCATTGTTGGACCATTTTGCAAATGGGCCATTGACTTCATGGATTGCAATCCTCCATCCGCAGGCAGCCATAAACACATTATTGTGGCTATCGATTACTTTACTAAATGGGCAGAACCCATGCCTACTTACAATTGCAAAGCCGACACCGCAACCCATTTTTTCCTCAACCATGTTATCGCTCGTTTCAGAGTACCAAAGAAACTTGTCTCAGACCACGGCTCTCACTTCGAGGACTCCGTTTGGAGAGAATTGTCAACAGTCCTTAATTTTGAACATCATTTCTCCTCCGCCTACCACCCCCAAGGGAACGGCCAAGTCGAAGCTATTAACAAAATTTTGAAAATTATCCTCCATCACACTGTCGACAAACATAAATCCAGTTGGCATCATATGCTTTTTCCCGCATTATGGGCTTACTGCACGTTGACCAAAACCGCCACCGGCTTTACCGCATTCCATTTAGTTCATGGAGTGGAATCTGTCCTCCCTACTAAATGCCAAATACCAACATTACAAATTTCCGTAGAGCATCTCCCCGATACTTCACTAATTGAAGAACGCTTACTTCTTTTAGAGCAGGCCGACGAAGATCGTTGCACAGCTCTCCAAACAATCGAAGCCGCAAAGAACAGATCTAAACTCCATTACGATAAACATGTTCACCCACAAGCATTTAGTGAAGGAGATCTGGTACTTGTTTACGACCAAGCCCATGACAAAATGGGCAAAGGAAAGTTCCAATCTATGTGGCAAGGCCCATATATCATACAGACTTGCCTTGGACATGGAGCATACATTTTGACTGACTCTGAAGGAAATCTCATGTGCAACCCCCGTAACGGGTTGTACCTCAAAAGATTCTACCGATAAAAATCTCTTGGGCACCATGGTCCATATTGTACATTTTTTTAATTAATTTTTTTGCTGTAAATTTAGACCTTACATTTTCATTTTTTCCTGCATGAACATAGATGGATCCTGTTCCACTCTACCACATCGGCTTTGCCGATGGCGCAAGTCGTTGGTCTCCAAATCTCGCTTCAGGAGCTTGGGTAATTTATTCCCCTTCATATGAGTTGACCCACCTCGATGGAGTATGCATAGGCGTTGCCAAAAACAACCAAGCTAAGTACGATGTCGTGACTGGTCTTCTGGCCGCTTCTCTCCAAATGGGCATAAGTCACCTTAGTGTTTTCCTGGACTCCCAACTCCTTGTTTCCCAATTAAACAACTGTTTCCAGGTATGCGATCCCTGTCTATTTAGAAAATTCCCGCGCATAAAACAAATGATTCGACACTTTGAATCCATCTCTTTCACTCATGTCCCAAGAAATCATAACACTGTAGCAGACCAAATGGCTAACAACATTCTAGATTGGCACATCAACCAAAACATGTAGGACATCATGACATGCATCACATAGGCATTAAAAAATCATCATAACACTGCATCCACGTGCATAAGATATGCCTCCACAGGAATACAAAAATCAAAACATTGCATCCACGTGCAACATAACATGGACGAAAGACAAGATGTGCATCCACGTGCATACACGACTATATACCAAAACACACACACATATATATATATCATGATAAGATTCATAATGTCAGCAGTGCTCTCAGCACTCAAATATACAAAAATTACACCAGTCGTACAAAATATGTGTCAATAAAATACATCCCCATATGCTCATCAGCATTTGGGGGTAGGTACAAGGTCACCTAATCATCATCATCATCGGGCTCCTATGGCTCCTCCGGATCATACTAATCCTGAGCCCTCCTCTCGGCCATCACCATAGCTACTCTCAGCAGGATCGACCGCCACTCACGGGGAGCATCGAAACAACGCTCGATAGTAGGCCAGTTTAGATCCCTCATACCATTCTCTAGTGCACCCACTAGAAGCGCCTCCAAGGTATCACGTACATCCTCTAGGGAATCATCTCGCGGGCACACAACTCCTCGTACAAGAGGAGGTGGTGCCACAACTGGTGGAGGTACCACCACCATCATCCATCCCCGACGTCCTATATGATCCACTGGTGGCCTCGGACCAACATCTGCAAAAACCCATAGTGAATCAAGTTAGTATCATATAAAACATCTCTAACTATACTCATAACAAAACATGATATAATAGAGAAATAAAAAACAAAGACGTACCGTCCAACCCCCAAGCCTGTCCTTGAGCTCGAGGCATCTCAGGGTCTCCCCGGAATTCCATACCAACATACGGATAATCATCAATACCAACGGGCACCTACTCCCACTGGTCATACATCTCCGATAAGAAGAGCTGTCGGATACCACCACCACCCCGGGGCATCATCTCCCCCCACCGCACCATCTGCGGCTCACTCCTCAACCCATCCTGAACTGGCACACGTGGCCACAAGGTAGGTACTCACTCAAAAAAGAAACAACAAAGGAAAGAGGCATAGCTAAACTCACCTCCCTCCCGCCTAACCTTGTTCAACTCTCACTGAACACATGACAGAAACATCTGACCCCATGCAAAGTAGGTCCTAGTCAAAACATGATGAACCATCATTATTTTCCCCCTCGACAAACAATGGGGCGCGTGTGCACCCAACACCCTCAAAACACAAGCTGCTACTGCCTGCATCTCTGGCTCTCGCAGATCTGTGAGACTCAGTGCGTTGTTCTTCACACAAACCCCTGGAATGCAAAATCTCTCCAAAAGATCCTCAATGTCCATACCAGCCGGGATCCTTGGCTGGGTGTCCTCTATCTCTCCCAAGCGGGGCAAACCAGTCAGAAAGTACGCATCAGTCAAGGTGAGCTCTAGTCGCTCACCTTTCACCATGAACACCCCCTCTTCTGGATCCCAAAAGTCCACCAACTTGTTCAGCAGCTCCCTGACTGAACGCATAATAGGGATCTGAGCGAACTTTAGTAGTCCACCCAAAGCCAAAGCCGCACGCACATGTGGGATATCCCAAATACTAGCCATAAGTCCCACATCAATCTCCCTCTCCCTCGACGACACTAGCGGCCTCCTCAGCATCCTGCCAAAAAACACTGAAAATGTTTTTTAGAAAACAAAATATTTTCCCAAAATCCCCATCGCGACTTTCGAGCTCTTAGCCATGATGAACATCGCAACTTTCATCCTCATAGCCGCGATGAACATCGCGGGTATTAACCCCACATGTGCAATGTGCATCGTGGCTGTAAGCCCCCACAACTGCGATGAACATCACGACTGTCACCCCCACAGCCGCGATGAACATCGCAACTGTCGGACCCACAGCTGTGATGAACATCGCGGCTGTCAAGCCCATACCCAATGATGTGCATTGCAAAAAATGAGCCGAAACCAACGATATTCCACATTGGCAAGCCAACGTGGAATTATGCAGCCTCTGAGGCACCGACGCTAACCAGAAAGGAAATAATTTAAAAGGCTAAGGCACATAGGCTTACTTGAAACTCGTAGAATGAAAAACCAACGGTTGAGTCTTCTAGAAATTGAGAAAATGCTCTGACCAACTCAATTTCTCTGTGAAACTCAACGGTGAAAATGACACTTGTCACATTGGGCCCACTTGTTATTTATAGAAATTTGACCATTTTTCAATCAACCATTTCGGCACCATACGACGTCCGTTTTTCAAACCGTTGGTACCATTGGAATCAGCGCAGCAAGAACTTCATGATAGTCCACTCCTTTTCCCAATTCCACCAGGTCCCATTTTCAGGCATTTTTAACATGCCCCTCGTAGCCTTGATTTGCGTGCCACATAGGACGTTATCCATTTTAAACGAATTCTATATCGCCGGATTCAGTTTTCTGCGCTCATGATGATGCTTGAGACCATTTTCATTTCTCGCTCTCAACCCCATAATTTTTGGGCATTTATCCAAAAATGCCCCTCATCGCCTCAATTTGCAAGCCACATCGATCGTTTCCCGTTTTTGGTGATCTTTATGTCACCGGATTCAGTTTTCCGCGCTCGTGACGATGCTTGAGATCATTCCTCACTCTCACCAATACCTTTTTGTTTGGTACAATTTTATCCCCTTTTCGGGTCGAGCAATTCTTTTACAAAAAAGGCACTTACGGAGTTTCTGTTAAGCTCTTTTTTGACTCCTAAAACAATGAAAATATCACTGAGCAATCTTGCTTCCTTTCATGCTCACTAAAAGTATCTGAAAGGGCGTCTACCTGGTATAAGTTTACCCCTTTTTCGGACCTTGTAGACTAATTATGAAAAAGGAGCACTCTAGTCACATTGGCTAGAAGAGTTCTCCATTCGCATTATTTTATGTGTTTTCGGGCCTTGGAGACTAACACAAGAAAAAGAACACCATTGGAGTCTACTTACTGCTTTCAAACTCTCTAAAACTGAAAGAAACCATGAGCAATCACTGCCTTGGGATCCTACAAATCCACAGGATGGTGGCCATCCACCAATTCAGAGTCTTCTTATCATTTTCAGACTCCTTAAAAATGAAATCACTCACGAGCAATTACTGTCTTGGGCTCGCATAAATCCACAGGACAATACCACTTCAGATCAAACTTTTATCCCTTCTTGAAGCTCATTAAAACCATGAAGAAGGACCCAACAGTACTTTTCAGTGCCACAATAGATCATGTCTACTCATAAGGCAGCTTCCCCAGTATGGTCTCCTTTGTTCAGAGCATTCTGCAGTATGTCACCCTGAGAGTCTCCCAAAAGCATCCATCAGCTTGTCCACCCAGAGTCACTCTAGTCTACAATATATACCCCTAAGCTATGATCCCCACACCTAAAATCCAGTTTCTTATGCTACCAGGTCAACCATGTCATCGTGCTCCAAACAAAGGAAGTTTGAGTCCACCCACTATATGACCCCAGTCATTCCCCATCCCCACAGTATGTCAGTCCTACCATCAGTACTATCACACTTCAGTTATACACCTCACGTTCCTATCGAGGAAACATCATTTCCTTGATAGTTGTTGGTCTCCCTCTGTCGACACCAACCAAATCTATTCCAGAGGATAGACCCAGAGGTCCCTGTGCTTTGGACTCATCACCATTTGTGATGAGTGCCTACGGATCATTTCGAAAGGAGTCCTCAGTTCCTCTCCAAATGATTGTTTCTCACATGCTCGACTTCAACACCTTGATCTCATCATTGAGACTCGTACAGGGTATCAGTCCTTTCAGTTATTTGTTGAAGACCCCGGATATCACTTGACTCTACCACATTGGAGAGCCTAATTGAGGAAACAACCAATTTCATTTTCCTATGGATATTCGGTCTGCGCTTGGAGACAATTTTTAGATGTACCACAGTTCTATACTCCCTTGAGTGTACAGTGACAAATACTCCTCAGAATTTGACTCATTTACTAACTCTACCACATTTGAGAGTCTAATTGAGTCCCTACAGATGTTGGACACCTTCAGTTTCAGCAATTCATAAACCCTTCTGATACCTTATTCAAAACGGTTGTTTTTTTTTCCAGTGTATCAGTTATTGAGATCAGTCATGGCATGATCATGAGTACATCCTAGCATTGTGTCCCCTCTGGACCATTACGATGTACCAACAGTTTTTTATGTATTATTCAAGTCCCCCTTCTTGGGACTAATTGTTATGTATGGGTCTTGGTACGAGCATGGGTATGCCTGCCTCGTCCCTAATCACAGATTATTCCTCATTCATTTTGAGGCCATGTATTTTTTCAGTTTTTGCAGCTTCCAAGGGGCCCTTGTTCCACTCTCCAATTGGTCTCTTCTCGTCTCCACACCCCAGGAAAAAGACAAAAGAACTATGATGTCTGTCGGCCATACAATGAGCTCTTGCCCTCACACATCAAGGGGCAATCTGTTAACACCAAAAAAGTGCTCACTAGATCATTCCCTTATTCACATGACCCATTTGTCCACTTTTCCACCATTTGAGCCTCTAAAGCCATCAAAAGGTCACCAGAAAGACCACAATACACCTTTTTTTCCCCTCAAAATATATATATTTTCCTCAAAATACACAAAAAACCCTAAAAAATGGTCCAAAATTTCCAAAAATATTAAAAGGGAATAAAAAATATAAAAAATATTCAAAAAGGAAAAAGAGGGAAAAAGAGACCTAAACCATGTTGGCCAATACCATTGGTTTCCTTAAAACCATAATGGTATTCCCCATCACCAAAAAATATAAAAAGGTGATAGGGGCTCCTCACTTTTGATCCACATTTCATCCTACCCTTATGCTGCCAAATTCCATTTGAGAGCCATTGCCTCCCATTTCGAGTTTGAAGATCCCCATTGAAGCTTTGGAGAAGAAGAGATCATTGGATATTGGAGCTTCTCATCCTTGGAGCTGCTCAACACCCAACATCCTCACCACTTGAGGTAATACAAAATCAAATATTTTTCAATTTATTGTTTTTTCATAGATCTTATTGCTTATGTTCTTAAATTCAGTTTTTTATTTCTTTTACACATATTAATATTAGATCAAGTTACATTAGTTTTTACATATATTTATTGAGACTTCTGCTACTTGTTAGCAGGTGCATCCTTGCACATGCTTGGTTGAAAAACCAAGAAACACATGCATTCTATGGTTTGCATGCATTTTGCATGCATCCCAGTCATCAGTCCCAGCACCTAGCCCTCAGTTAGCTAGCCCTCGGAGCCTCTTCCTGATCAGTTTCAGCCCTCCTAGTGCCTAGTGCGCCCTCCTTTCACCTAATGTATGAGAGAGGCTCACTTCTTCACCTACCAGTCCAGTTATGTTCAGTTAATAAGAGTTCTCTCCTTGATTTTAGGCTTGACTCACTCTTAACTGACCTTATCACTACGATGGACCTCCAGTGTGACTAGACAGCCTGTTCTGACTCCAGTTAGCTCCATGAGCACCCTCCACTGAGCCTCCTTCACTACATTAGTGCTTCCATGTACCAGTTACACCTACCACATTCAGTTAGACTCAGTTAGACTCCTAGTTGACTATTACTTGTGCATTAATGACATCACTAATGATGAGTTGGACTCCTAGTTATGCCTTGATGACACTCCATTGATTATGGATCTATCCATGTAGGCTAATTTGAATCACACCTAGTGTATTTGAATCTTGAGCATTGCATATTTATTGGTTTACTATTCAGATTAATGTAAAATGTGTAATTATTCTGCCTCTATCTGAGCTCCTTTGGATCTCTATTCTTTTGCTCTATTCTTCTTCTGTTATTCCTAAATTCTTTCATTGTGAGGTTTACATCATCTTTTTGGATCTACTATGAGCATCTTCACAGGGTTCATGATTTAACTCATTGGTACCAGCGCCAGATCGTTGGAGTATCCGAGCGCTTCGGTTCGCTGCTTAGGAAAGTAGCAAGAGAGATCATCAGCTACCACATGCATCGTGCAGACTAGGCTCACTTGTATATGTTTATGTACTGAAAGCTACTGGATTTAGAGTTTGTATCAAGAGATATTTACTGAAAGCTTGTATGCTTCATATTTTTGTATCAGTACTACATTTTTATATGATATATAAAAACTCTATTGGCATATTTATACACTATTTTCTTATGGATGATTATGGGATCTAGTTTATGTGCTTGTTTATGCATTATGTACATGTCGTGCCACTTTTATGTTTATGAATGTTTTCATGTATGTGCAATGTACAAGTCCAATATCAAATTGGCCATGGAATCAACAATGATGTTCATGTCTCTTGAAATGTGCAGGTATTGAACATATTCGAAGGACCTCTCCAAGAGACGTACTCGTCGAAAAAGATGGAGTAATGTGGGATCGCAGATGGCGTAGACATAGTTAAGGTGGGAGACCACTAATTGTGAGTTGAGGTGGACGATAATGTGGTCCATACAAAGGGAAAGAGCGTCGGTTAAGACTCTAATCACCTCGTGATATTCTGCGGCGTTGTTAGTTTGCGTACCCTATACAACTCCCTCCCGAACTAATGAGCTTGCCGGTAGGGGGATAAAGTACCCAGGATTCTGAAGTGAGGCTGAGGGTATGCCAACTGGCACCGTCAGTGAATCCAAAACAGGTTTCCATCTGCACATGAGGGATAAAAATGATATAAGCGTAAATACAAGATCCTAACACACTAAAGCAAAGTGTCATACCAAACAAAACACACACCATGTACGCGTGAAAAACTCAGGCGTAGTATCTCTGAAGGTAGAGTCCACTGGAAACCTCCCATAGAGATATTCCATCATAATCCTCAAGCTCATAAGCTCCCTTCTCCAAGAGACATTTTACAACATATGGCCCGTGCCACATGGACTTAAACTTGCCTGCCCCCAGCTTATCATGTTTCTAGTAATATGTGAGGACCAAATCCCCCTTGTTAAAGACACGATGTTTGACCGACTTATCATACTGGGATTTAATGCGTTTCGTTGGCAAGGGCAGCATCGCGGCAGTGTTGAGGCCTCGGATGTGCAGGGCGTGCAAAGTGTTGGAATGAGTTCCTAAGCTCTCAATAGAGGGGGGAAAACCAGATTTAAAGGCTTCAAAAGGCCTTATGCAAGGACAGTTCTATCTCCATCCTGTTTCGTGTAGTAATCTCCCATGGATATTTGGCCTCTTCTAACACTCTAAGAGTTGGTAGGTTTTGATCCAAAGGATCAGTTCTCTAATGAAGAAAACAAAGTGTAAAAGGTTTAAAACACAAATCTACTTGTAAGAATCTAAACTAGGTTAGGTCTATCCTAGGAAAGTGTTTCGGAATAGGTGCAGATCAGCTTGATATATGAATAAATAAGGTCATTTATCAATCAAACATAAATGTAGAAAAGATCAATGACTTATCCTGCTCAAGTTGTAATTAATTAATGAAAATCAACTAATGGCAAATTGAGGTTTGTTATACATTCAAGACTTAATCTGTAACTGATATGTTAATTGAAAAATTAACACCATTTGTAACTTACTGAAATAATCATTTGCAGAAATTGATAAAATATTTTAATAGAATAAACTCTTTAAAACCTTCACAAACACATAGATCATAAGCAATGATAAACCAGAACTGTAGATCAATATGTTTGATAAATTGTAAAATTAAAAGAATAACAGATAAGCAACTTGGAGGAAAATCACATTCATCAAATAAACTTGACAAATAGACAAAAGTGGATCTGAAAAATAACTTTACTATATTTAATGATAGTCTGTAAGAAATTACAAGCTTGTATCAAAACAGAGCATTCCCAATCTCTCCTACAGATTTTGTCCTCCAAATTCCATCCTCCCTCTCTACGAGAGATCATCTCTTTTAAATAAGAGTTACAAGACAATAATACAAGGAATAATTTCCCACAAACTCGGATTACAAAATAAAAAATAAACTAATGGACTAAAAAAACTTGCCACTTGTCCCAAATATCTAACAACTCATCCACATTCGAATAGTTAGCTGATTCTAGCCCCAGCTGGGCATTACATTCAAATGTTTCCATCTCATTATTAGCTAACTTATGCTAGATGCGAATGTAGATGTGGATTTTTCCTTCAATGCTGACCAATTTCAAAATCAGTTGTTCCAAATCATCAATGTTGACCTACTCCAGATGCTAAATTTTCTCCTTGGTCTCCTCAAACCTGCTCTCAACTTGTTCAACCTTCAACTTAGGCAGGCAAGAATCCTTAATGAGCTCCATGGCATCAAAGGGTATAATCTCCATGATGTTATCTATTGCATACCATCGTCTGCTGCATATAGCCTGTGCTTTCTTAAGGATTTCTTCAATTGATTCATTAAGCTCGAGCCAAGTGTTCAATGCAGCTCTGACCTTCTTGAACTGAAAAATGCTGAGAATGGGGATGTTTTTTGGTATATCCTTGATGTATCTTTGCCACTCAATAATATTTTAATTGGCCTGTGAGGCTTGGAGCCTTTTAGCTTTCTGTTCTTCAAGGACACTAGACATCTTACCAAAGGTGATATAGGTTTCCCTAACCTCATCCAAGGTGTTAAATAGTTTCTCCAATAACTTGTGATGCTCTTCATTTACTTGAAGTGACAAATTTTAAATTCCTAGGAAGACAACTTAAAGAAAGTAGATGAGGCCGCACTTGCAGTTGCATCCTCACATTGTTTTTGTAGTAAGGCTATCTTCTGCGTGTTGGTAGAATTTTCAGTTTGTACATCCCGAAGTTCATCCTGCACAGAAGTATTTTTGCGCTCCAAATCTTCTAACCTGTCCCCCCACAATCTCCTAAGATCAACAACATAGATTTCATGTTCTTCCTTGGTCTTCACCAGCTCCTCTTCCAGCCTTTCCAAATCGTCTTTCTTATGATCAATCTCTCTATTCAGTATCTAGATTTAATCGAGGTTTCCACCAACAAATGCCCCTAAGGCTGTGGCTGTTTCAATTGCTCTTGTTTGGGGGTCATTTGCTTGCTGAGCCCATACTGTCTGATTAGGAACAGATACTTCCAATTCACTTTGATCCTTGCTCCTCTTCTTACCCCTCTTTACCACTGCTTTGTGTTCCTTGTTGTAGAAATAATGTCCAAGAGGGACTACCTCATCATCTTAATACTCAGTTATTATTTCAGAAGTAATTGAAATAACATTCTCTATTGAAATCAATGAAGGGGTTTGAGTGACCAAGGGATTGGGTATAGGCATGGTAACTTGAGGAGTAACTAAAGGGGTAGAGATACTCTGAGGTACTGATGGAACAGGGTTTGGAGAAGGGATTGAAGTGAATGCTTCAGAAAGTGAAACTTGATCATCATTAGCAAGCAGTGATGAGGAAGGAATGGTAGGTGGTTCATCAGTAGTGGATGATGATAAGATAGATAAGGGTAGTTGCTGAGGGACAGTCGAAGATTGAACCTTTGCAATAATAGATGGGGAAATGGAAAAAGGAACCAAATTGTCTGAAGGTGGGGTGAATCTGGAAGTCAAAGTATGAAAGAGTTGTGATACAGAAAATGGTGGGATAAATCCTGGGGGAAAAAAAGAAAGATCGTGAATAGATGACTACATAAATGATGAAGTTGTGATGTCAAGGGTAGTAGTCACCTCCAATGCCTATTGATTAGGATCAGAGTGATCCATTTCAATAGTATTTAATAAATCTGCGACTGCTTGTGAATCTTCAGTTACCTATTCAGTCACTTTCTTAATCACTTCTTGAATTACTCCTCCTGTTGCTTCTTGAGTGATTAATACTGAAGGATTGGGTCCATCATCAACATCATTGTCAATGAGCTCAACAGTAGGAACCTGTGATGTGGGTATATGAATTTTCTGTCTTTTAGTTGGGCTGACCTCAACTATCATTAAACCATCACATACTTCTGCAGCTGCAGTAGTCATTTGAACATCCTTAATAGGGTTAGGAGGTTCAACTGTTTGGGTTTTCAGCACTGAAGAAATCTATGATAACTTCTGCTTCATTTGATGAGAAGTCTCCAGCAAGACTTTGACCCACTCAATTGTTTTCACCTCAGGAGGATTTTCCATGGGGGATTTACCTTTATCCCCATTCGGATAAGTGAGCATTAGAGGGGCAGTTTCCTGCTGGCTTTCCTTTTCTGCTCTATCTTTCCTCTCTTGCTCAAGCAGATTCATTTCAAATGTTCTGTAGTCTAGAACTTTAGCTTTGATGTCTTTCTGAAACTACATAATCTGATGCTGTTCATCTAAGCTCTTGGCCCTATCCAAGACCTCAGAAAATGTGTCCACTCCTTGATAGATAGAGTCATCTGGATGCTCTTCATGGACATAGTCCATCTTCATGTGATATTGTTTGAAGTGTGCATCAAGGAACTTCTTAGTTTCATGTTTTATTTTGGGAGCAACTCCTAGCTTTAAAGGAGCCACCTAGTCAGCAAGCACTGCAACCCAATTTGAAGTTGGGATGACTAATGGCTCAAGATTGAAGGAAAATTTAGGCCATCCTTTCTTTTTAGGACTAGTGAGCTTCCTGTAAACACCATCAGTAACAGTTTGGCAGGAAAATTCTTGGCTAACCAATCTGTTAGGCACTATTCTGGGTAGAATATGAACAGTGTCACTTCCCCAGACTCTGATATATGAATAAGACTCATAAACATACCAATCACCAATTGTATTAATGAAAGCCTTGGCATCAGCTAAAAGGGCAGGTGCCTCCTGCCTGAATATCTTGAAGTAAATAGTGCCATGAAATCATCACAGATGTCATAAAACAGTGGCACAAAATTAGTTTCCCACAATGTTGAATGGTAAATATGGGCTGGTGGATCTGAAGGGGTCCAATGCCATCCTAAATTAGGATACTAGAACTCAGAGCAAAAGACATCCATAACAAAGTCAAACAAATAGAAGTGTGCCTTTCTCAGGGTAGGTGCCTTTTGGTAATCCTGAATTGCGGTTGTTAACACCCAAAAAGTGCTCATTAGCTCATTTCCCTATACACATGACCCATTTGTCCACTTTTCCTATCATTTTAGCCTCTAAAACCTTCAAAAGGTCACCAAAAAGACCAAAATCCATATTTTTCTCAAAATATTTATTTTTCCTCAAAAAATACAAAAAACCCTCAAAAAGGGTCCAAAATTCCCAAAAAACAATTAAAAGGGAATAAAACTCAAAAATATATTCAAAAAAGGAAAAAAGAGGGAAAAAGAGGAAAAAGAAACCTAAACCATTTTTACCAATACCATTGGTTTCCTTAAACCATAGTTGTATTCTCCATCACGAAAAAGCTATAAAAAGGTGATAGAGGCTCCTCACTATTCATCCACATTCATCCTATCCTTATGCTGCCAAATTCTTTCTTGAGAGTCCTATCCTCCTTTTTGAGCTTTCCACTCACCACCACCCATTAGTTTTACTAGCCGACTGTCACCATTGAGTTCCCAAGACATTCTCGGCACTTTCGAGGTGAACCCCCGTAGTACGGTTCACTTGAAACCACTCGTCAAAGATGAAGAGCATTGTCACTTGAATCCACACATCATCGACATAGAGCCCCATCATCCGATTCTGACGCATGTCATTTCACATCTGACTCTGAGGCATAATCCGAAAACCCTACATACACAACACCAACTAGCCCCATGGTTGGTATGACTTTTGACCCCTTCTTCACAGGGACTGTTGGTGGAACATCAACCACCCCCACCACCACAACGGTCACCACAGTAGCCACAACTACAACAAATCCCTTAGGTATACCCAATATGGGACCCACGCCTACCCTAGGCATGCCCACAATGGGACCTACACCTACCATCCCCGCCACTACTCAGATCCCAACATCTACTGGACCCAATCCAAACCCATCTATAACTCATGTTGCACTTGGGGGCGCAGGCCCCTCTCACACACCTTTGGTTGGGGAGCACATCCCTTTTACAACTAATATTTCCTTTGGGGGTAGTGGCCCGATCAAGAATGATACCACTATCACTTATGCCTTAATGACCATTTCACACCCCTCAGCCAATTTTCCATTTATGGCTAGTCTTAACCTACCAGACCTGGCAAGGTTAACAAATGAACCCATCAGACATGATCCTACTTGGCCTCCCATGCCCACTAAACTCCCATCTGACATCCCTAAGTTTGAAGGGAAGGTTGGTGAAGACCCACAAAATCACATTATGTCTTTTCACCTATGGTGTTCCTCAAACTCCATAGTAGATGATTCTATTCGCCTACATCTGTTGCAAAGAACTTTCACTAGCTCGACAGCTAAATGGTATATCGAGCAACCTCATGGGACACACCCTACGTTCACATCCCTTGCCTCAACTTTCCCACAATTCTTTTAACTACCCATCTGCTAGATGCAGGAGTGGAAATCCTACTGTCTTGTAGACATAGCACGTCTACCCATATCATAGATCATATCCATGAGTGGCGTAAGCGCTGTAGTCTATGCAAGATCAAGCTAGATGATCGTATTTTCATGGATTGGTTCCTCAAATCACTCCCCCTAGCCATAGCCAAGGATGTGGCTTCTGAACAACCCCAGTCGGAATAAGAAGTCATTTTAAAAGCCCAGCAGTAGTTTGACTTAATCTACACCCAGTCTAGCTATTTATACACCATCTTACCTGATGCCCCGCGCAATGATCCATCTTGGAACAATGAGTCGGGGGTATCCCATGTCGCCGACGGCATCATTGGCCAGTTTATGTCACAAAACAAAGCCTTCACCATGATGGGTACTAACAATGCCCCAGACCTTTCAAGGGCTACATCTCATTCTGGAGCTATAACTTCGTATGCTCCAATGACACATACCCACCACACTCCTGGATCCTCATGTCCACCACAGTGTTATGGGCACACACCCTCAGCTTATGCACCTCCTACATGTTATAAATAGCAGGCCAATCATACCCCGGTTCACTCACAAGCCTAATTGGTTTATTACCCTCAATAGGAAGTACCTTCTGCCCCAACACTTCCAATAGCTCAAGGTTACCAACAACCACAACAAGCACTGGGTCCACCTTCAAACCCTCCTGCTTACTATCCACCACAGCCTACTCCAGCAGTTGCACTACCTCAAAACTCCCTACTGCCCAAGGGAAAGTATATGCATAGCAAAAGCAATCCCAAAACCAGAACAACCAGCGTAATCAAGGAGGTTAATAGAACCGCGGAAGAGGACGCAACCGCAGAAACAATCAACCCCAAAACCAAGGCGGTCGACCACCCAATCCTATGAATAATAATAATGCTGCTCCCGCCAACCAAAACCCTAATCATCCACCGAAATAGGGAAATAATCCTAATTTAAGAACAAACCATCAATGTTCCTTTTGTTCGGTATACGACCACTACACACATAATTACCCCCATTTGGAGAAAGCACGTCAACTTTGGACCAATGACGCTCAATGCTAAGGGCACGCTGCATAGCCAGCGCCACCTCCTCAATCGCAACCCATGATATTGTAGAATCCTTTACCCAACCAAGGAGTAGTAAATACCCGTCAAATGGATCCCCCACAAGGATCCGCTGCACCATAGCAGCAAATCACCTATGCTGCAACTGATTACCAGCATACAGATTCAGGCACTCACCATCTACTAATGATGTCATCAAATGATATCAACCTCCAAACTCACCGAAACGAATACGGCTTAGCCCCTGAAACCACGCCTATTGATCCAGCCACAAACACCCTTCCAACTGATCAGCCATTACACATACCTAATATGCCAATGGACGGGGGTCCTAAAGCCCCTCGCTTCCCCCTAAGACAGATCAACAACAATCCTAATGTTTGTGTAGCCACAAATTACAATACTGTAGAAGACTTAGCCCAGTCCCCCACTGCTATGTCCGCCCTAGAAGTCCTAAAAAATTGTCCTGCACAGAGGAAATTATTGTTATCTGCCATTGGTGCCATGGAACCTAATGACTCACGTATGATGGCATTCGACTTAGACCAAGCCGAACCACGTTTTCCTTCGACATTAGCTTTTCAGGTTTCTATATCCATTCGAAACCTTGTCATTCATCAATGCATCATCGATGAAGGTGCCTCCACTCCCGTAATGTCAAAATTCATCTGGCAGAAACTTGGATCCCCCACACTGCAGCCATCAACTACCGCATTACGAGCTTACAATGGCCATTCAGCTCAACCGCAGGGCCTTTTAGCCAACGTACTCGTGCAATTAGGCAGCAAAACGGTTCTCATAGACATAGAGGTCATCAATGCCCAACTTTATTACAACCTCTTATTAGGATGAAGTTACATGTATGCCATGAAAGTTATCGCTTCATCCGTCTTCCGCCTCATGATGTTTCCCCATGAAGGATGTGTAGTCAAAATCGATCAGATAACATACTACAATCCTAATGCCCCCCCGGCACCTAAAAATGTTCTACCTATGATTGAACAACCCGTTCAGAGAGAACCCACATTGTTCGTCTCCTCAGTCAGACCTGGGATATACTTAGATACTGCCATGACTTCCACGTTCCAATCTATCCCACCCCCTTTGCGGATAACTGAAATATTTGATTTGTGCACACTTTCGCACAACACACAGCCACCTAATCAACATCCCCCATTACTGCCACAGCCACCTGCAGTGCCTATTCATATCAAAGCGACACCGATTCACACTATCCCATTCTTATTTCCTCCTTCAAGAGTCATCAACACACCAGTAATGGCTACACTCAATCTTCTAGGGTTAATGTTAGGACTACCTGTGTGGTACCTACCTGCTCCAACCCCTCCCCCGACACCGAATGTTGGTTTACAACCGGTGCAACCCATCAATACTTCTAACCTTCCACCCCCTAGTGTAGCAAACATTGAAAATAGACCACCTCCAACAGGGACCACTCCATCAACATCTAGTAATGCTCCCTCTCAACTCCACTATAATGGGGGCAGAGGCCCACAAACCTACACCACTGGACCCACAACCCGCACCACCCCATCGACTCCAAAATTGGCAAAGAATCCCCCAACAATCCGTGCTCCTTTTGCGATGATATAGGCCATGCTACCCATCAATGTCCATAATTACCAGCACTTCAAGAACACATGCAAATGTTGGATGATGACACTAACATCCTAGTTGTCAAACTAGAATTGCCCCCTCAACCTCGTGATAAATCGGTACGTACCAACCACCCTTGTGCGATTTGTGGCATTTACGGCCATTACTCACATCACTGCCCAGATCTCCCAGATTATAGAGAAGCTCTATATGAATTGAATAACGTCGACCTAGAGATACCCCCCCCTCATTGAGGAAATATATCCCCCAAAATCTTCCTCCTCAGAAGAGATCAATACCATTTATATGATCTCATCAACCAGCGCACCCCAGTCAGCCAATTTGACAACACAATGCTTCCGCAATGATGAGGAAATCCTTGAAGCACTTACTGCACCAGACTACCCCTGGGATGATATGCACCATCGATCATACTTCATCCCTGAAGCATCTACCTCTTCCACGACGAATCAATTCTCTATTGAATCCAAAGATTTCCTTCCTACTAAGGTCGACTGGTTCAAGGATCCAATCCCAGCCCTTGATGCCTTTGAGGAAGGCAATATGGCCAACATTTCACCCGTTAATAAAATTGACATCTCTATTAAGCCTGGAATACCCGAACTTATTTCCTTGGGTGCATCATGTACGGAAGATGAGGTACAAAATTACAAGAAACTCTTCCAAGAGTTTCGATACATATTTGCATGGTCCTACACCAAGATGCTGGCTCTTGATCCCGTTATTGTAGAACACCATATTGACACTTGGCCCAACGTACCACCTGTCCACCAAAAGCAACGACCCATCCATCCATCCAAGCTTCCTGCCATCAAAGTAGAAATTGAGAAACTTCGAACAGCAGGGTTCATTTACTTTATAGTTTGCACCACATGGGGTTCTAACCCAGTACCAGTTAACAAGAAACAAGGCACCATCCATGTCTGTACTGACTTCCGCGACCTAAACCTCGCTTGCCCCAAAGATAACTTTCCAACACCATTTATCGACCAACTTATCAATGCATGTGGGGGGCATCAAATACTATCTTTCATGGATGGTTTCTCCGGGTATAACCAAATTCACATTCGCAAGGAAGACCAATACAAAAATGCCTTCACCACCCCATGGGGCACTTTTTCTTACCGGGTTATTCCCTTTAGGCTTAAAAATGCTGCAGCCACTTTTCAACGAGCCATGACATATTGTTTCCATGACTTGGTCCACATTATCCTTGTCTACCTTGATCACCTCACAGCTCGATTGAAAAAATGATCTGATCATCTTAATGACCTCCGACAAGTCTTCATACGTTGTCACAAATACCAAATCTGCTTGAACCCCCTTGAGTGTGTATTTTGCATTCCAGTAGGCCGGTTGTTAGGTTTCATTATTTCACGGAAAGGTATCGCAGTTGACCCATTAAAGGTCCAAGCCATCTTATACCTCCAATCACCTTGTATGCTTCGACAATTATAGAGCCTTTAGGGAAAATCAAATTTCCTTCGTCGTTACATACCTGATTGTGCCACAATGGTCCATGGTTTCCTTTGTTTGCTTCATACCCACATCCCTTTTTTGTGGGATGATCAAGCGTAAGGAGCCTTCGACGACCTGAAGAAAGCTCTCACCAACGCCCCCTTGATCTCCCCTCCGAATTTCTCTAAAGATTTCATTCTTTACATTTTGGCATCCGACTATGTCGTTTCAGGAGTCCTCGTTCAAGAAGACACTGCTCGTCAAGAGCACATCATTTATTATGTGAGCCAAACCTTATCTGGCCCACCACTATGGTACCCATACGAAGAGAAACTAGCCCTCGCCGTCGTCTTTTCAGTATAGAAGTTGCAACATTACATCCTCATAATCCATACTACAATAGTCACAAATTCCAACCCAATGGTATATCTCTTGAAACGTCACCTTCTACATGGCCGCGTCGCTAAATGGGTGATTATCCCACAAGAATATGACTTGACTTTCAAAACCCCGAAGAGCACCAAATCCTTAGTACCTGCTCAACTCATTACTAACCTACCATCCTCATCGCTATCACCATCTATCAATACTGATCTAACTGACGACCATTTGTTTATCATTTCGTCAGATGACCCTTGGTACGATGACATTTTGGTTTATCTCCGTACACAAAAGTTTTGACCCGATGTCAACCATGAAGGATGTCATCACATCCGCCACCATGATTCCCATTATCTCCTCTTAGGCGATGTCCTCTATCAATGTGGTGTCGACACAATCCTACAACGTTGCCTTTCTTGGGAAGAAGCAGAACAAGTCCTTAATGACTGTCATAGCGGTGCCTACGGTGGCCATTTCTCTGGAATGGCCACTGCTCAAAAGGTGATCAGCGCAGGGTATTTTTGGCCCTCACTATTTACTGATTGCATCATAGTAGTCAAACATTGCAAAAATTGCCAGCTCTTTGCCCCCAAGGCAAGAACCCCCCAGCCCCCCTTCATCCAGTCGTCACCATTGGCCCCTTTTGCAAATGGGCCATCAACTTTGTGGAGTGTAATCCTACATCAACTGGCGACCATAAATACATCATTGTGGTCATTGATTACTTTACCAAATGGGCTGAAGCCATGCCTACTTATAACTGGAAAGCCGACACTACAGCCTGCTTCTTCTTCAACCATGTTATTACTCGTTTTGGAGTACCAAAGCAACTTGTCTCAGACCATGGCTCTCACTTTGAGGACTCTGTTTGGCGAGAATTCTCAACCCTCCTTAAATTCAAACAACAATTCTCCTCCGCCTACTAACCCCAAGGGAATGGCCAAGTGGAAGCTATTAACAAAATTTTTAAGGCCATCCTCCAACACATTGTCGACCGACATAAGTCCAATTGGCATCACATGATTTTCCCTACATTGTGGGCTTACCGAACGTCCACTAAAACCGCCACCAGTTTCACCCCTTTCCATTTGGTTCATGGCGTGGAGTCTATCCTTCCCATTGAGTGTCAGATCCTGACATTGCATATCGCTATCGAACTCCTCCCGAATACTTCACCAATTGAACAACGCTTACTTCTTTTGGAGCAAGCCGACGAAGATCGCCACGCAGCCCTCCGAACAACTGAAGCCGCAAAGAACCGATCCAAAGTTAGTTATGATAAAATGTTCACCCACGAACATTTAGTGAAGGAGACCTTGTACTAGTTTACAATCAAGCCCATGAAAAAAAGGGCAAAGGAAAATTTGAATCCATGTGGCAAGGCCCATACATCATACACACTTGCCTTGGACATGGGGCATACATTATGACCGAATCAGAAGGTAACCCCATGCGCAACCCTCGTAACGGGATATACCTCAAACGCTTTTATCCATAAAAATATTCTGGACACCACAGTCCATATTGTATAGTTTTAATTCATTTTTTCACCGTAAAATTTCAAAACCTTACATTTTCATTTTTTCCTGCATGACCACAGATGGATCTTGTTCCACTTTATTATGTTGGCTTCGCTGACGATGCAAGTCGTTGGTCTCCAAATCTCACCTCCGCAGCTTGGGTACTCTATTCCCCCTCACACGAGTTGATCCACCTCGATGGCGTGTGTATAGGCATTGCTACCAATAACCAGGATGAGTACGACGTTGTGACCGGTCTCCTAATCGCTTCCCTCCATATGGGCATAATTCACCTTCACGTGTTTCTCGACTCCTAGCTTCTTGTTTCCCAACTCAACAATTGCTACCAGGTACGTGATCCCTGTCTCTTTAGAAAATACTTGTGCACTAAACAAATGATTAGACACTTTGAATCCATTTCATTCACTCATGTCCCAAGAAATCTCAACAGTGTAGCAGATCCAATGGCTAACAACATTCTAGATTGACATGTCAACCAAACCATGTAGGACATCAAAACATGCATCACATAGGCATAAAAAAATCAAATACAAGAAACCATCATATTATTGCATCCACGTGCATAGAATGTGCCTCCACGGGCATACAAAAAACATAGTATTGCATCCACGTGTATAGAACGTGCCTCCATGAGCATACAAAATGCAAACAATTGCATCCATGTGCAACAAAACATAAAAACATGACAGATGTGAATCAACGTGCATACATGACTGTATAATCAAAAAATGCATCCATGTGCATAAATATATATATCATCATATAGTCATAATGTCAAGAGTGCCCTCAGCACCCAAATATACAAAAAGTACATCAGCCATACATAATACATATCCACAAAAACGTCCCCATATGCTCATCAACATTTGGGGGCAAGTAAAAAACAACCTAATCCTCGTCATCACGGCCTGCCAACTCCTCTGGCTCCTCCTCCTCTGGATCATATTGGTCCCTAACCCTCCTCTCCGCTGCCAACATAGCTATCCACTGCAAAATCAATCTCCACTCACAAGGAGCATTGAAACATTGGTCTAACACATGCTGGTCCAAATCTCTCCAACCCTCATCTGGCACACCATCCAATAGCTCATCGATGGTCTCATGTATACCCTCTACATCATTGTCTCTGCGGCATACAACTCCTTGTGCATGAGGTGGGGGGCCACCACTAGTGGAGGTACCACCACCACCACACGATCCCTACATCCCTGATGCTCTAGTGAAGGCCACGGACCCACATCTTGTTAGGAACCCATGTCAACCTTTCTATTTACTTTGTTAGTATATTGTTGTTGAACACATATACTTTGTAAGTTGTCCCGTAGTATTTGTTGATCCATATTTTGTCTTATTGTTGTTGGACGCATATGCTTTGTAAGTCATCCCGTAGTAATTGTTGATCCATAGTTTGTATTGGCACATGGTTTGTATTGACACATGGTATTGACCCATAATATTGGTGCCTAGACTTAGTATATAAGTTTGTGTTGAGACCAATAAAGGTACCATGAAGTTATTTGTATTGAGCTTGCTCAAAGGAGGTTGCCCCCTCGAAGTGGCCTACGATCAATAAAAGCGATTCTGAGTTTTGTTATTTCTGCTATCTTGCGTATTCTCATTAATTAATTGTTGCAGGTTCTTCACATATGGTATCAGAGCACTTTCTTGGGCTCGTTGGGTGGAATTTCTGCCAAATTTGTTTTTCGCATTTGTTGCAAGTTCAGATCTGGGAATAATCCCTATTCGCTTAACTGTGGGAAGTACTTAGGCATAAGCCCTAAAAATCATTGTGAGGAGTACCACAGGAACCCAAAAGTAGTTGGCCCATTGAGAGGACCTGCAAGCGAAAAGGGCAACAACCCCTACTTGATTGACTAGTTCCCACCTGTGAGCTAAACCAAGAGCCGTCGTTTGTGGCAAAGCGGTTATTAGTTTTACCTGAGTCGTGGAGTGAGGGGTACTGCCCCAATACGCAAGCTATTAGACAACATTGGTGGCCAAGTGAAACCCCTGAACTGTTAGGAAGCTGAACATACCTGGGGTCCATATCTATTTTCAGCTGAACTGTTGCCGATCACTTCTGCGCTATTTCACATCCATTCCAAGCTGTTCCAGATCCAGTTGTTTCAGATCTATTCTGAAATCCATTTCAAATCCAACCATTTTTTATCCATTCATCACCGTTTCAGATCCATCTGTTTCCAATCCCTTCTGCATCGTTTCAGATCTAATTGTTTCTGATCCCTTCCTCGGCATTGCAGATCCAATTGTTTCTGATCCCTTCCGCGTCATTGCAGATCCAATTGTTTCTAATGCCTTCCGCGTCGTTTCAAATCCAATTGTTTCTGATCCACTCTGTTTCCCTTGAAACTTCCTAGACACCCTTGCAATCTCATTCTGCATATTTCATTCCTGAGGACCCTATCCCAAATTCTACTTCCGAAAGCCATAAATCTCAGATTTGTCTATTTTTAGGGTTTGCCATAACTTCTTCAATTTTCACCCACTCGCCTCCAAATTTTTCCACCATGTTCATTCCCTATTTATGCTTCTTTGTCCCTCTTTGACAAATTTTCTCATTCTTTCACCCCACTTCTGAAATCCCCATTTTTTGCTTCCCTGTCCATTAAAAAGTATTCAAAACCTAGTCAAACCCCAATTATCCATCCAAGTTTTTCCCAAATCCAAATTTCCCTTTACTAAATAATCTTTTGTTTGTGTTTTTCTATCCATTCCCAAAACAAAACAAAAAACTCTTGGTTATGGTTGTCACCCACGCATGAGAAAAAACCATGGAGGAAGCACTTGTAGCCATCCAAACCAAATTCCAAGATCTGGATGAAAAATTTCTCAGCCTCTATCTTCAACATTCAGCCATGAACAATAACCGATAGCAAGAATCTTCTACAACTAATGGGTTCTCTTCTTCCAGCAATTTCCGTGGTCCGAAGCTTGAATTTCCTTGCTTCAATGGTATTGATCTGAGTGGATGGATCTATTGTGCATAACAATATTTCAGTCTGCATAATACTTTTGATGTCCAAAAAGTTCCACTGCCATCCTTTCATTTGGAACAAGAAGCCCTTCAATGGTACCGTTGGTACATCATGGCTCATGACGAGCCAAAATGGACAGATTTTTGACAACTCCTTGTGCAACGATTTGGTCCTAGTGCTTTTGATGACTTCAACGGAGCACTAACTAAACTTCATCAAATTGACACTATGAGAGAGTATCAAACATAATTTGAGAAACTAGCCAATCACACAGAAGGATTGTCTGATGAATTCTACAGGAGTTGTTTTATCAGTGGTCTTAAGGATGAAATCCGGTCAGAGATTAAAATGTTCTGTCCCAACACAATGATGGAAGTCCTAGGGTTGGCTAAGTTGGCAGAAGACAATATTGCAGCCCAACAGCGCTCCAAACCCACTTTTGTTCCCTTCCGAAATATGGGTTCTCAATGACCTCTCATCCCGCCAACTCCTCAACCAACTCCTATCAAGCATTTGTCTGAAACAGAGATGCAGGAATGTAGAGAAAAAGGGTTTTGTTATAATTGTGATGAGAAATTCACTCGGGGACATAGATGTGTTCAAGAAAATCTCTATCTCTTGGATATGGATTCTCTGCATGCCTCTAAAATTGGTGAAGAAGCTCCATATACAATGGATGATTAGGTCGACATTCAGGAGTGTTGTGGCCACAACAGATCCCATGCTTATTTAAGCATGGGATCCCCGATCTTAATAAACACTAAGGTGTTTGGGTGAGTCATTTTGTAAATATTAGAGTTTGTCACCCATGCTTTTGATTTGCTTGTTTGCAACTTTTGTTCATTTTATCCAAGGCATTTTGGTTTGAAAGGAAAGGAAAGCTAAACTTTTGGTTATTTTGTTGATTGTTATCATCATTCCAAAAGTCAGCATTTGGAGTCTCTGAAATCCGCAACCCGACATTTGCGGGTTGTGGCAATGTTATTTAAAATTTTGGAGTTTGGTGATCCCACAATCCGCAACCCGACATTGCGGGTTGCGAAATTGATCGGTAATAAGATCAAGGAATAATTACCTCGAAACCCGAACTCCGCAATGGTGGCATTCGGCTTTCGGGATGGTCATTTTCGTTCATTTCCTATATGCTCCCGAAACCCGCAATTCATAAATTTCGGAATGCAGCTTTCGGGATAGTTATCCTGCTTGACAGTGTGATGCTCCCGAGACCCGTTACCCGCATAGTCGATTTTCGGCTTTCGGGAATCCTTTTTTATTTTCATTTTTGCTACTTGCAACCCGCACTTTCGGATCTCGGCTTGCGGAATCCTTGAATAAAAACTTCATGAACATATTTGAATTCGATTCCGCATCCCGCTCCATCTAATCACAACAGTCCATTGTTATGAACTTACGATCATGTTGATCTTGGGTACTCAATTAAGTCAGGATGCGCTATTTTGTCTGTTGAAAACTGGTTCTCCCAAATTATCTTTTTTTTTGTTTTTTTTTCTATATAATTTATAATAGTGTATACTACTACAAGACTATCAGTTGCTTCTCGTTGGATGGACACCATTGCTCTGCCTTAAGTTCGCCTGTCTAGTCTTGAGTTTTGACAATTTGTCATTTTTCTCCCGCTTCTTAATGATCATGTCTTTTCACTTAATTTCCGACTTCAAAGCTTCTATCGTTCTCATGGAATTCGGATCAGATTGATCCGATGTGTTACGTGTGAATAAATAATCACCCGTGTACTGGAACTCCTAATCGATATTTTTTGTGGATCAATTCTATCACCGTAGCCTCTATTTACATTATTAATTACCAGTTATAATTATTGATAGGAAGTTTCCTATAACGATGTGATCGTAAAGGCAATTCAAAATCATGCAAGCAGTAATTGAGCCTGTACTTCGCACAAGCTTAAACTCAAAATCTCGGCTTTTTCATGACAGTTGAAGTAATTAAAATGGGTTTGCTACGTAAGTTTAATCATTGCAAATTGCCTCACTCATTGCAAATTGCTACGTAAGTTTGAAGATTCTACATTGTTCATTGCTTTCTGTAATAGGAAACATTCTGTGCAGTGTTCTGGACATCTTGTCATCTAAAATTGATCCAGGATGAGTAATTTTCATGCAGGAGGTGAACCTTCTAATATTCATGTTGATAATGAGGAACTTTACCCCTTGTTGTATCAAGAAACGTTGTCACCACCATTTGATGCAGGTGTTCCTGATCTTAGCAGTGGCAGTAGTGAAGAGGACTTCGAAGCATTATCTTCCAATGTGCAAAATTCTATGGAGCAGAGCAAGGAAGTTCTGGGAGAACCAGCTGACCTGGATGACGATCTCAGACAAGACTTTATAATCAATGGAGAACCTGACGTACCGGCCACTGTTTCTGAAGTAAATCCTTTAATGGATTTCTTTGTTTTTAACCATGAATTACCTGATCCCGAATTTCCTACAGTAGATGTTTCACAAACCATGCCACCTGTCGAAGATAATGAACAATCTATTATTGAATTTTTATGATGCCACGAGACCCTATCTGATTAAAGAACGAATCTTTGTAAGATCTTTTGGGTGATAAGGTGGCGGAAAATCCTTCAAGCTGGAAAATAGCAAGTTTTCTTGGATAGACGGTTGGAGCCGATTTTGTAATTTCTATTTCAGTAGAATTTCTCCCTCTCGGACTTTGATGTAAATTGTAGTATTTAAGGAGGAATGTTTCCCTTAGCAAGAGGTTGAGGAATTTTGGAATTTTGGTTCAGCAGGAGTATGGACTGAAGATGCTCTATATATTCGATCCGATCCATTGTAATTTTGGTACAAGACTTTTATATGCAGTAAAGTTATCTTTTCTCCACCTTCTTGTGTTCTTCAAATTTCTTTGAGAATCGCTGAGTTAAAGGTTTCAAATTGTCATCGGTTTAAATGATTTAATCTTTTGTAGGTTATTTACCTCTACATAAAGCCTTCATATTGATTTTTCTGTATGTTAGGTCCAAGCTATTGATTGTTCTGTTAAATTTCTTTGATTGAACAGTTATTACTTTTATATTTCTACAAATGATTCGATGTAATTAAACATGCATAATCAATTGTTAATTTTTCAATTAACACCATGATTACAGATCAATTATTTGAATGAGCTTAAACACTTTGAAGCGTTGTCACTTAATTTATTAATTGAAAAAATTTAATTAACAAGTGAAGAACCAGAATACATTTCTGTTTAAGGTACTTGATCACTTGTTTATCATATTTCAGTTATGATCTGCACATTATCAACTTTTCCGCTTTAGGTTAGATCTGACTTAGGATAGATTCTTTCCCTAGGTAGGTTAGGTTAGGTTTGTTAATCAACTTTCACACTTCGTTTTCCTTAATAGGAAAACTGATCTTTGAAAGATCAAACCTTTTACTCTTAGAGTTCCAGCGAAGGCCAAATATCCGTGGGTGATTACCACACCAAACAGCTTGAGGATAGGGTAACTCTTACGTAGGGTTAACTAAATCCTTTGGCTGGGTTTTCATCCCCTATTGTGTGCCTTGGAACCCATTCCATCACTTTGCACTTACCTTGCACACCCAAGGCATCAACAAATGGTGCTAGAAGGAGGGCCGCTAGTAAAGCATGCCTAAACAAGCTAATGATAAACCTCCTCCAGCAAGTACTTCAATGGTTCAAACCCGAAGCCATACTAGGGCTACAACATCTGAACAACCAACTGATTCACAACCTACAGTTCTCCCTGTTATATCTGCGCAACCTACAGTTATACCCGTTACACTGGTGGTACGACAGGAGAACAGAGGAGAAATCATCTTCACGTCGCCCTCAAGGGGAACCATTTCGTTAGAACAGTTATTGAAAACATCCACCGATATGGTTTTAAGAGTAGAACAACAATGTCTTTCCGATCAAAGAACATGCAGTCTGGTGGCTCTAAATTTAGAAGGTATTTTGCAGACTAGCGATCGGGAAGAACAGCAAGTTCCCACCTCACAAACCTCTGATCCACCGATTCAACCGACTGATAGTTTTAACACACAGGATAAACATTCAACTGATCATCAATCTGAAAACCAGGACCAAAATAATCAACCAGGTTCTCCTGAATATAATCGTGAGACCACTCACACAGTAACACAAGGTCAGCCAAATCTTGGAGCAGGCGACCCACCACCATCCCCCCCTTCATCTTCATCATCTTCCTCAGACGAAGAAAATTCCTCTAGTTCATCATCTGAAGAAGAAGAACAAGAACCTCTAATGGCTGGAGAAGGTCAAAATAGACCTTGGCTTAACCAAGGTGCAGTTTTCATACTAGGTGATCAACAAAGATTACCAAAGAATCCTAAGAAATGGCTACCTAAATACAACCCTGACGACAAGATACCTATGTTGGACCACATAAAAACTTTCATGCAAGCAATTAGGCTTAGAAGTGTGGTACATGGGGATGTAGTATGCAGACTTTTCCCATATACCTTTGAGGGTAGAGCTGCCACTTGGTATTTTGCTTTGCCTGCTCAATCTATAACTTCCTGGGATGAATTCAAGAAACATTTTACCCAGAAGTTCGAGGATGACAAAACACCGCAAGACCTTGTCTTAGAGTTTTCCTCCATGAAAGCCAAAGGAAAAGAAAGGGAAAAAGACTTTAACCAAAGGTTTTCATATCTCAAAAATAGGATTCCTGCCAATCTCCTTCCTGCTGAAGAGTTATTGGTGGCTTATTATGAAAAGGGTCTGCCTCCCCCTATTGCAATATGGGTCAAAAGGGCACAAAAGGGTACTTTACTGGAAGCGTTTAATGAAGCAATCCAAGTTGAGAAAGACATCTTTTGTCTAGAAGACAACACTGAAACTTCAAAAGGGCAACCTTCTACTTCTAGGAAGAAAACTGATAATGTCCCTAAACCCATAGTTCAGAATAAGGATACATTTGATATGATTGAGATGAAAAAATTCCTTCAGAGGATGTCAAATGAGATGGTAGATTTAAAGAAGAACACTAATGATAATCAGAATCAGAACAGAGGTTTTGTAAGGCCACCATTCAGGAGACCTTACCCGCTTCCACAAAATCCACCACCACCAAATCCGGTGGATGCACTCACAAACAAGGAACTCTTTTCCATTTTTAGAGCATTGACAACAGAATCTCAAGTCAATCCTGACACTTCCAACGATCAGACTACTCCTGATTCTCCACTACCTGAAGATGAAGCGGAAGGTGACCCACATGTTGATGCTGTGGGATGCTTTTCAGAACTACCTATGTGTGAAGAAGAAGAAGAACCTGAGGCGGTGTTTAACAAACAACAACCTTACAATACAAGTTCGAAACCACAGCTACCTCAACAACCTTCACCTTCTTCCCCGATTCCCACAAAAAACAATCTTGTCTCACAGAAGGATACAATCCTTCCTCAAATGGAGTACAACCTGGTTGAAGACTTAAAAAGAGTCAAAACAAACATCTCTCTGTTTGAGCTACTTAAAATTCCTATTATGAGGGATTCGTTACCTAAAAACATGGTAGTCAAACAGCCTAGAGAGTCACAAAATAATAATCTAGACTCTGTCACTAAGACTAATGATCAAAAACTAGCAAGTAAGAGAACTCCTCCTTTCTTGCTCACTTTTGAGATTTTCAACCGGAATGTGCACAACTGCATGATAGATTTAGGAGCATCATAAAATGTGATGCCCCTCTCTGTTTGCAGAAAATTGAATGCAACATGGGAACCCTGTCCAACCCAGATCGTGCCACTTGACAGATCCAAAGTTAGAGTGGTTGGCAAATTGAGGAATGCTCTGCTTACATTGTCAACTAACCCGAAGATCCATCAGATAGTTGACATTATGATAGCTGACATCCCAGAAGCTTATGGGATGTGCCTGAGCAGGGACTAGTCAGAGAAACTTAAAGGTTATTTTGCAACTGACTGGTCCCACTTATGGTTTCCATACAATGGTCAACCAAATAAAATTAAGATCAACAGAGAACCTTTTATGAAACAGACAGTTACTGATCTTAATGATTCAAGTGAACCTGCTGGTTATCTCACCTCTCGTATAGAGCACTTTACATTCGAGACCTTTTTCCGTGAGTTCTCAGCTGATGCCTCACCATAAGAAAGCATTCATAATGAATCAGATATCACTCAGGTTACTTCTGTACCTTTTTCTGGTGAAATTGTGCATAATGTATATAATGTGAATACAAATTTTAGATTAGACCCTGTCTCCTGGACTTTATTTTTCGATGGCTCCAAGTCCAAGGAGGGAGCGGGAGCGAGTTGTGTTCTTTTCAATCCTAAAGGAGTGAAAATCATGATTGCTTGCAGATTAGAATTTGACTGCACTAATAATGTAGCCGAATATGAAGCTCTTGTGCAGGGGCTCAGGAAAGCCATTGATATGGGTGTTCAAGCAATAGAATGTTATGGGGACTCCGAGATTATAGTCAAACAAGTCAGAAATAAGATACACTGCCTATCTTCGCGTTTGGCTAATTATCAAAAGCTGGTAAGGGAACTAACCAACTCATTTTCAGCATTCAATATTAAATCAGTTCCTAGATCACAAAATTTTGATGCATATTTGTTAGCAAACATAGCTTCTAGACTGATTCCGCCGGAAGGTCTGTCTCCTCAAACCTTTTCAATTGAATTAATCTATAGACCATCTATTCTAGATAATGTGACTAATTGGAAAGTATTTGATGATGATCGACAGATAATTTACTTCCTCACTGCTCAGGATACATTTCAGGACATGGCCATTGATGAAGCAGAACATGAAAAGTCTCTCACTAATTCCTCAAACGTCATCCTGAAATCGGTGATCAATCTAGAAAAGTTTTATGATTTAAAGGAAAAATTCAAATCTTAGACTAATTGTGAAACTCAAAGTTCATCTTTAAACTATGCGCGGGTCAACCTAGGCACCGAACAGGAACCTCATTTCATCAATTTGGGAATTGATTGCACCCCTGAAGAATGCAAAGCCATTATTGCATTGTGTAAACAGTATAAAGATGTCTTTGCCTGGACTTATGAGGAATTGAGAATGTTTGACACTAATGTCATGTTCCACAACATACCCATGAAACCAGAGGTCAAGCCATTTCAACAAAAGCTGTGAAAAATGCACCCCAGTTTAGAGTCTTCTGTTAAAAAGGAACTGGAGAAGTTACTCAATGCTCGGATTATCTTTCCACTCAGGCACACTCAGTGGATCGCCAACTTAGTACCTGTCCGTAAGAAAAATGGGGAAATTCGACTCTATGTTGATTTCAGGAACCTAAATCGGGCTTCTAAGAAAGATAACTACCCTGTTCCACCTATGGAGTAGATTCTTCAGAAAGTAGCCGGGTCAGAGATGTTTTCCCTCCTGGATGGTTTTTCGGGGTATAACCAGGTGATGGTTGCCCCGGACGATCAATTGAAAACAACCTTCAGAACCCCATGGGGTACTTTTGCTTACAGACGAATGCCTTTCGGGTTGATCAATGCTGGAGCTACTTTTCAAAGAGCTATGGATATAGCTTTCCGAGGGTTAATGCATAATTCTGTTGTATCTTATCTTGATGATATCACCATTTATTCTAAGAAATGACATGAACATGTGTTTGCTTTGAAACAATTTTTTGATTGCTGCAGAAAATTTGGCATTTCTCTCAACCCGAAGAAATCTATTTTTGCGGTAATTGAAGGAAAGCTTTTGGGCTTCATTGTTTTGAAAGAAGGTATGGTTATTGACCCTGAACGTACATAGGCCATTTCAAAGATTGGTTTACCTAGCTCGCGCAAAGCCATGCAATCTTTCCTAGGTAAGATCAATTTTGTACGTAGATTTGTACCAAATTTTTCCCAAATAGTCAAACCATTACAACTTTTGGTCAAGAAAGATGTGCAGTTTACTTGGTCATAGGAGAAGAGAGATGCGTTTATCAGAATTCGAAAGGCCATTGCAGAAGCTCCTGCCCTCATGTCCCCAGATTTTGATAAGGATTTCATTCTTTATACTTTTGCCACTGAACAAAACAACAAAATCCCAAGTGTTGGGCATGGAGGGAAACGTTTTTACAGTGGGATGTCCAAAATGGGGTTTCCATTAGCTGCAGAAAAATGTTGGGCAACCAAAAACGAAATGGCAATTGGGGAATCAACCCTGGGAGAGAAAAATCATTTCCAGAAAACGTTTATGGGCAATCAAGGGGCAAAAACGACCTCCACAAACCCCAAAATCATGGCTCCCTTCCTCTCAACCATTGTGCAATACAAAAACGAGTTCCCAGGCATGGAAAATGCAGGAGAATGGTGAAAAACGTGACGGGGAAATCCCAGCTAGCTCAGATTGCATGAGAGGGAAAATGCCATGGGTTTAGAATGGATTTGGGCACCATTTCGTGGGTGTTTTCTTTCCCATGGAGGAAAAATATGATTTTCCATATTGATGGCTTGCCCATACACAAAAATTTACTGCCATGCCTCTCCATTCCCAAGGCATTAACTGCCTCAAACAACTCTTGGAAGAATTAAATGATTGGGTGCATAACCCAAAATGGGTAGTTGGTGGTTTATGGGTTTTCTCATTGACACATGGGTTAGCACCATTGACTCAAGGGTTTGAATAATTTCCCTCCCTATTCCTTATAAAATCATGCCCCATCTCTTTGTTGCATTGCATATCTAGTTGTGGGTATTTCATCAAATTTCATATTTACATGATGTATCCATTTACATTGTGCCTATCTAGCACAAGAGCCATATGCACCGATTTTAATTTCCGATACATAAAAATGCTAAATCAATGGCAGGGCCTTGGCCTTGAGCTCCTCACCATGATTAAATAACGATATTTACATCATTTACAATTTTAATGCCACAGGGTCAAAATGAGTACGTGACATTCCAATCCCCTTACATTAGCACTGTCCTTAGTGCTCATCAAAATTGAACAAAAATGGATATGGCACTCTCATGGCATCCTCCAGCTCCCATGTAGCCTCATTGGGACTATAGTGCTTCCATTGCACCTTTACCTGTCTGATGGCTTAGTTCCAAAGCAATGTTACCCTCTTGTCTAGGATGCGCAATGGATCAGTTTGGAACTCTCCCCCTCGAGTTCCAACTGGATCGCATCCAAAATTAATCACATGGTTAGGATCATGTACATATTTCTTAAGCAAAGAGACATGAAAAACATTATGAGCTCTAGTGCTAGTAGGCAATGCAAGTCTATATGCAACTGGCCCTATTCTTTCAAGCACTTCAAATGGCCCACAATATCTCGGTGATAGCTTGGCACAACTCCCAAGCTTCAAGGGACCCTTCCTTAGTCTCACTCTAAGATACACATGATCCCCAACACTGAATTCCCTATTCACCCTATGCTTATCTACATAGCTTTTGTGTCTATCCTGGGTTGCTTTTAAATTCTACCTGATCTTTGCAACCTCTTGCTCCATTTCCTTAAGCAATTATGGCCCAAGTACAATTCTGTTCACTGGATTGTCCCAAGTCATTGGTTTCCTACACCTTTTGCTGTATAGAACCTCATATGGACTCATTCCCAATGATTCTTGCTGCCCATTGTTATATGCAAACTCTACCAAGTGTAGATAATATTCCCACTTAGATGGGTTGTCCATTACATACATACGGAGAATGTCCTCAAGAACCTGATTTACTCTTTCCGTTTTCCCATCTGTTTGAGGATAGTATGCGGTACTGAAGTTCAACTATGTACCCAAATCTGCAAAGAGACTTTTCCAAAAATTGGAAGTGAACTTGGTATCCCTGTCAGAAATTATTGCCTTAGGAAACCCATGTAATCTGAAAATTTCCTTCATGAAAATATTTGCAATGGCATCGGCTTTGTGCATGGACTTAATTGGTATAAAATGTGCTACCTTTGTTAACTTGTCCACCACAACCATGATGGAATCATGTTGTCTCACAGTCATTGGCAATCTTGTAATAAAATCCATGGAAATTACTTCCCATTTCCATTCTGGAATTGGCACTAGGTGCAATAAACCTGCTGGGTGTTGGTGTTCAACCTTCACCTGCTGACATGTCATGCACTTAGAAATGTATTCAACGACATTCTTCTTCATTCTTGGCCAGAAATAATATTTTCTCGCTGTAGCAATTGTTTTATGATATCCTGGGTGACCGGAGTATGGAGCTCTATGGATTTCATCCATAACAATCCTCCTCAAATCTATCACATTTGGAATATAGGCTCTATTCTTATAATTAAGGAGTCCTTCTTCTTCCAAATGGCATCCTTCATACTTCTTTTCAAGGTCTTGCTACTACAACTTGCCCTTTATCTGCACATACATTGCATCTTCAACCATATGGTTAACAATCTACTGCCTCAAATCTGGTTGGAAAGTACTAAGCGCTACCACATGCATTTCATGTACTTTCTTGCTGAGTGCATCAGCTACCTTGTTTTCTTTCCCTTTTATGTGTTTGATTTCGAAGTCAAATTCACACAAAAATTCCAACCATCTAGCTTGCCTGGCATTCAAATTTGGCTGATCAAATAAGTACTTCAAACCAAAATGGTCTGTCCTTAGCTCAAATTTCCTTCCCATTAAGTAATGCCTCCACATCTTTAAAGCATGTACTATGGCTGCAAGTTCTAAATCATGAGTAGCATAGTTCTTCTCATGATCCTTCAACTTTCTTGACTCGTAGCATACCACGTGGTTGTCTTGCATAAGAACTCCTCCAAGTCCTTGATTGCATGCATCGGTACATACCACAAAGTATTTTTTTGGGTCTTCAATTTTCAAATTTGGTGCACTCGTAAGAAGATTCTTCAACCGTTGGAAACTTTCCTCACATCTTGGTGACCATTCAAATTTTATTCCCTTCTTTTGCAAAGAAGTGATCAGGTTTGCGACCTTGGAGAATCCTTCAATAAACCTCCTGTAGTAACCAGCAAGGCCCATAAAAGATCTCACATCTGTCACATTCCTTGGAGTTGGCCAATTCATAATGGTTTCAATATTCTCAGGGTCCACAGATATTCCTTCGTCTGAGATAATGTGACCCAAATAATGAATTCTATCTTTATAAAAGTCACATTTGCTTAACTTTGCATACAGTTTATGATCCCTTAGCAATTGCAATGTCATTCTCAAGTGTTCTTCATGCTCTTCTTCATTCTTAGAATAGATGAGAATGTTGTCTAGAAAAACAAGAACAAACTTGTCCAAATACTTGCTAAAAACACTATTCATGAGACACATGAATATAGCTGGTGCATTTGTGAGACCAAATGGTACCACTACAAACTCATAGTGTCCATACCTTGTTCTAAAGGCTGTCTTATGAATATCTTCCTCTTTGATTCTTACCTGGTGGTACCCTAACCTTAAGTCAATCTTTGAAAATACCTTTGCTCCTCTCATTTGATCAAAAAGGTCATCAATTCGGGGCAATGGGTATTTGTTCTTCACATTGACCTTGTTCAACTGCCTGTAGTCAACACATAATCTGAGTGTTCCATCTTTCTTTTTCACAAATAGAACAGGTGCTCCCCACAGGGACACACTTGGCCTGATATATTTCTTTTCAAACAACTCTTGTAATTGCATTTTTAATTCTAGCAATTCTGGTGTACTCATCCTGTACGGTGTCTTAGACACTGGTGCTGATCCTGGCACAAGTTCAATTGTAAAATCAATGTCTCTCTTTGGGGGGAGTCCCAGAATCTCATCAAGAAAAACATCCCTGAATTCCTACAATACATGATAGTCCTCTAACATAGGAGTTTCATTTTTCGTTGCCTCCAAAACATGGGTTGTGTACAATTGACATCCCTTTCTATAGAGCTTCTTCAACTGCATGGCTGAAACCTGTCTAATAGAAGTCACCTTTGGAATTCCTTTTACAACCCTTGGGTTTCCTTCTTCGTCCATGCATTCAAATGTCTTATTGTAGCGGTCAAGTTTAACCCGGTGTGCCTCTAACCAATCCGTCCCAATGAGAATATCATAGGAACCAAGTGGAAAAATATTTAGATTTGCATAAGTAAATAACCCATCCATCTCTAATGGACACTTCTCTACTATTTTACTAACTTTTGTCTTGGTTCTAGTGGCTAGTTGAACTAACCATGATTTACTATGCATTGATTTCTTAAAAGCACAAATCTCAACAATTCTAGGAGTGACATAACTGTGAGTAGATCCAGGAGCAATCAAAATAGAAACAGATTGCTTAGAAATCTTACCTTCAACTTCAACTACAGTTGACTGATGATCTTCCTGGCAGTCATCTAGTGCTGCATAGATTCTAGGGATTGTCCTCGCCACTTGACCCACAGTTCCAGCTCCTTGAATGTTGTGAACTTGATTTGCATTCCCATTCCGGTGCAGATAGTTCCTAAGCATGTGGTCTCCTCCACAACCCCAACATTGAAGTGGTTCTCGGCTCCTTTGGATCTCTTGGCTTGTCTCCCATCATCCTAGTTGGCTTATTCACAACCTGTGATGGCTGCCTTTGCTGATTTCTGATATGAGGAGGTTTGAAACCTTTCTTCCTTTGGTCAAACTTCTCATTCTTCTTGTCCTTCCATGCCTTAAGGAAATCAGGTTTGCTTTTGTTTTGATCATAGCAATACTTGGCCTTCCTTATTGCCTCTTCTAGAGTTTGGGGCTCATCAAATTCAATCCTATCTTTATATGACTGAGGTAGCCCACTTAGAAAATGCTGAATTTTCACCTTGTCATCTTGAATGTACCTGAAATATCTCATCAGCTCCAAGAACTTGTTTGCATACTCTTCCATGGTCAATTGTCCCAATCTCAGCTCATGGAACTCTTTGATCTTGTCATCATAGTACCTGTCAGAGAGGTACTTTTGCTTGAAGTATTTCTTGAACTGCTTCCACACAATCTTTCTTTCATTGATCTTATTCACTTGCCTGATGTGTTCCCACCATATAGATGCTCGTCCATTCAAGTTGAAGATGGAGACCTTTGCCTTCATATTTCCAAAGTAGTCTTGGACTTGGAAATACTTTCTCATCCCAAGAATCCAAGCTTCAACTTCTTGACCAGACTTTACCTCTCCATCAAATGTAGGAGGTTTTTCCTTCTTAAATTCCCCGTGTGAATTGTTCTTGTAATGCCTCTTCCTCTTATTCTTTCGAGATGAAGAGATTGAACCCTCAATGGATCATTCAGAGTCAGATGATCCCCTAGAAGAGATTTCTAGAGTATAGGTTCTGTCTCTAGAAACTCTTCTTGAGCTATTGGACCTCTTGTGGGAGTTTCTCCTTGAACTACTCCCACTCTTTTCTGGATTTGATGTCTGATGCCCAGAGTTTATTTGCTTTTGGATGTCTGTCAAACTCTGCAACATGGCTGCAATTAACTGATTCTGCTCTTCCTAAGCTTTAATCATCCTCTCATTATCTTCTCTACAGCTTTGCAACTACACCCTTAGGCTCCTCATGGTGGCTGCAATATCTGGGGGAGTCTCTCGATCTCTTCTTCCATTGGATTTTGTTTCAGCATTCTCAACATGTATGTTTTCCCCCCATGGAATATGTCTTAGGCTCATAGGGATCCTGTGCATCATCCCTGATGTTGATATTCTTGGCCCAACCAAGACCAACACTTTCCACCTATACTAACTAGAATGTTGTCTAGATGTGACGATAATTCTGTAAAATGTGTTTATGAACACAACTGTTAGCTGCATTATAATATCATAATTTATTTGCATGCATATGGGAAAATCCTATATTGACAACTTGTCCAATCATAGACTTTCTCACAATCAACGATGGTCTCAGGGGGACGACGCGGGTCAAGGGGGCTTGCCACTGCAGGGTGGGTCGAGGGCAGCGCCCTCGTTTTTTTTAAATTTTTATTTTATTTTGTGCAATCAGGCACATAACTTTCATGGTGATTTTCCATTTTCGGCACCTGAAAATCTCAAAGAAAAGTTGTTGTATTTTCCCCGTTTGGCGCAAATTTTAAGGTTAAAATGCCCGCCTCTGGCGCAGTTACTAACAACATGACGAGCGCTTTGGTGCAGGATTTATCTTTAAAATTTCTGTAGGTACTATCGCCAAGTTTTCCGCCACGCATCGTGCATGGCGCAAATTTTATCCTTAAATTTTCCGCGGGTCCTGCCATTGCGCACCATGCATGGCGCAAATTTTACCCTCAAATTTGTCGCGGGTCCTGCTGCCGCGCACCACGCATGGCACAAATTTTACCCTTAAATTTGCAGTGGGTCCTGCCGCCCCGCACCGCGCATGGTGGAAATTTTATCCTTAAATTTGCCTCCAGTCCTGCCGCTGCGCATCGCGCATGGCGCAAATTTTACCCTTAAATTTGCCACTGGTCCTGCCACCATGCACCGCGCATGGCGCAAATTTTACCCTTAAATTTTCCACCGACCGTGTTGCAAAAATTAGCGTTAATTCTGCCACCATGCACATAGAACTTAACGCTAAAATCGCCGACAGAGCCTTTAGTAGAACTCATAATTACTTAGAAAAATTGCAAATTTTCACAGACAGCTAGAAATTTTTCTGGAATGTGCCCTTCATTTTCTTTACAGAGGTGAGTTACTACAGATCAAACTTGCATAAAAATAGTAAAAGAATGCCAAGAACTTGGATCTCTGAAAGGGGATTTTCTCTTCATTTCAAATTCAACAATCCAACCAATGGATTCACAATCAATCTTCAAGCACCTAACAAGCATGGGAAAGGAAAACTCATGTGCATAAGGGCATAATTCACAAGCTTTCCTAGCTTCTGAAAACCATCAATCGGCCATATAAATGTTGGTTCATTATAATTAACAAACATCATTAAGATATGGGGCTGTAACAACCAACTGTTCAAGCTTTCAATCATGAAATTAACACACAAAAACTCATGCCAGCCATGCCCAACATTCAATTTTATGCATTCAAAGCATCACAGACATTCAATGGACAAGGAGTCATAATTAATCAAGGTCTCGAGCACATGATGCATTATCTCATATGCACAGCAATTAGCAACAAACAACAACCAACACACAAGAACATACCCCATGCAGAACACACACAAAACTCATATTTTCCTAATCTGTTGTGTGGATGTTGGCCCAACAGCCTCAGTGTTGTAACCATGGGCTCTGATACCATTCTATCACATACCCACCCATCATACCAGCATGGGAGAGAACATGACTCTGATTCAGGGACATCTAGTATACAAACATGCATATAGAGAGAAGATGGAAATATGGAAATACATAAGTATTTGAAAACACGACAGAATTAAGTTCTATTACACATCCATCATACATTCAAGACATTCATGTCATTCATCCATTGGAACAATACAAAATGAGCACATGAGAGTACTTATCTTGAAACAGAGTAGTCCCTGAGTAACCAGCTATGCAATTGCAATGTTCCTCCCAACCATAGGCCAGTTCTACTTACCAATCTCTTGATGCAACTGCCACCCCCAAGCTGGGCATGATTTCTACAAGGAACCAGGGAACAACAGACTCACACATAGCCCAACATACACCAAAATGAGCCAAGCCAATCTACAATTGGGTTTATCAGGTTGCTAGGAGGTGGAAAGGAAGAATTGCTAAGCTAGTGATCTCAAGCATAGAGCCATGGATACCTCTACAAGATCTACCTAACTTGGCACCCACAATGCCTACACACCCCACTCAAGGAAGTATTCCCTTCACCAATGCACAGTCCCTCAGGCCATACCTTCCAATCTAGAGTGTCCAAGGTGTGCATAGAAGAGTAGCCAACCCTCTTGATCTTCTTGAGAGGTTATTTCCCCCCACTAGGTTTATCAAGCCAATTCTGTCCACTACCACTTCAAATCTCTTGCTCACAGGTTCAAACCAAAACAGAAATGAACGAAACAACAAAATCCCAAGTGCTGAACATGAAGGGAAATGTTTTTACAGTGGGATGTCCAAAATGGCGTTTCCATTAGCTACAGAAAAACATTAGGAAACCAAAAATGAAATGGCAATTGGGGAATCAACCCTGGGAGAGCAAAATCGTTTCTAGAAAACGTTTATGGGAAATCAAGGGGCAAAAACGACCTCCATAAACCCCAAAATCATGGCTCCCTTCCTCCCATCCATTGTGCAATACAAAAACGAGTTCCCAGGCATGGAAAATGTAGGAGAATGGTGAAAAACATGATGGGGAAAGCCCATCTAGCTCAGACTGTGTGAGAGGGAAAATGCCATGGGTTCAGAATGGCTTTGGGCACCATTTTGTGGGTTTTTTCTTTCCCATGGAGGCAAAATACGATTTTCCAGATTGATGGCTTGCCCATACACAAAAATTGACTGCCATGCCTCTCCATTCCCAAGGCATTAACTGCCTCAACCAACTCTTGGAAGAATTAAATGATTGGGTGCATAACCCAAAATGGGTAGTTGGTGGTTTATGGGTTTTCTCATTGACACATGAGTTAGCACCATTGACTCAATGGTTTGAATAATTTCCCTCCCTATTCCTTATAAAATCATGCCCCATCTCTTTGTTGCATTGCATAGCTAGTTGTGGGTATTTCATTAAATTTCATATTTACATGATGTCTCCATTTACATTGTGCCTATCTAGCACAAGAGCCATTTGCACCGATTTTAATTGTCGATACATAAAAATGCTAAATCATTGACAGGGCCTTGGCCTTGAGATCCTCACCATGATTAAATAATGATATTTACATCATTTACAATTTTAATGCCACAAGGTCAAAATGGGGACGTGACAGTGACCAACTAAACTGTACATCTTTTTTTACTAACTGCTACAAAGGCTTAACAATTTGTGCAAAATTAGGAACAAATCTACGTACAAAATTGATCTTTCCAAGGAATGATTGCATGGCTTTGCGCGAACCAGGCAAACCGATCTTTGAAATAGCATCAATGCGTTCGGGATCAATAATCATACCTTCTTTGGAAACAATGAAACCTAGGAGCTTACCTTCTGTCACTCTAAATATAGACTTCTTGGGGTTCAGGGAAATTCCATACTTCCTGCAGTGTTCAAAAACCTGTTTCAAAGAAGATAAATGTTCATGTCGTTTCTTTGAATAAATAGTGATGTCATCTAGATATACTACAATAGAATTATGCATTAAACCTCTGAAAGCTATGTCCATATCTCTCTGAAATGTGGCTCCTGCATTTATCAGTCCGAAGGGCATTCGCCTGTAAGCGAAGGTACCCCATGGGGTTCTGAAGGTTGTTTTTAGTTGGTCATTAGGGGAAACCATGACTTGGTTGTACCCTGAAAAACCATCTAGGAGAGAGAACATCTCTGACCCAGTTACCTTTTGCAAAATCTGTTCCATGGGAGGAACAGGGTGTTATCTTTTTCGGAAGCTCTGTTCAAATTTCTGAAATCGACACACAGTCTGATTTCCCCATTCTTTTTCTGAACAGGTACTAAATTTGCTATCCATTGTGTCTGTCTGATAGGGAATATGATTCGAGCTGTTAGTAACTTTTCAAGTTCCTTTTTTACAGAGGGTTCCAAACTAGGATTCATCTTTCTCAGTTTTTGCTGGTAAGGTTTCACTTCTGGCTTCATGGGTATGTTGTAATGCATAATGCTAGTATCAAAGGTTTTCAGTTTGTCATAGGTCGAGGCAAAAAAATCCTTGTATTCTTTACACAGTCTGATGAAAGATTTTATTTCATCAACAGAGCAGTCAACTCCAAGGTTAATAAATGGAGGATTCTGTTCAATACTAAGGTTGATTGGCTCCTAATTCAATGATGAACTTTGTGTCTTGCAGTTGGTTTTGTGTTTAAACTTGTCCTGCGGGTCATAAAACTTTTCTAGATTGATCACTGATTTTGGGATAATGTTTGAAGGATCATACATAGATTTTTCATGCTCAGCTTCATCTATGGCCATATCTTGAAAGGTGTCTTGAGCTGAGAGAAAGTCTAGGATCTGCTGATCATCATCAAACACTTTCCAGCTTGTAACATTATCAAGGATAGAAGGCTTGTACATAAGTTCAATTGAAAAGGTTTTAGGTGACAAGCCTTCTGATGGAATCAACCTAGATGCAATATTTGCTAAAAGGTCAGCATCAAAGTTCTGTGACCTAGGGATAGACTTGATGTTGAATGCAGTGAAAGAATTGGTGAGTTCTCTTACCATATTTTGATGATTAGTTAAACGAGGAGATAGACAGTGTATCTTGTTCCTTACCTGCTTAACTATAATTTCTGAATCACCATAACATTCTATCACTTGTGCACCCATATCAATATCCTTTTTGAGTCCCTGCACCAGAGCTTCATATTCAACTACATTATTTGTACATTCCAATTCAAGTCTACAAGCAATCATGGTCTTGGTCCCTTTTGGATTAATAAGGACACAACCTGCACTAGCTCCATCCTTGGATCTGGAGCCATGAAAGAATAAAGTCCATGCAATGGGATCGATCCTAAAATTTGTATTAACATTATACACATTATGTACAATAGTTCTAGAGAATGGTACAGTGGTAACATTAGCAATCTGAGATTCATTTTGCATATTCTCTGGTGAAGAATCAACTGGCAAATCTCCAAAAAAGGTATCAAATGTAAAATGTTCAACGTGTGAGCTGAAATAACAAGCAGGTTCACTTGAATTGTTGAGGTCAGTGATTGCCTGCTTCATAAATGGCTCCCTACTAATCTTAATATTGTTTGGTTTTCCATTGTAGGGTAACCACAGGTGAGACCAATCAGTGGCAAAATAGCCCTTTAGATTTTCTGACCAGTCTCTACTCAACCACATCCCATAAGCCTCAGGGATGTCAACTACAACAATGTCAATGGTCTGGTGAATCTGAGGATCAGCAGATAGTGTCATCAATACATTTCTCAATCTCCCTACTACTCTCACTTTAGATCTGTCAAGTTGGACGATCTGAGTATGGCAGGGTTCCCAAGTGGCATTAATTTTTCTGCAGACAGACAGTGGCACTACATTGGAAGAAGCACCAGAGTCTATCATGCAATTATGTACGTTTCTCTTGAAGATTTCAAAGGTTAGCAAAAATGGAGGTGCCCTCTTGCTTCCAGATTTTTGATCTCTTGGTTTAGTGAAAGAGTCTAAGTTGTTATTATGTGACTCTCTTGGTTGTTTGATTATCATGCTTTTGGGTAAGGAATCCCTCATAGAAGGGATTTTTAGAAGTTCAAACAAAGAGATATTTTCTTTGACTCTTTTCAAATCTTCAGCCAAACTATATTCCAACTCAGGAATAATTGCATCCTTTTGAGGAACATTTTTGCTTTTGTTGGGAAGTGCAATTGAAGATGAAGGCTCCCGAGCAGGTTGTGGTCTTGACCTAGTTTTATAAGGGTGTTGAACGTTGAACACTATCTCAGGTTCGTCTTCTTCTTCATTCATTGGTATTTCAAAGAAATAGCTAATAGTATTGATTTATGGATCCTCTTCTTCATCTTCTCCTTCAAGTAAGTGTGGATCTTGGCTTGTTTGATCATCAGAAGGTTCAGTGACATTTTGTGATTCAGTGGCAAGAGCTTTGAAAATGGAATAGATCTCTTTAGAATTCAATCCTTCATTAGGATCAGGAGGTGGTGGATTTTGAGGAGGTTGATAAGGTCTCCTAAAAGGTGGTATTACAAAACCTTTGTTATTATTTTGATTCTCATTATTATTCTTTTTAAGATCAACCATCTCGTTTGACATTTTCTGGAGAAACATCTTAATGTCAGTCATTTCAAAGGGATCTTTGTTTTGGATAGTAGGCTTGGGAGGATTATCAATTTTCTTCCTAGATGTGGAAGAAGCGGGTTGTTCTTCTACAGCATCAAGATTATCTTTCAGACAATAGATATCATTTTCAACTTGAATGGCTTTGGCATAAGCTTCAAACAATTTGTCTTTATGTGCCCTTTTGACCCACATTGCAATAGGAATAGATAGACCCTTTTCATAATAAGCCACCTAAAGCTGTTCTGCTAGAAGAACAGTGGGAGGGATTATATTCTTTAGGTAAGAAAATCTTTGTTTGTAATCTTTAACCCTTTCTTTACCTTTCATTTTCATGGAAGATAACTCCAAAACTAAATCCTGTGGTGTTTTGTCATCCCCAAACTTTTGGATAAATAATTTTTCAAACTCATCCCATGATGTTATGGTTCTGGCTTCCAAGGAAAATTACCAAGTGGATGCCTTTCCTTCAAATGTGTAAGGGAAAATTCTGCAAACCACATCCTCATGGATAACACTCCTAAGTCGAATGGCCTACATGAAAGTTTTGATATGATCTAATGCAGGTGACTTATCATCTGGATTGAATTTGGGAAGCCACTTCTCAGGGTTTTTTTGTAATCTATGTTGATCCCCGAGTATGAATACAACATCTTGGTCGAGCCAAGGTCTATTCTAGCCTTCCAAAACCATAAGTTTTTCTTCTTCTTCTTCTGACGAAGAGCTAGAAGAATGTTCACTCTCAGATGAGGAGGATGACAATGAAGGTGGAGAGGGTGGTGGTCCACCTGAAGCAGTGGTGTGTGATACTTGTTCTGTTTCAGTAAACAATAAATCAAGATCAAATTTAGGGAGCTGCTATTGGTTTGATGAATTATTTTGTTTAGTATCTTGCTGTGGTAAATTTGGATTATCTTGATTATCTTGAATATTTGCCTGTGGATTAGTATTTTCTTGGTAAATTGATACTAATCCTTGATTTCTCTCTACAGGAAGCCTCTGCTGTAACCTAGAAGCACTATGATAATTAGACCTTTTAAGTATCTCTTCAAGTAATATAGGTCCTCTAGTGGGTGATTTGATAATAACGTCCCCTGTTCTAGGATCTCGGTGAGCTGTAGGGGTAGCAGGGATAGTATTAGGATGTTGCACCGATTGCTCAACATAAGTAGATGCTTGTGTGTGGCTATGGGTGACAATTGATATTCTTGTTGGAGGAGGTTTCTGAGTATTCTGTTTAGGAATAGCTTACTGCTAGCCCTCCTTCTAGTGCCATTTCTTGAGGCCTCGGATGTGCAAGGTGTGCAAAGTACTGGAATGAGTTCCTAAGCTCTCAACAGAGGGGGAAAACCTAGACTGGAAGGATTCAAAAGGTCCTACACAAGGACAGTTCTATCCCCAGCCTATTTGGTGTAGTAATCTCCCAAGGATATTCGGCCTTCGCTGACACTCTAAGAGTTGGTAGGTTTTGATCCAAAGGATCAGTTCTCTAATGAAGAAAACAAAGTGTGAAAGGTCTAAAACACAAATCTACTTGTAAGAATCTAAACTAGGTTAGATCTATCCTAGGAAAGTGTTTCGAAATAGGTGCAGATCAGCTTGATATATGAATAAATAAGGTCATTTATCAATTAAACATAAATGTAGAAAAGATCAATGACTTATTCTTCTCAAGTTGTAATTAATTAATGAAAATCAACTAATGGCAAATTGAGGTTTGTTATACATTCAAGACTTAATCTGTAACTGATATGTTAATTGAATAATTAAAACCATTTGTAACTTAGTGAAAGAATCATTTGCAGAAATCGATAAAAGATTTTAAAAGAATAAACTCTTTAAAACCTTCACAAACACATAGATCATAAGCAATGATAAACCAGACATGTAGATCAATATGTTTAATAAATTGCAAAAATTAAAACAATATCAGATAAACAACTTGGAGGAAAATCACATTCATCAAATAAACTTGACAAATAGACAAAAGTAGATCTAAAAGATAACTTTACTGTATTTAATGATAGTCTGTAAGAAAGTACAAGCTTGTATCAAAACAGAGCATTCCTAGTCTCTCCTGCAGATTTTGTCCTCCAAATTCCATCCTCCCTCTCTACGAGAGATCATCTCTTTTAAATAAGAGTTACAAAACAATAATACAAGGAATAGTTTCCCACAAACCGGGATTACAAAATAAAAAATAAACTAATGGCCTAAAAAAATTTGCCACTTGTCCCAAATATGTAACAACTCATCCACATTCGGATAGTTAGTTGATTCTAGCCCCAACTAGGCATTACATTCAAATGTTTCCATCTCATTCTTAGCTAACTTATGCCAAGTGCGAATGTAGATGTGTATTTTTTCCTTCAATGCCGATCGGTTTCCTAATCAGTTGTTCCACATCATCAATGTTGACCTGCTCCAAATGCTGAATTTTCTCCTTGGTCTCCTCAAACTTGCACTCAACTTGTTCAACCTTCAACTTAGGCGGGAAATAATCCTCAATGAGTTCCATGGCATCAAAGTGTATAATCTCCATGAAATTATCTGTTGCATACCATCGTCTGCTACATATAGCTTGTGATTTCTTAAGGATTTCTTCAACTGATTCATTAAGCTCGAGCCAAGTGTTCAATGCAGATCTGACCTTCTTGAACTAAAAACTGCTAAGAATGGGGATGTTTTCTGGTATATCCTTGATGTATCTTTGCCACTCAATAATATTTTGATTAGCCTATTAGGCTTGGAGCCTTTTAACTTTCTGCCCTTCAAGGACATTAGACATCTTACCAAAGGTGATATAGGTTTCCCTAACCTCATCCAAGGTGTTAAATAGTTTCTCCAATAACTTGTGATGCTCTTCATTTACTTGAAGGGACAAATCCTTAAATTCCTGGGAAGACAACTTAAAGAAAGTAGATGAGGCTGCACTTGCAGTTGCATCCTCACATTGTTTTTGCAGTAATGCTATCTTCTGCGTGTTGGTAGAATTTTCAGTTTGTACATCCTGAAGTTTAGCCTGTAAAGAAGTATTGTTGCGCTCCAAATCTTCTAACCTACCCCCCCACAATCTCCTAAGATCAGCAACATAGATTTCATGTTCTTCCTTGGTCTTCACCAGCTCCTCTTCCATCCTTTCCAATTCTTCTTTCTTCCTATCAATCTCTCTATTCGGCATCTGGATTGAATCAAGGTTTGCACCAGCAAATGCCCCTAAGGCTGTGGCTATTTCAATTGCTCTTGTCTAGGGGTCATTTGCTTGCTGAGCCCATACTATCTGATTAGGAACAGACACTTCCAATTCGCCTTGCTCCCTGCTCCTCTTCTTACCCCTCTTTACCACTGCTTTGTTTTCCTTGCTGTAGAAATAATGTCCAAGAGGGATTACCTCATCATCTTCATACTCAGTTATTATTTTAGAGGTAATTGAAATAACATTCTCTGTTGAAATCAACGAAGGGGTTTGAGTGACCAAGGGATTGGGTATAGGCATGGTAACTTGAGGAGTAACTAAAGGGGTAGAGATACTTTGAGGGACTGATGGAATAGGGGTTGGAGAAGGGATTGAAGCGAATGCTTCAGAAAGTGAAACTTGATCATCATTAGCAGGTAGTGATGAGGAAGGAATGGAAGGTGGTTCATCAGTAGTGGATGATGATAAGGTAGATAAGGGTAGTTGCTGAGGGATAGTTGAAGACTGAACCTTTGCAATAACAGCTGGGGAAATGGAAAAAGGAACCGAATTGTATGAAGGTGGGGTGACTCTAGAAGTCAAAGCATGAAAGAGTTGTGATACAGAAAATGGTGGGATAACTCCTGGGGGGAAAACAGAAAGATCATGAATAGATGACAATAGAAATGATGAAGTTGTGATGTCAGGGGCAGTAGTCACCTCTAATTCCTGTTGATCAAGATCAGAGTGATCCATTTCAATAGTATTTAATAAATCAGTGACTGCTTGTGAATCTTCAGTTACCTTTTCAGTCACTTTCTTAATCACTTCTTGAATTACTCCTTCTATTGCTTCTTGAGTTGCTTCTTGAGTGATTAATACTGAAGGATTGGGTCCATCATCAACATCACTGTCAATGAGCTCAACAGTAGGAACCTGTGATGTGAGTATTTGAATTTTCTGTCTTTTAGCTGGGTTGACCTCAGCTATCATTAAAACATCACATACTTGTGCAGCTGCAGTAATCATTTGAACATCCTCAATAGGCTTAGGAGGTTCAACTGTTTGGGTTTTCAGCACTGAAGACATCTATGATAACTTCTGCTTCATCTGATGAGAAGTCTCCAACAAGACTTTGACCTGCTCAGCTATTTTCACCTCAGGAGGATTTTCCATGGGGGCTTTACCTTTAACCCCATCCGGATAAGTGAGCATTAGAGGGGCATTTTCCTGCTAGCTTTCATTTTCTGCTCTATCTTTCCTCACTTGCTCAACCAGATTCATTTCAAACGTTCTGTAGCCCAAGACTTTAGCTTTGATGTCTTTGTAAAACTGCATAATCTGATGTTGTTCATCTAATCTCTTGGCCCTATCCAGGACCTCAGAAAACGTGTCCACTCCTTGATAGATAGAGTCATCTGGATGCTCTTCATGGACATAGTCCATCTTCATGTGATATTGTTTGAAGTGTGCATCAAGGAACTTCTTAGGATCATGTTTTCGTTTGGGAGAAACTCCTAGATTTAAAGGAGCCACCTGGTCACCAAGCACTGCAGCCCAATTTGAATTTGGGATGACTAATGGCCCAAGATTCAAGGAAAATTTAGGCTATCCTTTCTTTTTAGGACTAGTGAGCTTCCTGTAAACACCATCAGTAATAGTTTGGTAGGAAACTTCTTGGATAACCAATCTGTCAGGCACTATTATGGGCAGAAGATGAACAGTATCACTTCCCCAGACTCTGATATATGAATAAGACTCATAAACATACCAATCACCAATAGTATTAATGAAAGCCTTGGCATCAGTTGAAAAGGTAGGTGCCTCTTGCTTGAATATCTTGAAGTAAATAGTGCCCATGAAATGATCACAGATGTCATAAAACAGTGGCAAAAAATTAGTTTCCCACAATGCTGAATGGTAAATATGGACTAGTGGATCTGAAGGGGTCCAATGACATCCTAAATTAGGATACTGGAACTCAGAGCAAAAGACATCCATAACAAAGGCAGACAAATAGAAGTGTGTCTTTCTCAGGGTAGGTGCCTTTTGGTAATCTTGAATTGTGATTTTGAGTTTTGAAGACAAGATAGATGCCCAAGGGAAGGATTCACCGGTGGTTAACACATGATGGGCTATTGGAGCCCACTCAACCTTAAAGACTGAACAATTTGGGATGCCAAAGAGCCTGCAAAGCATGGCTTCCAGTAAGGAAAAAGGATCCCTAAACCAAACAATTGGGTATAGGTTATCAATCCTCGGGACAAA